>JALDNG010000005.1:10065000-10767500 GCA_024349245.1 Neodontobutis hainanensis
CCAGCAATAGCAAGCAAAACTTCTTTGAAGTCTTTAAATGATATTCATAATCAAGCGTGTCTTAGGTTGGAGCATCACTTTGAACGCAAGAGGCAAGCCAATGGACCAAAAGCTGGTGGAGTATAGGCGGCGTCTAGCGATGTGAAGGCGAATCACAGTTAAACGTTGTTAAGAGGGAAGAGTAATTTTATGCTGCACTACGTCCGCAGACGTCCGTTTTTTTTCTTGACGTCAGGAGAAGTCTGAGCGGACCCTGCGTTGCGCACAAGCACCAGCACATCGCTCCGTGAGGGAAGAAGAGCGCATCACAGCTGCACATCGCCATTTAGGTAGGTCATATTCATATCTAAGGCATGCCAAATGAGCCACTGTAGTGCCAAAGTTAAATGTAGTAAGGGATCTCTCGTGTTTCATGTCTGCAGTCCCCCGGTAGGCTATCACCCAAAGATGTTGACTTCATTGGGCTACCAAACCCTTGAGCTCTGCAGTAGGCTATGGCTCGCACACCCACTCAGCAATCTCCTTTAAAATTTGCTGACATGATCCCCACCACTAAAACTGAAATTATTTTAGTAATCCAGGCGTTTTTCCATTTCGTTTTGTTTCTGGAGTCCATTCCCTTTCATGCATGTCATTTACGCCCTGCAGCCTCACAAGAACAGCAATGCACTGGCCAGAGATCTCTTATATTGTTACCAAATTTGCCGGTTCTGTGCAGACCATTTGTTTAAAGCCTCACAGTTAAATATAGCATGGTCTCCCAGCTGGTGTCTGCCTCTGTTGATTTTGCTGCTGCATGGTGTCTTTCCTTTCAGTGTGGGCTGCACAGTTTGTCCTACTTTGAAGATCATTTTGTTTCTGTTATTAATATTGCCCAGCCTCTTGTCAGCAGAGTGTTGTTTATTTAAGCGGTGCACTGCATTCATATATATCTGTTAATTACCCATGTTTCAAAAGTTCAGCCATTAAGACAAACATTAAAAACAAGGCTTAAGACTGAATATTTACGTACTTGTCTTGAAAGGCTGGGGCAGACCTGTAAACGTTTTCAGAACATTTTGGAGTAAAGTGTATATTGTTCTTGTTCAACTCTTTTCACTCTAGTGAACAGGGTTATTGGCAGCATATAATAATCCAAATATTTCTACCATAAAGTGGAGCGTTCTAGTGTTGGTAAACCCACTGTGGCCTGTAAGAATAGCTTAACTTTACTATTGAAGGAATGAATAGACTTTTACTGTAAAGCACGAGCTGTTTCTGTTTCTCTTTCTTTTGCCCTGTAGCTGTAGTGTGGCGAATCCAACCAGTGTTGTAGAATGCCTCTTGGCGAGGACGAAAATGGGTGGAAAAAGAAGACATCGGACATCAAAGAACACTATGACTTCAAAGAAGTGCTGGGAACGTAAGTAGAAGTGACAAAGGCTACACTAAACACTAATGCTCTGTTCCTATGTCATCAGGAGCTTATAGGGTCAATCTTTGAAAATCCCCCTTGTAGCGCTTTTTGTAGATGCACATATATTAGACAAAAGGATATTGTTGAATGTTTTAAATAGACTGGTCAATTATGTTACCAAATGTGTTCCTATGTGTCCACACTGTCAGAGATACAGTATTTTAGTCCAGACTCTGGAGAGACTTACTGGCACTTTGTATGAGTCGGTCACTTCAGTTTTGGCATCTTGACTACTGTCAGATGCTGACTCATCTCTTTTGGTCTTGCCAGAAAGTTTTCAAATTGCATCTCGTCTCTTCCTTCTTCCGGCCTTCCTCTGAGTGCCACAGAAAGTTTTAAAATGATTATAATAGCTTGATCAGGTAAAAGCCACACAAAGAAATGCATATCTTCACATACTTAAACTCAATGCTAAGATGCACTGGACTAATAATTGGATTAAAACCTGGGGTGTCTGAGTGGCTCTCCTGGCAGTGTCTGCCTCGTTAGTGTGCAACCTTGGTTCAAGTAGTGTGTTTGCTCCATGCCGTTCCCCTCTCTCACTGCCTGTTTCCACTCTGTCACTACTAATCTATCAATGAAGGCTAATGGGCCAAAACAAAACATTTAAAAATCCTCTCAAGACTGCAACAAAACAGCTGCTGGGAAACTTATTTGAAAAAAGTATTGCAATCAAATTCAGCAGCTCTAATTTACACAGCCTTGAGATGACACTTGTTTATTTTTTAAATCTTTCTATTTATTTAAATTAGGGACAGTACATATTAATGTACATGCACGTGATATGTAAATATGCTGGATTCTAGCCATGAGCTAATTTCTATCCGTAGTCCCTAGACAGGTTGACTGAATTATTTGACATAAAACAGAATCTCACGCAGACATTTGACAAACCAACATTTAACAAGATTACATACAAGATCAGATCAGGTAGAGCTTAGTACACAGACTGAAATTAAAGTTCAAAAAGGAGGGCACTGAAATGTTGTAGAGAATTGTTCACTGTCATTTTATATATATATATATATATATAAGTTATTAAATAATGTAAATGTTGCAGTGTCTTGCACATAGCCCTAAGGTGCACATAATCTAATAAAGTGCTATATTATACTGCATATTGTCCCTGTTAACAAGTAAGAAATACACAAATTAGACAAGAATACATTATTTTTGTCTAGAAATGTATTACCTTTTCTATTAAAACCTTTTTGTTTTTCCACTAAAACCCACCTTTTATACCTTTTTGAGCATGTGCAGGTCCTTCGCCACCTATTTTTAATTTTGAGCCTTATTTAAAAACTCCAGTTAAAGAGAAATACTCGATGCATGACTTAAAGGCAGCTTTTCAGACTGTCCTAATGAGCTCTGGAGTGAGACAGAGAGGTGACTGGTAACTGCCTCTCAGGGGGAACAAGCCTGAGCCCAGATGGTCAGGGGCCACCTCTCCTTCCTCCAAACTAAGTACAAGTGACCCGGCACATGTCCACCTGTGATGACACGAGTGTGCCATATGGAGGGTGCTTGTTTTCCATCCTCTCCGAATCACACCTGCTTCCCTGGAGAGAGCGCACAGATTCAGATATTAATGACGGTGCTCCTCTGGTCCCCATCCAGAAAAAAAAAAAGAAAGAAAGTGAAATATTGGTGGGTAGATGATGAGACTGTCTGGTCTTGTGGGAGGACTGTTCAGTCATTCACATGTAAATGTATTCAGTGAACTCTGCACACTCTATATTTAAGACTCCAATGCGTAAACTGCAAGACTGATGGTAATTTTACGTATGATGTTAAGAATTATATAACGAGGATTTCCGAAGTGTGTTGCCAGGAAAAGCATGTCGGAAAAAAATTGAGGTGCGAGACATAAAAGCATTCCTTTCCTTCTGTCAATAGCTGGACCTGGCAGAGGGCAGAATTAATGTGTTGATGGAAAGCTCCTTATGCTCGTAGAGAAGATTACAGAGAAGCTTTATCCAGGAATTTACTGCGAGAAGTTAATTGATTTATGTTGAAATATTATATTCAGATCCAGCTAATCCTCACAGTTCCACCTCAGTTTAGATCCATCTTCTCAGAACAAGCTGTCCTGAGCGCAGGGTTATAAACTCTTCTAGCCTCCACTGACTTTCTCTAAATGCCATAATGACTAAGGAAAACAATACAAGTGGTCTATTGTAAACTTAGTCTATTTGTGTTCGCCTAATGTTTTTGCTTGCCATTTTCCATGTTTATGTGAAGTTGACTCCAAACTTACATATTATAGTGCAGCAGCTTGAGCATCTGAAAGGTGGTTTCCTACAAAGTTATTTTTAATTTTATGCTGCTTTTGTTCTACTTTGTGGAAACACAGATCCCAACCCAGCAGTATGTGGTGGAGAAATCGATGATGGTGTGGTCTGAAATAGCACTTTAGGACTACATGGGATTCCTCCTCTTAGCATACACTTACAACTAGATTTTATCAACAGATAAGATAATCTTAACACACACTTACAGTCTGGATTGATAAATGGATGTGTGTCTTTTCATTCCCCCCCAAAAAAGCAGAGATGACAGATGCATTAGTTCTGACTTTCCAGACCAATGAATCATTTAGTTAGTGTTAGTGTGTGTTCCTGGGTTGCTTTCGACATAAAATAGATATATGGGTATGTTTTGCCTTTGGAAAAAAAAAATACAAATGTAAATCTTTCCTTACCACAATTAAACTCAATTCAACAGTTGTGCAAAGCGAATGAAACCCACCCCACTAAGTCTCAAAGGACATAAAAGCAACTGCTTGGTTAATTACAATGTGTCTCGCAGCAACAGTAGAAAGTATTCCCTGTGCTGTGCGTCCCTGAACATCCTTCTCCCCTCTCGTTAATTTGCTCTCAGTCATTCTGTCAGTCATAGATATTGGGTGAGAGTTGATGCCGAACAGAATAGTTGTGGGTCTGGCCCCTCGCGGTTTCAGTTACTATTACCCAGCACAAAGTTAAAGTGCGGATCAGATCTCACAAACCTGTAATAGAATATTTGTGTAGTACGAGCTGGATGTAAATGATAAGGCTCCATATCATTCTTGAGTTGTGCATAGATTTGTGGGGAGTGTTGAAATCGAACTGGTGCTATAAATGGCAATTGTGGCTGTGGCAAGTCCATGGACAGTAAGAGAAAAGTGTAAGCGTGTGCAAAAGTATAGGTTTCCTGGTGACCATTGTCATGCCATTAAAAAAACAAATGATAATTTGTTTACATGCAGCTAGTTAACTGGTCTCATTATATTTGGAAAATCCCTTTGCACATTGTTCCTCAGTTAAAGATTTGGAGACAAATAAAGAATTAAAAGGCTCTGCTAGATTATCCCCTCACATTTTGAGCGTCTCTGACACACTTGCTTAAAATAAATAAATATATAAATATATATTCTGCCTGCTGTCACTGGCTTGTAATGAGGTATGAACCTGACCTAACTAGACTGCGCGTACCTTTTGTTCTTGGTGCCATGGCACGTGCTGCAACTGCTTCACTGAGCCAAGGACTAAATGAATCTTTACAGGCCAATAACGTAGAGTTTAACACTGCTCGACCCTCTAATGTGACTGTAAATGCCGCAGACTTAAGCATATTAAAATGCTTTTACGGGTCGATGGGAATGGAAGCTTGATATAATTTCCTTGTTGTATTATTTTAAGCAACTAGCTTAAAATGAAACTGGAGATGTGGAGGAGAATACTCGTATCTCCATTTGTAGCTTCACTATGTAAACGTTTAAGCTGTGCTGGTCCATTTAGCACAAGATGGCCATTGTACAAAGTCATCTCAAGGAGCATCATAGATTCACTCTGAGCCATTATTAAAATGCAGCCATCCAAGGATTGGTCTACATGACACAGATTTTTAGAAATCACATAATTTCTGAAAATGCTCTATTGAACGGATTCTTCTTATTCAGAGAGTGACAGGAAAAGGAAATACTAGGACCATCATGCACGTTGCACTGTTGGGTATTGCATGACAGAGCTGTTTCCGAGCCACATAAAGAATCCCTGAGGTTGCCTGCAATCGTTGTATGTTCAGGCCTCCTCCTGAGTTTTCCTCCCACGCTCCTGTGAGGCGACTGTGTAAACACACTGCTGTTCTCTCCCTCATCATCACTAGACCATAATCCATAATGCAGGCTTGTCTCCGTCAGAAACACACTACATTTATTGTATCTATTATTGAGTACATTAAAAATAGTCTGGTGAATTTCAGTGCTTTTTTTTTCTTTGTATGTTTCTCTATGTTGCTTCACCATCGGGGCTTTCCTCAGCCCCAAAAACCTCTCCCTCGAATGTCACCGTTTCAATTATTCATCTGAACCGTGCTTACACGCGGATGCACAGAGGCACACACCTAAACCACAGGAAACACATTGCATGGATGAATGCAAGACTGAAGAGATGTTTTGCGGTTTGTCAAGTGTCAGAGACCGCAGATCCAGCAGAAGAAGAGTTTCTTTTGTTTTAGCAAAGAGTCCAAACCACACGATAATTACTTTGGTCATTAACGATTGAAATCATTCAGAAAACTGACGTATCTACATGCTTTGTGAACTCCAGTTTGCCTTGAGACATGCACACATTGTCTTTTTCTACCTGTTCATGTTCATTCCCGCTGCTTGTGTTTCAGGGGGGCCTTCTCTGAAGTGGTGCTAGCCGAGGAGAAGAGGACCCAAAGGCTCGTAGCCATTAAGTGTATACCCAAGAAAGCGTTAGAGGGAAAAGAGAACAACATTGAGAATGAGATTGCTGTGCTGCATAGGTAAGGTCACCAAAGGTCCACCTATTCAGGCTGTCAATCAAAGCCATTAGTCATAACTGCGTTCCTACAACAATGCCTTTGCGCGCAGATTATAAGCAGGGGTCAATTGAAAGTGTGACTAAATGCATGGTGTCACTAGAAACAGTAGGATTGTGCACCGGAAATGTTAGGAGTAAAGAAGATAGACCTATTTTTAGTGTCCCTGTCGCCACGGCAACAGCACACAGAAGCGGAGATGGTGTGGAGTTCCCCGCAGCAGTGTATTGAAGAGGAAAGACATCGAGCACAGAGATGTGGAGAAGGGGGTGGGGTACGGTGGACAGGAAGGAGAAAGAATATGAAGGATCACTGAAGGAGTGGAGTTGGACCAGGACCATCTGAGACATCACAAAGTCACAGATTCTTCATCCGGCTGATGCTCAGCTGTCTGTGAGCTAATGTGATGGCGCGTTCATATGCTCTCACTTGATTCGAGAGCCAAGAGAGATGCTCAACTGTCTGTTGGCTGCATCATAAAAGGAAGCAAACCAAATCGAGAACCAGCAGTTGCTTGAACAGATTTAGGTCATGCGTTGTCACTCATAGGAAAATAGAGCTTTTTGTGTTTCCAGATTAGGTGAAAAGGACAGAAAATTATGTTTGATCCCAATTAATTTTTTACAAAAATGAGAGCAATAACAGTGCAGCCTAAATCTAAAGTGCACAACACAAATGCCATCTTTTGAACATTGACAATTTTTATGTTCTGTTTTTTTGTTCTTTGCCCAGAATCAAGCATCCAAACATTGTTTCACTGGAGGACATCTTCGAAAGTACATCACATCTATATCTCGTTATGCAGCTGTAAGTTACTGACACCATTAACAATTACTATGACACGTTGCAGTCAGTTGCAAAGAGCAGCATATAAACAGAGGTTGAAATTGAATGTTCAGTCCATAGTTTTTGTGTGGCCTGTAACAGTGATTTTGTGGCAGGGTGTCTGGAGGGGAGCTCTTTGACAGGATTGTTGAGAAGGGTTTCTATACAGAGAGAGATGCCAGCCAGCTCATCCAGCAGATTTTAGATGCAGTCAAATACCTCCACGATATGGGGATTGTCCACAGAGACTTGAAGGTAATGTGGTTTAGCAAACTCCAATCCCATTACCGCATAAAACAAAAAACAAAAAAAAACTTCTCATAGCCACCTTTCCTGTCTCTAGCCAGAGAACTTGCTGTATTACAGTATGGATGAAGACTCTAAGATTATGATCAGTGACTTCGGCTTGTCAAAGATTGAAGGAGCAGGCAGCGTCATGTCCACAGCCTGTGGGACTCCTGGTTATGTGGGTAAGCCATTCATTTGTGTCTGCCAGCCTGACTCAGTCCTTTTTTGTCTTTCCTGTGAGCACACCACTCAATGTTTTAGATGATATCCCCTCTTTATTTCATATATTGTGAGAGGCTCTTTCATCCACAACTGAGTCAATTGCAAGTGGTTAGGAGTACCCTCTACTCTCTCCATTTAAAGTGACCTATAGATCCTGCAGCATTGCTCAGAGGTCAAGATTACCTGACACCATTCTTAGAGCTGCTCCCTCTCTGTATGTGCCCTGATTCAGCTCCAGAGGTGCTCGCGCAGAAGCCATACAGCAAAGCAGTGGATTGTTGGTCCATAGGAGTCATCTCTTATATTTTGTAAGTATGAGCCACTTTATCTTCAAGGAGCACGCAAAGTTGTATTGTTTTTAAGGTTTTCCATATTCTCCGACAGATTATGTGGTTATCCTCCTTTTTATGATGAACACGATGCAAAGTTATTTGAGCAGATTCTAAAAGCAGAATATGAGTTTGACTCTCCGTACTGGGATGACATCTCAGATTCAGGTACAACCAGTTTTGGAAATGTGAAAAATATCAAAGTAGATGTGTGTAGTGTTTGAAGATGTGTATAATGTGCATGTTTTTACAGCCAAAGACTTCATCTGTCACCTAATGGAGAAGGATCCAATGAAGAGATACACGTGTGAGCAGGCACTTCAGCATCCATGGTAGCACTTTTGTTCACTTCCTTTATGTATCTCAGGACATGCTAATATTTTACAATCTAGTATAGCCCACTTACAATAGCCAGAAAGCTATTTTATTTATTACTGTACATTAGTTTTCAAAATTTGTTGATAAAACACAACTAGCTGTAAAATCTGAAAAAATGTTAAATAAAAAAAAAAGAGGGGTAGCTAAAAGTAATTAACATGGTTTATTTTACAATTTTTTACGATGCACATCTAGAAAGATAAAAAGACGGCTAAAATGTGGCTGTGTCAGGTAGCTCTGCTGTCAGAAGCTGATGTTGTTGAATTTTCAGGATATGTGGAGACACGGCTCTGGACAAGAATATCCATGAATCTGTCAGTGCTCAGATCAAAAAGAACTTTGCCAAAAGTAAATGGAAGGTCAGTGTCTTGGTCAAATCAAAAAAGCAACTTGCTGATGCTGCTAAATGAGGATGTGTTGCACATTTTGCTGTTTCTCTCACTCCCTGTCTTGCTGACACAAGATTCTAAACGTTTCTCTTTATATAGCAAGCATTTAATGCAACAGCAGTAGTGCGCCATATGCGAAAACTTCAGCTGGGCACTAGTGTGGAGGGACCTAGTCAGATTACTCCCACCAGCCCCTGCCATGGACATCTGCTCCCGGAGGAAGAGGAGGAGGAGGAAGATGAGGAACTAGGCAATGGGGAGGAGGAGAGCTGTAAGTTAGCACACTCATTGTCAGTTCTTTACAAGCAATGCTCACTCATTACTGTAGCTGTACTACATCTCAGTATGTGAGCGTTAATGGGTGCACTGGGTGTCTCCAGTCCTAATCAGCCCTAAAAAGTGGTTTGCTGTGATCTGTAGACACTGCTGTTTTCTGATGTGTGTAGTACTCACATTGTAATTGTAATTATGATTTATTTGTATGAGTGTCATTGTATAAGTGAGAGCAAGAACTAAAAATGGATATGAACATTATTGATAATTTGTTCAGCTTTAACCAATCATCATGAGACACATTTGACATAGTCCGACTGTTTGTAAATAGTGGCATGTGAACACTTTAAGGGGCAGGTACAGGAGCATAATAATTTGTAAAATGTGAATTGCAGGTGTCGGTGATAGTGGTGGTGGTCAGTTGTGCATTTAGCATGTTTTCAAAAGCTTTGAAGTAAGTGCATTATTACATAATGTAAGGGTGACTACTACAACTGTAGCTGCAGTGATTTGTTTCACATCAAACAATAATACAATAATCAACCATAACAATAGTACTAACCGCCCCACTTTACTGTAATCCTTAGTGTCCCACTACGAGAAGGACCGGCGTGGAAGCACTGAGGGCAGTGTGGACCGGGACAGCCTAAGGAGCTGCACCTACTGTTGCAGGCCAGCCAGTCGCGTCTAAGTTCAGCTGCCGTTGTCATGGTGTCCCAAGAGCGCAAGACAGTACAGATCCCGCCATCCCGCTCGCCCAGTCTGGCCAGGAATGCAGAGCAGTTATCAGACAGTGTCCATCACAGCTACTGTAAGCAGGCCACTGTTACATAACTGTTACACATATCACAACAAGGGATGTTATGGCAGAGCGGTATGAGGCTTCACCTACTGGTCATGAGGAGATTTTAAAACAGAGCCTGTCTGCATGATTATCTTCAGATGAACCCCCCTGCTCCATTGTCCTGCCTGTAAACAACCACCTTTTGTCTATACATAACAAGTAACTTTATGGAAGAATTTACTTCACAACATTGTGGCCCATAGGCATTTATTTTTTTTAGTTCTTTGTTTATTTTCACATCAGCTTCCAGTAACTGTGTGCCAGCATCCATGTGACCCATATACATCCAACATTATAGCCACGTCTTACAAAGCAATCGGTGTAGTGAAGTGAAGTTACTCTTGCATGCGTTTTAACCCATGTAGTCACCTGGTCCAACTATCGGTCCCACAGCTCTACTGTTTGTACCATTTGTTCCCGTTGAACCACTACTTCTGCACCCATGTGGTTTTAGTCAGTGTTTGATGTATCCATGTCCCTTTGGAAGGGTTGTGTACATGAAAGTTGTGAATGAGTCTTGGGGGTTGTAGGCTATATTTTCTGGCTCAGACTGGGTTTGTGACTAGTGGCTTTGATTTGAAGTGTCTGCATGCTTATGTCGGGAAAGACTCTGAAATGTGAGAATATCAAAAGAAAAATAATTTTGTTTTATGCTGTCAGAGGCTCAAACTGAGATCCTCCAAAAGTGTGTAAACAACTGAATGCTGGCCTGTGTGGGCTACAGTGTGAAAACACACGGGGTAAATGTAAATCATATTTTCATTGTTATGTTTAAAATGACCCCCTGCTGTCATTGCTCATGTCTGGCTCTGATTGGCCGGATCTCAGTCTGGGTCCTCCACATGATCTGTGCTGTGTACCTCTCGTGGAAGAAGTTCTGGTCTACTGTCTGCATGACCTGGTAAATATTTTTACATAAATAATGATCAATTATAACACTCCTAATTATTATTACTCTGTTGTATTGAGAAATTATGTAATATTGTAATTTTGAAGTATATAATGTGAAGTAAGTAACACCTGAAGTAATGTGGTTGACAAAGTACAACACAGCACAGTGGACGCATCATTTGCATTGGTCATGATGGTCTAAACTCTACTTAAGTGTGTTCCGTTTATTTACAAGCCTGTGTTTTCTTGCAGTTGCATACATTTTTCTCAAAATATTCCCCAATGTGCCACCTAGACTAGAGAAAAGAATAGGCATTCTCTGATTTTAAATAGATGATAAACATATCAAACACAGCGTGTGTTGCTGGAGTAGCATTAAGCTAATGTGAGCTTCATATTGGTCCAATACAAAACCAAAGCTATAGTATAAAACAGTGTGTAGATGTCTTAATTAGGTCTTTAAATATACCATGACTTTAATAAATCATGGCCATGTCAAGACCAATTTTGCTGCTGGCTCACATGTAGGCTATGAGCACCTAATATCAGTCATGTCACAGCATTATTTGTTTATGTCATAACATAATGTTGTATTAATTATCTGTGGAGTTATTTAAAGCAAAAAGTCACTCACAAAAAACAATTTCCTTAATCTTGATATGTACGGGTCCCTTATACATTATAATTACAAAGGGAATGAATCTGGGATCTAATTATGGAAATATGGAAAATATGCAAAACAGTCTGTGAAGGGCTTCATGTTAACTGTAAGACGGCCAGTGTTATTACTTTAAGATCCTGGCTGTTACTTGTATGGTGATGACCTTTTGTTGACCTTACCTGGGATTTGTTTCCACTTGGCTGGGTTTTATAAAGCTTTATTTTACCCATAGCAAACACATTTAAATGCATAAAGAAACACATGTATATTATATATATATAAATATAAGTACATATTGTATATCCATTTTTGTAAAAACTGTTTTGAGCTACAAATGTATGGATGCAATGCATCATGGGATATTGAACACAATGTAAAAAAAATAAAATAACAATTTGTACACACATAAAAACAAACGCAGGAAATGAAAATAAAACTTCCTTGTCTATGCACTGCAAGTTCTCTCTTTATAACTATCCCATCTTCAGTTGATGACATAGATGTGCATCTGGTTCAATCTTCAGTGTATTGTACAGTAGGATGTTAGGTTAGTTATTATTATAATAATTATTATTATTATTAGTAGTAGTATTTATAGTTCAAGCAGTAACTACGGCACTGTGGTTCTTTGTTTTCCTTATTCCTGCTCTTGCAGTAAAATAGTCTCCACAGGTCAAACCAAAAAACGCATAAGAGAGAAGTCATTGATTTATCAAAAATGTTGTCTGTATTGCCCTCTGTTGTTTGAATGCTGAATAACAACATTAATACTGATAATGCTTGGTAATATTCAAACTGATTCACACAAATTAAATACAATTATTTAAATGTATATCAAATTCATTTTTTTCTTTATATTTTTAATTTAGCTGCAGAGCATTGAAATCTATGGTGGTGTCTTCTCATCAGCTCCTGGTGAAGTGGTTAAGTGTTATTCATGATCCCTTCACTTTTAATGTTCCCAGGTTCTCTTTTCAACAATGTTGTACCGTAGGCCTAGCTCTTCCAGATAAGAGCAGGGAATATATGAAGATAAAGACATTGAATATCAATAATGAGATACCTCACCAGAACAATCAACTGGGTGCGTCTCCCTTCTTTTCTTTAAGGTAAAACGTAAGTCCCTTTCAGCTTATCCCCTCAGTGGTTGCCACAGCAAAGTAGTTTGCATGAGTAGCTTTGCAATGTTTTTACACTGCACTAACCTCAAGATTCAAGAGTTCAAGAGTTTTTATTTGTCACATACACAGTTATATACAGAATATATAACCGGCAGTGAAATGTAAACAGGTCCGCTCCATGGATAGTGCAAATTAACAGTTACAAAAAAATTATAATTTAAAAAAAAAAAAAAAAAATTACAAAAAAGACAAGGAGGAAGTAAAATGTAGACTGAGGTTAACAGAAATGTACAAAGAAGAACGATGTGCAAACAAGTTTATAACAGGTTGTTACACAGTAACAACGAGAACAGAAAGTGCAGTACTGTATAGTGACAGTATGTGGATGTTTATCCTGAAGTGAAGTCACGTGATGTTGTTAGTGACTGAGTTCAGGAGTCTGATGGCCTGGGGGAAGAAGCTCCTCCTAAGTCTTTCAGTTTTGGCCATCAGGCTTCGGAAGCGCTTACCAGATGGCAGGGTGAAGTGACGGTTTGCACTCCACTACAAGAAGCAATGTTATTTAAGGTAAGACAATATATTTATATACACTATATGGCTAATGGTATTTGACTCACAAATCTTTGATCATTGAAAGTTAGTCAATATGTCCAGGTCACTTAAAAAATGGCCTTCTTTTTGTGGGTGACTCCCATGTCATAGTGTCAGGGAGTGTCGAATTGTGCACACCCCTCCTCTACTGGAGCATCTACAAACAGCAGTGAAGAGAGGGGAAACAGTGTGTGCTGTGAGCTGCAATGATGCTCCCAGTGAAGCAGCAGCCAAGTGGAAAGCAGACCCTGGAGAAGAGAAGGGCTCATAGGGTTGTTTAGTGTTGAGGGAACAAGAAGTAATGGAAAGTGACAAGTTACTGTGCAAACTGAATTCAAACAATCTTGGAAACGAAGGATAAATAAAGACCCCTCTGACTCTCCTCTCTGTGAGAAGTTTTGTGTGTAAAGAGTCTAAGGTTATATGTTTAATGTAGCCCTATTAAAAATGTATCACAATATAACACAAGTACTAGAAAAGACTTGGGCACACAATCTTTTGTTTATAAAACATTTATTTTACATTTCTATGGATAGCTTCAACATAAACATTTTACTGTGGGGCAGTTTATAACCAATACAAACCTAGTAACTAGTGTAAATGAACCAAAATACACTGATCAAAAGGACAGTTCAAACACTGAATATGCCAACGAATGTAGACAGTCTAGTCCTAAACATTATGTACCAGTCTGATCTCTGTCAGTCGACTTCCTGGGAAAACAGCCATTGATTTCCACCACCTCAGGCCATCCATCATATACATTTGTCTTTGGGTCGTTTACAGTCATCTGACAAAGAAAGAGACATTGGTTTTCCATCAGGCTCTTTTCTTTTCTTTTTTTTTTTACTTTCACTGCTATATATCAAAATAGATGGCTTTTACTGACCCCCAAAAGAACAAAGGGAATTGCAGTCGACATGATCACTAACCTTTTCAAATGGGCTATTTTCACCTGTGGCCACTCTCCCAGCAAACACCCAGTTGTCTTTGCTTTTCAATGTCTTGATAAAAGTGCTTCCCATGCCTGCTAATATGTCCCTTATTTCATCTGTCATCCTGCCAAAAGATTTTTAGACACTGAAAAAAAAGGGCTTGGGTTGTGTGATATATAAATGGCTTTTTCTCAGAAGAGGACTCACTTTGGTGCCACATCATCGTAAGAGGCAAGCAAAACAATCCTCCCAGGGTCTAACTTTTTAAGGTACGCTACAACGTCTTCCTGCCCTGTCAGAAAATGGAGAAGTCAATAGGATGAGTCAATTTGAGAATTTTTGCTCCATTTATGTTTGTCTCATTTATTATTTTTTTGTTCACAAAAGCACCACGTAATGAAAAGACGTTGAATGAAACGTTACATTAACATGGAATACATATGGGAAATGTACAATCTTAGGAATAATTGAAACTTACGCCCGTCTCTTGTGTTGAGGTATCTAAATTCGTCCACAGCTCCTGTTTCACCTGCAACACAAATGTTTATCACAATATAACTTGTATATTACATTTCCAATCTAAACTTGCAAAATGTATTTATGATCTACTAAATACAGTGGCAGCTGATGGTAATATTTAGTTGGTTGGCTAATAACTACAATGACATTTGGGACATGAAGCTATAGCAACACTACACTTTCAACTAGGCCTACTAAAAAAAAAAAAAAACTATTATTAGCTCTGTATACTGTGCTGGGCTTTAACAGACTAGTTTTTGTTGCATTTATGCATTGTTGCTGCCTTGTGTTGTTATAACTGCTAAATGACTAAATGTAAACGTACTGTAAACAAGTGATCAAAATGACAGGGTTGAATAATGCTAACGTGACAGCTAATGCTAATCGCAATAAGTAATCCTAAATGAAACAAAATTTGCTAAAGCTATTGTATGTCAATGAAAATATCCTGCTCTTCCTGTTACCGTTTCACTTTCTCTTAAAAGTACAAGAAAAGTACAAGGTTCATTTTTAAGTTTCAAAAAGTTTCTGGGCCAAATACATTTAACCCCATAATCCGGTAATTCAAGGGGCGGGCCTTCACACCTGTCAATTACCAAATAAGGACTATGATTGGTGTTTAGGTTCACAATGTAATAGGGCTGTAAAAAAAAAAAAAAAAAAAACACGAAATGAGCCCCTTTTTATTAGTTTTGTGGCAATTTAGATAATGGTACTGTCAAAATAAAAATAAAAACTATGTTCTAAGATCTTCCACAACCTATTAATATGTTGTTTGTTTTATGCTAATATATCTAGTAAATGTTTAACAAGACATTGAAAAGCCTACATGACAGGAAGAGCTTAGCCCATTGATACCAGTCACCTTCAATAGTGATAATATCTAAAGGATGACTGGATATATCAGAAGCATTACCTCACCATTTATCACCACGATGTTAAGTCCTGGGCCTACATTGTTCATCAGATGACCCATAATACTGTTGAGAAAAAGGTGGAATTTGACTGGGTTTCTTCTACAGCCACATGTAAAACGTGTCATTTACCGAGTACATACATCTGACCGTCAAAACAGATTGATGGCCCGACAACATTAGCCGCACCACTTTTGATGCGAAGTGCAAAGTGATCAGGTGGACAGTCTACTTCCAGGTTACATTTTATCTTTGGCACAGGTTCAGCTGAAACAAAATTAATAGATGAAGGTCTATGCAACTGTGATAAGATAATCAATTCTTTGTTACTGACTTACTGGGAACAGTTTGGAGCCCAAAATAACCCATTACTGAAAGAAATACAAAGGCATTACTAAAGAAATATAGAAACAAAATAAATAAAATAATAAAAAAAAAAAACAATCAACTCACCAAAAATATCCCTAGCTGTCGTTTGTACATCAAATATGTCACTGCAGATTCCCCATATTATTAAGAGGACAAATATCAAAGCGCCCAACTGCACTGCTACTGTCACAAAGAAGATAGATAATAGGCTATTTATATGAAGAACAAATATGTGTGGTATGTTAAAGAAAAGCCCCACGTCTCACCTCGGTATTTCATCCCGCGTGTTTTCAGAAAAAAACCAAAGACTTGTTAAAACAGATTATCTTTGTGCCAGTCCAAGCTGCTCATTCTTGTCTTCAGCTGTTGTGGCTGTTAAACCTGAGACATGTCATTCAGAAACTAACTAAAACCAGGATGTCCTGCTGTACACACCCACCTCCTGTGAACTAGAAGATCAAGTTTGTGCACACTCAAATATTATAACTTAACAATGCCAATACGGCATGGGGCCAATCAAAGTGCCACACCTGCTGCAGGAAACGACACATAGGCCTATTTCAAAACAGCAAGATGAAGACACTCACATAATCTGTATGCAAATGTGAGAGACTGCTGCTAATGTAGACAAAAATACATCTACTGGGGATTCAAAACTGTATTGTATTGTATACAATAAATAAGGCTCTGTCAAATGCACACGCTCTCGGTCTGAGGTGTAATGTTCCGGTAACACTGTTCGTATTGTAGGCATTAGATTGAAGGCACGAAAAGAAGAGGTCACACCATGTCAGCATCCATCCTGCTGATCCTTCAACATATCGCGCAGCATTGTGGTTATATTTTAATGATCACGGGTATGCACGCTCAGTGACATGTTAAAGGAAAGAACAGAAAACAGACAAGGCAGTTTAGGGAAGGTGCCGACATCTAAAATGTGGGAAATCTAATACATAACTTACACCATCTCTCAGTTGTCAGTCTTTATGTTGCTGACCTATTTATGATTTGGCACACCTTTATTTGCAAGAACTGTGACTGTAGGTGTTAAAAAAACAAAGAAAAAGAAACTGGGCTGGGATGATCTGAAGATAATACTTGAACTTGCTTGAATGACAATCAAATTCATCCATTCATGTTTTGCATATGCAAATAGCAGAAAAACAAGGTACTATATTCAAAATAAACACTTTCTTTTATAAATATATTAACTGCAAGGGAGGAAGTAAATTATAGAAACAAGATTTAAAATTAAGCCAGTACGTTCAAGCATGTATTTTAAGAGGATATCATCTGCTAACATGGTGCTATACTAATGGAAACCACTAGAGGGTCTTTGTGCACTACACAAGAAACAGGGTGCATCCAGGGACTCAATAAAAAAAGTGGGCTGAAATATTCATGCTTTTGTGGTAAAATATGTCCACTGTGTCAGTTTTAAATGGCTTATCACAGCCAAAGAAGGGGTTTTGACACAGGAGTGAGAAAGACGCAAAAAGAACAAGACAAACAGACTTCATTCAGCATTTAAGTTAAAACTATGTTATAACTAATTAATGTTATTTATAACTAAATAAATCCCCAATATTTTCAGCGGCTCCAGTGCTATCCTTGCAACTGGAAATATGTAAATGAGCATCTATAAAAAGACTACAACAAAAAAATGCATTAATGTCAAATCTCATTTTGTAGATCAGATAATCACTCACAAAACATCAACAGTGGTGAATGATTAATCACTTAGAGCTGTCACTAACATGCTACACATAATTATGCAAACTAATCTAAAGCAGGTGTTTTTTTATATATATATATAGTGTTTTTTTTAATATATATATATATATATATATTTTTTTTATAACTGTAGCTGTCATAACTTGCATCACTCACTTTGATGTTCAATATCTGGTCCATGAACTCCAAGTGTATTCTAAGTGGGTTAATATTAACATGAGGAGGAAAACAGATTTCAAAGGGAAATAGCCCACAGATAGATAGCTTCAGTCATAGTAGGGCTATATTTAGATAGAAGTCAGTTATCATCTGAAACTCTGAAGTGTCAAACCTTCACGTGACACTTTGTACAAATGATTTATTTATCACCTGACAAAATGTACATAGTGGTATATTTTTATCTATACATGTTATACAGCAGTTTTTGTGCACTTGATTTGTTGTCTGACATCATACTTCCTCACTTATGTTCATTATATTCAAGACAACAAACACATTATTACTTAAGTACTGTCCAAATTAAATACACATTGTTATGGTCATGATCCGTTGTGGGAGCAGTAACAAGAGCATTTTATAAGAATTAGTTTGATAAATAAACCTAGGTAGCTGCCCTTTGACTGTAATACTAAAAGTTGAGTTGGTAAAATTTAAATCTAACAAAGCAATGGAAAGCAGATATTCAAACCTGTGTAAGACACAGGTGATAAATCATTGTTTTAGACTCAAAATGAAGAGGTAACACTGATAAGAATGTGATTTGACATATACAAATCCTGAAACAAAAGCACACAGTTCAGCCAGCTCAGAAGCAATCCGCTTTAAAATTCATCTCAGAAGTTCCTGTCAAAGAATAAAAAAGCAGTTAGAGATAACGTGCGACTACGGAAAAGCCTATGAATGTTTTAACTAGAGCTGTGCTGCAACACATGACAGAAAGAAGAACAAACTGTAAAGCCAAAGTGCCTTGACCTCATCTGACTCCTCTCCGACTGTGCACGGCCCCCTTTCTCCATCCTCCTCTGTCAGGGCTGTCCCCTGATCCTCCTGTCGCCGCAGCAACGAATACCTGTACGTTTCCTCACTGCAAACCAAGATGTGATAGGACTGAACACATTTCCTCATGAGTGATTTCAGAGAATCCTATTAAAGGACATCAGTGTATGACTTACTTGACTGGGAAGCAGTATTTACGAATGATCAATACAGCTGCAGCCATAGCAGCAGCACAAACAATGATTACGGATGCAATAAGGCCAGGATGAAGTCTTGACCCAACCTAAAAGACAAAGAAATCTGATGTGCTCTAACAGTGCGGTATATTTAGAGTCCATTGTGCAGAGTTTATGCTCAAATAAAAGGGAAAGAGGCAAGGCAATATGACAGATCAAAATGCATCCAGTGTTTAACCCAAGAGCTTGTGAAGGGTTGGATTTGTAGAGCACAATACATTACATCTATGACAATCAATGATGCCCGATAAGAAGTTGTACACAAGCTATTTTAACAAACACCCTTTTCTGAAAGTGTTAAATCTGTTCGTCGTGTCCAGCACAAATATAACTCTTCCTTCTACTTCGTGTGTGCTCCGCCCACCTACGGGCTTCGCTATTGGTTACCTCTCTGGCGCCAGCCAGCCCTCTGAGAAAGATCAAAGCACCCACCGCGCCAATCATGCCAGCGTACTGGCACAGCCTCAGGGGCTATATAAACCCCCTCGCCCAACACTCTCCCTTCTTCTCTCTCAGCACCTCTGAGATCACTAAGAGCATTAACTAGAAGAATGGACTGTGCCCGAGATTTGTCACCTACCGGTGTCGGGCACCACCGCTCCTGCCGTTCCTGCTGCGCCCGGCTGCTGCCCGAGGATGGCCACGACCTGTGTTTCACCTGCCTCGGATGGCGTCACCAGCTGGAGCGGTCAACTTGCCCCGCCTGCCTCGGCCTCCCCAGAGAGGAGACCGAGCGTCGGGCTGCGTTTATGGGGCCAGTCTCTCCTACCCCACTCGACCCGCCGCTGGGACCCATTGCAGTGTCCCCGGCCGCAACCCCACCTCAGTCTGATTGGGCAGTGGGAAGTGAGGACGGAGAGAGCCGTGGCGAGGACGCTGGCTCTTCCTGCATTGGTTATGCCGGCCCTGATCCTCAGTCGGCCCATCGGTACCCGTTAGACGATCTTCCGCTGCGGAGCGTATAGGGACTCCGCTCCCGCCCCAGCCGCTTGAGACGGCTCCGGCGGACTTCACACTGGGGCTAGCATCACAGGCCCGCTCTCGACCACGTGTGGCGACTCTCTGCCCTCTGATGACGCCCATAGCCCATTATGCCCAGCGAGAGTGGCAGAGCCCGCTCTCGGCAAGGGGCCCCGCCCGGGGATATCTGGGCTATTGCAACGTGGAGGGCTGGAACGATATCTCCGGCGTCCCATCCATTGAAGACGGCGTGAGAATGTGCCTGCTCCCGTCATCTACTCCCTGGCCGAGCGGTAAGCCGGCTTTACCATCTGAGAGGGACAGGTTGACGGCGTCGTTAATTGATCGTTGCTATGCCAACGCCGCTCAGGTAGTGGCGTTAGCTAGCAATATGGCCTTTCTAGCGGGCTCCTTGGACAGACTCACGCACGAGCGGTCTGCACTCACGCCCGAGGAAATAGACGAGGTTCAGACAACAGCAGCTGCTCTCCTGAGGATGTCCCAAGCTTTCGCTGTGGATGGGGGCCGCACCATGAGCGCGGCACAACTCGGCGCAAGACACCTGTGGCTCGGCTTATCTTCCTTGAAGGAACAGGAGCAGAGACGTATCCTCGGTCTGCCGCTTTCCACCTCATCCCTGTTCGGCCCTGACATACAGTCTCTGGTAGAGCGACTGGAGTCAGCCTCCAAAACCTCTCAACAGCTTGCTCCGCATCTCCAGCCGAGACGCGAGCGGCACGACATGTGGCGCCGTCGTGCTGACCGGCGACAGGTATCCGCAAGACCCCGGGAGCGAGTGAGGGTCCGCCCCACCGTTGCGCTACTGACCCTGCCCCTACGTCTCGTGAGCGCAGAGCGGGAAACTCCGGCAGCAGAGGAAGTTTTCAACGGGGAGGGTGCTGGCTCCCGCTCTCATATGTCTTCCTATAATGATAATCATGTTAATAAAGGCCGCAAGGCCCGTTTCTCATTAAAAGAGCAAGCTTCAGAATCATCCCTTTCAGCTCCCTATAGCCCGCTCCTTCCACCACGCCGCAGGCGGATTGTGCTTGGCTTAGGTGGGTCCGGCGCATTTACCGCAGTATCGGCGCCTTTCATTCCCAAGGGAGGCGTAAGAGGCGCTCTCCTGCGCTCGCTGGTAACTCTAATGCGCGGGTAAACGGCCCAGGTTTCACTCCGCCAGGGGCGGTGTGCAGATAGTGGGGCCTTGGGCTCGCCTCCTTTATCTAGGCAGCGCCAAGTTTTGGCCTACGAGCAGGGATGTCGACTGTGGCCTGCTACCCCTGGCTACACAGGCAGCTACTAGGGGTGCCCCACCTGGAGGAGTGGGGCAGCCCCTTCAGGGGCCCCGTCCTCCCGATGTACTCAGGACCTAGGGGTTCTAGCTCAGTCAGCAACCTACCCCAGCCACTCACACAACCCCAGCAGGGCCCCCTCCTGAGATGGTAGGGCAGCCCTTTCGGGGGCCCCTGCATCCCGAACCTCTAGTGGGGTTTGGGACGGCGGGCGGGCCAATGCTTCCTCCTGTTCAGGGCATGGTGCGCCCCCTATCGCACTTCCTCGAGGCGTGGACACGCCTTCTCGGCCCTCTATCGCCCTGGCTGGACAGGACATTGAGGAGGGGCTACGCCCTGCAGTTTGCTCGCCTACCCCCTCCCTTCTGCGGTGTCCTTCGCACACAGCTCACAACTCAGGCAGCACACAAGGCCCTCCAGGAGGAGGTCCTTTCTCTCCTACAGCGTGGTGCAGTTTCGGAGCTGGACCAAAGGGAGGTGGAGACAGGGTTTTACTCCCCCTATTTCTTGGTACCGAAAAGAAACGGGGGAGTGAGGCCGATCCTGGACCTGCGCATTCTGAACCAGTATGTGGCCACCAGGAGGTTTCGCATGTTAACTATCAAGCACCTCCTGGAGAATGTCCGCCCGGGATTGGATGACCTCAATCGACCTGACGGATGCCTATTTTCATGTCTCCATCCTACCGAGGCACAGAAAATTCCTCAGGTTTGCCATCGGAGATCGGTGTTTTCAGTTCAATCGCCTCCCGTTTGGCTACTCCCTCGCCCCACGCACTTTCTCGAAATGCGTGGAGGCAGCACTGGAGCCGCTGCGCCGTCAGGGTCTCAGGATCCTAACTTACATAGACGACTGGCTCATCCTTGCTCCCTCACGCCAGAGGGTCATGGAGCAGACGGACAGAGTGCTGCGTCACATCTTGGAGCTGGGGTTCGTTGTGAACCAGGCCAAGAGCTCATTGTTGCCAGCCCAACAGGTGACGTACCTGGGACTGGAATTGGATACAGAGACCATGCGCGCACGTCTCTCCATGGGGAGACAGGTGGCTCTCAGGAGTTTGGCCCAGAAGCTGGTGGTGGCCCAATCGGCCCCGTCTTGTCTGGTCCGGTCACTACTGGGCATGATGGCAGCAGCTCACCCGGTGGTATGCATGGGGCTCCTTCATATGAGACGGCTCCAACGCTGGTTTGCCCGGCTCCGATTGCATCCCAGGCGGGACAGACAGACACGGGTCTCACTGTCCCCGGGGGCTCGACAGGATCTGGAATTCTGGCTCACCCCGAATCGACTCCAACTGGGAGTGCGCATGGGATGCATCCCACACTATGTCGAGGTGTTCACGGACGCTTCACTCACCGGATGGGGCGGGACCTTGGGCCGGCTCGCAGTGGGCGGGGCCTGGGAGTCAACGTTATCTCATATCAACGTACTGGAGATGGTAGCTTCTGCACTTTGCTCCAAGCCTGAAACGAGAGCATGTTATGGTCAGGTCGGACAACACGACAGTTGTGGCCTACCTAAACAGGCAGGGAGGGACCAGGTCACCCCTCCTGCATCAGAGATCAGCAGAGATTCTAATGTGGGCAGACACACACCTGGCCTCCCTAAAGGCGCGGCATGTGCCCGGGACACTCAACGCAGGGGCAGACAGGATGTCCCGGGGTGGCCCTCTACGCGACGAATGGGGCCTGGCGCCCAAGGTCGCACAACAGATCTGGCGCCAGTTCGGTCGGCCTGTGGCCGACCTGTTCGCCAGTGCAGAGAACGCACAGTGCCCACTCTGGTTCTCGCTCAGGTCATCAGACGACCCACCGCTAGGGGTGGACGCGCTGGCTCAGGAGTCGTGGCCCAGAGGCCTCCTCTATGCCTTCCCGCCACCACGCCTCTTGGCCCCTCTGCTTCACAGGGTGAGGTCGCAGGGCCTTCACATCCTGGTGGTGGCGCCGGACAGCCCGGGTGCCATATGGTACCCGGACCTAGTGCAGTTGGCAGTGACGGAACCGTGGCCCCTCCCCGACCAACCAGACACACTGCTGCAGGCCCGGGGCTCCCTGCAGTCCCGGCCATTTCTTCCCCGCAGACTCCTAGTCTGGAGGTTGAAAGGGGGAGACTTATGAGTATAGGACTTCCCCCGGCAGTGGTGTCCACCATCCAGTGTGCTAGGGCACCTTCCACAGCCAGGGCATACGGCAACCGCTGGCACCTCTTTGCCACTTGGTGTGGTGACAGGAGGTTGGACCCCTGCAGTTGTTCAGTCAATGTAGTCCTGGAATTCTTACAAGGACTTCTGGATAGTGGTCGTGCCGCATCAACTCTGGCAGTGTTTGCGGCAGCCATCACGACGGGCCATGAGGGATTCGGACGCTTCTCGGCTCGTAGTCACCCTTTGGTTAAGCGATTTCTTCGAGGTGCACGCAGGGTAAGGCCCCCCTCTAGGCAGGTGGTGCCCCCCTGGGACCTTCAGACAGTATTGGATGGCCTGTCTGGACCTCCTTTCGAGCCTTTGGAGCAGGCGGAAATCCGGCTGCTCTCCTTCAAGACTGCCCTTCTGTTGGCGTTATCCTCAGCCAAACGGGCTGGGGACCTGTGCGCCTTGTCAGTTCATCCTTCGTGCATGTCGCTCAGTGGGGATGGAAACCTGGTTCATCTTTGGCCCAACCCAGCCTTTCAGCCAAAGGTTATCACCTCGTCCTTCCGGTCCAGGGTGATCAGGATTAGAGCTCTCTGCCCCACCTCTGAGGGGTCGACAGCAGATGCGCGGTTACTCATGCTGTGTCCGGTCAGGGCTTTGCGCTGCTATGTAGAGCGCACAGCGGGCTTTCGGGCATCAGACCGTTTATTTGTGTGCTTCGGGGCCAGAGGGCGGGGGACCCCATTGTCGGCCCAGCGCTTGGCACATTGGATTTGTGGGGGTATTGGGGCGGCATACGTGGCTCAAGGCCGCCCTCCCCCAGCTTTGGTCAGGGCACACTCTACCCGAGGGGTTGCCACGTCGGTGGCCCTGTGCAGGGGTGTATCCGTAGAGGATATATGCTTGGCGGCATCTTGGTCCTCTGTGTCCACTTTTGTGCAGTCCTATCTCATGGACGTGTCTGCGTGCACTGTCACTCATTCAGTGTTGAATGGAGGCCGGAACCCCCATTCAACACAACACGTTTCGACTGTCTAATACCGGATGTGTGTGGCCCGTGTGCTCTTGGGAGAGGCGGTCACGGGCTTGGCGGGCAGGAGGGACGCTCTTGGGAGAGGTAGTCTATCCCCCAACCATAGACACTAGGTCTTTGAGTTTATACATGGTGCCAGGATGCTCTTGGGAGAGGCAGTCCTGGGCAGGACTTGGTAAAAAAAAAAAAAAAAAAAAGACAGGTCGGTGTCAGATGCTCTTGGGAGAGGCGGTCTAGACACCAAGGTCTGGGGTGGGGCGTGCTTGGCTGCTCTTGGGAGAGGTGGGCCTGCATTGCTCCTTAGGATGTTTGTTTCCGCGCCAATCGTTGTGAACTTGTCCAGCTGGGAGTACATTGATCTCCTACGGCCTTCGCCTCGGCAGGTAACCAATAGCGAAGCCCGTAGGTGGGCGGAGCACACACGAAGTAGAAATTATAGTTACCTGATGTAACTACAGTTCTACGAGTGTGTGCGTAGCCCACCTACTTTCAGGCCCAGCTGAACTGTTCCCTCATTTGAGCTGGTTCGAAGAAGGGAGAGTGTTGGGCGAGGGGGTTTATATAGCCCCTGAGGCTGTGCCAGTACGCTGGCATGATTGGCGCGGTGGGTGCTTTGATCTTTCTCAGAGGGCTGGCTGGCGCCAGAGAGGTAACCAATAGCGAAGCCCGTAGGTGGGCTACGCACACACTCGTAGAACTGTAGTTACATCAGGTAACTATAATTTTCCCCCAATGTCAGCTGGGACATCATTGAAACCTTCAACGTATCGAATCCTATTGCTAGTTAGTAGCCTGATAATTACAATGGTTTTGTTTTATTAAATCTACGCTGACTGTATTAGTTACCAATATATTTTAAAAAGGCTATTATGTCGCGTGAACATATTTGACACAAACAATAGCAGCAGCCTCTTTCTTAGGCCTACCTGAGTTGCTGACATGCTTCTGAATATAAAATATTTCAAAATGATGCTACCATGAACTAAATATTAATATTAAAATAATTCAACGTAAGTCTAAATGATTAAATACACATAAAATACGCATCTTATTGAGGGTGTTTGTCGTTGTGCACTCGCTCTCGACCAGACGCCATGATTGTTTGCTTCAGTTTCGGAAAGTTCACCTGTCGCTGTTTCCACGCCCACCGTCACGTGACAATCTTTTCTGGCCAGTTTCTCTTAATATAATATAAAGAGCATGAACGGCCTGCAAAGACAAGTTGTACTGCTTCATTCCCTCCAAAAATCAGTTTTTAATAAATGAAAGAAAGCTATGATGCAAAACAAAGCTGAGGCTACTGTACAAAATACTTTACTGATAAAAATCCATCTTTATTTAAATTAACTTTGTCAATCACACTTTTAATTCAAAAAGTACATTAAAATGCATAGAGAAAATTGCATTATACACCAACAGTGATAAGTAAAAAAAAAAGTTTATATTGAGAAATCTAATCTGGAGGAAGTGCTTTCCATAGCTTGGATATTAATAGGCTACATTGCCAAGACTCCTGAATTAAACCTTGTGAAAAGATGTGCAGCCGCTAGTGAATGGGCAACAAAGCCTGCATGTGATGAACCAAGTTTAACTCCCTTCCACCAACGTGACACTGCTGACTTGAAAAAAAGATTCATTAACAGATCAAGAAATTCATCTTCTGATTTATTCATTAGACATTTATAAGCTTTGTGTCACGCTAGTTCATAATACTTCCCCGACTTTGGATCAAAATAGCAGTTCAGGCAGGGATCATAGAGCAGATTCAAATACTCTTCCTCAGCCTCCTCTTCAATCACAGTCGTATCCTCTACTGGAAGCAAAACCACAGCCACAGTTAAGGGGCAATTGTTCAAGGCAAAGTAAAAAAAGATGACATATAAAAAAAACACTGGCAATAACATCCGTTTATTTTTTCTGTACAACATGACAGATATGAATAAGCACACATTTTAACATGCAAATTAAATGATAGTCCAACGACCTTCAGACTCCGGTGGATTTAAAAGTTTTCTGCCACTACCATTCATTCTCTCATATATCAAGATGTGAGACTCTACGATTCACTGCCACATTATAGAGCCCTAAAGAGATTCCCTGTAATTCCCACTACTTAAAGGCACAAATTTAGCCGTTAAATTGACAGACTGTTAAATGCTAAAAAGGTTATGGAGTGCTCCCTAAGGACCATTTTATCTTATCAGAAGTTCAGCGACAATAATGAAAACTAATTATAAGACAAGTTGTGGAAGCGGTTTAAAACTGATGTTGTAAACCGGAAAAGGTTTCATCAATTAACCTTGCAGATGTGTCTAGGGAGGACTGACATGTAATGAGCCTGTCTCTTTTGACCTACGGAGTTATACAGAGGACGCAGAGCTTCCCGCTTGTGGGTTTTTGCCCTTAATTAGAAATGGCTTCACAAGATTTCTCACCATCGTCTATTTAGTACATTTGAAGAATGTGTTTTCTGTAACTGGACATTTTAAACACTTGTTCATTTTATATTAAAGTGACTGTTGTCATATTGCCTTACTTCTCAAACATAATGGAGGCAAAAAGACAAAAAGTAAGGTTACCTTTAACTAGGTCTGCTTTGTTCCGTGTGTTACTTGACCTTCTGTGCTGACTGGGAGGCATGATAGGAGGGCTGAGCACGTCCATCCACTCCCTGGGGGACAGACCATAAAAGACCATAGTCATGACAGCATGTGCCATTATACTCACCATCCTACCACTGCGGAAGCACATCATAAAGCCCCTATACAATATTTTAACAATAAAGTCCAATCATGGTGCGTTTCAAAGGGCCATCTAAGCTTCCATTGCCCTTGAGCCACTTCTCCTGAACACTTAGCCTCTGGGCCTCTCAGTTTTACCTGAAGGATCATTTATTAAGTCCTGAGTGTCCACTATGGGGCACAGAGAAGGGTCTTAACCTTGTATGTGTCTAAGAGGGCAGGATGTGCTTTCTCTCTAAATGAGTTTGTCCTCCTTGTCAGAGAAGTACAGCAGTTCCACCTATAAATCATAGGTTTCCTTCTACATCACATTAACTCCAAATTATTTTATTTAGAGAGTGACAAACAAGAAGGAAAAAAGGCAAATAAGACTTTCAGTGATAATCAATACAAAGTAAAATAGCAAGTTTAGATTCTGTGAAACTAAAATGGACAAATACCTCTAAAATAGCAAGAGGAACAAAATGACAAGAGCTATGTCAGGATCACAATTATATCACAAGAGGAAAGTGATATAAGAGATTAATAGTCTGTACAATACATACTGACAAACAAACACGTGCACACACAATTTTACCAACGAATCATCTATTTTTGTGCATTTAGCCCAAAAGCCTGTTTCTCTGGCAGAGAGTGATTTGGTGATGTCAAAACTAATGACCACAGAGAGAATTTGATTTGATTGTTACTATATTAAAAGCTTGGGGCAATACCATTCTTGATATATTCAATCAGTTGTACCCAATGAGATGCAGTCCTATAGAAGTGAGTGTGTGAAAAGTAGGTGAAAAACACCTAAAAAGCTGACAACTTTCTGCTATATTAAAATCCAACTAATTAAATTATGTAAATTAAACTCAGGTAAAAAATAAAATAAATAAATAAATAACAGAAGGGGGACCAAGAGAATATAAGCTATTCATTTTGTTCCAAATGAAAATCATCTGTATTTAAGAGCCAACATTTTCTTTTTCATAGTTCTGACATCTCTTTACCTGTGCATATGGTAGAAACTCAGTAGAAAAGGACAAGGACAAGGGGCTTTGATACAGAGCTACAATTTGAACGACACATTATGAAGTTAGATTTTGTAAGAGTGATTAAATTCTCTGGTTTTAAACACGTAATAATCAAACTATCTCAAACTTTGGATGAAAAGAAATAAATTACTTTTATACACTACAGTAAAAGTACAAGCCACCAAGATGGACTGCAACTACCATGTCTTTCTTACAGCAATACTTCTAATACAGCCTTTTGACATTTTCTTTACAACCTAAGTAAAAAACACACCTCCTTAATGGTTTTATTGGTGTACAATATTATATAATTGAAAAGTAAAAAAGAAAAATCATGAATCAAGTGGTGTGACATCCGTGGAATTGTTGTAGTCAAATTCACACTCAAGGCTTCAATGACAACCAGATTTCACAGTTGGTCTGTTACCCAAAAGCATCAAATGCAAAGTAAAAAAACATCTAAAGAAGACAAGCAGAGCCCCAATGTTAAAAACAGAAAAGGAAGCCTCGCAGTTTTGCCTTGAACCAAAAAAAGGGGGAAAAAAGCCATGATCGAAACGACTGTTAGGGTGTTTGTGAATGCACTCCCTCAGAGAAAAACAAAGAAAACAACGACAAATCCTGTGCAGCTGCTCTTCAATATGTAAATCAAGCATTGGTTCAAAGTCTTATTTCAGAAGTACAGCTGCAAATCCTGTAGTGGTGCATGAGACAAGCCAGAGACAGAAAGCCTTTGCGGAGGCCTTGATTAGCTATATTGATCTCAGTGGACAAGACTAAAATGAACTTCCAGAAGTTCTCTATGACATATAAGCCTGGGTTCAGATCAGATTAAATGCATTAAATAAAAATAGGTTTTACCCAGTAACCAAAAAAAGTACAAGAGAATTTATGCATGTTCGAAGCAGCCAACCTTGCTTTTCATCAATAAATCAGAAGTGTTAGGGAGGAGGTGGGTGCATAATTTGAGAAGAAGAATTATGATGCAACCTCTTTGTCTCCTTTTGTAACGTGAGGCATGCTTGTGTACACTACAAAGAGATGGAGATGTGCGCAGACAGACAGGGCTTTGTGTTAGTGGGCCGTGTGTGGGACAGGGGTCTCCACAGCCATCCAATAAGAGCTGTCACTCAGGTTTTGCGATGGTTACAGTGCTAGGGAGCCAGTAAGAGACATTACTGTTTAATGTGTAACATAGTATGAGTTGCTGTATTTCATTAGCATTAAATGTATTATAGCAGATCTCCTTTGGTATAACCTTAAAACCCTGCCTTAGAAATATTATTACTCTGAGCTGTCTTTCCTCATTTCAGCAACATACAGTAACCCTATCTGACTTAAATGTCACTGTGGGATTTTACATTTATTGTAAAGGTTCATAATAGTGTGTTGCCTTCTGGTAAATATAGACTTGTGCAAAATGGCCATCTGCACCATCAAAAACATTTAAAACATAAAAACATTCTTTCATCCTTTACTATATACACTGTTTTAAGCTGATTCTTGGACCAAGTTTTGCTTTTGACCTGAGGGTAGTTAATGCAAGGTCTGCACTGCCTTGTGGCTGCCTTGCATTATGGACTACAAAAGAGACTCTTGTTGTGAATAACCCAGCCTTTGCCTCATCAATGATAAATATTATTTTTGATGGAGGCAGAAAAGCGGAGCTAAACTCCAATTTCTAACACATCTTTTATTTGAACTTGCCGAATTGTGACCTCTAGCCTATTTATTTCAGGGAATAAAATGTGTTATGAAATCACCTTTGATGAATCTGACAAGTCAAATAATGAGTGAAAAATAATCTGTTCATGTGAAAGTGACAATAGCTGTTAAGAGAAAAGAAAGCCATACGACTGACATTCAATTTATTTGTTCTTATCTTTAAAGCAGATAAGCTGCAGTCTCCACAGCAAGCTGACAGATGACATTTAGCCTAATTCTATAGTCACTGGTTAGCATCTGACTAGGGATATTACAGCAATAAATAAACATGCTTAGATAACACATCCATCCATAGAGTTAAGCATTTGCACATGTTCCTCCATGTTTGTAATAATTTCTTTTTTGTATCCCTGCTGAATGCACAGTGCCTTACCTGGGGTTGGAGCACAGGAGGGGGTTCATTTCCTTTTGATAGTGGTGACCCTGATTATCAGGCTACATCAGTGAGAGAAGGAATAGAAAAAGATAATTAAACTTTGAATTATATACTTTATTTTTTTTTTTTTATGTAAGCCTTAACACTTTATAACTGTAATGATACTCAAAAACCAACAAGTACTACATTTTATTGTGGATTTAGGACAATACTGCATAAGAACAAAACCTGCATTTTAATAAGGGCACACACTGAGAGCAAGGCCTGCCCATTACATCTATTTATTTAAAATATATATATTTTTTGCCTTCAATAAACAGAGACCTCATAAAGAAACAACAGAAGAGAAAGAAAATGGCCCAAGGGTAAATGACCCAAGCGGTAATCAAGCCTTGTTCATGTTTGCAATAAGCGCTCCACCAGATGAAACTCAATTTAAAAAACATCCATCAATCTAGAAATCTTTTTTGATTCTTCAATATTGTTATTATTGTGAAGTCAGAATAGCTGCTGTGATGTTTCGATGACTCCTGCACCAGCCTCTCTGTGAGCTGTTTGTAATGAACGACCTTTAAGAGCGGCAGAATTGTTTGAGATAAGAATGGTTTCAGTAATATTCAACTGAAAGAAACACAAGTGCTTAGCCACTCCATCTTGTCAAGGCTAAGGACCATATTATAGCCTCAGGAGGCTATTTAAGTCTAGTGCCTGTTTAAAGGCTATTACATTACATGACTTTGATGAAGAAGCAGTCACGCCGAAGCTGGAGTCCCAGCGTTGCTTAAGTAAATTTTAGCTATCTGTGTGCTTCAGTGCCTTCTCTATGAAATCATCTTCTAAAAATAAGACAGGCCATAAATAGTGCCCCGTGGATTTGAGCTGGTAATATGCGCTGATGATGATGAGTTACCACAGACCTGATGGACAAACAAATATTAAATATTCAAACTGCACAAAAACTAACAAAAATGTTTAGGTATAAAAGAAAGCCCATGTGCTGTTAACAAAAGCACATTTGGTTATCATTAAAGTCACAAAAACTGGCACTGAGTTGTAAACCTCTGTTATTTATAAATGATATTTAACAAGTCAGTGAGAGTAGACAGAGTACATATAAAATAGCAAAAAGTAAAATATAATTATATTAGTCTTTCTCAATAAAAGTGTGTATTTAGTCAAGGTCTAAAAAGTATACCGTGGAAGCCCCACTGTTGAATAAAATAAACGTCCCAGGGATATAGGACTCTGAAAGTACATTAAAGATATCCGTCTGCAGAAACGGTAATAGACCTCAATTCAAACTCTGTAATAAGGATATTCACTGGGGATCCTAACAAGGACAAAGGACCAGGTAAGACAATGTTCTTTTATAAGTGCCTATGCAAAGGGACCGTGGCTCTAAATGACATTCAAAATCCAAGAACAATATAAATGATACGTACGTCATATATGTATTCTTTAAAATGTAATGTTACATGTAATGGAGAAGATGACAAATTACCCAAATAACTGCAATATGTTAAATATTATGCCCATGTTTATAACAAAGTTTGTAAAAGTATAATTATGTCTTTCTAGCACCCTAATGGTATGTGTAATAGTGTGTAAAATGTGACTTAACCAGCACAGGTTCAGAAATAATAGATACAGATTAAAATTATAAAGAAAATAATATAGTGATAACAAACTGTTAGTTTTAGCTCAGGAATCACAAATAAAAGTCAAGTATCAAAGTAAACAGTACAGACCGTGGAGATGTGAGTCCATGTGGAAGTGTCATCACTGCTCATGCTGATGCTGACATTACACTGGTGGATTTGAGATGCACTAAAACCCGGTCTACAGTCATCTTCCTCTTGTTCCCTTTTTAGACTTGCCAGCATTCTCAGCTCATCATCATCCTGATGCAACTGTAAACTGTCGAGCAGGTGGGAGCTACAATCATTGGAAAGCACTTTTGTGTCCTCTTCATCCTTTTGTTAGCAAAAAGTAATAGTTAGTTGTTTTCCAGGCAAACTAAATGTTAAAGTAACTATCACAAAGATAAAAAGTGTAACAGAGGAGTAGTTTGCAACTAGAAATGTGGTAGAAATAAAAGCAAATAAAAGGAGCACATTGTGAACCCTCATGCAGCTCAAGGTAATGCTGAACCCTCAGAGGAACTGCCTCTTAACAACGGTGCACGACACTAACTTGTTTTGTTTCTTACAAAGTGCAAGGATGCCAAGCATTGCTGTGGAATTACATCAATGGCAGTCAATAAACCAGGGCTGCAGTGAATCAACTCCTTGTCATATTTCTCTGATAAGCTTTCAGTCATAACCTTCACTGCAAGATACTTTTCTGATGATGTGTGCTTTTGTCTGCACAAATCATCATGCAGGGGCACTCAATGCCTCAGCTGTGACTGAAAGCAGAGAGCAACTGCTTAGGGACAGGCCAGATCTGTGTTAAAACTAGAAAACCAACAGTACCTTGTGCTGTTTGGAGTTAAACAATTGGACTTCCTGCAGGAGTCTTCTTGAAAGTGAGACACTGCTGTTTTCAATTACATCCTGGTTCACTGCTGGTCTGCACTTTAGTGTTAGGCTCCCATTGGGTGACAGGCAACGCTTTGGGACTATTCCAGTGGGTTCAGCTCTGGTGACGTATGTAGAAATCATATTGTTGCTGCTTTCTATTGTTGAGGTTTGAGGGGGGACTCCATCCAAAGATTCATCACTACATCTGGATGCACCCAGACCAGAGTCTATGGTATTTCTTTTTTGCTGAGAGGTGGTATACATTTCATCCTGGGATAAAAATCACCACACAAAGAGTTAATTATTGCTTTACAATGTTTGTAAAAACATATTGTTTGGTAAACATTTTAAAAAAAGGTATTATTTCAAATAATTAGTACTTAATGGAACGAGATAATAAGGTGGCAAATAGTCATTTGGATTGACCATTTGCTGGCTTAGCTTTAAATTAACCTCTAGTCTAAAAGGCGTAATGACATTATGTTTAATTCAGTAAATCTTTTCCATTTTCAAATCCAAAGTTTAAGCTTGTTCAAGGAACAGCTGCATGGTAATATAAAACTGTTGGGATAATACACTTTCTATTAAATGAATGTTAAAGAAAAGGTTCATTCTTAAATATTGGTGCAGAAGGACTGAGAGAAAGTTGTTAGCAAAGTAATCATTCTTTTAAATGGACATTGTTGTTAAATTAAGATTTGTGTCGTTGTATTGCAGGGGATTTTAGCATATTTATTTGGGGCCCTTCCTACAACACTGGCTGTGTTGCTCATTCCACAAATGCACAATATTTACAAGTTGTGTCTTGTTGTAAAGGTGACTAATCAGGCTTTCCTAAAATATATAAAATACAACACCAATTGGCATTTTTAAAGAGGAGAAATGATTGACTGAAATAACGTCTTCAAACGTTTCGGACGAGGAATTATTTTGCATTCAAATTTTAAATGCATCCTTTGCAGGAACAGCCCTTAGAGCAAGACAACGTTACTGACATCATTCTGCACTCTCTAATAAGAAAGATATTATTATTTTGCAAGGCTTATTGGGATTTAATTGTGCAGAAAAATAAAACTTTAGCTCATCATAAATGTGCTTTAGCTGGGACAATTGCTGCCAGATTAGAGCGCAGGTCTGAGCTGAATGCATAAAGCAGAAGTGTGTTTTTGTATCTTTGCCTCGTCACTTTCACTGCCAATGAAGTCGTCTTCCGGTTGGGCTCCGCATCGCCTCCCACCTAGGTTCTGAACCTCCGAGTCCCCTGTCTCCACGTTTTCCTGGTCGGCAAGTCCTCTGCGTCGTTTGGTTTTGTGAGGCTGCGATGAGAACGTGAACACACCGTCTTCTATAGAGAGCTGGGGCTCAGTCTCCTCATTACTCTCCCAGCTGTTCCAGACCTGCAGGTCAGAAGGCAACCTGAGCTGCAGTGAGGAGGAGACAGAATTGTCTCGGGTACGAATAGCTCTGGGACTTTCCTTAGCAGGACTGGAACCACATTTTTCTAGGACAAAAGATTACAAAACATTGTTTTAACCTCAACAAAACATCCCTGTGTCATTTTCAAAGGTTAATACACTATACACAGTCTTTCAAATGCGATCAATCAATTAGTAATAAGCAATGCAATGCTGCAAATCATTGAAAGAATGATAAAACATCACTCATACTTCCTATGTCAAAGAGCCTAGGGCTAGACAAACATATTTCTCCAATGTAGCTATAGTCTTTTAATTCAGTACTTTAGACAAGAAAAGCCTGGAGGGTTTGAGATGCCTAGAATAATGTTTCCCAACATATCCAATAGAGTCAAAGCTTGATCTACCTGAAGTGAAACTTTTATTATCAACAAGAAACCTCAGCGACTCAGTGATAAGCCTTATATCAAAGATTTAAAAAAAAATAAACACTCAACCTGAAAGAGAGAATTCTATCCTACTGGGGAATAAAATCATTTTCTTTAATTGCCCACTGTGTGGCAAACCCTGAATTTAAGAGATGTCCCCCTGACTTTAACTTAATATGCCACATTACCATTAATGAACTAACTGCTTTTCAAATGTGGGTATGGTTGTAGCCATGGAAGAACTGTCCATAAATGAGCTTTCAGAGCAAGCACCTTTATGTAGTGATCCCACTCTGAGCTTAGATAGATAAATGTGTTACAATAGTGAGTTTGAGGAATGAAGTACAGGGTAGAAGCGGGTCATGGAAAAAAAGACAGCTAATATCTACAGTATACAATGAAGGTCATTAAAGGCAGGTGCTTTTCTCCTGTTTTCAAACCCCTGTAAAATGTACATGCAAAGAAGACATCAATATAGTGTAGCACAAGTAGTTTTTTCTTTCGTCAATGCCTTTTGTCAGTTTTATAAGCATCACTTAAGTACATTTAGAACATGTAGTACATGTCTTCAAGCTGCTGCCTTCTGCCACCCTGCTCTTCTTCATGCTTCATGTGCCTCACCTGCTGTTAAGGACTCTGTCTCTTCTATTATGCTAAGAGGTTGTTGTGTGCTTCCCTGCCTGCTAGATGGAGTACACATTGTGTTCTTTTTTTTGTAACAAACAGACACATCATCTGCAAGAGTGTAACCACACAAATCACAGTAACATCAGCATGCCATACAGCAGAGAAAGTTAAACACACAGAATAAAATATGCAATCAATACTGTACCAGGAGATGTGACTTTCTGTTGCCCTGGACTGTAGACTCTGAGCTTCTGGGAGCTTTCTTTGTCACGTATTCTGTGATTAGGCGGATGGGGCTTTAAAATACCAGCTGTCCCTACACACCGTACTTTTAATAGAAAAAAATTATCAAATAACATATTGGTTAACCATGACAGAGAAATAATGTAGCAATAAATGCAGTGAATATGCACAACAAAAATGTCTAGGAAGTTTGTATATTCAGAGAATACAAGACAATAAAACCAATGACACAATGTTCTACTTAATTCAAGAAATTCTGTCAATATTTTTTCTATTCAGTTATGTTTATGATTTTCTTTATTCACTTAAAAAGTTGTATGTGAGAGAACCTTATTTAAAGCTTTGGCTTTGTAATGCTTTTAGCAATGTTTAGTGGTCAGATGAATTCTGCATGCATTCTTTGAGCAAAGAAGTTCTTCATGAAATACAGTATTTTACAGCTGACATGTGCACCACATGTACAATACAGTGTATCAAAAACAGTTTAATTAAAATTTACCCTCTTGAAGTGAAGGAAAGCAGTCTTCATGTGAATATTTTTCAGATTGACTGGAATTGCTTTGATTTTTTGCAATACACTTTTGGTTCAATTTGCAGCATGTGGATTCCTTAAGGACACAGCAACACAACAAACTTTTCCAATAAATTCAAGGCAACACATTCCTTGTTGTACACAGTTTTTTAGGCCAAATTATTCCGACACATATACATTTTTTATAGTGTTTGTGTGATTACCATGTTTGAGGCACAAAGTGCACTGCTTTCTACATCTGAGGCCATACGGCTTTTTATTTCACTTTGAGGCCGTGGTCCTAAAACCCTCGAGCCTGAGGCTGTCTGTAACACGCCCTGGGGCCTGGTTTTCTGATGGCTTGATGACCTTGTCGGGGCCACACCAGCTGACTGATCAGAAACTGCAAAAGATGTCAACATAGTTTACTAAATACTCTTCACTGTTAGAGAATACAAATGCTGAATCTTAAATGTCTTCCACACAAGACCATTTAAAAAACCATGGTGAATGGGGTGAATGGAAGCATAATGTAAAGCATAACAAGAGTACAAAAATGCACTATATAAATGCTCACCATTTACCATTTACCATGATACAAGAATATTAAACCAAGCATATTCTGCCCATTTTCTGGAAAATCTTCTATGAAAAACATATATATATATATATATATATATATATATATATATATATATATGAAAATATACAGTATATTAAAACATGTTATTGGTAGAGATTTTAGATTAGTCCAGCAACATTTGACTTTGCTACAAAACTGTAACACAAAGATTTCACTTCAAACTGCAGCACTATAAAATACACCGTGCTGCCTACCTAGTTGAGTTTTTTTATTTTATTTTATATTTTGTCAGGTGGAAATAATGGGCTGCAATGCGAGTTGCGATATGGCCATGACCTGACCCTACTATAACTGCCTCATTAGTACCACCCTCTGCTGATGCTGACTGCAAAACACATTTTATTAAGATCCTAGGGTGGAAACTTGAGTAGAAACCAACTTAAACTCTAGATACATGCTCAAAAAAAACCCAGTAAAAACACAGTTTGGCTGAATAGACTTTTTGGGTGGGAGAAGATGAGATTAGTTGAAAAAACATATATAAATGAATATGAATAATGTTTGCATTATGTTATGTTATTTTGTGTGTTGAGCTTCTTTGTTAATTTTAGTTTAATTGTTGGTGCATGACAAAACTTTTTCTGACAGATTCAAGTATGTCATGGTTAAATTGGTTGCCTACTTTAATAGAAATCATTTAAATTATGATTAGGAAAGTTATGCTAATAATGTGGATGCTAATTATGAAAGCAATTTTTTCTGTTTGCTTACTGCTCTCCTCTGTGGACACTCCTGGTTCACTTAACTCAGACTTGGGCAGCTGTCAGAACAAATAAATAAGCAGTGATAAAAAGGCCACAGAGGCATCAGAGCTGAATAACTGGTGCGTGTCTCATTATATGAAGAGATAATTGCCAGTTTGTCAGTACAGGTAAGGCAGAAACAAATGGTGATCTCTGTGTGTTTTTATATTAGCTGAACCATTTTTACGTTTGTTTTTATTGTTTATGTATTTACCAGCTGTGAGGTGTTCTTACCTACCACAGTTAGACATCAGAACTCCAGTCCTCAGATCAAATTTGCGCAAATTTTCTATGTTCAGCACCTGAACAGTGTGTTTCACATCAGGAGGGAAATGGCAACTGCGAGGAATCGAATCCATAAGACCCACTCCACTGAAAATCATGTCTGTGATTAAAATGTAACATTACGTGAACTGAAAACTCAATCATAAGACAAAATTATAAACAATTGTAAACTGATCTACCACAATACGTATATGCAGCAGTCTTTACAAATTATACATATATGGTCAAATAGTTCTGTTATTGCTTAGACCTGGGGTGGGCAATTATTTTTCCCCAAGGGTCACATTAGAAGATGGAACCCTTGTGGAGGGCCAGGCCAACACAGGGAACTCACTTATGCTTAATAAAAACACGTTTATTTTGACTATAGGAAAGTTATTTACCGTTTGGAGCTTGTTGTATAGTTTAATAAACTGATTACTGCAAAATATTGAAGGAAAAGGCAAAATATATGCAGTGTTTAATCATCAATAAAATATTAGTAAATGGGTGACGGGCCACATTGAACAGCCCAACGGGCCGCATGTGGCCCCTGGGCCTTAGTTTGCCCATCCCTGGCTTAGACTAACCGCCTTACCATCGTCTGCATCAGGCTCAGCTTTCATCGTGAAGATTCTCCGGACTCTACAAGTTGCAAATAAAGTAATTCCATCCAAACTCGTAAATCCCACACCTTTGAACAGTTCACTTGTGAATGATACAAGGTCGATGCACAAGGTAGACCACTAGGATGACAAACACAAACGGTAGAAGAATTTGGAAGAATGTGTATATACATAGGAAATATACTGAATAAACTTTATAGGTTATTACTCACAGTGTTGTGATTTAAGCCTACAAGTGGTATCTTTGCATGCCAAAGTGTAGTAGACAGTTCTTTATGCACAGAAGATAAATATAGTCTTCTTTTTAAATGACCTGTATCAGTTACCCTGTAAATTAATAAAGTTATTAGAATTGTTATAGCCTTTTTGTGCGGCAGAACAAAATTCAAAACTGAAAATTTCTATTTTATATTGAAAATGTCTATTGTGTGTGGCCTTTTTCTGAAGAACAAATGATCTGCTATACTTACAAGAGCTCAGTGGAAAAATCTTTACCATGTGGAATATTTACTTGAAGAACCAGGAATCTCTGAAGAAGTCCCACTAAGAAAATGACACATTGTTGTTAATAGGTAAAACTAGCAACCCAAACTAGAATTTAAATTGGTAAATATGGTAATATAACTTACAAGACATTTTCCCATTTTGTGGCATTTGCATTTTGACAGTCTGACTGCTACCCTCCAGACAGTAAACAAATCCTTTGATTTCTTTATTATACTCCTATTGGAAAACATAATACAAAAGAGCATGTTCTCAGTTTGACCTGTGTCCACACTCTGCTATCAATTAGCCTACTGCAAACATCTTTTTGAATAAAATAAACAGTAGTTAGAAACCTTTTGTGTCAAGAACAGCTTCATTATGATAAAAAAGTGTGAAAATGTATCGATGACAGCACAGCAGGGTTTTTACACTATTCGTCTAGTTTTGTGGGGTTTTTTTTCACCCTTCTCTGGCAGTGATAATACTCCTGATAAAAAACATTGCACTTTCCTTCCCTCTGACAGTGTACCCAAAGAAAGGTTGTCCAAAATTAGTATGCAAGTAATTTTCTGAGTAAATGGTCATATTTATGTGTTTGAAGCACAGACTATAGTAAATTTGTGTTAAGTTATTGGCTAATAGCCGGTGGCATAGAAAACAATAATAGACTCTTCAGTCACTTTGTGTATGGCTCCTCCGCTGAGTTTCCATTTTGCCGCAGGATCTTTTCCCTGTGCGCAGAATATTTCCACCACAGCGCCACCCTGTCAATAAAAAAACAATATTATTAAAAAGTTAAGAAACCATGTCATTGTGATTTCTACGAAGGACTTTATTGATACCCTACGTGCAAAGTTAAGCCGAACATCACTCACCTGATAGTTATTCTTGAACATGACGCTTGACGTAATAGGTGCGTCAATTTCCTAAATTAAAATAAATGACTACTTCGACGGTTCGAGCAGTAGGCTACAGCTAGCAACTAGCTACCTTTTCTATTTTATAGGGCGCGTAAACATAGACTAGACCTAAAACCCCCTATACGTCTATGCTTGTAACACCTTTTAGCTTAGCCCATACGTCTCCTTGGTTACCAGACTTCACTAAAGTCAACAGTGCACAGTACGTGTTCATTGTTGTTGACAGCTGCGCACTGTCTCGCGCACACACAAGCACCGCACCGTTGTGAATGATGTGTGAACTTGGTTGTTTTGAATATTTTTTTAACAATAAAGTTATTGCAACTTTATAATAGGTCTATTGCGGGTTGTTGAAAACCAGTATGCGTATTATTTTATTTCTTAGACCTTACTCACTTTCATGGTCATAAATTATGAGTAGAAATTCTGCTCAAGCCCCAGAAAGCTAAATACAATACAACAAACAAGCATAAAAATAAACTTGGGGTAAAATATTCTGTTGAATACTAAAACTCCATTAGTGTGCCACTGTCGCTTAGTGTGTTATCCCAAGCAGCGAGAGAGTTATTTTGAGATCAAAAGGATGTCTTTTAATTAGCTACTAAGAAAAGCCATAACCGGAATTGCCATTTAATATAAAATTTTATTGTAATGTTTAGGCTTAAAGTATATTTTCCTATTGTAAACATGTACATAAAACAGAAGAAGTGGCACAGATCCTCTGAATGGGGATTAATAAAGCTGACTTGAATTATATTGTAGCTACAGCTATTGGTGTTAAATTAGTTTATTCCTTAAAGAAGGCATACAATGTACATTAAGCAAAAGCAGAGATGCTTGTACCAGATTATGGCTTAACAGAAAAATTTTGAATGAAATAATAGATTTAATCTGAAATTACATTCTAAAAGCCAATTGATGGTATTTTTTTTTGGTGATCAGAAGGGTCAAAAATAAATTGTAATAAATAATTATTCTATTGGCAAGACATTAAAAGGCACTTCTTTATTTAGCATATTTTGAAATGTGCACAGAGCAGGAGCAGTGAAAGGTTCATAACTGGCTCGTTCTCAGCAGGAAAGCTTGACAATGATTAGTAGAGACAGTATTATCAAAACAGAGTCTGGTATGCAGTGAACATTAGCAATTCAAAATAAAAAAATCATTTAATGGCAGCTTGTTGACATACTAAATCATGACTAATTATACAGTTTTTATTTTCAAAAGATTATTATAATTATATAATTCTATATGAGATATAATTATATATATATATATATATATATATATATATATATAAATATATATATATATATATAAATATATATATATATATATATATATATATATATATATATATATATATACATATATATATGTCAAATATCATTAATGGTACATTTTGTTTGTAGCAGCCACACAACATATTATACGTTATATAAACTGACCCATTTTTAGTGTCTTACTCTGTAATCATAAAATTTACAAAAATTGCATGCTCACTTTCTCTAACAACTGACCTAAAAACAGATACATTTTAAATTACATCTAAAGTCCCCTTTTTTCTGAGACGATCAGTTCAACAGACTGTGGCATGCCTCTTAATTCTATTTAATATATTATTCCAGATTATATGCTTAAAATGAGAACTAACATAAACAACTGGTGTTTTGTGAGTTGACACCATGGTGATAAATCAATGTGCATTAAATATAAAATCTGTAGCATGATCTGAATTTGTTTCTACATTGACTACAAGACAATTTGTTTTTTTTTTCACGCTATTGATTTCTAATACATTTATAGAATTCAGTGATTAGGCTTTGAATTCTTTGTTTTGACGTTAATAATGGCCTAGACACGCCATATTGTATATATGTTTTAATGTCTAATGTTTATATATATAAACATAGCATTTGCTGAATGAAGCATATATATATATATATAAATATATATATATATATATATATATATATATATATATATAATATATATATATATATATATATATATATATATATGTGTGTGTGTGTGTGTATATGTGTGGCACATTTCTTTGGCACCGAGATTCTTTTTTCCTCCTATTTCTTCCCTGTTTGTCTTATTTTGATCTTACACCGTTGGGCCACCCTTTTGTTGCTGATCCGTGGCAGTAAAGTCAAAGACTGTTTGTCTGCCTATCCATGCTCTTTCAAGAAAAATAACTAAAGTGATGGTCACTATGGTTGCAGGGGATATGAAATACTGTACATAGCTGGATAGCAATGTTCTGTTTTATAGGTCGAAGTCAAATTCTCTTGCTTGTGTCTTGTTAGGTGTTAAAACTGCATGAGCCGATATGTCTACACACCACAGTGAGGGGTCGCTGTAGAAGTATTTTCTCTGTGTTTTATCTTGAACACAAGTGCGCTGGGAGGTGGGGAGAAGCTCAGATTGATGAGTGTGTCTGTGAAAAGTGGTGATCTTTGAACTGGTGAGGACCAAGAGGCACATGATCAAAATACATGCCCTGTTTGATGTTTCAAGATAACGGCACAGCTCTGTAGCAGGTTTCAGCAACTCACATCTTATAAGGAAATGATGAAAAACCCACTGTCACATTCAGTAAACCTTTGTTCGCCATCCAAGTACCCCTGGTTTAATTTGATTTCCCATTAAGATGAAAACGCAAGCCGCACCGTTTGTGTGCATAATTAAGCCCTTCATTTTTGCATGGCCCTGCCTCACATCTGGTGTCATTTCATGTCATTGCCAGAAAACCTATTCGAAACCCCTGCATCACACAACACAGTTTTACAAAAACTTTTCTGCATGTAACTATAAAACTTCAGTGGATAAAGTAGAAAAGGCTCTGCTGTTAATGTCATTTTTTTCCCAGGGCACTTACACTCTACAAGTCACTAATTAAGTGATAAGCCCTTTAGACTTAAAACTTAAAAATTATAATAAGAGTAAACTCTGTATTATTAATTTTTTTAATTGGGTCAAAAATGGCTAAAGCCTTTAAAACAGAGGTCTCGTAGTGCTTCCAACTGAACTTGGTACAGTTCGATTGAAGGCTTTTTGCTAAAGGACGACCAAAACTAAATGGATTGTTTTCTGTTTTGGTGTGAACTAAATAATGTGGACTGTGTGAACACTCTAAAGGAATCTCTGGTGTTTGGCTATTTTTAACACTGTTACCCATCGCTAGAAGTCATAAAATCCTACACTGTGTAAGCTACTTTATTTAAAAGGTGTTAAATTATAGATGCTTGTTTTTCTCTAAACTTGAGAAAAGTCACATTTGTATTAATCAGGAGGCAGGTCACAGCACTAAAACTGCACATTTGCGCTCCAAGTTGATAAAGTCCATTTGGTAAATGTAACAATATTCTTCCAACTTTAAGCAAGGATTTTAACTACCTTAAGTCAATAATTACATGCTTTCTTGCCGTCACCTATTGATCTTTTGTAATCCTCTCGTCTCCACAATAAAAAAGTGACCCTTTTCAAAACACCGCCATATTCTTGTTAAACAAATCATATTGATAAACAAAATTACAAGGTGTCCATCCTATTCATGTTATTGATTAGTAATAATTGCTAAAATTGCGGCCAGAGTCAAACAATAGGGGATTTGTATGTGGCTCTAATAAAAGGTTTTATGCAACTGGGCTCTGAACACAATACAATACACAACAGAGTAATTCAAGACAAGTTAATTCAAGCCTTTTTGTAAAAATGACACTCTTCTGGCAGTGTGAGCTGGCAAGTGTTTCTGTGTATTCTGTATTTGTGCATAGACTGTTAAAGCTTCATTCAGAGCTCAGTATTGACATTGTTTAACCCTTGTTGAGCACCGCCAACAGCCTTCCATCACTGGAAAAAACAAAGCAAAATAACAAAACAAAAAAAAAACAGCCATGTCATTTAGTAATGTTCACCTGATTACTGTGGCACCTGTCACACAGCCAGCTTTATGTGTGAATACTGTTTTACCAATGTTCTGGTTTTGTCTCAGTGCGGCTTGTCTGTCTCACACTAGATTTCCTCCCGATGTCATTTTGCATGGTGTATGTATTAATAGCTGGTGAAAAGAGTCAAAATAAACCTACATTTCATTGTAAACAATATTTTTGTATCTTCAATATCCAACTGATATCAGACTTGCTTGTTAATGTAAAAGCTACAAGAAGAAGCTTTAATTTATGAATATCAAAGTCCTAAACCCCATAGGTTTTTAGAAATGGTGGCTTTCTGGTGCAAGTGATCATTAGTAAATTGCAGCAGTGGTACTTTTTATGCTGGCTTAAAGCTTAAACCACAAAGATATATGCAAATGTGCCGCAAAAATAATGATTTCCTATGATTCATCCATGATCTGGTGACATGCACAATGAGTAACCATGAAAATTATTACATATGAAAAGTGATTCTTCAACATCACTTTTAAAATCATATGGCCCTTGAAAGGTTAATGACAATCAGCTGCACTGCATAAAAGAACCATGAGAAAAGGTCAGAAGGCCCCCTTCTTTAATTCTATGTTGAACTGTGCAAGCTTTCCATCCATGGCCCTTTAGAATGTTGATATACAGATATGAGTTATGATTAAGATAAGAGAAATGCAAGATGCATGTATGTCACTGTAATTACATAATGGAAAAAATATCTATTGATCTAAAATAAAAATTTAAAAAAGTACAAAATTAATGGTTTGTTATGCAATATATGCCGGATAAAAGACAAAAAAAAAAAAAAGTGTATAGTCACATCAAAATAAGAACGCATTTGTCTATATGGGAAATATGGACATGTAAAGCTTCTTATAACCTTGAAGAAGGAGCCATTTTAGAGTGCATCACTGGGCGGTTTTCCTTCTATGTGCAGTTACAAGAACAACGGGACATTATTTATTACATTGTATGAGTGAAAATACTATTAGGCCTATTTCCATGTTCATAATATTTCCAGAGAATTGCGCTTTCACCACCAGATGTCACCAAAAAAAAGGCAAAAACCACATACTTCACCTTTAAATGAAGGTTAGCTTAACATTAGTAATAAATAAATATAAACAAATAATTAAATGAATATTCTGATTAAACTGTAATTATTTTGGGGCGTGCCCCGCCTCTAGCTCAGTAGTTATAAAGGATACCAAAATACCCTGAGAAACCAGGGTTTGAATCTCTCTCGGGTAGGTTGCCCAATGTCTTTCCGCTCTCTCTTACCCTGTTACCTGTTGACTTACTGTCTATTAAATAAAGGTATGACAGCCCCAAAATGTTTTTAGAAAAAAAAAAAAAAAAAAGTCATTGATTTGTTGCTAAACGTGACACATTCTTTGTTCTGGTTACTGCCACAGCCTAGTTGTTTCTGTTAGCTCGTGCTTTTCTAGAATCCCCATAGGTCACTTTATTTTAATTTTTACACTGAGTATGAAGCATTTGCTGAAGCAGGCTGTACCTTGAACACATACCTGCACATAATAATGTCCAGTCCACTGGGGGAATTTATTCGCCTAATATCCTTGCGTTGCCACAAGCTGAGACTGTCTGATATAATGTAGTGGTATGAAGCAAGCCTAAGTGTGAATTAATCCATGACATACAAAACAGTTATGTGTAACATAGCTCACAGCTTATAGTGGGAAAAAAGGTCAAAGCTTCAAACTACACCTATATTAAATTATCAAAAGGAAGCTGTGTATAGTGTGTAATTCTCCTTTTGTGTGCTGCTACATGTGCTCATAATGGTTAGCAATTGTGTGCATATAAAGCCTAAGCTGAAGCAGTGAATCATTTTTAACTAACTATAGGTGTTAATTAATGCAGTTAGAGAGAAAATTCTTAGAAATGCAATTCATACACACCTATAAAACCTTGAATTTTCCCTTGAATAATTGCATCCACTCAAAAAAAGAAAATGTAACAGCGTAAAATGAAAGGGTCAGAGCTATAAATATGCTGTGTGCATACAGACAGGGCTCAGTACAAGAGCATTTAGTGCACAGTACGTGGGTTGTTGTGTAGCATGACTAAATTAACAAGACTCCTACCTGCCGCACATACTCACTAACCAGTGATCAATTGATCTCCCTTCGCCAGTGGACTGATTGTTAAAAAGGGTTTTCAGATTGCTGCATTGCATTCATAATTGTTTTCATTTGCGTTTCTCTGGTAACACTTTTATTTCATTATTAACACATGCTGCTAAAGTTATCCAAAAGGTGAGCTTCAGAAACCAACAATACAGAATTCAGGACTAAGCCAGAAAGAGACAATGCAATGTGTGAGATTTAGAGGGGATACAATTGTGCTTTTTATTATTGTAAACTCTTTTCAGATGCAATGAGTCTGCCATGTTGCTTTGGCAGCCAGGAAGCTGAATTTGTTTGTTTGTTTAACAATTGAAGAACAAGTACATTTAAGTATCCGAAATAAGACTACAAACAAGAGTACAAGAATACTAAAAAGCCTACTCTTTGCTAGTCAAAAATACACATTTTACTACCATGCATTGTGTTTGAATCAATATAGAACAAATTGAATCCTACTAAGAAGCTCTCTGCCACATAGCCTGTTTTACTCAGGACAAAAACATCATTGTCCATTGCTTGCTTTGATGAATTTTTAGCCACATGAAAAAAAGGATATAGCCTCCCATGTCCAAATTGTGACCAAATCCCACACAATTTATAAAAGCCAAAAGATCACAAAGTCTCCTTGCATAAAGACAGTGACACAACTGAGAAACTACTAAAGAATATGTATAAAAATGTGTTTGATTAGTTAATCACACAAGCGGTTTCTCTGTAAAGGACCTTTGGCCTCAGACAGCTTACCTCCTTTCAACATTAACCTTTACCTCTTTTTCATATGACTCTATAATAACATCAGGTAATCTTTCTGCACTGCTTAGAGCGGACCTTGTGAACTGCATTAGTTCCCAGATTTTGACAGTCTTCTTAAGATAATAATAAAAAAAAAAGTCATTTCTAATACAAGGATTAGATAAGACCCCACAGAAATTCTGGAAGCATGTGCAAATTTGAACTCTTTTACTTCACTATCTGTGTGTATACCTACAGTACTTCCGACACATTATTAATCACCATATTCTTTTTATGGTCTACAAAGGCACACTTTGTTTCCACCTTTGAATGTAACCAGGTGTAAAGCCCACTGCAGTAATTCAATGTCATATGTTGACAATAAAAATGATTCATTTACCATTATTATTAGCAAAGAGGAAGAATAAGAGAGACTGCTTTCCTGCAGTGGTTCAGTGTAAGAGAGCACACTTGACTGTTCTCCATCCCCTGCAGCCATATTGCTACTGTCAGATGTACCTCAAAGTGACTCATCAGCCTGCAGGCCTCCAACACTCTTCTTCCCAAAGCAGGTCCCAGCCAAAGCCTCCCCAATTCCCTGACTACTACAGGGGCCTGAGATTTTGGCAGTAATCCCTGAGGCACCACACTTGTTCTGCTTCAGGGGTATTTTCTTGGAGGGAAGGTCGTTTCTGTGATTCAGATGGGAGTGTTCGTTAATGATCCCAATGGCAGAACATAGACAAAGATGTTTTGTCCTGAGGAAAGCAATGGCATTTAAACAATCTGCAGTGTACAGTAAAATACCATCAGCAGTAGCATTTCTAAACAAAAAATGACAATGGCCTTCCATTTTAGCGTTGTTGTAATCTTAAGGCAGTGCCTCAGTCTAAGTTTGAACCTTTTATTTCATTCCTGTTCCCACTTGACTAATTTCATTAACTTGGATGTACCCAATAAAACACAAAAGGGTTTTAACAATGCTATTTAAAAAAAGGAGCAGCTCTAAATGTAGAGACATTCTCTGCCAAACTGGCTTTTTTTTTAAATCTCAGAAATAGACACAAGAAACACAGTTGTCACTATTAAACGATTTTAACACTTGAGCAGTGAGTGATACCAAAAAACATTTACTTTGATGCATTAAACCTAAGAGCTACAATCTACACTCAAATTGCTGTTTGGAGTCCTGTTTGGATTCCTAATTTATACATTGTTTTGCTATGATGCCATTAATCTATGACCGTGTTCATAAGAAAGCACATTTTATTTCACTTTCCCTGGTTTGACTTCCAAAGACATTTGTGTGGTATCAGAAGATGCAATGCGTCTCCATTGCAAAAAAATAAAAAAACTGAAGAGACCTTGATGTCTCTCTCCATATGTTCAGCTAAATGAGTTCAAACATTATGCAGTCACTTGAGTAATGAAAGACCCCATCACTGGTGAATATTGCCAATGCTTCATTACAACAAAGGCACACTCAGTGCTCTGAGTGCGGATAATGTTGCATTTAGACTACCACGCAGAGTTTTCTGTGAGATATGAGAATGTCACTTTGTCTAAATCTGCAATAAACAAAGCATTGTTTTGCTGGTTGTATGTGAAGGCACATTTGTCAACCGCACGAAACATTGAAAATCTTCAAACATGATTCTTTTAGGTGGTACGGCATTTTAAACTCATGCCCTCATGTTGCCTAAATCGTTATATAATTTAAACAGAGCTAACTTTCAACCAATAGTCTCTTAGATGCATCTTTTATAACTGATGATAAGGGGGAACAATACAGTAGATGAGAAAACTGTGCCAACGTCTGTTTGTTTGAATAATGAACATGACCTAATACGGTTGAAATAGACACTAGGCTCATTTTAATTTATGAAGCTTCACCCTCAAGGTTACACAATACAACAATTCTCAAATGAATTACTGCAGAAAAAAATTAAAACAACAGGGAATAAATGTGACTTCAATGTGTGCACTAGTTGTTGCTGTAAAATGTATTTAAGAAAAAAAAAACATGGTTAAACCTCCGATGTAGGAGGTACAAAACACATTTTTGATGACATGGTGACACAGTGGCTAGTATTATTATCAACAGAAAACCCTGGCTGCTTGATTTGGACTTTTTAGTTAAACTGTAGAATCACAATTGCCTGTAGGCATGACTGCTTCCATAAGCTGTAATTGTCAACTGTTACCATTCTTTATGCAAACCATCTGCTACTAAATGAAATGTTTTACATAAATGCACCATGAGATTATTTGTATTTAAACCAGTAAGTACAATCAGGTTTTTGGTAAATGGCATTCATTTTATATATAGCGCTTTATAGGCACTCAAAGCGCTTTACAGCAAGCTTCCATTCCTCCATGTACAGTGTCACAGCAGGAACATCCCTGGAGGAAAGCTGGGTAAAGTGTCTTGCCCAAGGACACAATGACAGTAATGAGAGTGGGAATCAAACCACCAACCTTCCGGTTATAAGACGACCGCTCTATCACTGAGTGCTCCACTTTTTTTTTTGACCATAAGGAAAACAGGGCTGAAATCTAATGTCAACTGGTTCAGTGATAAGAGTTATGTTTTTAATGTTAATGTTTTTTCCTATCTCAGAGACAGTCTGTATCAGCAGGACATATACAGGAAACAAAATTATTTTAATGATAACTAACTTATACATTTCCCCTGCACTTACTAGTTTAACGTTAAATAGACCCATTCCTTGCATAGTGCTTGACACTAATTAAAGCCCCAAATGAAGGTTCCCTCTAACACCAACTCTTACAGCCTGCCATTCAGCAACATGTGTACATATCATACATATCAAAGGGAAAGAAAACAAGAAAATACACAAGGCCATGTAATGAACCACTTCTAATATTCTAGAGGGTGGTGTTCATGAAAATCCTGTATATTTTGGCAGTATACTTGTAATTCCGTATAACTGTCACATAAATGAAGATATTTTATGCTCTAGTCATTCTTGGACATTTGCTCATGTTTCATTACCTGTTTACAGCTCTGACACTTCAGAGCTTTTTCACTTCTGTGCGAACCTTGAACAACATAATAAAAACTTAATGAGCTGCCACTTAAACTGTCAATCGTTTTGTTCAAGTCTTCTGTGAAAGGAAATTATTGTCAAATGTGTTATTTTGATAAGTCGGTTTTTACAGGCATTGTTAATAGACAAGAAGCCAATTTGGATTTCTCTTTTAAAATGAACTTCATGCAGGTTGCTGCGTATGAATGACAGACAGATTTGAACTCAGCTGCTAATTGCCTATTTAAAGCTCCACCATCCAGCTATTCCACTGACTAACTGTTGACTCGCATCATGCCTTGAATGACACCCAGCTGCCACATAACCAAACCAAAGCACGAGCTGGGGAGCCATTTAACCAGTCACTGATTCCACACAGAGCAGATGAGAGAAATGTACCATTACCACCACATGAAATCCCATACACCTCTTTTTACATGATTTTCAACTTGCTTTGACCAGATTAAAAGATGATGTTTTTTTTTTTACTCGGTCGTCAAATTGAATATTTATTCTTGTTATCAGCAAAATCTCTGGCTGCTTCCCTTCCTATATCTACCAATCTCTAAATACATGGTAACAACATTTTGAATAAGTCCACTATTCAGTATACCTAATGGGGATAAAGTTGTCTAAACAGAGTTGAATATATTAGCTGTATTTGTTTTAATTAGCATGTTAACCTGGAGCGTCTATGCAGTAACAAATTGTGATTAATTAATTTCTCATGCTGTTGCACCCAGAATGCTGATGTAGTGTTTATGCCTCTCCTTCTGGGTTCGTAAAATTGTTCATTTTCATCAGTAGAGGGCACAATGGCACTTTAACACTGTCCAGCGATATTTGGTTAATTTGATTCACGTAATTAGCACTGCCCAGTCACCCAACCTGCAATATGAATCATTCCCACCTATCAGAGTTTAAAACGAAGCCAGTGTGTGCGTTTGGTTCTCATTTGGCTCATTACAGTGATCATGCATTTCACATAGGTAGTCTCTGAAGGCATCCCGGGGCTTAATAGTCAAATTAAATTAAAGCAGAAGCTGTGATCTTCAGAGGTTTATGTCTGCAGTGATGCAAGTCCTTGAAATGTGTTATTGCCGATTCATAAAAGGCAAACATGTAACTAAACAGAAAAGCCTGAAAGTGAGAAAGGCTGATATTATCAAAAAGGTGGAATTTTCTATCTTTGTGATCAAATTGTACTTTTCAAAATGAAAGTATTTCAACATTTTCATTGTATTTACAAAGTTCAAATTTACAAGTTGGAGTTCAGTGATACAAAGGTCAGTGTTGGTAATTTACCATAAGGAACACAAGAAATTTACTAATCTCACCCTTTGCCTCTGCAGTCAAGTGTTTCCAGTCTGTGGTGAAATCCCTCCTCAAGCAGTTCTTTTGTTGCAATTCACTGGTCAACTTTGGTTTCTCAGATTCCGTGCGAGTATGGTTGGTCATTACTGACAATATGGCAATGAGCATGTTTTCCTTTTAACCATAAGTGTATAATTTGTTTTCTCAGTACTCATTAAAGAGTTTATTGTCATCATGTTATTATAATCATGCTGGACCAACAACAAACTAACAAGCGCAGAGTTGCCTCACCTTAGTGTTGCACTCAACCTGCAATCGCTTCATCAACACTACACACACTTACAAGGTTTGTGTGTTGCTATAAAATATACTTTAATCATTTTAAATGCACAATCTTTTATGTTCCATATGTTGAACAAACCTGCTCATATATTTATGTGTTTAATTCTAAGCTTGCAGAGGTTATACTAATGATGTATCCATCTTGTTTGGATTGGGAAACCTTCTTATTAAACACATGCTACAAAGTGTATTCATATCCTGTTTGGCAGATCACCCTTGAGGCTGGGAAGGCTGTTGTCATTGTTTACCACAGTCAACTCTGTCCTCAAGAACTCCCAGGGCCCTCGTAGATGGCTTTTATGGATGACCTACATAACAAGACATTGCTAACATGTTCATCTGCTCAGCGTCCCATTCCCAACCAAATGTCAGCATCCGGGAAAAAACAGTTTCCATCTCCTTCACCAGAACTCACCTCGAAAGAGCAAAGACTTTTTAGGGCACTGCCATCAAAGATCGGGTCTCATAGTTGCTTTATACAGAAAGATCCACCTTCTTGTGCTTCTCGTCTCCTGGCTTGAGGAAGCTAATCTACTGGGGGGCTTACTTTGGAGCTTGTTTTTACAGCTATTTCCCTCTTAGTCCCTCAGCCAGCTGGACCAGCACCTGATCATGCTGCTTTCTTATCTCTCTTCTGTCGGCCTTGTTTGGCACCATGACAGAAAGTGTTGGCTGACCTCCTACTTAGCAAACACAGCGGTTTCTCGAAATGATACTTTTAGGGATAAGTTTGTAAGGCATTATAAATCAGTAATCTTGCCCATATACCGCAGCCCTGGGTGGACTTTATCAATCTTGTAAATCTTTTCTCACGAAGTTTCCTCTATTTGTGCAGATAGCATGAACATTTGCTTCATTATCCATATTTGTTTTCACTTATGAATCCTATTGTACCTAAGTCTAGCATTTAAATGACAGAAAACAGTTTTAATAGTGAGTAGATGTGTAGAACTACTGTAGAACTATAGGATCTTTTGTCCGTGTGGTCTTGCTTGACTACATGACCTAAAACGGGCCTGCTTTAGGGCCAGGCCTAAAGATTTGGATTGCTTTGTCAGTTGTGAATCAATACCTAAATGTGCCTGCCCCATGGCACTAGCCACGCTTTGATTGTCAAGTTGTTCATGAAGGCTCTGGCAGTCAGAGCATGTTGGATGCTGCTTGCACAAAGAAATCCCCATTTCTGTTTTGTCACTGGCCTGACAAGGGGCTTCTGCTGTGAATACAATTACTGTGTTGTGGCGATTTCAACTCCCAACTAGAGTAACGTTGATGGCTTCAGGGAATAATAACATGAAAATTCAAAGCGTGTCCTTGATCAAGTGGAAATGTTTGAAAAGTATCAAATCTGTCCTTTACAGCACAGCTTTGTTTCTTTTAAAAGAGCTTAAGTCCCGTTAGGTCACACTTGTTTAAATGGCAGTGGACAAATGTCAATGAAGGATAGAAAGAATCAATCCAACACATAAAATACTCTTTTCAGCCAGTTCTCCTCATTTTGCAGTGCGTACCCATTGCACGTTCCCAGTGGACCCCTCCTGTCTAAATGTAGACCCATTCACTTAATTAAATGTGTCAGATAGTAGTTGGCCTTCACATCATTGCAGTGTTGCCTGCTGCCTGGAGGCTTCCGATGGCTGTACTTCCCTGACAGCCTCTGGATTTGATCTCTGATCCTCGCAACTGCAGACATGAGAACAACATTAGCAGTTTTACCTTTTGATTAAAGCGTCTCAACACTGTTTCATTGAACAGGCCCGTGAGTGTTGCGTTTTTTTTCTCACGCTGTGAAATCCGACCGAGTGACTGACATGCCTACAACAAAGTCTGTCGAGAAGAAAACACATCCAGACAGATAATGAAACCTAGACATTTGAAGCGGGATTAAAACCAGTCAAAGTAGGCAAATTCTCAGGAGCACTAAACTCTAGGGGCCTCCAAAGCTGCCTTAATTTTTTAAAGAGATGATGAAAAATGTAAGCCTGAAGTAAAAGAAAGGTTCACCTAATGGGGTCTTTAAGGTGGTCCTGCTGTTTCAGTCTTTGATGTTGTTTGGTGATCCTGGAGGTCTGTGAAAGACCAGATGATCATAGGGTCCGCTCACAAATCTTAGTACGTTCAGTCACCATCAATTAAGAATATCTTACGGCAGACTGTATTATTACTTGTAATAAGAAGTACTCCTACTGCACAGGTAAGTATTCTGCAAAGGTCCATATATAGGACACTCATGTGCACCTTCTGTGTCATGAAGGTGCACATGAGACCCACTAATGATGAAGTGGGTCATTAAACAACTTTGCTATATTTAAATTTCTCTCAATGAAAATAATTTTTCTTAAATTTTCAAAAATGTAACCAAATAAGTATTTTCATGCATAGTAAGTACATTGTACATGTAGGCTATCATCATCACCACCGGTGAGGACGTCGAAGCCTAGATTGTGCTTTCAGTTGGCCCAGTGGTAACTCTCCGTAGGACTAGCTGCTTTTTTTTCCCGGACCACCTGAGTATTGTTTGTGAATATTAATTTTTCTTTTCTTCAAATAAAACAAAAGCTGATTAGAGTATAATAATCCTATCCATAGTCAGCATGCCCAGGTGGAATTGGTCGATGGAAGTGTCGCAGGCTGATTTAATTTCCATAGTCTCAGGAATAGTAGGAAAAAGCCTCTCTCTCTTGCTCTCTCTTTCATTACATTCCCAATTCCCCTCATTCCTGCAGACAATCTATCTGCTGTTCTAAACCCTGTTTCGTCAAGAGTTGTTAGCCACTCTGCCCAGGGGAGGAGCACCACGGGCTGTTATTAATCTTGTTTGTTTCATGTTCTTGAGTCTTTGTGCATTAGCCGTCATAAATGCCCAGTGGACTTTGTCTTCCACAGACATAATCAATGATGTAAGTAAGAGCAGATTATCATTGAGACTTTTAAAGAAGGGCTGCCTCTGAGGTCTACAAGTGTCACCTTGTGAAAGATTAGATATTTGTAGAGAGGCTGTTCCAATCGCCCCGCTTTAGATTTCTGATAAATTAAGTCAAAATAAGAGATAGCAGTGATGAATGAAGATATGGTGAATAATGGTTGCAGTTTTGTGCTAGATGGGGATTTGAATCCAGCCCGCTGTCATGCAGAAAACAAAAAGATACTTTCTGTATTGGGGCAACATCCAAATGCAAATAATCCGGAAAATTGACTTTGTAGTTATTCATGAAACACCTTGAATGAGTGTGAAATCCGATGAAGTTATGCTGACCAGTTGTTATCGTCTTGAAGCTGACGGTGGGAAGAGCTGACAGAGCTTGTTCGCTGATTTTCCAAAGGCTTCAGTCAGGGAAGGACAAAACTCTGTTGATCTTGTTTCTTGTTGGAATCGAACCAAATACACCAAGGATCTGATCCCTATGCACAAATATATACACTACCCAATTTTTCTCATGATCTGCAACCAATCCGTTTTTGGTATATACTGTATAAATATAAACTTAGAACAGCTAGAAAAATAATTAAATGTGCACCATGGATTATTTGCTTTCTGTTTTTTAGGAAGTCATAAATCTATTCTGATTTTACATTAAGCCTTTCGCAAAACAATGTGCTGAATAATAATCAAATTTGAGTGAAGGAATTTAGTTTGTGCACAAATAGTTCAGTAAAAGTTTTTAGTATGAAAGTCAGTAGGGGGAACAATTACATACTTTTTATATTACCCTTATGACATTTGCATTTGTAAGTGTTGCGTAAGGATTTTAAACCAAAGACACACACCATGTCCATGTTGAATTTAAAAGCAACTCATTAAAACTGTGACCATGTGTGGATGCCTGTGGTGTGAACGCTCATACAAGTCCAGTAAAATGCACATGAAAATAATTTAGAAACAAATCTAAACAAAAGCTAAAAATGCCCCGAGCTCTAAATTGTAACTGTGTCCTTCAAATGAAGAACGCTTTCAAAACAGTAAATAATTTCTCTGTATATGTATTTCCAATTGACTTTACTTTTGTCTCGTTAGATGTTAGGTTGTATGTAAAGCACCCAACGTGAAATTAAAACAACAATTCATTTGGCACTTGTGATTTCCTCTGTTCCTATCATTGCTGCAGGTGGAGGGACTTAAATCAAAGCGCTCGCTCAGTGACTGTTTTGTCACACAGTGTTTTTGTTCAGAGGTGCAAAGAGTCTTGATGCACACAGCATGTGATGAGCCACATTTGGAGACCATATGCATATAACCCGAGGCCAGGTTTTAATGAGGTTTTAGATAACAGAGAAAAGTGCTGCATTGCTATCACATACGTTATCTCCACAAAGGAATACATGCGCTGTTGGAAATATATATCAGAAAAGCAGTAGCAGACACCACACCTGATACCTAACAATGTATATATAAATTTGTAAGTGAGAATTCATTGCGTCTTCTGCTGTATAACTAACTCCAAGGCTAAAAAAGGCTGATGCAAAGGTTTACTTAATGTTTGAAAAGAGATAGAAGTAAACTGATTACTTCATGTTTGTCACTAACCAGAATATTATGTGCTATGAAAGTGTTTCTGTAATGCAGTTTTTGGCCATGACTTACCATAGCAGCAGCTACAGCTAATGTGTGACTGCCATGTGTTGCTCTTTTCAAATGTTATCCGTTACCCAGGTCTGGTAATCTGTGTGGAGGTCTGTGTTCCAATTCACTTGATTGCAATGGAACGGCCTCTAAAAACGAAATATACTTCAAGCGCTTTGTGACAGTATATTAAAACACACACACACACAGGACATGACGTCTTTGAAGACACTCGCATGGAAGTCTCAAAAAGATTTAGTGCTCTATTATAAGTGAAAACGAAGCAAAATATCTAACAGAACAGCTCTTACCCCCTGTATGCCTTGTCTGATTTTGTGCCCTGAGGGAGCCACTAGGATAAAGCAATATTTTTAAAAAGTCATATCTTTCCTTTGTAACACTTACTTTCCTCCACATGTTGTGACTGATTTTATGTGCTTTAGGTTCAGTTCATGTTTCATGTTTGAGGCCTTTCTGAAGGTATTGTTAATATTTAAAACTGTAGTAAAAGGATTTTTTTTTTTTTGGGACATTTGCGGAATAATTGGATTTTAGAATGAGGTACGGCATCAAAAGATTTCAAAGCATTTTCTTTTTTCATCAAATTATTAATTGACTGTTCGACAATCACACCTTAAAGTCTATTTCAAATGCTTATCACAGAAAATGTAAATACAGATTCTTATAAAAAAAAATGTTGACCTTTAATTGTGGCAGCCTTGTGCATGTGACATTTATTGTTTTGGGGGTCACTTCTGGGCGGTTTACAATCAGACGTTGAGGGCAAGCAAAGGTATATTTTGCACAGTCAAACCGCAAATCCAAGCAGAGATCTGAAATTTAGCAGTCTAAACGTAGCCTTAGATCTCCTGTTTCACTCTTAGCAATTCATTATACATGCAATGTGATTACCATTTTGAGTATCAGCTGCTCTCAAACATCCTCCCACCTCCCCACCCACCCACACACATACACACACAATGTGAAGGTCACTGCTAAAGGACAGGTTTGCTTTTTCATTTAAAACACAACAGTTAAGTTGCAGAGTATCTTTTGTTTGGATGCTGATATCATCTTCTTGAAAGTCAACACTCAGCAGAAAGGCAGCATCGCTGGCACCTGCCTGAGGTTAAATGCCACTCTGATGGGCATGCAGCCGGAGTGGATTTCTATCTCAGTGCGGCAGAAAGGAATGCTAATGGTGCTGCTCACAGAGACGCCACGGAAAACATAGCGTCTAATCTCTGACATGATGTGGTATTCTCAATTTGCTATCGGTGGATGGAAAATAAGCTCAGTGAGGCTTGGTGGACTTGAAAAAGCCATCTGTCAACAGACCTGTCAGTGCTGGAGTTGTACAGTAATTTTATTACGTTAATATTTTGAAAGAGAAATATAATTCAAAAGGAATGGTTTTATGGCATAACAAAATAGAGAAAAACAAGATAGAAGTGTGTCTAGAGTGCTCCATCTTCCTAGGCTGAACTGGACTGTGATATCATGAGTGTGTAGATTGTGAGCTGAAAACCCTTTTCCTGTTGTTCTATTTACATACCCTCTTCTCCGCTGTCGTCTTCATATTGACAGTACATCTGCAGACAATAACTCGGGAGGGAGCTGCCTGCTGACGAGCTCATCATTCATAGCTGTGTGCTTTGTGGCTACTGTGCACTGTGGGTGAGTCAGCACTAACCTGGTATCAGAAACTCTAAGGATGAGTGTATGGGGGTGGGGGTGGGGGTGGGGTGGAAAGGGGGGGCAAGTGTGGTCTTCAGAAAAGTGGACAGCTGCGGAGCATTTTGGCATGCTGTCAGACGTGCTGCTCACTTGCTTTCCTGTCTGCCTGGTACCTCTGACCCAGCCCAGTGTGGCGTGAATGCTAATGGCAGAAGTAAAGGCATTGTCATTGTAGTATGCTCTCAAATGTCATTAGTGTTGAAGCAGACTGACCGACGCTAATCGCTAAGATCTTGAAAAGGCTGCGTCTGACATTGGTGCAGGCCAGAACTGATGAGTGATACAGCTTGTGATGGTAATGTGATGTCACTGCACAGCTGAACGCGCCACGACCGAAATCCAAGTCTCACATCCTGCTAAGAGGATTGATAATGCTGCCAAAGGTAACAAAAAATCAGCAGCAACTTGTTATTTCCTTTTGAATGCTCACACAGAGATCAGACAAAGCCATTTAGGTGATGATTTGGTGAATAATGGATTTGTCACAGAAAATCCCACTGATCCAGGCTGGCTTATTCTGGAAAGCATTATATAACAGCTGTAAAGCCCTGCCTGTATCTCACATTGAATTATGCTTGCAAATGAGACACATATTTTTATTCCAAAACACACACACCTGTGCAACAAACAAAATAAATCTGGATGTTATAAACGTATTCTGCATTCCTCCATCATCCACACCTATACATGCATATCAAATAGATGTTTACACATAACTATTTCCACAACAGAGAATAAATCTGTTCCATATTTTGAATATCAGATAGGATCATTGTTTAGCTTGTTGATTACCTAATAATCCGACAATTTGCAACCTACCTGAAGTAGCATTTGATTATAGTTTCTTAAACATGAATTTATTAGGCATGTTTTTAAGCGATAACTCTACTCATGTTTGTATAATTTATTTACAGGTGTGCATTTTTTATGACATTTCTTTAAGCCAATCTGTGTTCATTTTTTCCCAAACTTTTAAATGTGTCTGCAAAACAGAATTGCCAGAAGTTGAAGCACTGATTGCAGTGTTCATAAGTTCAAGTTCATAAGCTGTACTGTTATTTTGTTCATTTTCGCATCTTGACAATGGAGCCAAAGGTTATTCTGAACAAAACAAGCCAAACATCTTAAATATTAATAAAACATCTACACAAAAGCCAATAGAAAAGTTCTTTCACCTTGACAAGAATTTGTCTTAAAATTCACAAATATGAAATAAGATTTGAGATAATAGACAATGTTACTTTTTGAAGAAAAGTGCCGTTTTCTCAGTATACCAAGGAGAAGTTAGCTTATACATTATGCTCACACATCTTAGTGAAGGGCAAAGTCTCAACTGTAGCCAACAATTAGCACTAAGGTGAAGAAGAGGATACAGGCTGCCTCATATCTTATTTTATGCATACAAATCAGGTAGCAATGCCGGCCCTGGTGCCCTTTCACTCAGGCAGAACATTACCTGGAATGTTAAATTATTTCTCATAATGGTTGTGTTGATGGACTATTTAGCTCTTTATCGGAGAGGCACAGTCACTGCGATTTTCTACTGATTAGAGCAGGCTAAAAGACTGAACTGTCCTAATGAAACCCAAACATGTCATGAAACATAAAGTACACTCACTGACCAAGCTTACTAAATACAGATCCATCACAGGCACAAGAAACCATGTACAGAGGATTTAGTTGTTGGTCTCCACTGACCCATACTGAAAGAAATAACAAGAAACATTATTTTTTTATTCTGGTCTTTTCATTTTTGTTTGCACACTTAAGATGGCGCAGATCCCTCAACAGACTGTCTGTGTTGTTTGTTTTTAAGAGCAAACTATCCAAAACTGGCATGTTTTTTAAAGAAAAGAACATATCTCATGAAATGGTAGGGTCATTTTATTGCAAATAAAACTCTGCTAGGGTCTAGTGTATTGGGCTATTTCTGCTCCCTGTGTTTGAGCTGCTTAGCGTGTCTCTCAGGAGAGGTCTGCTCGTTCTGGTGGCATGGAATTATATATCTATAGTTTTCTGCCCAGCTGAGGGTATGTTAGTGATATAGGCTTAATTCTACCAATCATGTGTCTAAAAACATTTAATCAATACAAGAAGTGTACATTTATGGACTTTAAAGTTACATGATGCTAATAGCTAAAAGGTACGTAGTGCCAGTTTAAGTACAATTTATAAAAAGGTATGTGAATTTATGATCTATCAAACAAGATTGCAGAATGAACAATCACACTACCCCACAAAAGGTATGAATAACCGGTGTGTTTGGCAGCTAGTTTGTGGCTAAATTTAAAAACTATACAAACAATGATTACACTAAAGTCCAAATTACTAGCCCTTTAGTGCATAGAGTTCAGTATTTTTTTGTTGTGCATTTAAGTCACAAGCAACCTAAGTTTTTGTGCTGCATCATGTTTCCAACGTTTTCAATATATTGTAATCAAAAACCTTTTGACTGACTTTGATATTGGTCAAACACTGCTGATCTGTGGTTCTGCTCTCATTCTCTTTTTAACAAGTCCAAACCGCTTAAGAGGCCACTCAAGGTATTGCAGTGGGAAAAGGAAATAAAGAAAAGAATCATACACAAAAGCACGACCATGAGCAGCGTCTTAACTACAGAAGATGTGAGGTTCAAGTTGGAAAGAATGAAACAAAAAGAGACACATGTATTGATGCATGTATCAACACTAAGTGAGTACTGAAAAAACAAGATTCCTAGAGGACTCTAAATCCAGAAAGCACTAACAATAAACAAGGCAAGTGAACAATTTCTTAAATAATAGGGTGAAATTCTGAACAAGTGCTCACAGGACCTGATGCTACTTATAATTAAAACAAGTCACACAGGAAGCCCAAGAGATTCAAATAGAAATCCAAAAACAAAAGAAATTGATGAAACAAAAAGTTTGCCGATGCTTTTATTAAAGTGGAACAATTGGTGATGGAGACAACACAACAATACAAAGAGAGTCTACAAGGAACAAAAATGAAAAAAATACAAAAAGGAAACTGAAGATTATGGAAGAAATGAAGTATATAAATGGGAAAGCCATTGTCATTCTGAACAAAGGGATGACGCGCCATTAGGCAGGCGGGCCTACAACCATATCACAGAATCAAGGAACAACTGGAGAAGAACCAAAAGAATAGAGTCAGGATTCCACATTTGAGAGTGTCTCCATCACCATCCCGTGACTCCCTTTCATCATCTTTTCTGGCCAACCGCAGCTAAAAAATGCATCACTAACCTGGTAGCTGAATTTTAAAGAGCCTGAGGATCAGCTGGCCAGGTGGATCAAGATCCTGCAAGACTATGACTGCGACATCCAGCACCAGGCTAGTCAACTCCATGGTAATGCAGTTGCCCTGTCCCAGCGACCATGTGAAGAGGATAGATGCTGTTTCAGCCAGCGAGTGGAGGAGCGCCATCAGCCAGGTCCCAGGGTAGCAGCATTGCAGTGTACAGCAGCGGCGTTCGATATCCAGAAGTCCATTGATCCCCAGCAGCTCCAGCAGGACATGCAGCACAACCCAGTCCTTGCCCGGGTTAGCGCTTGGGTGAGGGCTAGTCAACTGCCAGAGTGGGGAGCAGTGTCAGCATTGGACCTGGAGAGTAAGGCCGTGCACTGCCATTTGTCAATTCCTTTACAGCAAGTGGGGGCACCCATAGAGAGGGTGGGCGTTGAATTCTGGGCCTATTAACCACCACGGACCAGGGGATCCAGTATGTCATTGTGGCCATGTACTACTTTTCTAAGTGGCCAGAGGCCTATGCTGTTCCGGCTGCAATGACCACTCAGAGACTGGTTGACAAGTTACTCCATAGTTAACAAAGGCAGACCTTTGATGCCAGGGTCTTCCAGGAGTTGTGCCAGCAGTTTGGGGTTAAGCAGACTAGTACCACCCCACTACAGCCACAGAGTGACGGGCTGGTGGTGTGGTTTAATCGAACCCTGGCCTCACCATAGCGGGACTGGGACTACTAACTTCCCCATGTCCTATTTCTACAGCTTAGGGGAGCGGTGTGTCTTTCTTAATGACACCTGGCTGACACGCAATAATACAAACCAGATTGCAAAAAAGTTGGGACACTGTACAAACTGTGAATAAAAACAGAATGCAATGATGTGGAAGTTTCAAGTGTCAATATTTTATTCAGAATACAACATAAATGACATATAAAATGTCAATCATTTTATGTGAAAAAAAAGTTGATTTTAAATCATCTAAAAAAAAAGTTGGGACAAGACCATGTTTACCACTGTGTAGCATCCTCTCTTGTTTTTATAATAGCCTGCAAACATCTGGGGACTGAGGAAACAAGTTGCTTAAGTTTAGGAATAGGAATAGGAATGTTGCAACCCCATACCATCAGAGATGCAGGCTTCTGAACTGAGAGCTCATAACAACTTGAGTTGTCCTTCTCCTCTTTAGTCCAGATGACATGGCGTCCCAGTTTTCCAAAAAAGAACTTCAAATTCTGATTTGTCTGACCACAGAACAGTTTTCCCACTTTGCCACAGTCCATTTTAAATGAGCCTTGGCTTCGGAGAAAACGCCTGTGCTTCTGGATAATGTTTAGATATGGCTTCATTTTCGACCTATAGAGTTTTAGCTGGTAACGGCAAATGGCCCGGTGGATTGTGTTCAACGACAATGATTTCTGGAAGTTGTCCTGAGCCAATGTTGTGATTTCTATTAAAATAGCATTCCTGTATATGTTGCAATGCGGGCCCGATCTTGAAACAGAGGTTTTCCGGCCTTGACCCTTACGCACAGAAATCGTCCCAGATTCTCTAAATCTTCGGATGATATAATGCACTGTAGATGATAATAACTTCAAACTCTTTGCAATTTTTCTCTAAGAAACTCCTTTCTGATATTGCTCCACTATTTCTTGTCGCAGCATTGGGGAAATTGGTGATTCTCTGCCCATCTTGACTTCTGAGAAACACTGAGAGGCTCTTTTTATCCCCAAGCATGTTGCCAATTGATCTAAAAAGATGCAAATTGGTCCTTCAGCTGTTCCTTATATATACACACATTTAACTTTTCCAGCCTCTTATTGCTACCTGTCCCAACTTTTTTGGAGCTCTCATGAAATCCAAAATGAGCCAATATCTGGCATGACATTTCAAAATGTCTTACTTTCAGCATTTGATATGTTATCTATGTTGTATTCTGAATAAGATATTGACGTTTTAAACTTCCACATCATTGCATTCTGTTTTTATTCACAATTTGTACAGTGTATAATACCCTGATGATATATATCCCAATAGACAAGGAAATGCTTTGCTGGCGGCTAACTTGAGCTACGCAGTTCAGACCGTGTTTACACCCTCACACACACGCGCCGTGACCTCTTAACCCTCCTCCCTCTGGCAACTGATAATCACAAAGCTGCTCTCTGCTGGCCTCAACATTAACTACCTTTTGACTTGGTTAGAGTCTGTAATGCAATCAGAAATAAGTTAACCGTTTCTACCTACAGTAAAAACCTTATTAAAATTAAACTTTCTACTTCATTATGTCTCCACGTACGTCTAATTTTTGTCTTCTCAATGGCTCTTACAAATAAATAATGTCTCTGTCAATAATTTATTATGTCAAATAATATACATTTTTTTACAAATCAAAGCATCATGGCTCACCTTTGACTGTATTGAAACCTTTAATTGAAGCCTCTCCACCTGGCTATACTAGTTGAAAACACACTTGACTATCTTGTCGCAGAGGCAGGATTGCTGTCATCTACAGAGTTGATTATAAATGTTCTGCCCTCCCTAACCATACTTTCTGTTCATTTGAATGCCTGTCTTTTCTACTATGTGGCAAACAACCTGTTTTCTGTGCCATCATCTATAGACCCCCAAAAACCAACAATAAATTAATTGAAAATGATGGCAGACTTCCTTGCCTCTATCGTTCCTACAAATGAAAGTGTAATAATTGTGGGTAATTTTAACTTGCATGTACAATGTCCAAATTTTTCCTGTTTGACCACTGATTTTATTAGTCTATTAGAGTCTTTTAATTTTATTAAATTAATTCAAACATGTTAAGAGCCCAACTCATAGTACAAGCCATACTCTTAATATTGTCCTGTCCCTGGGAATTGAAATTGATAACGTTAACCTACTGATTTTATTCTCTCTGCTCACAAGGGTGTCTTTTTTTAATGCAAGTTTACATTCCCCCTACACAAAATCCTACACCTATCTACAACTATCTGCACACAAAGTTTAAAAACTGAAGACGCCAACAGATTTAGCTTCCTGTTTTCAGCTGCATCAGTTAATAATAACCCTGCATCCTCTGTTAATGAGCTTTTAAATAATTTTAATAATAAATGCCAGACAATTCTGGATAAAATAGCTCCAATTAAAATCAAACAGATGAAACAGAGATTCCTTCCCTGGCTTACTGACCACACCAAGTATTTGAAACAGCAATGCAAAAAAAAAAAAAAAAAAAAAAAAAAAAGAACCAACTTACAGTATCCTTGGAGAACCTCAAACAACTAATGCACACTCAATTCGCAGTACAGTACATTTATCAAATCTAATCTCAACATAACCATAATCCTAGATTATATTTCAAAAACAATACAATCTATTATTTCCCTCCCAACTTTAGCAATTGACGCCTCTGCTGAACACTGCAAGCTTTTTTCGATCTCACTTTATTGATAAGCTTGCAAACATTAAACATAATATTAAATCAAGTATTGACCTTTCAGATGTCCCAATCAAACCTGTCCCCCTTTATCTAAAATTAAACAAATTTTCCCCATCACTTTACAAAACCTTATTTTCAAATACATTCATATTCGCCCACCACGCCAATTAGACATTTTGCCCACTCGATTCATGAAAAAAAACTTTTGATACTGTGGGTTTGCATAGTCTGTTTATTAAAAAAACTGTTCACCGTCATCTAGTTCTTTCCCCACTGGTCAGAATGCTATTGTTTGACCAATTCTAAAGAAACCGTCACTAAACCCACCTGGGCAATTTCAGGCTTATATCTAAACAGCCTTTCTTGGCCAAAATCATGGAGAATCCGTTGCCACCCAAGTTCCCGAGCACATGAATAACAATAACATCTTTAACAAGTTTCAATCTAGCTTTTGCTCTAATCATAGCACTGAAACCGCTCTCATTAAATTTACTAATGACTTGCTCCAATGATGCTGACTCGGTTTTTGTTCAATTTTAATTTCACTCGACTTAAGTTCTGCTTTTGACACGGTTGATCATATCCTTCTGTTAAAGTGCCTTGAACATTTGGTATTCTGGTTTTCCTCATACCTTACATCCTGGTCATTCTCAGTAGTATAGGGCCAATTCTCATCCTCCTCAGCCCCTCCTCCCTGTGGTTTCCCACATGGATCAATCCTTGGGCCTATCCTATTTTTAATATACATGCCTCCATTAAGTCAGATCATACAGAAACATAACATCAATTTTCATCTATATGCAGATGATACACAAGTTTATATCCCCTTGTCCGACCACAACTCTCTCACTCAAGTTTCCAATTGAAATTTTTTACCTAAAAAATTGGATTTTTCCAAATTTCATATAGTTTAATGAATCAAAACTGAAATAATTTTATTTGGCCCACCCCAAGTAACTCAAACAACCCATAATTCATTTGATAACCTGTTCTCCCTTATAAAGCCATCTGCCCGTAACTTGGGGTTCATTTTTTTGAGTCTCAATTTAAATTTGATGCACAGATCACAAAGGTTGTACAGTCATGTTTTTATCAAATACTATAGATAGCCAAGATTTACATTTTTTTTCCGCAAGCTGACTTGGAGATGGTTATCCATTCCCTCTTCTTTAGTAGGCTAGATTATTGTAACGCACTTTTTTCAGGTGTAAACCAGAAAACCGTCAGTCTTCTTCAACTGGTCTAAAACTCAGCTCCAAGACTCCTAACTGCAATAGAGATAACAGCACATTACCCCTAACCTCGCCTCCTTGCACTGCCTACCAGTCAATTTTAGAAGTGATTTTATAATATTGTTAATTACTTTAAAAGCCATCTATGGCCTAGCTCCTGACTATTTCTGTGAGTTACTCTCCCTGTATGTCCCTGGTCGCTCCCTGTGCTCCTCAGGACATACTCTTATTTCTGAGCCCCCCTCCCGACTCATCACTAGGGGTGACCTGGCCTTTTCAGTTTGTGCTCTAAAAATACGTAACTCTCTGCCTGAGGAGCTCAGATTGGCTAACACTGTGATCACTTTTAAATCAAAACTAAAAAGCCATTTTTTTAGATCAGCTTTACTATAACAGCTTATCCTATATCTCTCAGATTTTATTTTACGTTATATTATTGTTGCTGATGTATTTACTATTACTATTATGTTTTTGTATGGATTTCTACTTGCTGTAAAGCACTTTGTTTTAAAAAGTGCTATATAAATAAAGCTAGTATTATTATTAACAACAACAAATTCGGCATGCCTAAGTAATGATCTAATTATCAGCATCAGCATTTTAGTGCATAATGCCGCATCTGATGGATTTTATTGCACCAATGACCAGATTTGATAAAGAAAGAAATATATATAAAATGGTTATGGAAACAGGTTTTAGTCTTGAGCCTCCTCGCTATCAGCTGTGGTATAATCTTGGTTGCATATGACCCGGCACACTCACAGAGAGCCACTATCCATCTGCTGCAGAAGGAAATGAACACAAGCTGTTTTCAGCTCAACACATCTAACTCACACACCTGTTACTGTTCGACAGTCTAAGGCTCCTCTTGGCAGCTTGCACAATATTATAAATTAGCTTCCTGCTGTCTCCACTAAATGTAATGGACTATATAAGTTTACCAAGGAAAATTGCTCTATTCTTTCATGCTACTGTGACTCTAAGTGATAGTGACCTTTTCAGAGAATAACTTGTCATTTGAATTTTGTTCAACAAACTTTCTCCTACTTATTCCCGTTGTGTTCCCATGGACACAAATAAAGTGTAGGCTTACACTATTAACTCCTATCAAGAGTGTGCCGTGAGGACTAATAGAAACCACACACGGGCCACATTATCAAGTAGAAAGCTGTTTGAAACCCAAATCAGTTTAACCTTGGTGACCTCACAAACATTACATTATCAGAAATGTTATCCTGTTTTATTCTGCATCCTTTGGGAAACAGCCATAAGTTTAACATACACGATCATTTAAAAAAAAAAAAATCCCATCAAGTGAAGTCAACACTTTGTCATCCGCCCACACTGAGGTTAAAAAAGACAAAAAGCCATGTGTCGCCTGAGGCTAGCAAATCACAAATATCTCTCTCAGTCAGAGCTTGTTTAAAGGATTCATCAGAGCAGTTCAGTAGAACACCTTTTCCCTTCAAACAGGGTTTTGTTTCATTTTGGAAACTGTTTTGGAAAGTTCTCAGTAGTCATCGTTTCAGTAATGCTTTTGGGTTAAATTATTCACCACAATCCCATTGGATTCTGTGTAGCCACCCACAGCTAGGCATTACAATTAAAAATGATTCAAAATCTACTAAAAGCTTTTTCTTGGCTCAGAAGGTATGCTGTTGCTATATGGCACATATTTTAGTGAGCAAACAAGATAATTATGATACATTTACAAGACATGATCTTGGCATTCGGTAGCTAACCACTACCAGTCTGAGACTTACCATGGCAGTTTTATTAAATCTATCTTATCACATCATAGACTTCTTATAATAGCCTGCAAGATTTAATGGATGCAATGCTGCTATTTTAAAAACAAAAGAAAAAATTATAAACATTATAGGAAAAACGTGATTTCTTCCTCTCGCTATCAATATTCCTACATAGATGTTTTGTGCGTAACCATATGTATGTTTGGCTGCAAATATGTATTTATGAAAGCCTTACAAGGACTGACCTTAAGCACGTACTAACAATAAACAAGAGGAAATGACACTGAACGAGATAATGAATCTGTAGCGTTGTCTGAAGGTGGCAAATATGGGTCTGCTGTTGTTTCCCTTGACACGGTGGGCTCGGTTGTTAAGCTTTTTGAAACACATGGGAACAAACAATTGAGTGCAAAATGATTTCAGGCACAACTGATTATTGGCACAGAAATAAACTGCTCTGAGTTCGTTCAAAGTACGGCTCCTAAAGTTTGACCTTGTCACTTGTTAATAGCCATAGATTGCTATATAATATTGAAATTAAATCTTTCCTCACTTTTCAGGAAGACACTTCCCTTTTTCCAAAAGTCATCCAAACAACATTCTCTGGTGAAAGTCTTTATGATGAGGCCAATTCCACCGCTTTCATGCGAGATAAAGCGAATCACATTAATACCAAAACATGGTGAAGATTTATCTGGAGCAGCTAATGAGCCCGGGAATGTTTCCAGTGTGCATAATCAAATGCTGAGAAAATACAATATATTATTAGCATATATTAAATAAGTACTAAAACAAATCCGCTTGTGCAGGTACAAAAGAACAAGTAGACTGTGACAGAGTGGGAAAGATTAGAAAGGATTTACCTGGGATTGTAAGCTCACATATACAAGGCACCTCATCAATATTTAAAATATTTATTTTTTCTCCAAAACAATACAAATATGTTGAATAAAAAACATCAGCTTTTATTAAGAAAAGCCTGACATTTACTTTATAATGTATTTGATAATTAATGAATAATTCATAGATTATGCCTTATAGCAGGTTTAGGAATTATGTTTCCTATTATTTAACACAAGAAAACTTGGAAATCATGTGATTAAAGTATATTATTACTTGGGTGTAACTGTCACTGTCTTCACAAACTTAATATTAAGACGTAGAAGTTCCATCATGTCATGTTCAATCATGCAACAAATAAAGGGTGGTCTAGTGATAAAACACTGTAATAAATGTATTTATTTTTCGGACAGTGTAGAATTAAGCCGAAGCAGAGATACTTGTACCAGACTATAGCTTATCTGTGGTCATATATTGTACATGTTTTCAGTGGTAATGGGAACCAGAGCATCTGAAGGAAACGGACAACGGACAACTGCAAACTCCATACAGAAAGGCCCTGTCCTGGATTGGAATCACACCCAGTGCTAACCACTGCCACCGTGCTAAACATACGCCAAACATACTGTTTTGGAAAAAACATTAGATGTTTAATTTTTTCCATGTTCTGACCTCTGTTATATTCCTTTACAAGTTCTATATGCATTTATTATTTGTGCAGTTTTCTTAATTTTGAGGACTGTCATCATAAAAAAAGTTATGTCTTCCTAAAATCAAGACACAACCAAAGCTTTTCCTTATGATTTACTGAAGCTGTTGTTTTCACCTTTTCTCAATAAAATAAAGGATCTACTGAAACATCAGCTACCTTATAGAACTAACATCACCGATTTATTATTTACACTTGCGGTATTTGTGTGAAATGTGTAGGTGGTATAAATATTGCATTTGTATACTTAGATTGTTCATCTGATTGCTTGTCTTCTACTCGATGCTGGATATTGCTGTGCAACAGCCTGGGCAACACTCAGATCTGAGAGATTAAGTTAAAATAGCACACAGTTATCCTTTAGATTTAGAACGTCTTCTGAATGCGGATCACATATTATAATGTCAAAATCATTAAAAAAAATTTGATTATAGAGACAAAAACCTTTGATGAATCTCCCTCTATAATGTCTGTTGATCATTAAATGACCACAGTTAATGTCAGAGGTGTGTCTGGTGATGTGCACTATCCCACATAATGCCCACTAAATTGAGAAAACACTCCCAAGATATCAGTGAAATTAGATTAGTAACCAGAGAATTACAGAAAAAGTGTCTTTTAGCCAAAGCATCAAAATAGTGCTTTGAAAAAAGATTCTAAAATGCAGATGAAACTGACAGACCTAATTAGGCCTTGGTTTGTGTAGCACGAAATGGGTTGGCTAAAGGATCTAAACGCAAGTCTGCTGTCGTGTTGTTGTCATTTTCACACAGTGTATGACTATCAAAGTTGTGGGTGTTGTTTGAAGTAGAAATCCACTGAACAGTTTAGCTGGAAAATAATATGACGAGATTCTTTTTCTCTTGGTGATTAAAAATGATATTTGATTATAATGGCCATATACTTTATGTTTCCTCATTCTCGTTCTTATTATTGATGCGCAATTTTTGTATGACACAAGCACAAGATAAATGACCCCTGAGATTAAAATATGAAATGATTCAGATGCAAATACTCCATATGGCTGTGTCCATTTTTGTAATTCAATTCAAGGGCAGAAATTAGACTTGCAAAACTCTATCCATAGTATGGGAAATATGAGATCAAGCCTTGCTGCTAGCGGCAAACAACAGGGAAATAAAATATTCACCAATGGGAAGGGACCATCAATCTAATGGGTACCAAGTGCAAATCCTTTCTATTTTGCTATTGCCAAGCTTTCACTTGGGGATAGTAAACACTAGAATAGCTCTGAGACTCTCCAGAGCGCACACAGGAGAGCTATGGCTCCCTAGATCCTGCATAGCAAGCAATGAATGTAAAACTATACAATGAACACAATTTTAAACCAATAATGAAAGAATAACATCCTGCATTGTCAAATTTAGTATTTTGTCGGCACATCACAATCTACAGCAAAAGCATTTTTATCATTAACGAGCTTTACGATGAAGATAAATAGCATATAATGATCCATTTTATGACAGTCCTATTAAAATCATGTATTACGATGTGGAGCAGTTTTTAATTTAATAAAATTTTTTACTGTTAATAAGTCAGTGGATATTGAAAGTTTTTTTTTTCTTTCAGCACTAAGATGGAGCTGGAGAAACAGAAGCAGACTGGATTGTTTTTTTGCGTGCTCATTTGTGCTGGGTGTGATAGAAGGCCTCGGCTGGGATGACAAATTTAGAGAAGGAATATGATTAAGACACACTGGCAGCAATTGTCACTCTGTTGAATTCCAAAAATACAACTGTTCCTTCCAAGAACTGGAACTATAGAAATAAGCCGTTTACCTGAAGGTGAACCAATGACCTTCTTAAGCGTGTAGACTGTGTATGGTGCAATGATGTCATGTCATGCAAGATGAAAGTCCAATAACCTTTTGCGTCATCCTTCCTCTGAGCCACGGAGAACATCCAGCAAATGAGCTACCACTAAAAACGTGTGGGCTGGGTAAAATAACTTCCCCATATGTCTACTGTGCACGAGGCAAGAGCACAGTTCCAACCCAGAATCCTGTTTTTGCCATTATCATTACAAACACGGGAAATTTGCACTTTGTAACTTAAAGGCTTTCACGCACAATCAGTACGGGGTTGTTTAGTTGTGTAAAAATAGACCAAAGTCTAATTGTTCATAATTTAATTTCAGCACATTAGCGTTCAGTTTTATTTATGTCAACACCCACAGCAGGATAATAATCAGAAGTGACATCCCGGCTCTACTCCACAATGCATACAATCACAATGTAACATCAAAGTGTGAATGTTAAGATTATTTTCAACCTCATCTTGACACATGAATAAAAGCTATCTTAGATGACAGATTATTGTAAAGTTATTTTGCTCGCTTACAGTATTTGTGGGAAAAGAATCTTCTGAGTTTCTCATTACTGTTTGGGCAGTGAATTCCTTAAAGCATTTTTCTATTATGAATCGTGTCAGCAGTTGAGTTCAGCGTTGTATTTGCTGCAAATGAAAAGATGTCACTGCACACAGTCTCCCAGTCTGGAGTTAATTTGACAGCACAGAATAGAGAAGACATGAGCTAAAATGGGGCAAAAGCATTTACACAAACAATTGAAAACTAATGAGTTTGGGGAAAAATCAAAATGACTGTGCAGACATTTAGCAACATTTTTCTCAGTTTTGTTTTTAGGGTTGTTATTGTGTACAGTATATACATAAGCTATCCATGCATTTCTTTCTCTGGTCCTTTGTACTTCCATGTGGGCTCTATTTCCAGCATTCCTTCTCCTCATCCGACTTTCTCTCCACTCACCTTACCTTTGTTTTCACTAACCTGCTGCCAATTGTGCAAACAGTCCCTGTTCAAATACCGTCACTTTACGTCCATCACTTTTTTTCTTTGCCAAGTTGTCTTCATTAACAAAAGGCAGTATTTCAGCACTTATTAGTTTAACATGAGCTTTAATGCTTCTGTGTTTACTGATATTTTCTGCCTCCTCAAGGGTTTCTCTTTGGATTTAGTTGCCTTATTCTTCAGTGAAGCCTCATTGTCTTTCTGTTTTTGATCTGGGGATGTTGCCAGTTTGGATGATGATTACTTTTTTGTGTTGCCAGATTTTTTTTTTCCCAATCCTCCTCCTGAGTCTGGGACCGTCGGTCTTTTCTGGTACAGTTTCACCTTTAAGTCTCAGAGTAGAGTTAGCTGAGGATAAGAGCATACCCATGAATCCCTGTAAATTCCCCACTTCTTTACAAATGACTCCCAACAAGATTGCTTCTGGGCATGTTCCTTGTTGGCTGCTCGGATCCCCTCTTTCTCTCATGTACCACGCATACAAGCCTGTGGATCTCCTATAGATCCCAGGTTTCCAAGTCCATCTCTCAAGATTTTCCTCTACAACATCATTCATTAATATCCTCCCTTTTACTTCCTTCTCTCCTGGGATTAATCAGCATGAATCCTTCCTTCCTTGGGGATTCAGTCTTTCCAAATCAAAGACTTTGTAAACGTATAAAAAGATAGAGAACTTGACATAGAAACATTAGTATTCACAGTCATGTTACTGTAAAAAAGTGATGGCTAGAAGGTAGATTATTTCTAAAGCCAGAAGAACTCCACACAGAAAGGGTTCAAACCCACAACCTTTGTGCTGTGAGGCAAGCGTGCAAACCACTCTGTGCAGCCCATAACCACTGATACATAATTGCTAAAATGACTAAAATGCAGGCTAATGGTTCAATTGCATACTGGGACGAGAGGTAAATTACATATGCTGCCTTTTGTTGTACAAATATTAGGTTTTCAGCAAATCTGTGTCTGAGTACCTTGAATAATGTGCCATTCTGAACCTGGTGTTTACTATTGTCTATCATTATAGCTGCCTTATGTTTCTGCCTCCCCCTGGAATTCCTGTTATTGGGCAAAATTGTGACACAGTTTTCAAAAGCACGAGGACAAAGCCAGAACGCAGTGCAACGCGTTGGAAGTCTTGCCTTTCTTGACTGATGGTAAACTACCTGCCCAGTCAATAAGGCCCATATTCTAAATGCAATGATAAATATAAATACAGAATTTGTTTTTAAAGGAGTCAGTAAATGCAGACTTCCTGTTTGTGTTAGTTAGCGTTCAAAGAGAAGTTTAAAGCTATGTTATACTGTACAAATGAAACAGAAGCTATGGATACATGATAATTATATGACACACTTTTATATTACTGTATTTTTACTAGTAAAAAAAAAATCCAAATTTAGATAGCAGTAATGTGCTTTAATTTACACTTTGCAACTTTCTGATTAATGAGTTGCTAATTCTTACATATGAATCGTGTTGGGTGAAAATACCAGTTAGAAGGGTACACCTTTAATTGGTTGGAGAAATGTCATAGTCGTAATGGTGAGCATCGTCAAATTGTAGCCCATTACCACTGTGCTTCGTGTTTTGCTAGCTGATAATGAGTCCTGAATACAGATAACCCACAGCCATTTCATCTCAACGTGAAAAAAACATCCTGTAAAGTCTATATTAAATACTAGTTTTAAATATTAAACTTAAATAAGTAATGCCCAAGGCTTCAAAAAATGCTTATAAGGTACCTTGGATTTACACATATATTTTTTAATTTAATGTAATTTTTAAGCGTTTAGACATCCCTCACCTGAACTATATTAGGCTTAGGTGAATCTGGCATGTCCTGTTTAATGCTCATTTAACATGAATAAATTTACTTTCATTGTAATGTATTCCTATTAATTTGAATATCATCAAAACAAAATGGTATTATGTAAATAGGTGGGCTTTTTGTTTGTTTTAAAGCTATAGGTAAATAATGGATGTCAGCGTGTGTTAATGTGTAAACATATTATTAAATGTGATTACAGTCATTTGTATTCCCCACAATAAGCTTAATAAAATATAGATTATCTTAACATGCCCTTGTATCTGTTTACCCGTCCATAATGTATTCATGTCTGAAATGTTTAAATACAAAACAGGGGATGCTAAAGTCAATTATGATCAAAGTGAATGTAAAATCTCAAAAGCGTTTTTCCCCAAGTGGGCAGATCGCCGCTGGCAACCATCACCTGAAAACATCAAATCCCTGCCTTCCAACTCAGATCACTGCATCCATTTGTCAATATCCCTTGCCATTTTTTTTTTTGCTTTCAAGGGCACATAAACGAAAGGTTGAGTGCAGACGTTGAACCTAATTATGCTGACGGTCGAGAGACTCTAAAAGCTGTGGGTCATTAGCTCTCATAAAGGTCTACATGGCGTCCCCTGCGTGACGTTCTGCTGAGGACAGGGACATGCCGCTGATGCATTTTTATTATAGACTCTACAATGACTGCAGAGGGAGGGAGGTCGATAAAACAAAGGCGCAGGGAGCGTCTCCACTGTATTGTTTTTTCAACTGTCAGGCAGCTATCGCACATTTATATTGAATCTACTCTATGCAGGCCTGGATCATATATCTGCAGAGTAAGGCAGAATTGCTGCAGTGAGAAATGAAAGCCACCTAAAACCTGATAAAATATTTCACAATGTCTGCCTACTTGTTTCCCACTGCAGCGGAGGATTTCTGCTATGGCTTGTGCAAACACAACTCATCTGGACAACAGAATTTAGAGTGCCATCGTGCCTCACTTATTGCCAGTGAATTTACTCTTGTGTACCGTCTTAATTTGTAAATCTTGTGCATGTTTGGGGCTGGCTGTACTTCTCTGGGACACGTCTATCTCCTCCACACAATGCATTGTTTTGACAGTTTTCACTGTGTTTTGGATGATGTAGTTTAATCTTAGTTGAGGCAGAAGGCTGGCATGTAGGTAAGGTATAATTCTGTTTGACTACTCCAGTCCATGTTGGGTTTTTTTTTTTGGGACCTAAAACAAAGCGCATGCTGGATGTGAGCCACAATGTCGGCAAGCACCCTTGAAAATTATCTTCAGGCAAGCCCCAGTCCTGTATGAATACAGGTGAGGAGAATGAATGCAGTTTATCCTCAATGCAAAACTAAGAAATGCAGGCATCCTAGGCGAAGGGCGCAGAGAGAACTATATCAAATTGTTAACACACACTGTATAATTTGTTTTTTCCTAAAGCTTTTGCACATACTCCATAAAGCCTCATGGGCAGATGTTTTAAATTAATGTTTCACATAGTAGCTTTTACCCACACCTTTATAGGGAAAAACAAACAAAGAAAAACCATAGAAATACATTTTAGATGTATAAACTGGCTATTTTATTATTTAAAGTAATACCAGACCTAAAGCATGATACGTCTTTCCACAAATTTATTTTTTTAAAACATTGATTAGCTTTAACACAACACTAAATAAAATGTGCTGTTTCTTGTGATCCATAGAGCCTAGCTATAGATTATTTCACAAGCTCTCCAAAAAGGTACTTTTGGTAAACTATGCAAAATAACATGCTCTAAAAAGTAGCCTAAGCTTTTACAACAGGCACGTCTTTTTAACACTGATTAGGGTTCACTTGTTTAACAAGCTTCTTTCGTTTGGAATAATAAACCTTCCTCAGGTGTGGTTCGCTCTGACAATATTGTAGTATTCGCTAAACTGTCGATAAGGAAGTTAATCCAATGCCATTAATATGATGTTACAGGTCATGATGATAATATTCTTTTATATTATTTGCAAGTAGTCAATGACACATGTTCCCAAAAGCACCTCTTTTGTTATTCTGCATAAATTCAATATTCATAATTGCTTTTCTCAGATGTAACTGGCGGCACATGCCCAGCAGCACCATTTGGCTTCAGTTGCTTTATTCTCTCGGAGCTGGATCCAGGCTAGTGATTTTGCACATGAGATTCTGAAATTTTAAATAAGCTGCATTGTAAAATATTCATCTCTTTGTTTTGCATCTCATTATCAGCTGTGCATTAGTCATAAGAAGATATGGTTCACTTGGTGGCACGTTCCCTTTTACTTTGCAAGCCGTTTCTGATGTCTCGGCGTCCTACTGTGTCAACTCACTTCACATTAAAGATACTGGTGACGCAGATATAAAGATTGCAGGTGAAGCTATCTCTGAAGATTTAAAACTATTCTGACATTATCAAACCAAGGAAGGGTTCTAGGAGAAAACAACTTACGAAATTTAAGGTCATCCTTCCCACACATTCATTTTCTGGACTAAATGAAGTCCAGTAAATTTATAAAAGCCAGTGAAATGAATGCAAGAGACTAAGAAAAGGGTTAAGACTTTAAATATTCCCCACTCTCTGTTTGAAAGCTTCCAAATGTGTCCTTGTTTATTAGAATGCGGTTATGCCGACACGTGTGACCCCATCGGCTCAATTAATCAGAATAAATTGTCTGGGAGTTAACTCATGGGATTGAGGAACATTTGGTGTTTTTGTTTGTAATATTGTTGAGCAGAGGCGGAGCATAAATTATTGAATAACAGAGGGTGACAAGAAGACCTTGTGATACCTTGTGATTTTAGAGAAAAGTTGACATTGGAACAGGCAAGAGGTAATTCGTACACAAATCTGTTTAGAATAGCCATAAAATGAACTCCTAATTTGAAAAGTTGAGTCATTGATCGTCTAAATGTGTGTTGGTAAGAGTAACAAGGTAATTAGTGAAAAGACTACAAACCAAAAGCACTCATTTATAAGTAAAAATACAAAATGACTGCCCGCACATAATGTGAATTCTTGTTCCACAAAACAGTTTTGTGTGGTATAATGCTCAAACATGTTCCTTGTGTGAACTACAACACAAATGATGCATTGCTCCACTGTTAGGCTGACAGGCTGATTGCCTTCTACTCGGGGCACACCACAGTGCGGCCATGCATCTGCCAGTTCCTGCTCTCATTGTGTTTCTAAAAACATGCCAGCTAGTGCCAGCAGGGACATAAACGCAGAAACATGTGAATTATTCAGTTCGAGGTATCTTAATTTTAATGACTTTGGACATGAGTGGGAATTGGAGATTGTCATTCCACTTTTCAATCAAACTGAGGGCATAAAAGACTCATCTAATTTAACAATGAGCTAAGTTGTGTCTATTTTGAAACCGGTGGAGATCCCTGGGGAAGAACAGAATGCTAAACCATCTCAAGAACGTCCATTTTAAATTCTGACAAATTGTGTAATATATGCCCTAGACTAATAATTTTATGTCAGCTTTTGCATGATGCATAAAGTATAGAATAGAGATAAATTCCATGTGTGAAAAATCCACTAATGTTGTCTTTGTTTGCCACTGCACATCTTTTGAGAAATAGCAACAACCTTTTGTGCCTTCAAATAAATCCAGGAAAAATGAGAAGGCAGTTTTACCTAATCTAGAGGCCTTAGAAATAGTGCTACCTTTTTGACTACTTTATTTTCAAGTTTCTATATTGCAAACATAAAAATGGTGCAAAACTGCTTTAAAAAAGACCTATGATTGCCTTGTTTATCATTTCAGATAGATATCAAACGCAGATAAACACTAGGGAGGTCAACATTTTAAACATGTTGACTCTATATTTCTGGATTGTTTGGCCATTCTACCAGAAATGCTATATTTGCTGAGATTCAGAACTCTTCTTTGACAAATTAATCCGTTATACTACAAGAGCGTTACCATTGGTCATAGGTGATTTAAACTGCTGTAGTGATTAATGGCAACATGAAATTTGCAGACACCCTCTACTGGTTTCGAAAAGTAACTACTACGGTCTCAAATCATTCAAATCATAACACTCTTAGCTCTGGTCTTGTGCCCACTTTCACGCCACCCACCCACATGTTTAAACTGTTAGTGTTTTCTCATTATCTCTATATTAGACAAGTGTATTCTTCATATGCAAGAAACTAGGTCAGCACTTTACATTACTGAAAAAGGCTTGCTGTGTTTAAAAGTGCGGTAATACTTTCATGAAGCAAGTCATTTGCACATATAAGACTAGATTATAGCATTAAGAACACTGCAGAAGTGAAACCATGGTAGAGGAATTGACAAGTGATGGATTACATTGTGAACAAAATTAAATCCAGTGGGAAAAATAAAACTCCCAAAAAACACCATGTAATTGTAATCACAATGTAATTGTAATCTATAAGCTTAAAGTAGCAGCAAGGTATCAGTTGGGTGAAAGGAGTTTTCATTGTAATTGTAGTTTTTCATAAAACTCAAGGTTAGAGATTATTAACAGCTTTTTCCAGTGTTAGAGGTGTGTGTCTTTCAGCTCTTAATCACAATTATCTAACCTGGTAATTGCCCATAAACTGCTTAGAAGTGTCTTTAAGATTACATTTTGTATTATGCTTCCAAAACAATTTAAATTTCAAAAGACTTTTAAAAGTGTAAATAAATGAAGACCGTTACTAGGAAGACAGGGTTCTGAACTGTCTTGGCAGCTCCAGAGCAGCTTGACAGTCACTGCCAAGGCTTGTTTTAAAGTGGAGCGTATTAGACATACTAACATGACAAAGGGGCAAGAGGACACATCAACAAAAGATAAAAGTATTTGTGGGAGAGTTATAATGGAAAAATAGCTTTGGATTAAATAATGTAAGATTGAGAATGTGATAAATTATATATGGTCATAGCCTGAATTGCATTCCATAATTAATGCACACAGTTCTACATTATGTACCAACTGTCAACATGAGAAATGTGTTTTAAAAGATTATACAAGTGTGATTCTCGAACCACTTAAGCACAAAGATGAAGGAGCAGTCTGGCATCATGGCTGAACTTGTGGAGTCATAGAACAAGTTCCTCTTTTGGTTTTAAACCAGTGCAATCCAACTGTGAAAGTGTTGGCCTTTAGGGTCTTAAAGCCCAAAGGGCAAAAGGGATTATAATGCCAAATGTCACAGCATACTTGAAACCCAAAACAGCATGAAATTAGTGGATACTTGGTGCTTGATCTGAGCTTTAAGAAAAAGCTTTTATTTTTTATGTCAATTGTACATCTTTGAAACTATCTAGGAGTACTAGAATAAATTAAATGGTCCACCATAAAAGTGTTCTCTCAGTTACAGGGGACAAACTTAATTTGATTTCAAAAGTTTTTTTTTGCTTTCTGGTAGAAGGATTTCTGCAATTTTAATGAGACATGATTTGCTGAGGCAGTAGTGTGAAAGGTGCCGCTATCGATTACCTTTCAATGATTTTGAGTTAATTGATGAATTGTTTGGTCAATAATGTCATTGCACGTTTTCACAGTCCAAGGTGACATCTCCAAATTGCTTAGGTGTCGTTTACACATTGCCTGGCCAAAAAGACCTAACTTTAAACAAGAAAATAAACAAGTGGCATCTATTGAACAGTGACAGTTTATATGTTCCAGCTGACAATATCTTGAAAATAAGACGTGCTTATAAAAACATACTAACGTAAATACTTTATTATTAGGTCTAAATCAAATACAACGGCTTTAAAATATTGAGCAAAGTAAAAGCATTATGAATGGCTTATTGTGAGGAGAACTTGAACTGGGCATGCTTTTGTTAAACTTGCACTGCAGCTTGATTCTTGAGAGATTTGAGAGTTTATAAATGCGCAAAATCAATCTTGCCCTGCGCCTTACCGGCTCGTTACATTTACATTTACATTTATTCATTTAGCAGACGCTTTTATCCAAAGCGACTTACATTTTTCTACAGTAATTACCAGTGTTTCAGCCACTGGAGGCAAGCTGGGTTAAGTGTCTTGCCCAAGGACACAGCGACAGTATGAACTGTGGGGAGAGTGAGAATCGAACCACCTACCTTCCGGTTGAAAGACGACTGCTCTACCCACTGAGCTACTGCCCGATCTGATTGGATTTATCAAAAGCAGTTTTATCCAATCACCTAAGTAACTTCCTTTTTGCAAATGCTTTCAATGGGAGCCCTCTTAGATAGTACTGTGGAACAGGATATGTTCTATGGAGCAGTTCTGTCTGGCAGAGTCAGGTTACACTTTTGTAGCTTGAACAAAAATGACTTATCAAAGAATCATCCCTCTGTCACGCTGTAAGAATGTAAACAGTCTAGTGGTGTAATGAGTCCAGATTTAACCTGTTCCAGAGCAGCTAACGATGGTGCAACTAAATATTATTACTCTTTTTTGACCACATGTTGTATCTTCAGCTTCAACATTGAAGTCAAATGCAATGAAGCATCAGATCTAGCATATGGACTAAAGTTTGTAAGGTCTGCAAGATTAAAAAGATAATCACGGCTTTTTGTACTGCCACCACCACAGAATAAATCTGAAAAATGTTGCTACATTGGCTGAGGTTAATTGTACTTGATAGTTCACTGTGGTCTGGAGAATAGTTATCCACTGTGTACAGTTTGCATGGTGCTAAAGCAGCCTGGAGGATAGTGAGAGGATGCCCATGAGGCAGTGGGCACTTTGAAAAGGTAGGCATTCTGGAGAGGAAGCAGATGGCCTACATTAAAAGCAAAGGGCCCTTGTGACTGTCCTCAATGGCCCTGCAGAGAACTGGGTAATTAAATGAGAAATTTAATCAGATTCCTCAAATTAAATGTCCAGCTGGATAGTTCTGCAGATACACCACTGACTACACATTTACCTAAGGGAGAGTCACCGGTGGATGCATAATTCTCCTATCAGTACACACTTGCGCAGATGATATTCTTGGTGATGATTACTGCTAAAGTATTCCATTCACAGTTCTGCCAGCAGGAGGCAAGGGGACATCAGTGTGTGGCCACAGAGGGTCATTTTAATAATGGACCTGGGAGGAAGCGACGCAGAGAGATAACAGGATGGGGCTTGGCATCGCTGGATCAAGAGACTGTTATAGCATTTTTATAAGAGGACATTGCAATGTATGGCAAAACAACGTCAGACGAAAGAGCAGAGACTTCACATCAAAGTCATTTCACCAAAAACTTGAACCATATAAAATTGTGTAGGCACTGTTATACAACCTGAAGGAAAAAGACATTTAGGCTAACGCTAATTATAACAATTTGTCCAACACGTCTTTTATAAAGCTTGGAGGCCTATTGTTTTCTAAATTTAAGTCACACTGTTGTCATACTTACATAAATTGCAGCTTGGGGGGACAATTTCTTCACCAAACAGCTCTTTTTCAGCTCTTGAGATGGTATAAAGCAAATTCTCCACATGCTGCTAAAGTTTGTCATACCAACAATGAACATCGGACTTGTCGTGGGCTCACATTGCTACAGGCTAGCAGCCCACTTTGGTTCCTGCTCTTCCTTAATTAGCTATATTTTATGCAACATGTTACACAGCCATCAGAATCCAGAGTGACTCATGACAGTCTGACATACGCCATTGATTTCTCTTGACATCCTCACCCCAGCGCCATACACGGAGACAACCACTGGGTCCGTTCCCAGTCATTTTACATTCAACAGATCCAAGAACCGCCTCTTCTTCCTTTCCTGCTCCCGCCCCGCCCCGCGCAGCCCAGCTCCTTCTCACAAGCAGCCTTCCTGTCCACTAGAATGGGACCAGCAGCCACACATTCATGCATGCCTGACCGCTAGACTACTTCCTGGATGGAGGAACGGGACGTTTCCAGCCACAGTTTTCTTTGCTTTGTCCTTCGCCACGCTGACGCCGCGGATAATCACTTAATAATGAGCACGTGTAATCGATACTATTCGACCACTTTTCTGCGTAATTAACGGCAGCGATTGATCGCCGATTGATCACGCTTTCACTTCGGGAATGTCGCTATCTGGAAGCCCTCTACAGGCACGGCGGAGTCCAGCAGATTTTCAACAGTTTTTGCACAGTCGTCGTGGTGTGCGTAGCATTTTATTGCTTGAAGCGAACTGTGTTTGGGCTGGAGGCGAATACATTAGTCCTTTTTAAAACGGAGACTGTAGCTGGCGTGCTACCCGGACTTTGATGCTCTGCCGTCGTGGCTGCTGTGTCAACTTCCATTTGAGATTCAGTCGTGTGTATGTGATTTCAGAAAGAGAGAAAAGACTCTGAAACTTTGTCACCCGCTGCCTTCTTGTTGCTCTCCATGAGTAGTCTAACATGCGGAGAATACGGGAACCGAGTTACTGGTGGATTTTATCCATAATGATTTTAACCTTGTCTAAACACAAAGACTGTCATCCTGGTAAGTACTTCCAGCCAACGCGGGTTAGCTTTTATTGATTCAGCCCAGCAGTGTGCACACTTCACCGTTTTATTGGCTTCGTCTTTTAAAACCAAGGGCACAAACCCACGGATGGTGGACATTTTCAGAGACACTTAAAGGAGCCCGCTTTGCTGTAATGGGTATTGGCCCGGGTTTTGTCGGCTCCGTTGCCTACTCACTCACACTAACACCGGGGACGTTTAGCCTTTCTTCTTCGTGGATTGTGCACGTTATCAATTAGGGGTTTGGAGCGGAGGTCCCGCTTTCACGTCCAGTCTCGGTTGTGGTTGTTCAGTCTGATACAGCTATGGAAAAGGATCCACAACATTGTTTATCTTAACACACATTAATTAGCCTAATCTTTCCGGAATAAAATCCGGTAGGCTCTGGAAGGATTCTTTTTTTGCCACTTGGGGGGATTATTACGTGCAACACTTCCCTCTTGTTAAATTGACATCTTTTTTTAATTAAAAAAAATTACAGTCGTGAGATATATCTCGTGTGTTTAGGTCCAGTGTAGATATGGACTTGTAAACGGATGTAGGCTGTAATATATGTCCATCCGGTGGACATAAGTGCAAAGCACCAAACGAAGAAGGCAATACTTTGTGCTGCATGCAGTCTATTAAGGGGCTTTTTAATGGGTACTTAAAAATACACTGAGCATTCAGGATTGTACCAACAAATATTTTAGTTTCCTGAATTGAATGTCAAGTGGTTTATCCGTACAAAGCAAAGGTCACCCATATGAAACCCAAATGAAACAAAAATGTTCTGTGTCAAACTCCATAGTTGTGTGTATTAGGCGTACACATTTTTATCATTTGGTAGACATTGCTCATAGTTTTAATAATACAGTTTTTGGAGTCACTGCTATACACCAGTGTTATATTTTTTGTTTTATCCTACCATGTAATTAAATTGGCTGCCATTTGTCTTTAAAAACCTCCGATCAAAGGGTGCACTTCTGGTGACCTTTATATCCCTCAGAATGAATGCAATAAGATAATGCATAATGTTGACCATTTCATCATACGTCAAGCTTGGAAATTGGACAGGCCATTTTCTAAAAGTCATTTTGTGTGATTGTATTTGGTAGGCATTTGGCTCAAGGGCAAAAGTTTAAGACTTGTTTTAGGTTATCTCACAAAGGACAGAGGAGAGGGGTGCTCCAGGGTTGTGGAAGAGCTCAGTCCCATCTGGGCCTTTAAGTCATGTAACAAGTGTATCAAGCAGATACTATTTAGTTGTTTTACAACAATCAAATGTGTTTCTGCATGACATTTCCAGATTCTTCCCACTGTCAATGGACTTTAATCTGAAATAGGAAACTTGGGGTCAATATTCTACCCCCTCCCCAAGGCATACATCCCTTGTGGGTAAGGTTGAACAGAAAGAAAGAAAACGTTAGCTATGTAAGAATATTACTTGCTTGGAGTCTCACTGGTAATCCAGTTTGTGAGACATTTATGTTGTGTATTTTACAATAGAATGTACCTATTATAATAGTCAAAATTTTACTGGCATTATCATTATTAACTTATTTTACCCTTTAAGAACTCAGTAAATAGTACAGTATCCTTTTGAAGCTCAGTGCAAAAAGATTTAATGTTTCTTCTCTGTAGCAGCAATCATCTTCTATAAGGAGGCTGATGTAACGCGTAAGAACAGTTCCTCAACCCCCACTGCCCCCAAATCCCTAGCTCCGGGCTTCCACAGCCTCCGTTTGTAGCTGTATTGACTAGTAGTCCCATAATCCCTGATAAAACACACAGGAACCTAAATGAATTTACCAAGACGTATCACAAAAGACCTGTGATACGAAGCACAGTTTGACTGGCACAGCTGCTAGGTGGTGGTGGACCAATCTAATTTAAGTTTTTGTGTCCTGTTGAGGTTTCTGTTGCTTTAGCCTCGGTGACCTACATCCTTTTCATGGTACTAAATCATTATCAACATGAAAATAGGAGATTAAAGAGAGACTTTGGTTATTTTTTATTTCATACCAGATTTAAGGCCCTGGCTGATGACAAGATTATTTTGATGTGCATATCCAAAGACATGGCAATGTGCCTTGTTTGTTTTTTTCACATCCAGCATAACATTACTTAATGGGGGCACAGTGTGACCAGTGTCTATAGTTTATATGTTATGTAGTGCATTTATGAACTATTACACAAGTAGAGTGAAAGTAAATTTGGGTTACGTAAAACACATAACAATACAGGTGTTATGACTTGGGAAACATAAGGTAACTGGCTGCAATGTGTATAGATAATAATTATGATTACTAGTAATTTGATATTTATTTGAGGTTCTTTGTATGCATTGTCAGTGTCTATTACAAAAAACTCTAATATTTTCAGCTACAAATAAATGTTATGAGTAAAAGGGTTATTAATGCAGGGCTGTAATTGAGGTTCTGATGTGCAGCTGTGCCAGCAGGGTGCCAGCTGTCTGGACATCAGTTCCTGAAACGGCATCATTATCATTATGAGATTTTCTAATCACTTCAGACTCTTACTTTTTGACTTTCACTTCAAATTATTCTCATGTGTGGTTGTCATTGTGTACCGCAACAGTTAACAAGTGGCCTGTGTCTTCACACTCAATTCACTCACAGTATTTTTTAATTACCTGATCTGTTTATTTAGACTGGACTCATATTGGTGTTGTCACCACCTCAAAACTAACTTTTAAAAAAAAAAAAGTTAAACAATGAACATATTCCAATGGTAAAAGAATATGTAAATCAGAGAAACGCTAAGGCATAATAGGAATCATTATTTGATATTGAGTGGTATATTTTCTTTTGTGACTTTCCAACGCTTTGCATTTCAAACATTATTCAAACACTGACCTGTAATATTTAAGGTACACTGCCAAAGTCAAAGGAACACAGTGGCACAGTCAGCTATTAGTGAACCCGGTTGTGTATTTTTATACGTGTGTGAGTCGCACCAGGAACCTGGTCTGAGCAGAATCAATCACCATTCTGTACAATGCACAAGGATTATATTTCTGTTTAACTTGCTCTGACAATAGGTTTATTCAGGCAAGCACCTGAACAGCAGATTAGTTTTTGATAAAGTAGAGAGATGTAGATATACTACTTTTGTCACACAGATTGAATTAAGACTGAAAAATGTCAAAGTTGTACTCTGTGTTTGGCCCTTTTTTATAAAAATTCAAATTAGTTGGATCTTTTTTTCTCACATATTTTTTCCCCGTGCTACAAAAATGACATAAATATTAAATATTAGCACCACAAATGCATGTTTTGGATTGAAAGCCCAGGATATTTGTATATTATTATATTATTATTTGTTATTTTGCTATAGAATCCACTTTACCTTATTGGTGTTTGGGATGAGATTGCTCTGTATGGAGTGGAAGCTGTGAATATTGAAAGAATATTTCATTTTTAAATGCTGTCAGCATTACAAGAACAATAGTGCATTGTTTATGATAATTGCTATAATCTGACGTTAATTCTGATGAAACGGTTTATTTGTTAAACTTATGTTAATCAAGGCAATCAGTCATGACTTACTCGATGTGTACAGTTGCGTTCGATCAGCCTTTCAGCCAGGATACTGGTCACTGTAGCATTTTAATCATTTTAATTCAGAATGACTCACTGCCACTTCACTCCAAATCCTTTCAACTGTCCAACCAAGCACACGCACACACTGCTGAAACAAGCTGGCTGGTTCGAAACAACGGAAGAAAATTGCTGCTGGGGAAACGAGTGCACTTATTTCCCGAGCTTCGTGACAATGGTGATTAATGTCGAGGCAATAAGACACTGCCACAAAAGGACATCTACTCCTGCGCTCAAGGACTTGGCCGTATCAATAAATGTCCTGTGTCCTTCATTTGCCACATCCTCTTGCTCCTTAAACAATCTTGTAGCTGTGTGATCCTATGTCAGCTTTACTTCCAGCCGAACAGTCAGTCATGGCTGCCCTGTGGTGAACTGAGACAGAGGACCCTTCAGGCTGCCTCTTCCTGCATCGTGCCATTGTGGGTCAACAGAACATGTTTGCCTTGTGCTCATTGTTTCATTTTTCCCTTTTTGTCGCTGCTTGGGATTCAGAGGCATGAAAAAACAAATTGAAAAGTAGGCTATCCTTTCCACAAGACTCATTTTCCCTGTCGTCAATTATGAAGATATAGGATTAGGCCCTGCTTATTTTATCAAGCTCAAGGTGCCGCACAGAATGCAAAATAAGCTGCTTCAATAAGTCAGGTTGTGTGTGATGAATTACATTTTATCCTTAGCATAAATTATTTCCTTGTTATCTATAGCAGCAGTAGAAGTAGGTGCACTACGTGATATGGAAGTTTGTCGCATTGTGTTAAGGTGAAAAAATAAGCTTCAGTCTTGGTTAAAATTGAAGGCGGCAGCAGCAGCAGAGTAGGTGAAATTCTCATGTAAACCTGACAATGCTCAGATCTGTGCTATGGCTTTTGTTCAACACAGGGCTTTTTATGCAGCCAGATGTTTCACTGTCAGTGAGCTACTAAAAGCATTGTCATTATTTAAATTTATGCAAAAACTATATTTTGATATGTTTGATTATGGATTTCATTGCCTGAAGTGTTTATTCTTCAGTGAAGCCTCCAAAGCACTGAGACCGATGGAAAATAAAAATCAGATACCAGCAGTAAGGTTATGATTTCCATTACAAACCATGATTTTGGTGAATACCATTAGGTTTGGTCATTGATAGCTGGTGTAGCCAGTATTGATATCCTCTAGTAAAAAGGCAGTTTTTCTTTAAATATGTTTGCTGTGGTTTGCTGTCCACAGAAAACATTGTACCTGGACATAGTGAATTATATATGTTGTGTTTTGTCTAACACACTAACATAGAACCTTGGGCTGAAGGTGAAGACTACTGAAGTAGTAAATAGTGATTTATTCATTTTATCCTACAAATATCTACATTTTAAAATTTAACAATCATCTTTAATTCTCACATTTAATTATCAAGTGGTAGATAAAAAAAGAAGGATATCAGTCATGAATAACCAATAAGTTAACCTGGCATATTTTAGTACTGAGTTGGATTTGGTTTTCTGCTTAAACACTGCTAAATCCGAAGAAAAGGTTAAAGCAAAAGCATCTGCTTCTGGCAAGGGGAAACTCTTGAACTGAGTCCAGATGCTTTTGCTTTAACCTTTTCTTCAAGATGACCTGGATGATTGAGAACCTTCACAGACATTCTGCTAAATCCATTCATTTTATTTACTGCCCTTTATTTCCTTCCCAAGTTAACATCCTGTGACATGGGTCCCAAGGCTACTCCCTGTGGGTTTCCACAGATTGATGTTGTGTTTGTTTCTTTCACAGACTTGGACTCTCTCTGGGATTCTTCTCTATTTCAAGAGTCTGCCTTAAAACAACAATGCACAGTGGTCACCTGTATTGTTCCATATTATGAGAAAAAAACCTTTGTGCTTTATAATAAAACTGGTTAAAAGAAGGCAGTTTCACTGTGTAAATTGCATTGCCAGGCACTGTAAAATGTTGGCATTGGCTAATTTCAGACAATTCCAAAGGGTAGATGTGCTGAGTTGGAGAGTTTTCTGAGGCAGAACAGGAGTTTGGAGTCTACACTATCGATCCTGTTGACATGCACCCCTTTGGGGAATGCAAATGCTTCTGTTCTTCAACACAAACATTCAAACCCTCCTGGTAGTGGAACCCTAATTAACTAGGGATTTGAATACCATGGCCTTTTCCTCTGACATTTCCATATTTCAGAAAGACAGTGTTTTACGCTTTCTGAACAGACAACTTTTATATTTTCTGGACTAACTGGTCAATTTTTTTCATTAGTCGCCCCTTTAGAAAATTTACAACACAACGCGGACAACGCAAGAAAAACTCGCAATAATTCCTGGGTAATTTTCTTGGCTTTCCGTGTGTGCGTGTGTGCGCCACACCGCTGTTGGCTGAAGGTGTGACAGCTGCTATATGTTTGTGTCACAGCTAATCTAAACCTCCCAACACAAGTGTTTACCAGAGCAGAGGAGCCCGGTCCCCAGGTAGTGGCTAATCACTGTGGAATTCCTGCGATCATCTATCCTACAATCAACAGCCACCGCCAGGCAGGTGCAAGCAGCAACTGCTCAAGACAACCCATGAGGGTCGCTCTGAGGTCACTGAAGCTAAATGAAGCCTGCCTGACTCTGGTGACATCTCAATAAAATGGCAGTGTCAAGGTCTGTGCTTTGTTGTTGCTTAGTTTTATAAAAATGTTCTGCCAATAGGAAGATTAAAGTATTTTTCAGTAAGAGGATTCGGAGGGCAATAAGAGGGACGTAGAGCTTAGCACAGGCAGAACTCGCCTCTCTGACGCAATCCCATTGTCCCCCCTACCACCACTTTTTTTTTTTTCCTAAAGATAACAATTACTGATTTGAAAATACGGAAAGCTAAGCCAAGTCACAAGGATAATGAAGGGAGGTTTTAAATCCTGGATATTGGTTTTGGTAAACTGCTACTGGTTGCTTCCAAATCTGTGGAGAGAGGGTTGTGCAAGTAGTCCACTGAGTGGAGAGAGGGTTGTGAGAGTAGAAGGTGCTGGATGATGCAGAAGTGTTCATTCGTATTCAATATGTTTTGTCTTGTATATAAAACGTACCATTTTTATATGGGTGCATAAATAACCGAAGTGCATGGTCATTTAAGCACTAAGAGACCCAGACTTGAAACCTTCAGTCTTGTTGAGCCGTTGTAGATCCTTGCAGCCACATCTATACAAGCTGAATCTTAATGCTCTTCAGTGTGTTGATAAGAATCATTACCTTGAGCCAAAGCCAAGTAATGCTCAGCTGAATGCTGCTTTCCAGTCTTTATTTTTTTTTGTGCTTTTGTGTGCATTGGTTCACATGTTCATTAGCCTTGAATGTGTTTTGTTGCTGGTCTGTCTACATGTAGGTGGAAACAATGCCACAGGGACATCAGTAAGTTTAATATGAACTGTCTCCGTCTACACTGTTAATTGACCAGACTCTGATATAGTTTGAGTCTTGATGAATAACCATCAGGCACAAATGCCTCAAATCCAGGCCAAACAGGAGGCTGAATGCGAGAAGAGGCAGATGTCTTCATTTGTCAAGAATTATATGTAATTCTCTAGTAATCCCTTTTGGATAATTAGAGGCCGCCTCATTAAGAGACTTGAATCAATTTCCTCCATCAAAGTTCTTTCAAAGGTAATAAAGTGTCCTTATTTCTTTTGAGCATGTTTTGGAATAATCAATTCTTGGAGATTTGAGTGAAATGCTTACATTTAAGCACTGTACAATTAAACTAGATTGTTTATGCTTATAATAATAAATTGCATAAACATAATCAATGGCAGCAATTGGCTTCTGTGAATATTTCTCTTAAACTGTGTATTAAGTGATTTGTTTCAGTGGCTGTAATTGGATGCTTCTTATTTAAGCAAGCATCTGTAGTTATTTTGAGTCCTAGCTTTAAATAGACTATGCACACTTTGTTTTGCTAATCAGATTTAAAAAATAAAATAACAAAGTCACTTCACATCCTATTTTGGGTCAGGAACTTAGACATTAACCATTTGAGAAAACCATCTGGAGAAAAAATGGTGACATATTTTCATTTCAGTTTTAGGTAGTGTCCTTGGCTAAAACAGGGAGGTGAACTTAAGACATGTACTGGTGCTGTTAAAATGGGTCATAGTCGAGTTGCACTTTGACAGTTTCACCCACTTTTTCATTAACAAAATGGTGACCGCAAAAGACCATTGAGAAGCATAGCAGTGGATGTCTTTTGTCTTTGTAGCACGCAGTACACAACAGAACAGAAGAGAATGGTAACCGAATATCCAGCATTAGTAATATTTGTAAATTGTACAAAATTCTAGGATTTATTATTGCTTCATAAAACAGTATTTTTATTGCAGTCCTTGTCCTGAAAAATAGCAGGTAAACTACAGTAAACATTCAATACCAAGGCTTTTACAGTGCTATTGAGTGCACAGCTCATCGTGGTTTTATTTATCAGTTCTAAATTCAGCCTTCAAGTATTGATTAGAGTCTAACATCAAAGAGCATTTAAAGAGGAAGAGAGAAGTTCTGACTGTTTGTATGGCCGCAAGCCTTTTGGACGGGCATGCACAGAGCTACTGCACTGCTATTATTTATGGCCAACACTGAGTCATTTGGCCAGTGAGCTGCTGTTAGGTATTTTTCATCAGCATCTGGCAAATGCTTCTCCTATTCATGACCTTCATTACAAAGATTCCTCACACAAAATCATTTCTGCTCAATAGAGGCTTTTCGGCAATGCATTTATTTTTGCAAATTTTATTGTGCATCAGTAAAAATGATCCTGACTTAAATGGTATCAATGGCCAGAGTTTGTGGTTTCAGTGTCAGCTACACTTGTGGAGTGAGAGGGAAGCATTCACAATGCCAGTAATCAACCGTCACCATTCATGAACACCAGCAATGTGTAATGATCTAATGTATCCACCGCAGCAGCTGAATTTATTTCAGAATCAATAAGCAGACTATTCCTGCAGAGCTACACTCTGTGTCCTGAGGAATGACCTCATAAGCTCATGGCACTTAAGCTATCCAATTGCCACATATTGAAATTTGAAAACCCCACTTTACACAGTAAATTTCCCTGACACTGTCGGTTGTGTTATGTACAGTCCTGACATTGTGTCTAGAAGCATGTTGAAGATTGTTTATTATGCTCTGAATGGGATAAGCAGTGGCCGATCGTGTATAGAGGTCACTAGCCTTGAATTTGTTTAATCTTGGTAATGCCTTTCATCAGAGCTCCTGATGCACTCAATCAGTAACAGTGCACACTGGTTAATGCTCATAAAAGACTGTGTAGCTCTGGGTGTATAAGCAAATGTGATAGCAGAATAGCAATTGCAATTTATTGTAGAATTTTACTATTTTTTGAATATTAGCTGTGCTGCCATCATGTTAGTGGGAGTGTTACACATCGAGATTGCCACAGGAAGTCTTGCAGTTTTAATTCATAAGCAAGTCAGACAATGGAACAATGGTTCTTTAGCAGCTACAATAGAGAACAAATGTCAGGTTATGTGTCTTTTTTTTCTTTTCTTGGTTTTTCTATTCAAGGAAGACTAAATACACTTGAGACTTTCTTTTAGACCTCTGAGCTCTATCTGATGTACTCTTTTTCCTCACTTATCCTTTTTATAAAAGGTTGAGGAACACTGTAAAAAGTAACATTTGGCACGGCTCATGCTTAACCTTTGACTTGCTGCTGTCACAGTACGGAGCACTTGGATATGCCTTTTAGGAGCAGGCAGAGTTCGGTGGAGTTGTGTGAGCTGAGAGTGCATCTAGTCAGTGACACATTTAGATTTGATTCTAATGAGATGGCCCTTACCACTTTGTCTGGTACCTTTGCAGAATAGACTGCAGAGAAACTACAGCATAATGAGAGTCAAGTTTGCCTTCTTTGCCCTTCCTCCTATTCCCCGGGCTTTGTTGTTCAAGATCCTTAATGAAACACAAACACAAATGTTTTGTGCTAGGGAGGTGGTCCAAGGCTCACGATGGCTCCACGCCTGTGTGTTTAATGCACAGTTTTTCTGGGCTTATTTAAAAGTTAGTTTTGAGTTTTTGTCACTTGACTCTCTCCTCCTGTCTCTGTCTCTCACTACCACATTGTATTTCTGGCTTTCAGCCCCCTGCATGCCATTGACAAAACCATCAGCTGTGTAGAATGTGCTTCAGCATTTCCTGTCAATTAACATGATGAACAAAAAGCCTGACAGGTCCTGACATGCACAGACATGTTACAACATGTATGAGAAAATATTAAGATTTTCTTAAAATAAATTTTGACTTTTACTTTGCAATGAATTTAACTTCAGAATATAGGTTTAATTTGCTCTGTGATCATGGCTCTCTATTTCTGCAAGTCACTGGTGCTGATGCTTCTTTGTTGTATGCTCACAGCACCATATGCCTAAAACTGTTTTGGGATTTGTGCGTGATATTTTGTCCTTAAGGCCCAGCTCCCTTTGTTCCATATCTTTAGCTTGATCTTGGTGTTTCTCGTGTTCCCAAGGTCCGCCATGTGACTGTGAAGACATCTGGGGTTTGCTCACCACATCAAGTACCTCCCAAAAGAATTAGAAACACATGCACTTTTAACATGAGGCACCATTTTGGCACTGTCTTGACTACAGTCACAAGGTCAAACAACTTCCTCTTTTCAAAAACAATGCCCACAACATAAAATTAATAAATTATTCAAATGGAGATTTGAATTTCCAGTGGAGTTTCTCCAGAATGGAGTTTGGGATATCTAATACCTTCTCCAACATCTGGGCTGGAAAAAGCATTTTCCTGTAAATAATCCTCTAATAAATTCCATCATCTAGCACAATTTTATATAGAATCCTTCATATCTTTGTACAGCTTACTAGTGACCAATATTTTATAAACAATGGATGTAAAGGTTTGACATAAAGTTGGCACTTGATCCCATTGTAGTACTATGCAAAAGTCCACTCTGCTTAAATCCAGTTTAACAGTCTCTATGTTATTAGTAGTTTGTCAAAATGGTAGATTTAATCATATCCTTCTGACTGCCTCTAATTAAGGAACAACCTTAAATCCTTCACCATATACTGATGAAACGGAGAAGTAAAGTAAACGTGACAGTGTCCAATGATCAAAACTAAAAATGTGGAACATTTAGACATAATGAAGTGTATGGGGATTAATTTTCCTAAATTAAAGGTGCGACCAACAATCCTTCTCCTTTTGTAAGGGCTCTGTGATTCCTCTCCGCACATTGGGCTGGCTGTAATGGACGGCACTGACCTGTGATTGATACTTTAGCTCCGGCCCCCGGTGACTAATGCAAGTTAAGCGCTCCTGTGGCGGTTGTAAGGCTGCTGTTTTTCAAGGGCTCTCTGGGGTTCTTAGCTTGTTGTTAAGTGTGATATTATGGAACAAATAACAGGGCTTAATGGTGAAGTAGATGATTTAACTGCCCTTAGAGCAATGAAAAAGGGAAACGGATTGTGTGTTCCCAGACATCGCACAGGTTGTTCAGTTGGGTTTATGGGGCATTTATTTTAATATAAATGTAAATTGAAGTCTATAGGTTTACAACATATTGCTTTTGGACCAAGGTACATTTAAACTGCTGGTTAACCTACATCATCGTGTTTCAGATTTGTTAACGCTGAGGCATACCCTGGTGTCCTCGGGGCCCAGCTCTGACTCTGCTGTCTGCTCGTCTCTATCACAGCACTGTGGCTTTAATCCTCTGCCCACAGGGGACGGCTGACATGGATGAGTGTAAACTGTTGACATGGTGCTGTCTCCTATGCTCTCTGATCAAAGATGGTGCAACCCTCCTGTTTCACAACCTGCCTTAGAATATGCTCCGCGTCTCTGCCAGCGACTCCCTCCTTCTGCGCTTCACTGTTGTAACCTGTGCCTCTAAAGCGAGCTGCTACATCTGATAATAACAAATCGGCCAATTACGACTTATACCTATGTAGCCTCCGTAACCTCCCTTCAAGCAGTAATTTGATCTAGTATTCACTATACACTTTGCTTCTTGCCATAATTGAGACCATTTTGGAAGAAAATCTGCCACTGTCTTAAGTGCAAGGAAAGACCTGGTTTGATGTAGTGCTTAGTTTAATTAATCTGCAGTAATGATGCAACTATCAGTAAGAGCTGTGCTTGTATTAAGTGGCTGCGTCTGTGTGCGTTTTATCTGCAGACGGCTCACTACTCCCAGGAGTCCTGATGCCGAACTTAACCTTTCTTGACGCTTTGTGACTTTGCAAACAAGTGTGACATGCAGGAGTTGTCATGGTTACAGTGTCATCATGAAGAGACATGTTTAGATTTGGGAATCGAGAATCAGTTCCAGCTGAGAAGCAAATTGTCAGATCGCTCAGATTCCTATGTCTCAGAGCTTATCTGCTCCCGAGAGTCTGTGGGGCATTGCAAAGTACTTACATCAAACAGAATTGTTGCCTGCACCAAGGAACGCACATATAAAATTCAAAGAATCGTTTTGTTTTTGTACATGTTGAAAAGTACTTTTTAGTCTAAATTTAAGAGAACAGTAAAGTAATTGATTATAAATAACTATAAGGTGGCTCTGTCTGTGAAACAAATTGCAAGGCAGCATTTGCATAAATTCCATGAATGTTGTTTCTACAATATCTGTTTACATCATAGATTGTAAATATACATGGATGTCATGTGCCCATTGCTCACACATTCACCGATATTGGCCGTACCACAGGGCAGTAAAATGGCGGTTACATCCAGGCTTTTCTGCTGTTACTGCATAGTAAAACAATAGTTTTCAGATAGCATAAACAGACGTTTTAATCAAAAATTTACCCCTCCCAGAGTTACCATGTAGTAAAAACTTTGCTCCAGAGACGAGAGCCATCTTTTGTACCAGGAGCCTGCCCTCTAGTGGATGGAAGTTTATTGCTGTATTGGTGGTGCCCTTACTTGAGGTCCTTTTTAAGGGGTTCAATGAGAGAGGCTTGGTTTACATTTAAATGACATATCAGCATGGCATTTGTTGATTTGCGTAGAGGCATCAGAGTTTCTTAGCACATTGGTTACTGCCAATGCTGCTGACAATAGCAAACGAGCAAGTGATAATAAAACACGGATTACTCGGATTATGAAAGCTGCAATATTTCCACTTAATGTTTATTAAATCATTTCTAAGTGCGATCACATTAAGTACAAGTTTTGAAAGTCTGGATTTTAACACATTTTGCATTAACTGCCCACCCATACAACTCCTACCATAGCACATGAACTAAGTCTCACAGTGCTAAAAATGTGTTTTTGCCGCCTCCTTCTATACTGCTTTTTTTGCCAGTTGAGGTTCTTGGGAAGAATTAATGGATTTCGAGATGTGGAGTGTTTTAGTAGTTTTAGAGCTTTTTGGGTGCATGATTACATGCTGTGCCAAGCTGCAATGTTTGCTCCAAGAACCGCAGTGTGTTAATCTACAGACAGCTGTACTGAGTAGTCCGTACCCAGTTGTTATTTTAGTGCGGTATGAACTAAACAGAATCACAAATCAAAAACAGTATTGCAGGAGGTGAGAGGGATTTCAGCTATCATTTGGATTTTGGCACATGATGCTCTGGTTTTGTTTGAGTTTCTCCTGCACTGAACCAATCTGCCTGTTCGTCTGTTTGTATCTGTCTGGCAACAGGAAACCAATATTAGCTGATGCATGTTGGGGTTTTAAATGGCACACTGGGTTTTGACTGCACACAATCACTCGTGTTCTGCCTGTACACCTGATTGAAGATGGTTTTGACTCCACATTTTTCTCCTCCGGTACATGCAGCATGGGTCTTAGCTTTATCAATGAGGTGAATTATGAATTTGTGCCTACATTTGCTCCAGGGACTATGCTCCAGGCGAATGTGCACCTCCAGCATTCAGTTATTCTCCAGAAAGAAATTATTTGAGGCAATTTCCTATTTAGAATGTAAAGAGAAATGTGTTATTTGCCGCCAGGGCTGCACTGTATTGTCTCAGCTTCAGCATCAGCTTGGGCAATAGTCACATTAAGAAGAGCAATTCAAACTAAAGCGGTGTTCTACAGTAGAGTTTGTAGGCTCCACCAGTCAAAAATATTTTTTAGCTGTTATTTAAATAAATAAAAGCTAAAAACAGCACAGTGTTCCTTGCCACAGTCTGAAAAACAAAACACAAATGTGCAAAAGGTGATCTGATGTCAGTTCTCTTTAAAAAAAAATCAGCCGCATTTCAGTGATTATAGACCACAAACTGGCCCAAATGTCATGCATTTTATCTATCAAGATTAAATGTACTATTATTTTCTTTTCAGCTTCATTTTGCATCCAGGTTCTTGTGTAAATTACTGTTTAGTATTATAGTATTCACAGGGCAAGCTCTACTAAAGCATCGCAAAACACATTTATGTTAATTTTGCCTACAGTGTTTCCCATACATAAGCTCTACATCGGCAGCGCGCCCAGGTAAATTGCGACCCGCCCAGGAAGATAAAATTAGAATTCCTCTCTACTAATTCCCTATTTTTTCTCGTGTAAGTCTTTTTTTTCTTTTCTTTTTTTTTTGGGATAGCGAGAGATAGAGCGCAAGCAAGGGGGAGGGGCCCTGATACTAATGCGCTCATCATGCAAAACTATCGTATATCGTATATTATTTTATTATTATTTATAGTATTAACACTATTAGGCCTTAAACATGTGTATTGAGCATTTTATATAAATAAACCAAAATAAAACCATAAACCACACTTAAAACATATTCAAAACAAGAAAACAGTTACTAAAGCAGACCCTGCTTGATATATTTTTGACCTTACATATACCTTTTATATAAATTATTTTGTTAATTTCTACATTTTTTTTTCTTAATTATTTGTTAATGACGTTGAGTATTCTGTAATAAATATTTTATAAACCATGTTTGACTAGTTTATTCTGAACCTGCTCATCATTCCCCGTGCCGTGCCACTTCGCTCTGCCCAACACCACAAGGTTCTCAACCTATGGAAAACACTGCTATATATTTGGGAGTTTCCATTTAACACACAAAAACTAAGGAGGAGAGTATTTAACACAGCTGACAAAATCGGTCAATAGCGTATGGTTGAATTCAGTGCTGGTTGGAGAAGGCCGTAAGTGCTGTGTGTATGCCCCTCTGCACTCCCCCCCTCCTCCTTCAGGTGTAAATGCGTGTGAATGGGATGAATGGTAGCATGATGTAAAGCTCTTTGGGTTCCCGGGAAGAGTACACAAAAGTGCTATATAAATGCACACCATTTACCATTACAATTTACTAACATCACTGCACTATAAACTCCTTTCTGTGAGCTATCAGCCTACTTTTAGTTACTTTTCATTTTCTTATGTTGTTTAGTCTTAAAAGTCTTAAAAGACTTTACCCTGTGCCACAGGAGCATGGCACAGGTCCGTTATTCCAGTAATGTCCCTTTTTATATTGTTGTACAAATGTCCAAAGTCCACCTGAACTCTTGTATTCAAATGAGCTCAGCCCCAAACTCTGCACAGTCGTTGCCACTAATGGACAAGCTGATGTTGAGCCATTTGTGCATTTCTGAATCCAGAAAATTCTAACCAGCCAGAACCATGTACCTTCAGACGAGCTGCGACTGCAAAATACCTGACTGATGGTAACTATAGTGAGAAGGGAAGGAAGTGCAGAGCGTCAAGCAAAGCATCAAGCTTTTTCTCATTTTGTGCAGATCCCTGTAGGCGCTGATCATTACCAACCATTTCTTCCATCATATGTGACAGATAACAGGTCTTCACAAAGGCAAAGGCCTCTGCTGCGTCCAAATAGTCACAACAGTTGATGATGCTTCTGTTGTCCTCGGTCCACAGATGGAAAACTATTAGGCAAACTGTGTGACAAATAGGCAAGGTGCCGCAAAGGACAAAAGTTAATCATGGTGAATTATAGGGCTAAAAGACACTGCGGAGAGGAACTGCCACAATCGCCATTTGGGAGAATGAGACGCAGAAAGAATGTTTAGTGAACAAGTATAGACTGAGTTGTTCCCTCAAAAGCTTACAGATGAAGTTGTATTTTAACAACCTGCTGCGAGTCTAACACAGTTCTGCACAACCCCATATTTGAATTTTTTATTCAAACAACCCTCTACAACCTCTCTTTCTCTGTGATGCATATGTTCTAAGCCATATTTCTGTTTTTCCACAGTTGCATCAGGAGGCCAGCCGCACCAGTCTGCAGATGGACATCATGAAAGCACAGGCGTAATGAGGGAGAGGAGGACGGCCGGGGACCCCTACTGGTCCTATTCAGGTGAGTGGTTAAACCTTTAAGCCTGTTATTGTTATAAAAACTTTTTTTCAATATAATTAGTATTGTACTTACATAACATCATTATAAGTAATTTGTTACAGTAGGTTTTTGTGAGCTATTGCGTGTCTAGAATTTAGTGTCTATTGGTGGTGCTGCAGCTTTGGCTGGTATATTAGATTAGTGACATGATTTCAGGTCTGGAATGTAAAGTGTTTGTATCTAAGTCATGTTTTCTTTATCTCTACACTTCTGTTTTTGGCTCCGAATAATATAAAAATAGTGGAAAAGTGCTTATATCTTACTGAATGGTAGTGTTACTCAAAGTATACAGTCTGGACAGTAGTAAGTCTTAATGTAATGACATTTTAAATAGCCTATATCCCTGTATAAAAGTGTCATTTGAACAAAAAGAATTGTTGTTCTCAGTAAATGTCATAAACACCACAAGGCAAATAAATCCCTCCTACACACTGCACCTCGAGAATAAAATAAAGATCCAATAAGAGAGTCAACACATGGCACAAGCACAATAAAAAACAGTTTAAATTCTTTGGTCGACAGTTGTCTTGAGCATACTTGCGTTTGTGTTAACATAAGGTATTAGTGGTTCGGCAGACGTGGCTGTGAAAACATAGCTGGAGATGTTGTTTAAATTGCCTCCTCCATTATTGATAATATACATGCTTTTTATGCCAAGTAAGTGCTCCAGGCCTGCCTCCTCCTTTTAATTTCTCTCCGCCATTCCACCTCGAAAAATTGGACAGATGGATGGTTCTGGCAGACCTAAGTTAACATGCAGATGCAAGCTCTAATGGATGATTCATTATGTGCACTTTTACGCCTGTAAATATTCTCAGAGTACTGTGAGTTTCCCTATGTGTAATTGAGCTGTAAACTTTGAGTGTGTTTTCCAGCAAAAGTGGCAAATTGATGTTGAAATTTGGTTCAGAAATTCTGTCATTACGAACGGGCAGCAGCTCACTCATCGGCACTTAAAAGTTGCTTACTGCAGAATGTTCAAGCAAAGGCAAAACAGATACAAATGTTTAGTTGATGTTTAGGCTCATTTACGCTTTAAAAACACAAGTATTTTACAATGTTTGACATCTCTTCGTATCATATTTATGGAGGGAGGCTTGTGATGGCACAAATGTTATTTCGCTGTAGCTGCTTTACATTCAGCCCAACAGAACAGCGCACCATTGGCCATTGTGTGCTCCACTGGGAAATAGGGGTTATGTGCTTAGAGCGAGGGCACCTCACTGGAAGCGCTCAGGAATGGAGGAGCACTCCGTAAAATTATATTTACAGGTTACAGGTCCGGAAATGGCACCAAGCAAATCCACCACAGTCCCTATTCTCTTCAAGTGCTTCATGAAAAGTATTCTGTCTTTAGCATTACATTTACAGCTCCGAAATGGTGCAAACAATGCAGACAAATTAGCTGTTTATTTTTAATTTTTTTAAGGACTAAAGTTTATTTGGTATTCATGTCACTCCTGATACTCCTCCTGATACTCTTGTGTTCTTAGTGTCTCACTGTTTTCTAACAGAGCCATTCAATGTGGACCTGCTATGATTGCTTTTTTTCATTCTCTCAAAGGTGTGTGCAGGTCATTATGGAATTTGCAATCACCTCAAACATGCTCTTGTTTTCTCAGCGCTTATGCTTGTAATCATCCGTATTTGAGATGGCAGTGTCCCTTAATCAATGTAGTAAATCTGTAAGGCCTTGACAATAGGCAGGCTATAATTTGTATAGTCTCTGTAAGAAGTGGACAGACTTGAATACACACCATTTTGCGGTAATTTAAAGCTGTAATTATTAGACATTAAATATTTTTTGTAGAGTTGTTTTTTTGTCTGTGATATTTTGACCTGAATGTGCACTGATCCACTGTGGGGACAGAAATCAGTAGTTTCTTCAGGTCCATAGTCAATATTAAGGATTAGTTTGAGCATTAAGTTGTAATGATTGCGATGAAATAAGGTGTGTGTGGGGGCGATTTTATTGAAGCTGACACTTCTGTATGATAGGATCTCTAGACATTTTTAAGAAGTTTGATGTGAGAAGCAACACAGAAAAAGATTTGATTAAGGTTGAGTCTCAGACATGGTTTAAACCCTGCAAAGGGCACAGATTCCTGCCAGTCAAGGCAGCTGGCCGATTGTTGTGGGAAAAAGAGATGCATTGAGGGAACACAGAAATGTCTATAGCTTTGGAAAGGTAATTAGTGGCCAAGACTGTGAATGGGGGACAGACAAGCGTGCCTTAGCAGCTAAATGGTTATTAAGGACATTTGCTGGTGAGTGTAAAAAAAATAAAATAATAAAAGCCTGTTTTTACATAAAGCTTGTAGGTGGTGGCACAGACTCGGAGAATCATGCAGATCGCACAGAGGAGTATCTCACCCATCTTTTATACAGACTTTAAATAAACTGGGCTGTTTGTTAAACATTTTAAATTGTAGTTGTTTCTTTGTTAATAGTGTATAATAGAATACATCTGTATAATCTATACAGTTGTAGTGATGTAGGTGGTTAAAATCCCTGTAATATTTTATGATGAGAACTGTTTTCCACCTCTGGCCAGTCTAGTGTAGGATATGGCACCTCTTATCATTCCACGACATGACACTTTCCTGTGTGCTTTGGTTATGAACCTCAGTGTTAGACGCTTTGAAATCTGCACCCTGAAATTTGATTAAAAGTTATTTAAGGCACCCTGTGCGTGTGTGTGTGTGTGGAGACATTTTTCATAAGAGGGATGATATCATGCTCACCATAAGACTCCCACAGGAACAGAGCAATGCATCATTTTTCCCCTTTTTATATCTCTGTAGGCTTCACGTCTTCTGTTTCCCTCGCTGCCTTTATCAGTAGCTTCATGTTTTGGTTTGTATATTCGCTTTTGATTGCACTTGGTTGATTTATTATTCCATTTTAATTACAGCCCAGCAGTTGGAGTACCTTATGCATTTGCTAAGGCATTATGCCTGATCCCCCCTGAACATTATGTGGGGAAAAAACAAGGAATCAAACATGATGTATATAAATGTATGTAGAGCTAGACCCTGAGGACTTCCAACTTAATGAAAGAATAATGTTCTGGTTGCGCTTACTGATCTATTATATGTAGAAACATGATAGCAAAATGAGACACCTTCTAAATAAAATAATAATCTAGCTGTAAAAGTAAGAATTTGTTTGGTTACATTTACATAAATCCTTTAAATAGATGCACAACTTGTCAAGAATATCTGGATGAAGCCCTCTCTGACAAGTCGTTGAAGCCAGAGAGCGAGGCTGCGATTGTCTGCGATGCGTGAATTACATATCATATTCCCTCTTAGCCGTCATCATTAACAATCTTTCCACTCATGTCCCACATAATGAAGTGAATGAAGTGTCATTTTCAATCAATTGCAGTGTTGATCTAACTTAATTGGTACTTTAGAGGATACAAAACAAAAGTAACTAATTGCCAGTGATTGGCCTGCAGCTTTAGATTTGAGATATATACATTGTTTGCTGTTTAAAAACTGAATTAAAATGCCTTTCTAAATGAGGTACAAATGTCAAGTGTAAGAAATTCTGCAGAAGTAGTATTTGGATATAGACCTTGAGTTATTTAAAGTCGTACACCCTGGGTGAGAGTTTTGGGTTGCCTTCCAATGTATCTCTTAAAATAGTGGGATTTGACATGTTAAACCGTATGATTCATACAACTCGAAATTGGCTACTTGCTTGTGAAGGCAGTGCACTTTGTCTCCTGTGGTTTGACACCCCCTAAAAAGGCTAGAGGGAAAGAGCAATGCCATGTTGTCATGGTGCCCGACAGAAGGAGCGCTGCCTCCTGGAGGTAATGAATCGAGAGGAGGATTGGTCCCGCTAGACCTCTGTGCACTTGACTTTAAAGCAAAACTCCCTGAATATACGTCCATACATCGGGGAACATCGAGGAGTGTAAAGGATGGAGCTCTGTACCGGGATCCAGGGACGTGCACCTCTGGGAGACAGGAAGTAACGTCAGTGTGCACCATTATTCCTACAAGGATTATCAGCTTTAGTTTGACAAGAGCACTAGAGACCCTGCCAAGCCTTCATTAACTAAATCCAATTCACTGCAAATTGACTTCTGTTTCAGGCAATCAGATAAAGCTTTTTACATATCTTAGTTATGTTTAGTAATATGAATCGTGACAAGAAATTTCTAAATCTATTCAAATGAGTCAAAATGTAGTGACACCTTTTTTGTTTTTGAGTTAAAACACTGAACAACAATGCCTGTAGCAGTCTTCTGATGTGAATGGTCTCACCTTGCACTGATTCTTGTGACATTAAACGACTGCTTTGTAAAGCCGTACTTCTACTCCCTGCCTCCACCTTTAATGCCTCTAGCCTCAAAGGAATTGCTTAGCACTGCTCTGTTTTCTTTAGGGGCATATTTTGACTACTTTTTGGTAGTGTACAGAAATAAATCATCTTTAGGACCTCAGCTGCATCTTAGGTTGTCTTTATTTTTCTCCACGTCTTTGAACGCATTTAGAAACTCAATATTGGCTGTGATAAATTTGAGATAAAACAGCATACTACTTCTAAATTCAGTCAAAAAATATGTCGACTGTCTGCGGCATAGAAAAATGTGCTTTTCACAATTAAATCTCAGTGTGCCTTTGGTTCAAGCAACGTCGAGTGGAATAGTTCTGTCAAGTGATGGATGGACGGTTCGGCCAAGCACTCTAAGGCCAGGTGTCTAAAACGTTGTAGTACCTTTTGTTGATACACAATACACTTAAATTCTCAACAAAAGAACCAATTTAATTGCATTCTTTACCTCAATCTTGTAATTTAACACACACAAATAGCTTTTTAGATATTAGTACCATGTTTTGGTCTTATCCCACAATCTAAATTTGCTTCATGACAATGCATTTGTGTGACGCGTTAATTCAATGTCAAGAACAAATGGATGTGGGAACCTATTCTGGACAAGTAGCTATGCCGCTGTACTCTGCCATCCAGCTTTTCCAGATGTGATTAATTTCATTTTTGTGGGAACACAGTGAAATTCATCTGTCTGACGCACACGTTTCTCGTCACACCATTCTCTGCGATGATAGAACTTTAACACAACATCATCTGTATCGCTCTAGTCTTGATGATGTGTGGCATCAACCTGTAGATGTACCTGCACTCATTTTCAGAGAAAATGATAGGTGCTGGAACACTAATTATTAAAAATTAATTTAGCTGGAGCCCAAGCGGAATCATTATTCATCTTTGGTTATTGCTAGCCGTTTGGATCAGCTTCTCGTGTGCCAGAATTGGTCCATTTGTCTCTGTCAGGGGCGGGCTCTTGACAGATGTGCCAATATGGCAGCTGAAGTTTTGTGCTGGGGGAGAGGCATCTTAATTCTCCATGATGTATCGCACTGGCAGCAACCAATTTAGCAAAATTGAGCTCCAAATCATCTTGCGTCCCACTGCCACCGACAATCTGTTTCCTTTCTCTAAACGAGGTAAATATATTAAGGGACAAAATAAATTAGGGATCCCAGTGTCCTGAGCTAATACAGTATCAGAGACCTTCTGTTTGAGTTGATTGTTTGTTATTGTCACATTAGCATGTCCATAGAACATGTTATAGGCAATGAGCCTTTTATCTTATGGATTAAAGACATAGCCTATAAACTGCAATAATTATAATCAAAATGCTGCTAGTTTCCATTTACGGGTGATTTATCTGTTAAACCGATAGGGTCTTTGTGGGCATCTAATTAATTTTGTTCCACGTGTCCTATGGCATGTTGTGCCTTATGGCAGGATATTAGGTCTGGTTGGTGGCTCAGGTCCAGTGTAATAGATGTGGACATGCTCTGCCTGCTGGGACTGCAATATTGAGGATGTGTGAGATTGCCAGCCCACAGGTTTCTTCCTTAATGCGGTTATGCTGATGAGCTGGAATGAGCAAGCTAGCTGCTCAGCAAATTTTTAAATTCATAATCATGATGACTTACTTTGTAATGAGTACATACCCGCCAGAGGTGAAGAGTTAACTGTAGGGGGCAAGGCCTTAATAGCAGCGTAATGGGGCCCAATGTTGGAGGAAGCTAGATGCTTTGCTTAAATTAGAGAACAATGTTTGACTGACTGAGCACATGTACAAATGATGTGACTGAGTGATGTTGATGTAAAATTGCACTTGGAGCTATAAGCTACTTAGTAGCGTCTATATACAAGATAAAGATGCCTTTTGTAGTGCACGACTAGATCCCTGACATTTCCAGACTAGTTAGATAGTTTTTTTTCTGTGCTACTATCTCCATTTTACAGAATTACACTGCTAACTATTGATTCCTGTCTGAATTCTAAATTATAAGGACACTTGCTGTGTAAACATGCAGCCATTGTTGTCCCTGCTTAGCTTGCAGAACGGCAGCAACACAGAAGAGTAATGGTCGTAGAAAGGGGGTGTGCTAAGCTCAGACATGGAAGTAGCTGTAGGCGTTTTCTTGTGACCTGAATAACCTGTCTGTTATGCTAAACTAAAATACCTACATAAGACTGCAGTAATTTGATCAGTGGACATTTGCCATATCAATCCCACTTGTCACGTATAAGCTGTATGTCCTTCCTACCTTCTGCAGTTAGACTTATACATCACATGTGTAACAATAACCCATGATATGACAATGTCCATTTTTTTACTGTCCTTTACTTTGTAAATATGTATATAGATAGCTTTTGTTTTTGTTTGTTTAATTTAACCTTCATATTTTATTCTATTTAAAATGCTGCAGAGATTGTATACATTTTAATTCTGTTGCATGCACACTTTTCTTTTACTGTTTGCACTACCTGTCTGAGAGCTGCCGTACAAGTGAATTTCTCCTGTGGGATCAATAATGTCCTATCTTATCTTAGCGTAAAGTTCGTAAATATTAATACACATTACTATTTCACTTAGGAGACTATAATATTTATGCTTGCTCAAAGCCTAAAATGTTGATCTACTGTGACACAGCTTCATTTTCTGTGCTCAAGTAGAAGGAAGATCATTCAGGCCTGTCATCTTTTGTCTCGTAGACTCTCATGACTCATTTAAGGGGAGCTCATATACCTGCGAGGGCTCATAAATAATGCAAACTTTTCATGAAAGTATTAAGTTAGATGCAGTTCTCTGCATCCTGAGACGTGTGATAGTTAAGAGCTTTTGTACACTGCCCAAACATTCACATGCTATTCACTTAGTATTTTCTGTTTTCAAACAGTGCTCTGTTCTCAGAATATATTTTACAAACCCAGGCCCCTTTTTGTTTCGTTTTAATGTAGCTTTTTCCTGCATCTGCAAACACAAAAACGGGAGAACTAAAGACCTCTTTGTCAGTTATCCTTATGTACTCAAACACCTTTGCCATTTTAGACATTCACTTTTATGAAAACAAGGTTGCATTTTCATTTTGCTTAGTCTTAGCTGAACATGCAACAATACCTCACAAATCCATTGAAACTGTGTTTTTCAGAGAAACTCCTGACTGCTGTTTGTAGTTTGAAGAATAATTTGAATGTCAAGCAATGGCTTTCATTCTAATGTCTCCCTGTGAGCTGGTAGCTTTCAGAAGCTTCTTCATGAAGCATAAATCATACAATGTAATGGCAAAGACATACTTCTTTTTATCTATTTATTTATTTATTTTTATTTTTTTACTTATTTAAATAATTCTAGCAGTAATCTTTATTGCATTGAATCGCTTCATGGACGGCATGTAATGGTTATTTCTGATCATCTTTAAAGTGGAAATTCAATGCAAAAAAAACTTTTACATTCTTCCTGTGCCTAAAATTGTGTGTCTGTAGTAAGTGTGAAACAAAGCAACCGCAGGATCTCTGTTATCAGCCAGAGTCTCTCCTGCTGCGCTAAAGTGACTGGTTTCTCCAGACCTTTGACTGCGACAGCATAACCAAAGGAGGTGGGCTCAAAGTTTATCGCTTAAAGCTTATTTCAACAAAAAACATGCCATGGTTGGTTAGGCTGGTTGTAGCCAGAGCCAGCAATCACAGTTATTATTTGGCTTATAAGATGACCTGTAAATAAGGGGCATGCCGTTCCAGTGTCTATGTTCTGTTAAAATTAATTTTAAAAAACATAAAAAAAGATATGCTATTTGACAGCTGTTATTTGATTTAGGGCTGAAACAATTCATTGAATAAATCGAGTAATTGCTTCGATGATTCGGGCGGGCTAAAGCCACATCTGCACCATGCACCGATTGTACCCGCGTGCCCTGGTTATATGAACAACTTTCACACCTGTACCTGATCCTCCAGGGACCCTAGTGTCAGATCCAGAGTGCCACATTGCACAAACTTTTACAGTGTGTGTTTTTTAGTGTAGTCTTCGCGGTGAGCTGATGACGAGAACAGCGTGTGTCTGGAGCTTAAGCCTTGTACTTTCTGCAGCTGTTTAAACTTTACTTTAAACTGTTTGGTTATGGTCCTTGTGTTCCTATAATTGTTGTTTCAATATTAGCGCTAGAATCATTGTCTTTTGGAAGAAGTTGGCTGATTTGTTTGTTAGATTTGTTTCAGTGCCGTCAAGTTAAGTGAGCGTCTCCTCCCTCCCCCGCTTTTCAGGACAGTCAGCGAACTATTCAGAGAACTATTCTATTGTTATATGCAAATGGTTTTGATTCACATACACATCACTAAATGCAGTATAAACTTTAAAAGGCGGCTTTTGGATTAACCTTTTTTTTAAATGTGTATTTAATGCCATGCTTTAGGCTGTGCCTGAGATATTTTTTCTTTTTAAGGCATTTGAAATGCATTGAAACATACAAATGGTAAATTTCAATGATAATGGTTGTGCAATATAATGCATTATCATACTAGACGCAAATTTGACAGTATTTTTGTTTATGTATTTTCTTTTTTTAATAGCCTTTTATTCTCAGGTATTTAATTTTTTTGCATTTATAATGCGAAATGGAAATTCCATTACAATATATATTTGCAATCAATGTTAATGTTATTTCAAACAGAAAATATTATGTGTTATATTTATTTGAACTGTGATGCTGACTTAAAAATAAAAAATAAAATTCTGTAACGCTATTTATCCAAATACTCGGTTAATAAAATAATCTATAGCTGCAGCTCTAATTTGATTTATTTATTGTTAATAAACTTAAATGGAGAAATGCAAATATGAGTGGATATTTCATTTTTTGATCTGTATGTTCCACTAATGTTGCTGCCCCTTGGTTACATAGAGCCATGGACACGTCTGTCCTGTGTTTTGCCTCAGAGGGGAGGATCCTCACAGCTTTGGCCACTTGCACCACTCCCCGCTCGGCTCCTTGATAACTTAACATTGTGAGATGCTTCTTCTCACCCTGGGTTCCTGAGTCTCTTCCTGGGACTCTTCATGCTTGTGGTCAAACTCCAGCTCATATATGCACGGAATAAATAAAAAATAAAAATTTTAATTCACCAAGCAAAAAATTGTAGTCCTGTTCAAAACCAAGACAAAATGACAACCTAAAGTGGAAATGAGGGCAGGATATGAAGTGCTCTGTTCAGTGAAAGAGCCAGTGAGAGGGTTTTACAGGTGCTAATATGGTTATGATTATAGATATGTTTTTGAGGGTTACCTAAACCTTGAGACATTTTGATGCATGCTACATACACTTTCCTGGGAGTACAATGAACTGCTATTAAATGAAAAGGGGGCATTAAATGTCTCCTTTTTATCTGTTTTAATAAATTTTCAGTAAGTAAGAAATGGCAGTACCCATCTATGTTGAGCTCCTCTGATGCTGGCCACATCTCTGTTTAAAGCTGAGGATTGCTGGTGATGCTTTGGAGGAGGGTAAGGCGCTCACTGGATTAAGGCTGGATTTAAAATGGCTGCTGGCTGTGTTTCGCCCGACACTCATCTGGGAGATGTGGTCATGTGCTATCCTGTGATTTGCAGCCTAATTAGCGGTATTGGGGTACTCAGGGCAAATACCAGTGCAGTTTTTCTTTTTCCCTTGTCTGCTGACTTGTCATATAGCTCCATATGCACATCCTTAGGCTTTAAAAATACCAGCAAAGGAAGGCAGTGAAAATCACATAAACAAGCATCGGACATAAGGCTTAGCTGTGCGATCGATGCCAGCTTTTCTGTACATCACTTTATTACTGTTCAAGTCAAAGTTCACTGATGCTTGTGAATGAAGGTGGTGTTTGCCAACCCTGAGTTGTGTTTATATTCATCACATCTTTAGCTAATGACTCTGCTTTGTTGAGCTGTGATCTTGTGTTAATGCAGCAAAGAAGAAGACAGCCATTAACATTTGCTGACCCTATGACCGAGCGTTTACTAATATAAGCCCTAATATGAGTCCTCACTGCGCTGGAAATGCTTGGGTGTAATGGTAGGGGATACCTCAGCAGGCTCATTAGCACTGTGTGAAAGCTTTACATCATTAAGTGGTGTTTTAATTACTTTCCCCTTAGATTGAGATGCAGTTTAATAGCCCTCATACAGCGATGTTTTAATGTTTTCAATATAAAATGAAGCATTTTGCTCCCTGTCCACAAATTCAATCCTTCGGTGAAAATGAAACCCACAGTTCTAATCCCACTAAAAACATACTATCAATATCTTTCAAAATCATTACAATTATATTTCATATTTCCCCAGTAATAAGGTTCTCGATATCGGTCCCAGAAAGCATGTGCACATATGATTTGCAGAACAAATCTTTGCATTGAAGTTATGGCACTTTGCATATTCCTTATTTAAAGTTTAACCTACACCTAATATTAAAAGCAGATTTGTATCAGTCTTGGGCTCTATTCATTTTCAGTGTAAATATGCTTTGAGATTAAAGTTGAGTCCACCTGGAGATTTGCATTGGGTTCCCAGTCGTGATGAAAATCAAGATTTCTAAGGCAATAGATTAAATCTGCAGTATAAGTATTTTTGAGCATTAATGTTTCTGAGTGTGTGGCTGCCTATAGGAGATGGATGAAAGCTCTCTGCTCTGTGTTTGTTGCGTGCAGTTGAGCTGTTCATGCTCAGGGCTGGACCAGCTTCCCTGCTGTTAGCACCAGACTTTTAGACATCCAACACATTCAGGTTGGCTTCATTACTCTACTTTTCTTTTTTCTAAAGTTTGGGTCCTTTCTGTATTTACACTTCAATAATGTAAAAAACAAACAAAAAAGATGATATACATTGTTCCTTATATTCTTTTCCTTGTCCATTTCGTTATCAGAATGCTTAAAAACGGTAAGTGGGTGACAAGTTAACACATGTATTGTTATTATTAAGTCATACTATTTGTATCACAGTGATTCCATTTGACATTTCAGCTTTAGATGTTTAAATTAATGTATTTTCAGAGCTTTAAATGAAATTGTGGTTCAGCCAAATAAATGTTAATGGCAACAGTGTGACCAGTGGAATCCAGTTCCTAATCGCCTATTTCTTAATAAAATTGATAAATGAATAGTAAATTTACTTTATCAAAGGTTGCATTTAAATCATGAAAGCCATATGCTTATTGCAGTATTCAACATAATTCAACAAGTGTATATTATGCAGATGTTTAATGCAGCTATAGTCAAAATAGAATATGAACAAGGTGCAAACTTTAAAAGAGAACTTTCAGAAGCCAATGCTCTTGCTGACACTTAAGTATGAAACTCTAAATAAAAGCTATAAATAAAGTTGGAGACAAGATGTTATCTCAGGTTTCAGTGTGTGGGTTGAGCTCTTTCACCTCCATCTGCTGACAGTGGCTAATAGGCTGCTTAGCGCTGACCTCATGCTGCGGGGTCACGCCGACTACGTGACAGACAGGTAAGCGTAAAACGGCCTCCCTATGTCTTCACAGTGACCTGCAGACAACTCATCCGTCTGTCCCTTGGCTCCGTGTCCGCAGCCGCAGACAGGGGTACAGCACTGCGGCTTAATGTGTCTATCACAGCAGTGTTTCTGTAGAGTCCACACTCGTGATACAGCCACTGCTAAAGTCTTCAAATGACCCTGCTGTACCTCAAACTGAGACATTTGGACTCCACCGATAACATTGTCCTCATTAAAGCTCTGCTCACTACAGGCCCCAAAAGTACTTTGGCTTTTGTAATAGTCAGGTATTTAAAAGTCTTAGTGGAAGCTTCCAGTGCCAAAGGTAAGAGATAATTAAAGTAATGAGCAGAGAAAGAAAAGTGTCAGTTTAAATCCAAGTGATGGTTTTGGGAAGGTAAACTGTTCTCACAGAAGAACCGTCACAAGAAAACCCTATCAAAAGTCTGATTTAACAAATTGACAAATGACAAATTTGTAAATTATGTGCATGATGTGTATTTGCTGTCACATAGTTTTTGAGAAAGACGGTTAACCTCGCCGTTAGCACTGCAGCCCTCTCACAAGGCTTTATCATATCCAAGTCAGCCTCTCCATTTGAAAGGTCCACTGATTCTATTAATTACTGAAACACATACTAATTATCCCTAATGTAATTTAGACTGATATGAACACAACTGCTTTTTTTTTGTTTTGTTTTTTTCCTCCGTATGAAAACGTCTATCATGGGAGCCGCTACAGGACATTTATGAGTGCTGCACTTCCCACGCTTAGCTGATATGAAACAGTTGCCCTTGGACAAAGCGGAGTAATGTAGCGTCACTAATCAGTGTTTCACTTTGCAGCTCCACAGGAGAGCGGCGGTGTCTTCTGGCCGACAAAGAGCTCACCTCTCTCTGCTGTTGACAATAAGCAGGAGGCTTCAGTACACTTGTAATCTACAGATCTAAAAAGCTAACGTTTTTTATCTGGAGACCGTAATTAAGATGGAGAATAACAATGCAGATGGAGAATAACAACTTCTGTATGTATGGAAAAGCAATGATTTTAAGATTTGAAGCAAAATTATTAATTCTCTTGGTTGATTTGCATTAATAATGCATAACCCTCGTTCTGCAAACCGAGTCATTAGCTACATAAACATACGGTTTATAATCCAAAGCCAAATGCATTAAATTATAGGCAAAAAGGTTGAGACGTCATCTATCAAATTTAGGACTCTTGAGTTTTAGACAAGCTCATTTGAGCAAATCCGAAAGTCTCTGTAGAGGCTGCTATTGATTAGACAAATAAAATATATTTATTTTTTTTAGTAGTACTGCACAAACAAAATGGCTACAGGACTGTACAATATACAGCATTGTTTAGTTGCACGATTATCTACCACATGCATTTATAATCAGTTTGTTGAACATATTCAGTCTAAAGTATTTGCTCAAACAGAATCAGAAAGCCCAGTTGGCAGTGAGTATTTGATGTAGTTTCCTTATTTGAAGAGTGGAACTTCGTATGTCTCACTACAAGCAGCAGTCCTTTTTAAAAGCTGACCAGATTCAGATCGCATACATTTATATTTTTACAAAGTATAACACTCAGTGGAGATGCTAATTAGCAGTTTCTCTACATGTAACATTAGAATTCAGTAATTACATTGTGCTACAAATTGTGTGTGGACAAACTGGGGTGTCATGCTTTGAAAGCCTGATGTGAGACTAAAACTAATTATTTTGGGGGCTTCGGCGTACACTCTGCTGCTATTTGATGTAACGTAGAGAGCCGTTCACCTGCTGGCTCTTCCCCAATCACCTGCATGGCATGTTGCACAACTGCAGCTGGGGTGTGTGGCTGAAATGACCAACATGAAGAGAGCTACAACACACAAACTGTGCCTTCTTCGTTTATAGCTGCATGTATCAGTTAATTGTGCACTTTCCATTGTATTTCAAACTTGAGGGGAGGCTGCTGTCACAGGACATTCAGGAGCTGTCAGACAGGATATAAAAATGGAGTGACAGCTCTTTAATAGTGAAGCCAGGAATCTTTATCCTTCGTGGCATAAAATAGGTTACTGTCAAAGATAATTACCAAAATCTGCAAAGAAAAGATGTCTTTTTCACTGTTGGCTGTGAATTGCTTAAGTGCAGTGTCTCAAAATAATCCAGCCATGTAGTTTATCTAAAGATTCATACCCAAGTGCTTAAAATTAGGTTTTGGCCTTTAGTTTATATAACAAGCAACATCTGAAGATGAAATGGCACATATTTGCATTAGAATACATTTTAGTCAGGTTAAATCTAACTTTTACACGTTTTGTTTCAGAATTTATCCAGGAAGGAATGTAGGGTTAGTGCCACACTGAAGGGGGAAAGCGGTGAGTTTTGAATGGTAGGGGAAGCTCTTCCTCATGGGACAAAATGTATTTCTGTCCCTCTCCTTCTTTACACAAGGCCTCGAAGATTATTTTTACAGTCTAGGGATGTTGTACTTATACAGTGGCCAACACCCAAGAACAGGAAGCCACGGTTTCTATGAAAGACCACGAGCTGGAAACAGATAATGCTAAGGGAAAACAATATTTTGACTGAGCTCATTCTGGTGGCCAATTAGACCCCAATGCCTGTATGATTTACCACTTCCTCTACCTGCTTTTATGGGTTTGGGGGCACAGTGTGGAACACAATAACCTGTGATTAAAGATTGAGCTCAAACCCTGAGATGGCCATGGCGCCATTCTTATCAGATGCCTGCTGCTCAGAACTCAGCAGGACCACCTAAAATCAATGGCCCAGTGCTCTACACGTTTAACTCAGCTAATTTAGCATTCTTTTCAACACTTTTATTTTCTAGAATTTTGATCTATCACAGTTCCTAGAAGCTGGTGTTACTTCCACTTTGGACTTTTTGAGGTCCAAACCCCTTCTGTTATTGAGGTCGATAACTGCCACTTCCACAATCCAATCTTTCATTTCCTTCCGTGCGATTAACATGCAGTAAGTTTTCTTTGGTGGTGTACTTTGGAATACGTGAATGGAGACCAGTCGCAAAGTATAGTATAAGAGCCTTTTGTCTTGTAAAGCACTAGGACTGGGACGCATTGTACAGAGTGGCAGACGAAAGGATTGTTTGTGCTCGCCTCCACCCTCTCCTGTAGACAGGGCTGGAAGTGCAGGCCGGATCTGAGCAGCGGGGTGAAGGGAGGCTGTGAGGTCACCCCGTTAAATATATAACACAGAATGTCTAGGGCAAGATACCGCTTCAAATGCACAGTTATGTAGATTAGATACATGCCTCCTAAAATGAGTAAATGACTCTTAAAAATTGGAATGTCCTTTTTTGGTGTAACATTTTGAACTTAATGATTTGTTTAGAGTCATTATAAAGTGTTCAGATGGATGTCTACATAAACTTTAAAGGAGTGTGTCTTTCATAACCATTTAATGCTTGTGGAGGTAATCAGTTTTACCAGTACATTGTCTAGGACCCTTTGCCTGTGAAAAGGGTTGACCCCATCACAATCTAGGTACCTTGTGATTATTAGCACCATTGCAGATAAGACACCTCCACTTTACTCTTCATTACACTGGGCTTCAGGCCTACTAATTGTTCATTAGATTATCGCGTAATGCTTTAGAGAAAGTGCTCGATTAAAAAACATTAAGACCATTTTGTCAACATTTTTACTTTTTACAGCTTACATTGATACTCGTTTTTAAAAAGCAGGCAGTTTTCAAAGGCAAGTTGCACTCTGAGCTCTCTTTAGTTTAGTGGCAACATTGTGGCTTTAAGATGGTTACTTGATATTAATTGGTATTTGTGTTGTGGTTTGTTTCTGTGTTAAATTGATCTCAGTGAAGAACCTGAGTTGTCTACAGGATTGATGGATGGATGGATAGATATCTCTTTATGGTAGAGAACAGAGGGTAGAGAACGCACATAAATGAAACATCATGATTCCAAAGACTAGTGCACCAGTGTTTTTTACACTTTAGTAGTATTGACCATCATGTGCATCTGCCAAGAGAACAGTTGGCCAATGCCAGGCAGAGCAGTGTCTCGACTGTGCTCCTCTAACTTAACATTATTTGATCGTCATAAAGAGTGCAGCGTCACGTTCTCGCCTGTGAACGCGCATAACATGAGCAGACTGGTCTGAGTGAGAGGTGCAGAGTCAGTAGGCATTAACAGACACAACTTAAATGACACTGGTCAATAATAAATTTAATAATGATAATATATTAACGTAAGGAGACTACCAAGTGACACCTTCTATAGTGGTAAATTTATAAGACATTGTTTTTTGTTCTGCTATTGGCCTTTCACATCCCTTTTAATATTGGTATCTGAAAAAACATATTGGTCGGGCTGTAATATGCATGCGCACCAATGTGATTATTTAATTCACTTACTGAATAAAGAATTATTCAATAGTCTATAATGAAATCAGGTCTTCAGCATACATAATTTAATTAAAATTTTTATATATTTTTTAAGTTTTAGAACACACCACAGAACAAACATTTCCCGTTTATTTTATTTTATTTTTTTAACCGATGCGATTTGCCGCCTTAACATAGTCTCAGCCTTTTTAGAGTCACCGCTTCAGAAACCAGAGACCTCCACAATTGGACAGAATCCATTTGGACAAGCCAGCATTCATCATTCAAACTTTTCTGTCTCGAGGAGAATGTAAATATTTTAATAAAAAGGAAAGTTAAGATGAGTTTTAGGGCAGAATATAAAGTGTGGCACCATTTATTTTAGTCAATTAATAATAAAGTAATTCTCTTGCAGTACTAATAATGTGCAGAGGCAGAATATTTTGGCCCAGATGTGAGAAAGGATTGTGTAACATCTTTCTCTATTCCAGGATTTATTCTGTCATTCTGGGTTGTGTGATCCAAACATTTCTAAGTGTGCGAAGATAAAAAAAAAGGTTCAGTCCTACAAATTTATGAGAATTGAGAGAATTCTCTCAATCCATGATAGGCATACCAAGAGATACATGCTAATATTGTCCTTTCTGCAGGGATATTTGATTATAAAGCCTTGTGGCCCTAGTCTGTCTTTAGCTGAATCCACTCTTCAGAGGGAGCATTTATAAGAGCATTGTCCACTTACATGCAGGGCAAAGGATTTCAGAGAGATTTAATTTACTCTTTTATTTTTATTGTTGCCGTTCTACAGTAACATGACAAAGCCTTTTCCAGGTGCATTTTACCAGGCTCTCTGTTTAACAAGGAACTGACATGGTCAAATAAAACATAGTTTGGTCAAAAAGTGTTAAGTCTGCATTCTTTTCATGTCACCGTCTGTGTTCTTTGCAGTATTTCTTAAAACATGCTCCAACGGGAAACGCTTTACTGTTTAACCAACCTTTAATTTAAACATTTATGGAGCAGGGACTTTGTCGAAATGACTAGTGACCATCTATGTTTTATTTCTGTATTTCCTTGCTTAAAATAATTCACTTCTCTTCATTGCATATTTCTTGACTTGTCTTTGAAGCCAGCTGACATCCACTGGGGGCATCGCAGTTTTTACCTTCATGCTTCACTGATAATAGAGTCGCCCTAGAAGACATTTGACAAGTATAGCACCTTCAGAAAGTAGTTTTATTGGAGATTGCATAAAATCAAATCAGTTTTCCTACTTTTGATGTCTGATTTAAACATTTTTACTTACAGGTTATGTTGGGGAATGACGTTAATGAAAGCCCTTGCCAGGACCATTATGTCATTCCACTTTTTTTCTGGTTGAGCAACCTGGCCTCATTTAGACATAGGAAGAGTCGGTCACCAAAATTGTTTGCTCCATTTATGTCAGAGTTATTTTCCTCACTGTGATTGTAGTTTGATACTGAATGATTCCGCCTGGATTGAATATATTCATTAATTTACATACTGGCACATATCAAAGCTTTTTACTCTGTAACTGTGCATCTTAAAAGCTGTGTTCATTTGCTGCTCAAGACATGTAGGAGATGAAATCTCATTTACTAAATGCATTGACATTCTCCCGACGACTTAAGCTCTACCCTTCATCTATTTGATTCAGCTGCACATTAAGCTCACCCTTTTTCTTTCTCCACAGTCCTAGCAGTAGGTCACAAAACTGCAAGGCACTAGGGGAATGTTTTCTAAACGTCAGAGACGGTGGAATGAACAGCACAGCAAGAAGAGGCAAAGTTGTGTTGGTTTGTTTTCTGCAAAGAGTTCTCACATTGCACTTATTTTTACAGAAGGGGTTAGGACTTCATCCGTGTTATTAAGGATTATGAAACTGTGTCCTTTTTTTTTTTGGGTGGGGGGGGTATACGTTTACTAAATGACGTTACAAAGTACACACCAAACTGTTATGTTTTTATGCTGAAACAGAAGGGCTAATATATTGGCAATTTTGTATATACTGCTTTGCTCTTGAAATAATTTAAATAAGAACAAATAATTCTTCAAATGTCAGTCTGGTTACATAACACAAACGGAATAATAATACTGATACGTTTTGAAAAGCTTGCTGATCAGTTCCACCCACACAAACTCGCAATGTTTACATTACCTCCTTTGACCCCGGCAAATCTGTAATGATCAGGTTTCCTGTAACCGGCCAAAAAAGTTTCTCTGAGATGAGACTCTGAGGTTATAAGTGTTTCTCTCATTTTCCATATCATGTTGGAGTTTTGAAAGAGTTAGATGTTTACAGTTTAACCTCTTCATATTTATGTAAATCTTTGAGTAGATGTTATTAACTGTACTTTAACTGTACAGGTTTGCGTGCAATAAAAAAGGGAAAGTGCTAGCAGCTCTGCAGTTGACTTGATTACATTGCATGGTGAAACATGGATTGAGGGCAGTCTCTTGCTGAATATGTTTTGGGATCAATCTTGTCCAACCTGGACATTCAATACTCCCAGTGTTGCTATGCGTGTGTCCCGCCATCTGGAGTGTTATCAGCATATCGGAACTGACAGTAGGGACAGCGTTCAAATTGTTATCCGATGCCCTTGTATTCACAGAAGAGATTCACAGCTTTGATCTCTCTTACAGCGTCTCCACAAGGACAACAGTTGTGGCCCTTATGAGGTTTACCCATTGAGCTTTGTATCCGGCAGCTATGTTTGTTATCAAGGCCCCTAGTGCATATGGACTTAGGCCTGTTTTTTTGCGAAAGCTACTGTGCCAATTCTGGGACATGTGCCAGGCAGCATACAGCATGGACGCTTTCACTGAGGGACAAAACGGAAATGACAAGGCAATCGCCATTCTGTCCGCATTGTCATGGCAGCACAGGCACGGCTGTTTATCCCAAGGTTAATGGGATGACGGCTGGAACTGAAATTGCCAGACTGAGAGAAACATGTGCCTGTTTTACTTAAACCAAGGGATAACGCCAAGTGGTGTCACACACTCAGAAATGAGCCCAAATCCCTTCGGAAACAGAATGAAACATTGTGAGTGCCACATATATACTGCAAGCATAGATCACCAACAATGAAAGGTGCAATACAATGTTTAAAAAGCTCAGACGCATTATGGTTGTTATAAGATTGATTCATTCTCTTTTCCAAGACATAACTAATGCTTTGACAAGTGCTATAATGACATTGATCATGCCCTGTAACATGTGATTGGACTGGGTTTGCAACACACCTGCGAATGCATACACACTGAATGCATCAGGCCCATTTTATGATGACCCATATTGTTTTCTCAATTAGCAGGTAATGGGACACCACTCTGGAGATTGATTGAAGTCCCATAAACTTAGGGTCATTAAACTTATTTAATTTAGCTTGTCATGCTTGTGAACTATCAAAACAGAATGTAATATGTATATGTTTCACATTTTTAAAGTCATATTATTATGCAGGGTGCATGGTGTAGCGCTCTTTCCTCACAGCAAAAAGGTCATGAGTTCAAACATCCGGCCAATTCAAATATGCGGGTACCCGGAACATCCCACCGCTCAAAGACATGCATGGCAACTCTAAACGTGTCCCTAGTGCATGAATGTGAGAATGAATGATTGTCTGATAGTGTCTGTTCCTAAGTGTCAGCCCTGCAAATAACTTGCCATTGTGTACATTGTGTGTAGCCCAAAGTTTCTGGGTTAGGTCACCCCCTAACCCCTAACGGGACGAAGCAGAAGAAAATTAATTAATGAGTGTGGCCACAGATGAAATGTTGAGAATGAGCAGTGGTTGGATAAACCTTTAACACAGCAGTAAAGATGTACTCGGAGTCCATTAATCTAGAAACTGAATATAATCAATGACAATATTACAGTTTAAAATGGTAAATGGTGTGCATTTATATAGTGCTTTTTTTGTACCATTTTCGGGCATGTTCCTAATGCTTCCATTGAGCCCATTCACACACATTCACACTTGGGGCTGTCATACACACGGCGCTCACAGCCTTCTCCGACCACTACCGAACTCACTTCTACAATCACACACATCCATACATCAGAGCTGTGGCACTGGAGGCAACAACATTATGACCTGGGGAGAGCGGAAATCAAACCGCCAACCTTCCGGTTATAGGACAACTGCTTGAGCCACTGTGCCCCTAGTTTAATTTATGTATGTTTTAAAGAAAACACAAAATATCACTATAATATAACATAATACTCACTTCTAAATTATCACTAATATTTTTTATTTATTTATTATTATTTATTATTTATATATTTATTGATTTTATTTGGGTTCTTTATGATCCAGACTTTAGAGACCACAGATGATAGAGTTTCTTATCTTAGGGCTTAAATGGAGAAAGGAAACCCTGGCAAACCACCATCCTTTAGCAATCTACTTTTATTTTTTTATTAGATTTTTTATTTTTTTTATTAGATTTGTAAGTTACTGTTGGTAGTTACTGTTCTACTGGCTAGAGGGTTAATTCCCTTTTGAAGGTAGAGGAAGTCTGCAAATCAAAAAAGAAAACACTGTTTTGAGCCAACTAGTTCACTGTAATAGACTTCTCAAATTGACTTGTTGGACAGTGTTTTGTTTTTCCTCACACATCCGCCGTTTACTGAAAATGTATGGATTTCTTTCTCAGTGCCAATCAAATACAGCCTTCCCCTGATTTTCTAAAAGAAATTCTTGAGTCAGTTATTTTCATACTGACCAGTCTGTGAAGATAAAGCTGCATGGCATTCAAAAAAGCAACTTTTGGCTCTTTTGGTTGGTATGGAATGGAAACTAAGCTCCAACATTGCAGTTAATTGACTTGTTTTTATTTCCATATCCCTGATAACCAATCTAAAAAGATTATTTTTCACCAGCATTTATGTTGGTCAGCTTTTTTGCTTTCTGTCTGTGGGAAGCTGCAAATTCTGCATGTAAGGTTTTCAATAAATCAATCTGCTACAAGTTGGATCATGTACTTAGTTTTAATTTGTCAGTATTCGCCTGCAGAGTGGCAGGACTGCAGTGGAAAAGGCTTAGCTTTAGGATTATAGTGATTCTGATGGATGGCAATGAGACAGATTAATCGACTGCTGTGCAACCCTCACTTATCTGATTTTAGCATGGCTGCTCCTCCCTTTCTCTTTCTGACCGACAGCATTATCGGTCTTGCAGTAAATGTGATGTAATCTGTGTTTGGATGGAAAATTAGCACACAATTACACTTTTTATCAAACGTATTTATGATGTGATTAAAAACTCCCATATACATATTTTTAAATTTAAAAAAAAAAGAAAAAAGTTGTTTCATATTTTGAGCCTGTCTGAGCCCAACTTTGTACAACACAAAAAGAAGGTTGTACTTGTTGGCGCTGTTTTGCTCCAGGGGTGGAAGAAGAAACAAAAACATGGAGCTCGAGTTCTCAACTTCATGATATTTAAGTTTTGAGTGTTATTAGCACCAATAGCTCTTGATGTTAGTGAAGTAAGTTACCAAATGTTTAACACTAAGGCATTCACACTATATGTATTGGTCCAGACACTATATGTATTGGTCCAGACAATCCTGACTGAGGAAGTGCCGGCCTATTGTGTGCTATAAAGTGCACTGCACATTGAAGCTGACAATACATGGTCTCAAACATTTCAGAAGGTACATTGCTTATTGTTGCAGAAACAACTTTGCCTCAAGGTTTAAGTGTTAAATGTTCAAGGATTAGACTGGAGGAGTTATGTAGCCTGCATTCACATAATCCCAGAACACAAAAAGACAGTTTGCACAATAAGAGGCATAGCTTCAAGTACAAAACTGCCATAGTGCAATATATGCAGTTATGTATGGAACAAAATAAGACACAATTCCATTAGCATTCCCCGGAGTAAAAATTATTTAAAAATAAAGTCCCTTTGTCCTCCACACCAACAACCAGACACGGTTTAACAACACATACTTCTTGGACAGATTGAGACTTGTAAAAAGTTTTAGGTTTAAAAGCAACACAATAAAGATTTTTTTTTTCTTTCACTGCTGCTTGCTAATGTCCTTAGTAAAAGCTATATTTTTACACAACTCAGACCAACATATAAATTGCAGCTGTCCTAAGGAAACAATTGATCTTAATAAAAGTTACCAAACAAGACGTTCTAGCAATTCTACAGCTTTAAGTGCACTTTTTCCTGAACTAGTGGTGTACTTATCAGCAAGAGTGATTGTTGCATGGAGTGATTCTTGCTTATGCCTGCACACACACAGGGAATGTTTATGGCTGCACCCCAGCTGATGTTGTAAAGCCATGGGTATTTCAAAATAAACCATATTCTTACTAAAACTTTCAAGAGACTAGAGTACACGTTCTTTGGCTGCAAGGTTTTTTATTAATATATAATTGTAAAGCCACCCTTGAGCCATGGTGTGTATGTGACATCTTTTTTTTTTTTTTTCCTTTATAAGCAAGTAGCCAAGCCTTATTTCTATAGGGAATGGAATCATGACTATTTTGTTAGCCCAAAAAAAGTTAAAGTGAATGCTTTCTTGTTCCCTTGATCCGTGCGCTTTTGTTGTAGCATCCACCCGCAAAGAGATCAAGGGGACCCCTGTTGGTTGTGGAGTATTCTTTTGTATAAGTGCCACTGTGGGGGATATAGGATTAAAAGAGCAGGCATTGTATGGGGATTGTACAGGGAGTAAGTTTGCAGCATGCACTAAACATGAATTGTTAATGCAGTCTGTTTTCTGTTGAAACACTTATTTGGTGTAATATTGTTTTACAGCATATCGGAGGTTTAGTCAGTTGTTGGATTTTTCTATTTTCATATCACACAAGAGCAATTAATGGTAAAATTGCCTGCAGCCACTTGATGAGTTTTCATTGTTTAGATGTTTTCTCAGCTGTTAGAGAGCATTTGAGGACCATGCAGCTGAACAACCTCTGCCTCTCTGTTTCTATTGAGGGCGTGAAACCTGGCTCATGCTTTAGTCTGAACATTGTCACGGTGTTTCTCTGAAAAAGGATGGCCACTTTGCTGCTCATGTTGTTTGGATTGGTGTATAAATTTCGTAAGATCTTGTGTGTTCTGTCTCTGCAGGAAGCCATGGACCTCGAGGCTGGGCAGCCTTATATCCTGAATGTGCTGCGAAGAACCAATCACCTGTGGACATCGCAGATGAGCAGGCACTGGCTTCAGAGGAGTATCAAGAACTAGTTCTGGACAACTTCAACAGGGAGTCCTCCAACCAGACCACCATGAAAAACACAGGGAAAACTGGTATGTTGTACACTGAGGTCAAATAAAACCCTCATATGAAAGCGTGATACCAAGGTTGTTATTTTAACACTGATCTACTGAATTTAGAAAAAATTTGTCTTGCATTTTTAGTCTCCGGCTCAATTATTTTTTTTATAGGATCATTGTAATCAACAGCCTGACCTTAATTGATCCCCTTTGCTGTTGGCTCTGTTTGTGACTGAGAATAAAGTCATCTTTTGCATTTGAGCATAATAAGAGTTGTTAGCTTCCATGACAACCAAGGCCACTGGGACAGCCGAGCAATGCTTGAGGCTGCTTTATTTACAAAGATGGAAATAACATTGCTGGCCTGTAATTTGGGCCAATACGCAGGGAATTCAACAGTTCTCAGAAAGCTCTGTGAACATTCTTAAATGAAGCAATATTAACCGTAAGTAGCTTTTCATTTCAAAAAGGTCAGCTTAGGATTAGTGAAAATATTAAAACATGAAATCATTTTTCGAGTGGTGATTATTTTCCACATTGTAGTCTTGAGTTGTTACCTATGCTAACCCTACGGCACAGTTTCTCACAAACCACGCAGAGCTGTGGATATGAACAGGCCATATCAGATAGCAAGTCACTGTATAATAAAGTGGAGCTGGTATGGCCTCATATCTTTCCCATAACGCATTCATGAAGAGAGTAGCATTTCTTATTTCTGCACCCATCTTTGTGCTTTTACACATTGTGGCAGTACTTTTGCTTTGCCGTTAAATCCACTTTTGACCTGTTTATTTACCAGGCGTCAGTAAACATTTGGACTCCAAACCCTGGTCAGTTTAATTAACACAAACAGTGCAGGGCTTTAACACGTTCCACATTATTTAAAAGCCAATGTTGTAATTAAAGTCCGAGGGAATACATCTTAAGTTCATGGGGATTGGTTTCCCATCATCCCCTTGTGCCTTGACCTGCTTTAAAAATGAGTTGATTGGCCGCAATTCAGGCAGTGTTCTTTAACAAAACATTTCTCTGTGAAATTTCAAACAACACTTCAACCAAATTCATGAGGAATGGGAAGACCCCCAGAGACATCTGCATTGATCAAGGATTTATTTTCACACACACTGCTCTTCTTTCATAGGCTGTGATTCAAGGTCTTTTTGGCTTAGCTTCTAATTCCTGCTCTGCTGTTGGAGGGCTTCAAACACACCCAGGGCCGCATTTCTAATGAAACTCCCAAGGCCAATGAGTATCCCCTTTACTTGACTTTCCCTGTGTTGTGCGCAGGATTACACTACTTCAACAATACCAGCAGCTGGGATTAATCGGCATCTTGCTTAAATGTGCTTTGTGTATTTGCAAGTGCACTGCACAATTATGCTCATGTGACAGCTAGTCCTTTTTCCCCATGCAGGCTGATTATCACTTTGAACTGAAGCTTTGTGTCCTGGAAATCTCCTGTATCTAAGACCTTTTCCTTTCATGCTGTGGGCCATCAGCTTAAGTAGCGCTGGCACGTTAATACTGTTGGCAAAGACTCTCCAGCCTCTCGACAGGGGCGCAGCTCATCCCTCATCACACGATGCTCTTTAAGGTTCTCTTCAGCGCAGATTGCTACGTCTCACTTCCCCTCATCCCCTTGTCCCTAAACAACACGCCACCTTGTTCAACTATTGTCTCTGCACAGCTTGTTCGCCATGTCATCTGTGTTTGCCTGTACACATGCTCATTCTGGCAGTTTGCTTTGTGATATGATTAAAAGTGGGCTGTCCTCATCCGGTGAGGCTGACTAAATCCCTCTGTAAAAAGGGGATCAGTCGAAAGAACGGTGGTTTTAATCTGGCTAATAATGTCATAGGTAGATGTGGACACACCGACGTGTAACCTCGACCACAGCATGTATTATCAAGTTGAATCCATAATTCTGTATGCCTTTTTATAATGTGAAAACCTTAAATAGGAGCAGGTTTTGAGATTGGATTTGAAAGTGGATAAAGTCCATGCTAAAAGTCATTGTAACGGGGGGAATGGGGTGGGGGGGTCCTTTTAAAGAAAACATTCAGGACTATAGCAAACAGCTGTTTCAAGCTCTTAAATTACAGTATATGGAGGATTAAAAGCACAGTGTCAGTAAAATGTACTGTATATTTGTGTATTTTATAACCAGTGTTACCACAAATCAAGAATTACAACTTACAATCCAAATGGACACTTTTGTTGTGGACACCAAAAATACTTATAAGAATAATAATTTTTTTTAGAAAATATGCTTGGTAGCAGTAAAGACTATCCAGGCTAGAAAGTTTGGATAAAAAAACATGTCTTTTGAAATGGTATAGGGTCATTTTAATGTATTTTGTACAAATCTGACTCTGCTAGGGTCCACTGTATTGCCCTGTTTATGATAAAAGTCACGCGATGCTCCTTTTAAATGATGCGTCCTGAATAGTATGAAAAGATATGTCATTAATTTTAACTTCAAGTTTCTTTGAAGAATTTGTGAATGAATAATTTAATAAACCAAATTATAAGCTGAGTCACTGGCTTGCATGATTACACCAAGAACCTTTTTTTTTTTAGTTAATATATCAATCAACACTTTTTGATCAAGGACTTTTTTATTTCTTGTTTGTCTGTAGTGGCTATTTACCTGAAGGATGACTACTTTGTGCGTGGCGCTGGGCTACCGGGCCGTTTCAAAGCGGAGAAGATGGAGTTTCACTGGGGGCAGGCTGATGGATCAGCCGGCTCAGAACACAGCATCAATGGCAAGACGTTTCCTGTTGAGGTAGGTTGTTCATTTTGCTGCAACACACTGTGACAGATGCTCATTCTGTGCTGCTGCTGCTGCTGCTGCTGCTGCATGTGGATGTGCAAGACTCTTTCTAAAATGAAACCTTGTTAGCCGAATAGATTTTTAATCACTGGACATGAAATGGGATTTAATTAAAACTATGAATAAAAAAACCTGACTTTTGACAAGAACATTACAGCAAAGAGTTGGTACTTCAAATACTTCTTATTGCACAAGTTCTCCACATATTTCTCATATCCGTTAGTAGTAGAAGAAAAAGAAGAGCTTTGAAAGACAGAGAGAAAACTGATTGCTTGGAAACAAAGAGGCAAAGAGAAATTAATGGACATTGCCAAGTGCTATGACGCAAATACAAAGGTATTAAGTCTTAAACCTTTTTGTATTATTTTTTTCTGTTGGTGGATTAAAGAAGAAATCCCACTCTTTCTTTAAGTTATATGCATTTTTCTTTTTATTATCTTAAATGCATTTGTTTCACATTTTTGTTTGGAGGAGGGAATTTAAAATATTTTGTATTTTTCCATTGCCGTATAACAGAGAAAAAAGAAAAGTGGTTTATGCACCTCGGTGTCCTACCTTAAAACACAAAGCTCAAACTGTACTGTGTTTGTTTCCGGGCCCCTGTGTTGGAGCTTTCTGCGGGCATGTGTTTTTCTGCTGAATGGCTGAGTAATTAGATTTATTATTGCCACATCATTTTGTGTTCAGCGTAGTGTTAAAGGGCAGTGGATTATATACAGCCATTATAAAGCTGATGTGCATATGGCTGCTTTAATGGCAAGCTTCTAAATAAGACCACAGGGTTCTGTTTTAATGACCAATTCCAGCAGCTGTTAAAAAGGTGAGGGGGGTGGGTATTGCCCTCAAGCATGTAAAATATACACGGTGTTTGGTGATTTGTCAACCAAGCTTTTTCCTTTATTTAAAAGAGCCTGGTAAACGCAAACCTTCTGACTTATGTTGGTTTAATTCTACTGACATCTTGTAACGGAAACGACTAAATTTTTGATAATCTCAAGACACGGTAGCCTTTCTTTTCCTGCCATTTGTCCTGTTAACATGCATATCAAGAACATCCAGATACTGACAGAGACTAAAGACTTATATGAGACGTTACAGAGCCAACGCTGAAGGATATTACAATATTAGAGAAAATAAGGCCAACACTAGATGCCTTTTTAACGTATTCCAAACGTACACTTACCTCGACCTTTGCTACAGAAAATGCAGCAAGTAACATTCCTTGCACGCACCAGGAGCAATACGCTGAATGCATCATATGTTTGTTTTTTCTTCACACCATCAGTAGACAGAATTTGTAGAGATTTTTTTGGTTTGTAATATTCTTGTTATTGATAATTCATGTAACATGTATCCAACATGATCTATTATTTAACCCTGCAAAGCAGAATGTGAAAGTGAAATAAAATGATGGATAGCTAAAGGGTATATTGTTATGAAGGTTCTAGCCTTTAGCTCTTTATTTGTTCCATCCTGTGATGTGGGACTTTGTATACATTCACCCCTCAATGTAACATTTCACCCAACTAAACTTGTTTCCAAATGAGTGTATTTATGTTCATAATGATCTTTCCTTGTCTTTTTTGTTGACTATTGTTGGAGGTTCAAGCAACCTGACCTTGGAGGTCTCACTCCAGGGCTTATTTGTCTCTGCTAAACAGAGACTGTTTTCTCCAAATGAGTCACATTCAGCCCTGAGTTGTGTTTAACAGACTCCTCAACGCATTTCCTTATGGATCCCCAAAAAAAAATCTTGTTTATATTACCACCTGCCTGAAAGCTGTTATATCCAGGCATAGACCATATAATACACTCAAGTTTATTAAGGAACTGCATGGTCTTTGTCACATTGCCTCTACAGCCCCTGGCTCCAGAGCTTAACATTAATCTAACTACACTCTTTTCCACAAGATTGAAGTGGGGAAATCAATAAATGGACCACCTGTATTCGCACAAACAGCACGATGAAAAATGAAAGAACCTCCCCCCCCCATCATTTCTAATAATGTATTAGAGTGTCACCAGGCTAGATTAATTATACATGGATTATACGTCACACCTTTGAATGTATGAATATGTGTTTGGACGCTGGAACTTTATAGGGCATAATGGAAAAGCTTCAGGAACATTATAATACAAATTGTAAACTGTCTCATATTTTTAGTTTTAGGTGTTTTGTTTTGGAGAAAGGTTTCAGTATTAAGCTATTAACAACCATCCAGTGCAGCAGTTAACGTGAAGCATAAGCACAGCCGTGTCAGGATGGAGCAGAAATCTAAAGTGAAAAAGTATACACCTCGGTGATAAACTTTCTTCTAACTCGTCTGGATCTTAATGTAGGCGGAAACAAACAAGTGCACTGAGGGGCATGTCCATATCTATTTCTATTGTGGTTTGTGTTTTAGTGGTGTTTTGCTTTTAACCAATCACAGGGCTTTCCTCTAGAGCAGCAGAGAGTGCAGAGATCAGTAACATGGCCTTAGATTTAATACAATCCATTGGTCAAATTTTTTATTATTATAAAATGTCATTGTCTTTATTATTTTAGAGTCAACTCTGATAGAGTTCTTCTGTTTAATTTATTGTAAAGCACTTTATATATATAAACTAAAACAATGAGATGTGATTATTAGACTGACTATTACAAAAATAATTCAGTATATATACTATAAACAGTCACTTGCATCCAGATAAAACAATACTAATATTGATCAGTGTTTTAGAGAAAAATTGCAGCCATTTTACAAAAACTGTGCCTGCAGTGCGCCACACCACGGCTCGTTTCTAGACCACCACGCTTCATGGCGCTGGCAGAGACGCAGACGCAGACAAGATGGCAGCACCAGTCACAATATAGAAAATATGCCTGAGTCTTGATCTGTGCCACACTTCTGCCACCACAAGATATGGCCCCAAACCTTTTTTTTTATAGGTTTCATGTTTGTCCTCAATATTTTGTTGTCTACAGATATTATGCTAACTACGACAGTGCTTAAATCAAAGTTTAGGATGCAAAACAGCTTTCAGTTTTGTGTGTTTGTTCTCACTTTGTACTTGAAAACAACACAAAAAAAGAATTTAGACTAGTACAGCAAACACCACTAAACAGCCTGGGCTCTATGGTCTATGGAGAAATCTCAGTCTAAATGACGAAGCTTAAATGATGTTTAGCTGTCATTACGTTCCACCTGTTCCTGCACAGTTCCTTGCATGCAGTCGTTGATTATTGCTGATTATCATTTTCAAATTTTCTCTTTACATCAGTCACTTAGTACTCCCACTTATTTCCAAGCAGATCAAACCAAACATGGATAAACACATCTATAAAAGGTTTAAGGTTGTTATGTCCAGCACGTAACTGACATCTGTTTAGAAATTTAATGTCACCAAGATGGCAGAGATAAATGAACTGTGCAATCAAGTGACTGCAAGAGGTTTTTGCAGCGTTTAGTTTTACTCCCTGCTATAAAACAGTTTGATAATTGAATGTCACATTTTCCAAAGTGTGTTGTTGCGATGTGCAGGTCACATGAGCCAATATCAAAGAGTAAATGAAGCCTAAGGGGGGCAGCTTAATTGGCTAATGTAGTTAATAACATCTGAAGGGTGATGAATGGCCAGGGCCCTTTCTTGCCAAGTTCTCAGACAACAAATTAGTTCCATTAAGGCTGCAGTTAAAAGAACTCTGAATGAAAGTGATTAACCTAAATGATTTGGATTGAGCCGTTTTGTACCTGGTTTAGGCCGTGGTTTGCAGTAATGGATTTATCCTTATTTTATATGCTTGTTTACTATGACTTCTTGCATGTGTTTTTGGCACAGCCTTTGTGATTGAGCGTTCATCGCAATTTTCCTTTTGAAAAGGAAAATAGGAAAGCGCACTCTTTAATTAAATCAACATCTAGGACCTTTTTATTGCCAATTAACTCTGTTCAGTGACATGAAGGGATTTTTATTTAGAGAGGTTTGAGACTGTAAGATGATAGACGGCTCCAATTGCTAGCTTTAGAATCATTTGCTGATTTTAATCAGAGCCACTATAATATCTCTGCTTTGAAAGGAAAGGAATACATTCAAATGAACCCAAAGCCGTGACAGGACTAATTTATTTTTTGCTTGGTGCATTGTACTTACACATCCTTAACTTGGCTGGCAAATCACAAGCTGTGATGTGGAGGATTTAAGGTAATATAAAGCAATGATTAGAAGAATTTTATTCTGTTAGATCTCTTCACAGAAAAATGGTGTGGGTGATGTTCGTCTTGCTCACGACGGTCTCTGTAAGGACAGTAGCTCTGAGGAAGGGGGTCGTATTTCTCCTGCATCCTTGGAGTGGCAGAACACAAAAAGGAATGACACAGATTATAGGAGATTTATGGGAGTGGTAAATACACCCTCTTTTATGCCCCTCCAAACAGCTTTTCATCAGCTCCTTAGCACTGTGTCCAAGTGATTGATGACAGGACTCCTGGTTCTCTTTGTCTACTCTTCAAGCTGTTTATGCTCTGTTTCCTTTTCGCAGATGCAGATCTACCTTTACAATTCTGATGACTTTGACAGCCTCAGCGCCGCCATCAAGGAAAGACGCATCATTGCTGCCATGGCCATCTTCTTTGAGGTAACTTCACCTCAACATGAAGTTCTAGACCAATGTCATTTGAAGAAACAGAATGCATATGATTAAACATGAAGTTCTAGACCAATGTCATTTGAAGAAACAGAATGCATATGATTAAAGTCTAACTTCTTAGTTTTAAAGTAAGTTTTAAATTTTAATACATTGCCAAATTAAAGTAAACGTAAATGTCATAAGCATATAAAAACAGCATATTAAAATATTTTACAGGAAAGGATTTAAATAGTTCCTAAGCATAATTACTTAAATGTTTTGTTTATCTTGTTATAATATTCTGCTTCTATTGCTGTGTACTATTTATATTTACCCATTAAACCATAATTCTGTTTAATGGCTTTAAAGGTTAACAGAACCTTTTTATGCTCCTCTTTAGCTGACATATGTGTTGGTAACTTTAGCTTTTGAAAAAACTACAGCTTGCAAAAGCTTCTAAAGGACAAGAAAGCTCCTAACTTCAGTTTAATTACATAAGGGATTTTTGGACCTTGCAAAGCATAGAGCCCTGGCAGTTCCTGGTCCTCACTTTGTGTTAAACCCCTATTTTTGTTCAAAGTAAGTCTGAGATTAATGGCATGTGATCAATAAGAGCTTACATTGGGCTTAATGGTGCGTTGGCAAGGGTCAGCTCTCAGGCAGAGCGAGGCTGGAATGAGGACACAGGTGTTTGTAATGTAGGTCTAGTCTTGGACAGTGATGAACCATATGTGTACGAGGACCTAAATGCCTCCGCTGGATCCTGACAGCCCTATTGCTTACTGCAATTAGCACCGACATACACAATGCGCTGAATAGCAGTTTACAGTGTGAGGGTTTAAAGCAGGCACACACACATTGGCTCAGATTTACCGGTTCTAATCAATGAAGGGACTTCTTCGGGTGCTCCCCAAAGGCCTATTAATGGCCTCTAAGGTGCACATATTATCCACATTCAGCATTCATTCCCGCACAATTATTCTCCTCTGACTGACCGGAATTAATGTTCAGCAGGGGAAGATTGGTCCCCATGTCCCAACACTGTTTTGTCCAGTCTTGTCTATTAAGTAGGACATTGGGAATATTATAAAATATGGGACTAAACAGTAACAGACTGTCATCTTTGCATAGAGTCATAAAGAGGCTTAAAATGCTGGTGTTGTGTGGAGACAGTTTAATTGTGGGGATTTCACAAATCTTATAAAATAATCTGACATCTTTAATATATCTGCATCAAATGTTAAACATTGTAAGCTTCCCATTGTTAGAATTTATGAAAAGGACTGAATTGATATAGATTTTCCTGGAGTAACAATAGTTTATATAAAAAGGTTTTAGGGTATTTGCTAAATTGTTTTTTTTATGGGTATTTTAAAAACATTCAAACATTTTCAGTTTTTTATTGAACTAAATACATATTGTGATGTATAATAAGATCCCGGATTTTTACCAAAAGCTGTAGATTCAACTAGTGATGAGGTAGATTAGTCTCATCACAATTTGTCATTAATTTAACATCCATTAAGGTTTCATTTCTTTCTATAGATTGATTGACAGATAGATTGAAATAAAGGGATGGCATTTGTCTCATTGTTTTCACGCTTTATAATTTGTTTATATTGATCCACATCATTTTTAATGTGAGATTGTCATGCTAGCCATGTAATCCGTGTGTAATTCTTTTTTTTGTTGGACTTTTGTTGAAGCTGGGACAGAAAGACAATCCAGCTCTGGAGCCGATCATCCAGGGATTGAAAGGAGTCGTCCATCATGGTGAGATTGCCCTTTTTAACATTCACATAGACTTTTTAAAATTATAAACTGCTCACACAGAAACCTCGTGACAAAGCTTGATGTTTTATATTCAGTCAAAGACAGTGGGGGGAAGAATGATAAAAATCACAAATTAAAACCTAAATGCAAGCTATGAGCAGAGTTTAACTTCAAAAGGAAGCAAATTCTGCAAGATACCGCCTCTCTTCTGCATGCACAGACCTCCAAGGAGCCTCGCTCAAAAAGACACAACTATTAATTACATTGGAGTATCAATTAGACAGCACTTTGGTTTGTTCTGCCTCAGATGTAGATGTATTCTCAGTGCATCCTTCCTGTAGAGGTTCATATTCATAATGATTATGTTTGTATTTAAGATGCACTTTATGCCATGGCACATACTTCATGGTAAATTGTCTCACATTACTGCTGCTGTATTGCCTTCACAGCTTGTATGGCCATAAGCAGCTGTTTTATTTTGACTGTGTAATCCTTTACCGCATCTGGGGACATGCAGCTTTGTTTACATGGATACGTATGACTTGTTTTACCACCTGCTGCTGGTGCTTTTAATGTGGGCATCTTGTGGACTTAGATATGGAGGAGCATATGTAGAACTGCTTCAGTAATATTAGGCTGCTTCTCCTGGAGTTGTGTGATTTTGTGAATTATACACTGATGATGTTATGGGGGCACGGTGTTTGGAATATCAATTGTTTATTTGTTGAATTAGCAGCAAAAGAAACAACCCAGCTTAAGAGACTGCAAAATATTACTTGTGGGTTGATTATTCTCTTAATAATGATAATAATGAGGTGTTGTGCTTTAATGCCTTTTTAGGAAGATATCATTAGCTAAACAAACCAAACTCCAACAAAAACTTAACTAAAATAAAATAAAATAAAAAAATCAGCTGCACTTGTGCACGGTGCTCTGTCCTTAACAGAAAGGTTCACAGACAACCTTTAACATTTTATTGAGATAATTGGAAAGATGGAAAGTAGTAGTGACTTGCTTTGATTAATGTGATTCACTGATTATGAGCTGGGAGGCCATTTTATATGTGATTTTAATTTCACAGCTGCCAAAAGAACAGTGGAGCTTAAATATAAATGTGATGAACATATCAGTTACACTATAGTCCTTTAGGAAGCCCAATCTGTCTCCAGCGGAGGCTGAACGCTTCGTATTTTTATCTGTGCTGTGCAGCTACACAGATGTTTGTGCTAGCACCCCACTATCTCTCATCTCTGTCTGAAAGGGCTGCGTGTGGGTGCGGTGGTTTTTGGACTGTCTTCCTGCTGGCTGCTAAACGCTCCTTGCCTCCTCCCTCGTTAGAGTGGTTGGTTTTCCACAAGCTCGTTATCCCACAGTCATCCATCCATCAGCATCTCGGCGGCCCATGAGCGATAGGGCACGTACGCTGTCTGTAGACGGAGAGAAGAAAGCCTGTGAATACTCAATTTGAGTACAGATGAGGCATCTGGGCCAGGCTCCCAGTGTCTCAGTTGTGCTATCAAATGCAAACCACACCCTCAGCTTCTGTATTTTTTAGATAAGGTCATGAACTGTGAGAGATTGGATTTGACATAAAGTCTGCTTTTATGGGAGCTTTCACATCCGAAATCAAGAGAAGTACAAACCCAGTTGCAGTGCCCCATAAAGAGTATGCACAGCCTGATAGAGTGATCCCCGTGTCTTGTTTGGTTTACATGGCTTTGCCCTGAACCGATCTGGTAATCATTTGGATCTGTCTTAATCCTGGCAGCCTGTGCCACAGTTGTTACATGAAGCAGTGCAGGATACCACCCAACTAGAGATCAGCTGTCAGAGCTGGCCATTTTATCTCCCTCCCCTCCTTTGGCTTCTCTTTCCAGCCCATCTGGGAACACAGATCTAGCAACAGTGATAACAACTGGTAAGGCTTTTAAATGTTGCCACCAGCATTCCACTAGATGGTTTAAAAAAGCTGCAAAATGCCACTGGGACTGTTAAATTGAATGACCTTGTTGTTGGTGGAAATGTAGCTTACTGTACACTTGTGGGATGAATGCTAGCAAAGCTAATAAATTCAAGTATGTCCATTATGAGCAGAACAGAATTGTTGGAGCCATGTGGCAAACCCCAGTTCTTGTCTAACAGTTGGCCGCCCTAACCCAAGCAAAGTCTGAATACGTTTAAAGCAACAGTGTACAAGCAACCAGTTCAGAATATAAAAACAGATTAAATGTACACCTTTTTTTGTGCATTGACGTTCTATCACCTTTTCTTTTTGCATTATTAACAGAAAAAGAGACCAGCCTAAAGTCTTTCATCCTGCGGGACCTGCTGCCATCAGCAGTTGACAGTTACTACAGATACACCGGCTCTCTGACCACACCGCCATGCAGCAAAGTCGTAGAATGGATCATCTTCTCTAAGCCCGTCTATCTGTCCCGTTCACAGGTGTGTTTAGTCCACATACTGTCCACAGTCTGTAGACCACTTGCCATTCTACAGTGTGGATCCACCCGGCAATTTTTCTCCTCATTTACCTCCAATTTTTTTTCTTCATCTTCCCTCCTTCCCAGCTCCTATGCATCGGCCATTACGAGCTCCTATATAGTGGATGAGTGCGTAAAAGGGGGAGCAGGGGAAAGCCACTGGCAATGTGGCACTTATATGATATGCATATCAAACTGTTAGCCTGAATAATGCTTAAGTGCAGAGCTGTACAAAATGGCAGCAAGAGTAGGGTTGTTATCATACACTTTAAGTGTGTGCACGTGCATTAATTTAAATGTTCATTAATTTACATGACTCCCGAGAGTTTAACATATGTTTAATGAAAATCACAGCATTTAACTGTCAGCTACATTACGTATAATCGCTTACCTCAGGCTCCCTGTTTTGTGATTTTGGGAGATAATGTATGCCAAATCATGCCCCGTGCTTTTTGCTGATCCCATATACAATCCTTGGCTGCATCTATTTTTTTTTTCCTTAAGTTTTCCAGCTGCATAGCCTCTAGTGCATTGTGTGCCGCAGAAATTTGCAGGGCTCAGTGGAATATCTATCAGCTTGCAGCAGGACAAGTCTTTTGTTTTGAAATGACTTCTGCTGCAAGAATATTGACCACAGCTTCAGTGTTTGTAACTCTCCCAGATAGTCTTTTATGAACCTGTAATTCATTTCTCCAAGCACGCATAGGACACATTGATTCCACAGTATCAGTAATGTGTAGTCATTACTGCACACAGCGGGAGATCATTCATGGCAATCAATGGCCACAAATTTGCCCCATTGAGAGGTTACAACCCTGTAGGTAGCCGGGATGATGAAGTCTGCGCATGCTGCTGCCTGTGGTGTGAATATTTCTTGCAAATATGGAGCTCCAGTGGCGAACAGTCAGCTTCTTGCAAGTGGCTACCACTGCAGTCCTGCCTCATATTACATCTGAGCTCACACTCACACTGACAGAATCATTCAAATTTCCTTCAATAGCTGTTTTGTTTCTTACCGTCTAGCTGGAGTCCTTTTATTCCATTTTTACTACGGAGCAACAGGACCACGTCAAATCTGTGGAGTATCTGAGGAACAACTTCCGACCCCAGCAGGACCTCGACAGCAGAAAAGTCTTTAAGTCGGCAGTAAAAGATGCATGGCAGAAAGACTTGACGGAGATCTTAGGAAGCCCTCACAGCACAGAGGCTTCAAAAGGTGAGACACACTGCTAAACAACATCATTCTGAGTGGTTCATATCAAGACGCTGCAATAATTAAAGTGATTACCTACTATGCTAATTGTTCCAAACTCCTGCCGAGGGTAAAGTCTGAAAAATGTTTGTGTTTTCTTGTGGCTTGATTCTTTATCTCTCACAATAGATTGTAGATGTATATCCTCATGCAATGGCACAAACAAAAAGGCAGATTTTTTTTTTCTGTCTAATGTTAGATTAGATGTCTTCTATAAGTGTCCTAATTGGTTCCCTATTAGCTTTCATCCTTATGTTAAATTTCTCTTTGTTTTTTTTTCAACACTATTTCCTCCTGGTCAAACATAAATAGATGCCACTGTGGGAATGTATAATGAGTATTTTGATAGCATTTTTGGAGCAAGTTACGCTGTCTTATCTAGTCTTAAATCAAGAGGTCAAACAAAAAACAATTTCCTCTTTTCACACAGCTGCAACTATTTTATATCACAGAAAAAAAAAAATATATATATATATATATATATAAAAATAAAAAAACAAGCATAAACCCTGTGCTAACTTGAAAAGGGCATGTTTGTTCATCTCTCTTTTCCTATGTTCATCTTGCAGTACATTTTTCAAGCCAGCAGTAGGGGAAATATGGAGACTAATGAGAAAGGCTGCGTCTCCTTAAAGTGGTGTTGTTGGTGTCTGGCGGGGAGAATTGATTAGGAATGCTTGTGATGAAGTTGGAGCACTCGAACAAGCCCGATCAGCAATCATCATTAATATGTGGCACAGCTAAAATAGACCCATACAAATTAAGTAGAAATTGCTTTTGTGGCACTATGTCTGATGGCAGAAAAAGTGTGGTCCCTGTATTTTTCTTTCCCCCATACATACTCTCTTGTCTCACTTTTGTTTTTGTTTGTGTGTCTGTTCTATGTCTACCTAAAATGTAAAAAGTGGGAGGGGTGGGGAGTTTAGGTCTTGTTGTCAGTAGTGGCATCTGTCAAGGTTGTGAGAGGCAGGTATTTATCTGTGTTGAGTAAAGTATGGTGTGTAAATAATGAGATCGCAACACACACATCGTGGTGGCCTGTTCAAGGACTTTAGATTTAAGACGTACCTTTGATGAAATGGCAAGTGATAATTAAGAAGTGATGCAGAATTATTTATTTCTTCTTTTGTCCTTGCTTTTTGCATAATGCATATGAAAGGCTTTTAAGAACATGGATACGATTAGAATTTGAGTTTATTTGAGAAGGAGAAGTTAACTAGCACCACCAGTGTTAGTTAAATGGTCAGGTTGGTCAGCATTGTTCAGTTATGTTTGTCCAGTTATGGCAGGATTCTGTAGAATATTGTTCCCTGGTATACAAAGAGCATTTCAGAGCCAAATGACAGCTGATCAGCCATGCAGTCATCGTCTTAAAGAGATGCCGCTTCACATTACAGCCCAGAGACAAGGACGTCTTATTTATCTAAAAAAAGATTCTTCAGTTCTTTGCTTCTTGCATGTTTTCCTTCCATCGCTTGTGGGAGGGGATGGGGATGACACAAGTGAAGGAAATACGGATGCAATTAAGGGAAGTAGGATGAATCCACAAAGATATATCCATAGCGATAATGATCACCAACAACCTCTCATTTCATATTAACTTTTTGGGTATTTCCATATAGGCCTAAACTCTACTCTGTCATCCAATGTGTAGCACCCATATATCGTCAACCATATTGTCTGGCCATAAGAAGTGAGAAGCAGCAAAACTGCTGTTTGTTGACAACAGTCAATTCATCCCTGTGTGGTAAAACCTGCCAGGAGAAAAGATTCATGCACTGCTCTGAGTGCTACTGAGGTGACGCTACTCAGAAACGAGCACATTAAAGAAAAATTGTGTTTTCTAAGAAACCCAGTAGTACATTGTGAAGTCAGTGCATATTATTTGCTGCTGTTATTAGTATGCATCTGATCAGAAAGGGTGTTATTCGTTTTAGATTTTGATCAATTCTGACCACAGAAGTTAATGCATTAAATAATCCAACGTGTTTACTCTGAAATTAGAAGAAGCTGTTTATCAGAGATTTACTGCCTACATTGGGTTCTTGCCAGATGTGGATTTTGGTGTTACAAGTCGCTGGTACAAAGGATAGTGGCTGTCGTATTGGTAATGACACATGATGATATCTTCAGCTGTTACTCATTGAATGTTGTTGACTCCATCATTTGATGTGTTATAATGTATTTGACACCTTTCACACCTCATCAACACCCACAGATTTTCTTGCGATTGTTTTTTATTCCCTTGTGTTCCTCTGACTGATGTCTCTTTTTCACATATCATGGTACATCATTTGCACCATACCTTCTCTGTGCAAATGGAGAAAATTGTGGTGACAATTTCAATTTGGCCCTAACCCTGAATGTGCATAATCAGCTGACACATATTCTGATTGCTGTTGCCCTGATGTGCTGCAAACCATGTCCAGATAGTCCCTTAGTCACAGTGACAGACCCTAATGTGTGTGCTCATGTTTCAGCCTCTACTGCCCCCTTCAGGCACCATTCTCTATTGAAAGTCATCTTGCATATTGACAGGATTTGCCGATTTGTGTGTGGACATTCATGTAGTGTTTTTTCTAGGCTGCTTTTTCTTTTCACACTCTAAATGCCTGTTTATAAATGCAATTTTACCTGAGAGCTTTTCCATGTTGAAAATCTTGCAAGTGTCCAGACTGGCAAGTTCCACAGACACCTGACAGATATCTAAGATTGTGTGTGACCTCAGCCAAGCCTCCTGGAGTGTTTTTGTTTTTGAGTTACTGGATCTTCTGCACCTTAGATGCTTTTTAAGTGAAGTGGGCTTTAAAGTTGAGCCAGCCAGGCTGTTATGATAGGCTTGTTATAAAAGAGAACGTAAAATCTGTGCAGACACAAAACCTGGTCAAGCACTCCTCCTGACCGCAGCCTTTCATTTTCACTTAGGCTGCATTCAGACAGGAAAACTGACACTGTTCTTTTCTCTTATTGCACCTATTTCTTTTTATCCTCAAGCATTTCTTTCTTCTTTTTTTCCCCCAGTGTGCAGCAGTGCCCCAGTGAGCATGAAGATCCAGCCACTGAACCAAACCGCTCTTGTTGTGAGCTGGGAACGCCCTCTAACCATATACCACCCACCCATCACCAGTTACATGGTCTCCTATACCTGGGATAAACGCGATGTTGCTGATGAAAAGACCTTTACTGAGACTGGGGACCAAAGCATGGTGAGTTATGGTTGCCAAAAAAAAATAAATAAAAAGGAATCAGGAAATAACCCGGGGAGAGGTTTGCAAGGCTTGTTCAGGCGACTGTTGTATTCCTAAATGCCTGGACACACTTTAAACAGCTCTGATGTGCTTGCAGAGACTCAGATGTGCTTGGCAGGATCAGAGGGCAGCTGGACCAGTGACAGCTTGTGATACACTCTTCATGCAGCCTCAATACAAGGGCTCACACACTCATCAGTCTAGGAGTAGACATGCCGCATGCTGTGCGCTCCATAATATAATGTGTCATTGTCAGAAAAACATGTTAAGTGTTGACAAAAACACCCGTGGCCCTTTCTTACTGCTGCCATTGCCCTTGTCTATCTTGTTATTTAAATAATTCCGCAAGTGTATTTTGTATATTCAAGGATCAGGACACAAAGCCTCCTTTTATTTATTTTTTCCTTTCAACATCTTAAAACTATTTAATCATTAAATGAATTGTTGTTACCTTGAAAATCTCTTTGAACAGCAGCTGTCTTTACTAAATCACTGCAGGAAGCTGTGCTGGATGTACTCCGTTAGATCTCAATGCAGTTCTTGACACCGGTGATCATTGGATTTTGCTTGTCTGCCTTATACGCTGAATAGAACATCGATTGCCTCAGAAATATATCCTCCCCTGCAGGAAGCTACACCTACAGGGCTGTTCATATTCATACCGTCTTCTCCCTAGCCACATATCCTTCCAAGGCCCAGCTGTGCCTCACTTTTAAGCCCACTGACCCCCACCTGTCCTGGCGGTCCGCATGACTGCTTCTTTAGATAAAAAAGCGGCACCAGGGCAACTGTCACCCGTCACCTGAGATCAGGTTCCTTGTGTCGGTGCATGTGGTTTGGTCATGCGTTTTAATGAGTCCGGGAGCCATCATCATAGGTGGGGCATGGGCCAGAGATCACAACTAGTGACTTCTGCTGGTTTGCTGCAGCAACTGCACACATTGTGCTGCACACTACATGTGTTCCTTTTTTATGACGGTTTTAAAATACTGAAGGTCAAATGGTAAAATTTTTACAGCTTCTTTGCGAGTCATAAATAAATATGTACAGTTAATTTGTATCTGAATAAGTTGTTTTAAAAATAGTTTTATATGCTTTTCTTGTAGAGAGCAGTCATCACCAATGTTACCCCTGATGTGCTGTACCTGTTCAGAGTGCAAGCAGTATGTCAGCATGACCTGCGCAGTGATTTCAGCCAAACACTGCTCTTCACAGGTAAAGTTCCTGTAGAAAAACGAAAGCTTGTTGGTTCCCTGGGAAAAACGAAAATAAAGAAATTAATGGACAATAAGATCATCAAATTACTAGTTTCTAGAAATAATCAGAATTTTATATAGTATAGTATAGGCTTTCTGCTTGATGCTGCCCCTGTTTACAGTGATGTATTCAATATTACATTTTAAATTGTTTTTATTGTAGTTTCACAGCACACTGTTTTATATTTTTTTTTCGTAGACATCTGTTTTCATTTACATCTTACCTTTGTCTCTTACCCTCTGTAGGGCAGTTCTTCTCTTATTTTCCATTTTACTATGTTAATGTCCAATGCCACTTTTACGATTCTGCTTATCAGTGCCAGTTCATTTTCTTGCCATTTTTTAAATATAGGTAATTGATTTTTGAATGTTTTACAGCTAACACAACAAGAATCTTTGAAGGCTCTCGTATTGTGAAGACTGGAATAGTGAGTTGGCCAGAAGATGGCAGTGCAAATGTTATTATTATTTAATCTTAGTTCAATTGTGTAACCACTGCTTCTTGTCCTCAGCCCACCATTTCTCCAGCCTCTTCAGCCGACATGGCACCAATTAGTTCTGGTTCCTCCACTTGGACGTCCTCTGGCATTCATTTTTCCATTGTCTCTATGGCAACAGGAATGGGACCCTCCTCCAGTGGCAGTCAGGCCACAGTGGCATCAGTGGTGACCAGCACTCTGTTGGCGGGTTTAGGTGTCGGCGGAGGAGTAATCTCTTCGCTGCCTAGTTCTGCCTGGCCTACCCGCGTACCTAAGCAGAACCCCACTCACCCTTCTGTCCAACCAGCAAAGTCCAGCATGGAGCAAGTGCCATCTCAGGGTCCTGAGGCAGACTCATACACTGAGGACACACAGGGGGCAAGTGAGACCGAAAAAGAGGAGGAAGAGGAAGGGGAGAGAGATGGTGAACAAGAAGAGGAGGAGCAAGAGGAGAAGAAGAAAAAGACCAAACCTGTGTCTACAAATGAAGAGAAACAAGCCAACACCACTGTGGGGGCCAAAGCGCCTGCTATCCCTACCCCTGCACCCACAGCCAAAGAGAAAGGACAGGGGCCTACAGCCAAAGGCACAACAGTACCTGAAAGCACCGAAGGCAAACAACTGATCCATACCATTGCCAACACAGTCCCCAGTCTGGATCGCCACAATGATAGTGTCGAGATGCAGATCCCCCAGAGCTCCACTGTGGCTCCAAAGATCAATAACAATTGGCCTTTTTCGGTCCACACTGGTAAGAGGACAAAGACTGATACAAGCACAACTTTGACTTGAGTATGACTTAGCTGGTTACGTTTCCCATCAAGACAAAATTCCATGCTTTTGTGTCACTACAATGCTGAGGCCTGAAGGCAAAACTAAGCTGTCTGCCAGAGGCAGTGAGCCTCAAGGAATACTTTTTAACAATACAGTTTTTCAAAACAGTTTGCTTGAAGGAGGAGTTTTTTTTTAACCAGATCATTTACCATGACATTGAGAGAAAGTAAGAAAGTGGTAAAGACAGGTTGTTTTAGTTCCATTTCCTATTTATGCATCTCATGTGGTCTGATTGTTGTAACTCTGTGCTGCTGCCTCTTGGCCAGGTCTCTCTTGAAAAAAGAGATAATCTGTAATCTCAATGGGATTATCTGGTTAAATAAAGGCAAAATAAAAATTTGTGCACCATCTTAATCTCAATCCAGGCTCAAATTATATTCAGACAACTCTCCTCATTTGGATAAATTATGTGGGTTTGGGCTGGAATATAACAAATGTTTGGTGTGATTATTTAGTCAAGTATTGCAGATGACTAACTAATTTGAAAAGCAATTTTGCAAATGACCAATTTGGGTAATTAAATATTGTGACCAATCAGCTAAAAGTATAGTAAATAAATATAATAAAAAAGTTGGCAAAGTTGTGACAAAGGCTATTGTCCAAATTAATATTGTTTATAGAATAGATGTTTTAATGGACTAAATACATTTTTTCTTTAGCTTAAAGAAAAAAAATTCAATAGTCAATATGTATTTCAGACAGGACCATCTTATCAAATGTGACTCGGATCCCCCCACCAGGGATGGGCAGGATGGTGTGGATTGTGCCCCTGGTGGTGGTGTCGGCTCTCACGCTGCTCTGCCTCATAATGCTGCTTATTGTGATGGTCTATTGGAGGTAAGTGTTCAAAATGTTAAAAAATCCCATTCTGGAGAGATCACGTTACAGCCAAACCAGTTCTGTTTCTATAGGACATTAGTCCTATAGAAACAGATTTTCCCTTATGCCCTTGTTTTATTACGTTTACAGTAGTATCAGTGACTAGACTGTCCTTCTCACCCTTCTCATCTTTGCTGATAACAAAAGCTTCACGCCTGGTTAAATTGCTGGATTTTCCAGCCTCTCTACTCCACAGTCACCTGCCTGGTTAGAATCCTGTCCTCTGCTCTCCTTACATTTCTGTCATCCTTTTCTGGTACTGTACTGTTTTTCTGGCCCAGTCTGAGGTGCACATTGAACACAAGGCCCATCACCCACCTCGTTTAGCGTCGAGAGTCCTGAAGGGCCACCACTGGCAGCAGGAGTCCCAGCTGTGTCTTCATCTGCTGGGCTTCTTTCCAGCCGTGCTATTGGAGGCCCAATAATTACACAGGCCAAGCCACTGGCACATGTAGAATAGTTAATGAGTTACAAATAGCACTATGGCCTATGGACCATTTTCTTTGCTGGTCTCATTTCTGTGAAAGCTTCTGTTTATGTTACTCATGAATTTTGTTAATTGTAATGGATGTTCTCTAGATTATAGTAATTACAATAATGTATTTGTTACTGGTATAATTTTAAGTGTTTATACATACCAAATGTCCTGGAGTAATGGGCAGTAGTGGGTGCTAAAAGCTGGGAGCCTCTGGGACATTAGAAATAGCCATCATGGCTACTGTTGTGACAATCCAGACAGTTCTCAAACCACAGAGTATGACTGGAGATTAAATAACCCTTTCTCACTGTTCATGCTCTGTAAAGATTTTCCAAGTACTTTCTTAGTAATTGTGCAGCCAAAACTGTTTAAAGCAGTTTGATTTTCTGTATCTATTTTATCACAGAGCTATGCTTCTCACTCATCTATTTTTAATCAAATTTGCACACTATTTGCATTTTCACCTATTAACATGAAGTTGTTTTGAGAATATATAAGTGAAATAAATTAGTTTTAGAGAGTAAATTAACCAGATTCAGTGTCACGTAAATGTATTGGAGCACTTTTATCTTAAATTTATTTATTTGTAGTTTGAGGAGTCCTACACGGAATCCCTCACTTTACACTATCTATGAATAATGTGTCTGCTTAAATGCAAATGAAGTAATTTCCATTGTCTGAGCGGCACCTCTGAACCTCTGTGGGATCTGGTGTGGACTGTGCAGCTAGTTAGCCACAACACATCTGCACCCACAGGGCGTCATTAGATTGGGAGGCGGTGAAGCAAACCAGGGGGGAGTAGTTCTCCTCATTTTTTCCCTTCCTTTCTCTCCTCTTTCTGTTTCTGTTTCTTTTACCTCTTCATGTATCCTGCAAAGCTCTTTCTTAAAGAATGAGTAGTATCTGCTCTCTGCTCTGCCTCAAGTACAGGTAGGAATGAACCAAACCAGGATGGTACACACTGGATACAGCACATGATCATTTATGCTTCTGTTTGTTAGCATTGTGTATGTAACCATGTGAGCAGGTGAAATGTCTTGGATGCTTTGCATTTGTAGAAAATATTTAAACACTTCTGAAGCATGTAGTATTTGCCCACTGTTTTTCTTTTCTTTTTATGTCTAAGCCAGTCTGTGAACTCTAAACTTCTTTTCCTGTGTAAATTCCCATCAGCACTTGTTCTTCATGTGGAAAATTCCACATTAAGGAGTATTTCTTGCCAAGAGTTTGCTACAAATCTTCAACTTTAATTTTGAATTTGAGAGATGTCCAGTAAAAAAGCTTTAGATCATCAGAGAGTGGGGTGCTTATGTCCTGTAGAGAGATTGTGTTTGGATTAGTGCCTCCACTTTGAGAGAAAGCTAATTTTAGCACAGCCCAGTGTCGCTGTGAGTTGTTTACCTGGTCCCCGTAGTCGGCTCAGACTGCATTCCCACTATCTGCTCATCAACAACAACGCTATCTGTGTGCGATCAGCTGTGTCCCAGCGACTCTGGAGTTTTCATTAGCAGTTTGCTGTTGTTCCCATGTCATTCTGTTCAGCATTCGATGCTGATGTTGACAGACCGGATCTGAGAACAATAGAATAATGACTCCCTAATAGACTTGGCTGTGACTTCATCTTGGCTGAGGGTGTATGGTTTCACTGTGCTACTCTACATGTGTCCCTCTAGGAGATTTTTCCAGACTGCTCACTTTTATGTAGAGGAGAGCAGCTCTCCACGGGTCGTGGCAAATGAGAGTATACCAGTCATCCCTATCCCAGGTAAATCTGTATTTTCCACTTTGTTGTTAAAGACTTTTGTATATAAATATGTGAGATCACTTTTTAATGCTACATATTAAAATGTTCAAAAGAAAGTAATAGCATACTTTACGTTCATACCAAATAGCTCTTTGTAGATGGTGGTGAAGCCTTTGAAAGCAGAGTTTAGGCAGTTCATCAATATGAAGCTTAACTTTCACAAGCTCGGGGACGCCTCAGCTTTGTAATATAGCTCAGCTGATGCCTGTATTGATTTTACATCCATAGCTTTTATTACTTGTCTTCTTTTCTTTCTCTTCCAATGTTGGACACTTTTAGAGACTAAGCATTCTCAAACACGTATTGTATTATGAATGACAAAGCCGCTTAACCAAAGTGATATAGAGATATGTTTACATTAGTAAAATTTATAGAGCAGTTACAACCTCAGTTTGTATTATTCATCTTCATATAGATGTTTGAAGAGCAAATAGGAGAATAAGTCAGAAGTATTGATGTTGTACTGAGTGAGAAGAACATGCAGCCGTACAGTTTTATTTCTCATAAAGCATTTACCTGCCTAATGAAGCTTACTTCATTTCAAAGTCTTACACCTATAGCCACATTTCACCCTTTGAAATTCTTTGAACTCATCACACTCATCACACTTACTCTAATAGAGCTTAGACATTTTGATAAATGAACAGATTAATAACCAGAATGTCACCTTTCTGTTGAAACCAGTGAGTCCTTAAGGGCCCAGCTGCCTGGCTGTATTAGTTCAAGCATTGCCTGACTTTGCTTGCAGTGGCACCTGGGTCCTTTACGTTATTGTGCCAGAATAATGGTGACCAGCCTGATCAAACATCCCTCATGTGTGGTTGTGGCCTTTATTTGGCTTAAATGACACAGATGCTACCTCTTATAAAAGGTTTAAAATGCCCAGTGTTTGGCCATAGAGGTTGCTACATTAATATAACACAGGTTTTCTTTTCATTTTTTTCATTTTTCTGTTTTTCATTTCAAGTCACTCCAGGCATCCCATTAGTGGTTAACAAACCATGCTTTACATTTGCAGTCTGGTTGCATAGGAACCAAAGAATGATTTCTTTTGTGTTGCCAAAAGACATACTTACACATGCAAACAACAAGTACAAAAACTATACTGCAGGGATTAAAACTAACCCTGATCATTGCAGCTCACTAACTACAGCTGTATTTCTGCTACAGATGACATGGAGGCCATCCCTGTGAAGCATTTTGTGAAACACATCATGGAGCTCTACAAAAACAACCTGCAGGGCTTCTCAGAGGAGTTTGAGGTACTTATATTCTCTCAGTGGCCACGTGGTTGAGTGGTCACTGGTCAGTAGTAGAGACAGTGATATTTTATCTCAGGTACAGGTAACACAAGCAGATAATATAAATCATCATGATGGTGTTACGGCAAGATATTTGCTGACTGCTCAGACAGATATTGGGTATTACTATAGTTTGGAGTAATGATTACGTTTTGGTAATCTTTTAAAATTTTATTAAAGAAATTGATAATTATTGTGCTGTAGCTTATGTTATTACATATTTAATGTCAGGGTATTAAAAAAATAAAATACAGGTTTAAATGTGTTTTTGCACAGTGTTTTTTCTTAGGTACTGCGCACATGGCCTGGGTCTGAACTTCACTTTAGAATTACAGTATATTCTACATGTCTGAACATTTTCCGTTTTTGAACAGATGGTTGTGAGAAACGCATAGAGAAGGATCAAGACAGACTGGGGTTAATTAGATGGATTCCTAGATGGAAAAACATTTGCTGAGCAACCAGGTTAAAAAAACAGGGCTAAAGGATTATTCTGGAGGATTTCTGCTAATTGGGGTCATTTGATGCAAAGCTGCATGTGTTACACACTTCATTTTAAAGATGCAGTGAGGTATTTTGGTAGTGGGTGGGTACAGTGGAGAAACAAACAAGGTAATGTACTTAAGTTCAAACCCCAGTGGCAGTAAGCATCTGTTCTGCTCATGTGTCCTTGACGGAGGGACTAAAATCCCACCAAAGCTTCTGCTTCACACTGTCATTCATTTTATATAAATAAAAAGTGTATTTTTAGACAAAAACCATTAAGCAACCTGGAAAAAATTATAGGCAAATTGAATGGTCTTTTTAATGTTAATGGTAATAAAATTAATGTCTCTGTCTCTCCAGGAGGTCCAGCGCTGCACAGCAGACCTGAAAATCACAGCAGAACACTCGAATCATCCTGAAAACAAGCACAAAAACAGATATATAAACATTGTGGCATGTGAGTCAAATCTGTGTCAGCAACTTTGGTGGCTTTGAGCTTGGTCCTATAGAACATTTTCTTCCCTTTCATTTTTCACAAAAATATGTTTTGCTAGATGACCACAGCAGAGTGAAGTTGCGAGCTCTAGCAGGGAAGGATGCCAAACATTCAGATTACATTAATGCCAACTATGTGGATGTGAGTGCTTTCATTTGACCTAATGCAATCTTTCAAAGTTTAAAAAGACAAAGAGTTTGTTGTAGTTTTATCTTAAATTATATGCTCATGCCTTTGGGCTGTTTTTGAAAGCTACAGAATATTCTGCATTAAATGTTAAAATCACAATTGTTTTACTGCTCTACTATCAGTTGATAATTAAAACTGAATTATCTGTCTGGGTATGCTGGGTTCTTCATTCTGCTTATTTTGCTTTGATTTAATATTTGAACCTTCTTGTTTTATCAGGGCTACAACCAACCCCGAGCTTACATTGCAGCTCAAGGCCCTCTTAAGTCCACCTTTGAAGACTTTTGGCGGATGGTGTGGGAGCAGAACACTGGCATCATTGTCATGATCACAAACCTGGTGGAAAAAGGAAGAGTAGGTTCATTTCTGTCTCTTGACTAAAAGATTTAACCACACATTCATGTGACATTTATGTATCTTTTGTCTTACAGAGAAAATGTGACCAATACTGGCCAACAGAGAACAGCGAGCAGTATGGAAATATTGTGGTGACACTGAAAAGCACCAACGTACATGCCTGCTACACACTTAGGCGTTTTCTGATAAGAAATACAAAGGTTAAAAAGGTAACCTTTAGTTTGTAACTTTAGTGTGCTCTAATGTTGAAGGTGTTATTGATTTATGGTCATATTGCCCAGGCCTTGGTAATGCCATTGTTACTGTCTGTCCCTAGTAAAAAAAAAATATATTTTTAGACTGTAGAGATTTTATTGCTTATCCTTTACTGAAAAGATGATAATTATATATATAATTTATTAAACACAAAAGGTCATAATTTGCTGATTATAATTTTTTTATTTATGTATATTGATAAATGAACTTAAGTCCATTTTTAAATCCTGTATAAAATACCCTCTAATTTTCACTTAACCTTTTTTTTTTTTTTTTTTTTATCACATTGGGCTGTAGAGTCAGAAGGGAAACCCAAAAGGGAAGATGAATGAGCGCATTGTGGTCCAGTATCACTACACACAGTGGCCTGACATGGGAGTACCAGAATATACACTTCCTGTACTTACCTTCATCAACCGCTCCTCTGCGGCTCGCACTGAGAGCATGGGCCCTGTCCTGGTGCACTGCAGGTACCACACTGGATGCATTAGTTTTACTGATGGGGAAGAGACTGTAATTTGTGCTTACCTAGTTAAGCCTTTATTGGGTCTTGTGCTCACGGCTCTTTGTGCTCTCCAGTGCAGGGGTTGGCCGCACAGGAACATACATTGTCATTGACAGCATGCTGCAACAGATCAAGGACAAAAGCACAGTCAGTGTCCTGGATTTCCTCAAACATATCCGCACACAACGCAACTACCTGGTCCAGACAGAGGTAAGAGAGTTTGGCCTCCCGTTTCTGCTGGGAACCAGATTAGTTCTCTTAACACTGAAAAGGTCATGTGTGATTAAAGATGGATGTGGAGCTTTGAAAAGCTATTCCGTATAATGCTCTAAGCTCAGCTAAAGGTCACACTTGCACCATTCTCATGGCAAACAAACAACAGTTGAATGTAAAACAGCAACATTTTGTCCAAGCTGGAAATGTGTTCAGGAAAACCTCTTCCCTTTCTTCATGTGGTTATAGTTGTCCTGCTTTTAAAGCTTTACACAATCACAGTCCAGCTGGCTTCTTTATGACACTCATTTTATATTCCACTAAAATCGTTTTGATTGCCACATTTTGCTGCATCATATTTTATGTCTACTCAGTTCAGCGAAATATTACAAAGAGAGGTACATTATTATCTTTTTTTTTTTTGGTTGGTGTGCGGGGTGGGGGGGTTGGGACAGTGCATATTAATCAACACTCAATACAAATTGTCATAAATCTGCCGGAATTTGCACAATACTAATTTCCATCCGTAGTCCCACACATAGAAAAGGTCTTTCCTGCACATCTTTTTCCCAGTTTGTGTCTGTTTTTGTAAATGTTTTATGGATAAACATTATCAAAATGTTTAATGACAGAAACATGTTTTATTGTACACACTGGATGTCCTCATACAAAAATCAAAAATACAGATGCCAACATACTGTCATTTAAACTAAACATTGAAAGGCATTGTCCCATGTAATTTCCCATTTATAAAACACAGATGGTTTTGGGTTTCCTCTAAATTATTATTCTATGCATTTGGTACAAACATACTTAACTAAGATGTGTTCTTTAAATAACACAGCTATGTAAGCTATAGTTTAACCTTACATCAGCCCTTTTTTTATCATTGTTTGTTTGTTAAAAGTTACTGTATCATATGTCTTTACTACAAGAACACTAATTATAACTGACCTAACTGTCAAGTGTTGGAGTCTGTTGTTTCCTCTGTAGCTGATTTCCTATGGGGGGTGTAGCTAAGCTCACTTTTCTTGCTGGTGGCTGAGTTTAGTGACAGGTGTCATGCGCTAATCCTCTTGTGTTTTCTCCTTCAGGAGCAGTACGTTTTCATCCATGATGCTCTGATGGAGGCCATCCTGAGCAAAGAGACAGAGGTGCCTGCCTGGCAGCTCCACAGTTATGTCAACAGCATTTTGACGCCCAACTCAGCTGGGCGCACTCGCCTGGAGAAACAGTTCAGGGTGAGTAAACCTTGTGGCAGCTTGACTACTTTGGTTAGGTGAGCTGTCAACATCCTTCTGTTGCGTCTTAGTAGCTTGAGCTGTGGCTGTCCCAAGCGGGAATAGTCTCTCTCATATTGGTTGTAATAAAGGTTGTTTTTTTTGTTACTCCCATCGCCTTATGCAAAGATTAGTGAATGTTTGCGTCATCTCTAACATTAGGAAAAACATACCAATTACAGCCATATAAAATAATATATTTTCAAAATCTGTCCACAAATTCAGACCCATAATCTGAGGGCCATAATATCAATAACAGTGACATTCCATTTACTTTAATCGGTATGTAATGTATCATGCTACACTACATTTTGGCGAACACAGAGTTGGTCTGAGTCCTTTTTTATCCTGGTACAATCATGTTTTTGTCCATCTTTGACTATCTTAAGTAGAGTGATAATGTCAATTCTACAAAGAGGTGTGTGTTGAAACCCTAAATAAATGGGTACACAAAGGGTTTGTCCGTATCAACTAAAGTGATAATATTTTTTTTATATAACCCAAAGCAGTTATTCTTATTCATTTTTAATTTTGTACTAACTGTGACTCTGAGGACTGAAACACCATTTGGCTTTTTACAGCACCTTATTTCTCTTGTCTCATTCTGGTCTGTGTTTTCTCTCACCAGCTGCTGTCTCAATGCAACACACGCTTTGTGGAGTGCTTCAGCGCCCACAAAGACTGCAACAAGGAAAAGAACCGCAACTCCTCTGTGGTTCCCTGTGAGTAGAGCATCTTTTACTTTAACTAGCACACACTTGGCATGAAGTTGAGGTTTATAGATCCAAGGTCATGTTGAACATTCAAAGCTGAAAAGACACTGCTGCTGTCAGTAGTTTTCAAAAGAACTGGATAAAGTGGGTTTACTTGGATGGCGCCACAGGGCTTTTCAGGTTACAAGCGGCACATTCCAGCTGTGGATGAATGTTCATTTTTACATTATTTAAAGTTTTCTCAGAATCGTTCTCCTGTTTGCCATCTCTGTGTTTAAAGTGTGGTATTTTTCTTTTTCTACTCTAAATTGTTAAAGACTATTCATATTCCAAAATTAGAATCTATTTCCATAATCCTATAAGTTAATCTTTCTATGAGTGCTGAATACGCTGGGAGGAAAAAAATGAAATGCTTGTTGCTATAGCAACAGCAAGGATTGGTAATGAATGTGTGCATTATCAGGCAGAACAATGTTGCAGAAGGTCGGTTTGTGGTTTTTCAATCTGTGTGCTTTTCCACAGCGGAGAGAGCGAGGGTTGGACTCACCACTTTGCCCGGGATGAAAGGAACCGATTATATTAATGCCTCCTACATAATGGTACAGTGCCTGCCTCGTAGGCTTTCTTTACTGTAGTGACAAATGACACTGATATGGCTAAAAGCACATAAGGTGTAAGTTGTGAAGCTTTTTTCTGACAGTCGCTTTTTCTAAATGCTCACCTCTTGTCACCTTAGGGTTACTATAGGAGTAATGAGTTCATAATTACCCAGCATCCTTTGCCACACACGACCACAGACTTCTGGAGAATGATTTGGGACCATAATGCTCAAATTATTGTCATGTTGCCTGACAACCAGGGCCTGGTATGTTACATTGGAAGCTGTTTTCCTGCCTTGTTTTGATCAGTTACATGAAGCAAGTCTGGCAGTGTACAGTATTTGACCTGGAGCTGATTATTTTTAGGCTGAGGATGAGTTTGTGTACTGGCCAAGTCGTGAAGAGGCCATGAACTGTATCGCCTTCACTGTCACACTCATCAGTAAAGACAGACTGTGCCTCTCCAACGAAGAGCAGATAATCATCCATGACTTCATTCTCGAGGCCACACAGGTAGAAGTTTTATCTTGAATTACTATTCACAGAACCTCAGACTTGATTTACTTCAGTAAAATCTATTTTATATGTTATATGTGTGTCAGGATGACTATGTTCTGGAGGTTAGACATTTCCAGTGTCCTAAATGGCCAAACCCAGACGCCCCACTCAGCAGCACATTTGAGCTCATCAGTGTCATCAAAGAGGAGGCCATGACTCGAGATGGCCCCACCATTGTACATGATGAGTGAGTTTCTATTACCAAACCATTTTATGAAAGGTGCACAAGTGTAATCATTTTTAGGTTTTTAGAAGTCCTTTCACATAGTCTCCCTCACATTTATAACCACTTCACACAGTCAGGGTCATATTATTGACCTAACCAACTCATTTCAGGGCAATACACCTTTTTTGAAATGCAGTATAATACAAAATAATTAAGGAGATGGATATGTATTTCAAAAAACTTGCATCTAAATGCATTTTCAATGTTATGATTGGGTTTAGCAAAATGAAATAATGTTCAAGGCCCCAATCCAGTGTCTCACTAATCATGCAAAACACTTTAATAAAGGCTTATTAATTATTTTCTGTTCCTTCGGTGCTCTGGCTGTTATTAGGGACAATAGCAGCATGTTGTCTTCATTGCTGTTTGCTCTGACAATCAGTGGTACATTTAAATAAATAGACGGCTGTCACTTCTGTAATTTATACACACCACAGGTTTTTGCAAATTTTAAGACTTATAACATAACAGATTAAAACTACACATTAATGGCAAGTGAGAAAAATCTAATAGTCTCAAGTAGTTTTGGTGAGGAGTTGATTGTGATTATTGTGGCAGGTATGGAGCCGTGTCTGCAGGGATGCTCTGTGCACTCTCTACTCTGTCACAGCAGTTGGAGAATGAGGGTGTTGTCGACATCTATCAGGTCGCCAAGATGATCAACCTCATGAGACCAGGCGTCTTCACTGATATAGTACGTGCAAAACAGTTCAATCTCAGGTTTATTATGTCAGCACTATCACTAACTGGCCACTGTCCAATAGGGTCCAGTCACCCGTGACCTCTAACGGTACTAAGCGGAAGAAAGTGAATAAATTATTTGTTTTTTGTTTATTTTATTTAATGTTAAAATCAATATTGAACGTCCTGTTGAAATGTGGTTTAAATTTTCCTGTTTTGATTTGATCACTTGAGCAGATTATTTTATTTTGTTTGCCACGTAGACATTGCAGCTAAAATATAAGTTGTTTTACAAATATCAAAAGTTGTTTACTCTTTCTGAGCAAACCACACCATACAAAAAGTAAATGAAAGCAGTGGTTTTATTGATCGGTGCTTTGAAAGTCTGATTTTGTCTTTTCCAGATAACAACATGCTAAATAATGCAAACGTTTCTGTTTTCTGTGTGCAGGAGCAGTACCAGTACCTTTACAAAGCCATGCTGAGCCTGGTGAGTAACCGAGAGAGTGGCCTGAGCCCCATGCACATGGACACTAACGGACTGCTGGAAATGGCGGATGAGTCTGACCCTGCTGAGAGCATGGAGTCACTCGTTTGAGGACATTAATACAGGCACTTAATTTGTAAAAAATCGAATGACTTTTCTGAGGCCTTTTTTGCCAGACTATTGATTAATGAATAACCTTATTACTTTTATACTGATGAAGTTTTTGATATTTATGTTTTTGTCCTTTACTTCTTGTCTTAAATGTTACCCTGCTGAGCGTTTGCACCTGTTTTAAGTTGACTGAGGATAAAGCAGCTTTGTCCAGTTTGCACTATACTATCAGTGTTACTGCCTAAAAACCAGTGAGTGAAATTTTTCAGTGGCAACACATCTAGGTTCATGACCACAACCCGACAAACCCGGAGCATGAAGACCATGACAAGGATCCATTTAAAACTATCCACACCACAGCCTGCCCAGCATGCATTTTGTCACTTTGTCACTTGAGCTGACTGTTTTCAGGGTCCACGCGGTGCCACTTTTTTCACATGAAGAATATTTGTCACCTAATATTGATATATTGTCCAAATATCTCACTACTGTCTTGTAAAACTTGTACTTATTGCTTATTTTAAGTGTGTTACAACATCTAATGTGAACATTTATTGCTTTTTACAGGGATTTATGTATATTGTCATATTGTTTTGTAATATATATCTCTCTCTCTCTATCTATATATATATACATATATATATAATATCTATTATATTCAGCCAGTGTATTTTTCCTTTGTAGTTTTATCTAATTGTCCACTGACCCTTTTGTAAAGTCATTATTTGTTGCTCATGATAAGTTTATTTGCCCCAGTTTCTAACCTCATCAGTCATGGTCACCCATTTACACAGTGCAGTGTCTATGCAAAGTTTTACCTCTCAATATTTCAAGATTTTTACAACCTAAAACCAACAGTGGATGTCATCAGAATTGGCTACAAATTGTTGTATTATAAAAGCGCTGTACTCTAAAGGTATATATACGTCTGTCACACACCTGCTCTTTAATAATATATTTGGACTACTCTGGATTTGACCGTGTCCTTAATTGTTGCATTAGGCCTACCTAGTGTCTATGACAAATACAATGTTCTCAGTTTTTACAGTAAACCCTGCCATCTTTGACTCTGCTATTTGGTGGCCTAATCTGCTTTGCATTTGCGCATGTGTCTTTCTGTATTTCATTCAGAGCTCACTCTCACCATCTCACCTCTCCTCACACTCACTGCTTTTACCGCTGTGCCATGTTGTTTTACACTTTGAAGTTGTGGTGGAAATGTTCAGTGCCTTGTCTGATCGCGTTTTCATTAAAGGTGCTTGCTTTTAGCCAAAAATCCTACCTTGATTTCACACTCTATTTAGTTTATAATAAGGAAGCATTTATCCTAGCAATCTCTTTCCTGGATTAGACTCTGAAAGGACATCCATTGTGGGTTGAAGTTGTAAAAAAGCAAAACCGTGATACGGAGGGGCTCAACACCTTTCACAGGCACTGTTGCTTATGCTTACTCGGGGTTTATGCTTTATTTGTAACCAAAGATGTGGTTATGTGGTTCACTGGTTTGTCCTGAAATCTATTAAATGTAAAGTGACAAATGGTTCAATCTTTTAAGTGCAGATTTTCAGTGGCTAAGTGAATTCAAGCTCGAGCATGTTTCCGTTCTAGTTGCAAGTAATTGGGAGTACACAACATTTCAATTTAAAATACAATGTGCAATGTGTTCGGTTTGGGCTCGAAGTCTGTATCCTCACTGTTTTTGGCGCTATGATTAACCCTGAGCATTCCTTTCTATTGAATCATATGTAAACTGTCTTTTTCGCTTTTATTTAATTTAATTGAAGATACACATTTGATCCCAGTTCCAAATGAATCCTGTCCAACAAAGTTTTTGCAGTAAACCTTGGTTGCTTTGTATGATCTGTGCATTCTTTGATATCTGTGTGCAGTGGCTTTACATGTACATTTTTGCTTTTATTAGTTTATATTTTTATACAAGCAGTTGTTTGTACAGTGGACCTTAACAGAATGTACCTTGTCCACAGCTCTTATAGATAGACCACACTTTCCCAAATGACTCCAGTGCAGATTTCCAGTACTTGAGTCAGCTTCAAAGTCTATTTTGTAATGAATATGTAAATGTTTTTCTCCTTAATATCTCCCATTTTTATGACATTAAAAGCAGTTTGTTCATATGGTCCTGTTATATGCCATATGATGCTGAACTAGTGTTATTTGTACTGCTGTACATGAAATAAAAGTCTGGGTTTGGATGCGTCATTGTATTGCGTAAGATGCCGTGGCTCACTTCTGCCTCCATCCTGTTGATGTGGTGCCCCCTGCTGGCAGCTGACAGTACAACGTGTTCAGCAAACATGACGGAGGATGCACATGTACAATAATTTTTATTTCGTGGCCACAGCTCTTGCATATTACAACTGTTGGCTTTCATAAGGCAAAAGCAAGAATGAATCGACCAGCTAACTGACACAGAAAACAGAAAGCGTTTGGGGAGGGTAGGAACCCACAGGCATGCATCAATGGCTCAGAATGCAATGTACAGCATTTTATATTTATATATATTTATATCATATATACAAAACAACAGTGAGACCCAAACAAATGCCAGACATCTCATTCTACACAATTACAGAACAAAGACAGACCAACTTTTTTTTTGTTTTTTTTCAATAAAAAAAATTATTTTGCTCTTTTCTCTGTAAAAGTGCAACTCAATTAAAATAGAACCTGTTCCAAGGCCTTTTTTTAAAATGTTGAAATAAAAATAGAATCTCCCAAGTTATCAAAATGGAGCTATTGCATCTCTGTAGAGTAACCCACTCTAACTTGATGTTCAAGGTGTCTAATTGGTCGAGATGATCACATAGCATTGACACATGGTAAAAATGTGAGTCTAGACTTACTGTTGATGTTAGAAACAGTGAGTAGACAACAGTTTATCTGCGACATCCTTAAACAAATACAGAGGTTTTTTTTTTATTTTTACTTCGAAGCAGTTGGCATTCACTTATAACAGACAAGACAAAAAAAATAAAGGGTCCACGCACTCATCTTTACGACGATGTACCATTAATGAATGTAGAATACGACAAAGTAGCGCCATATAGGTTTGCATTGGACGGGGACACACCTATTAATCTCACCTAACATTGTCAAACAAATGGTTCTCCATATTGCTTAGTAACACATAGAAATGAATTTAGAAATGAATGAATCAAAGATAGGTGCTATCTTTATCATGACACAGCTAAACTGCCCATCATGGTTTATTTTTTATATTTTTATTTCCTCATAAGTACTTTTTTAAATAGTTATTAGTTCCTTCATAGGCATTTCGAGCTGACAAAGAGGTCCTAGAGTGGCTATCTGAGTTGGTACATGCATCGGTAACCAGGCTAAAGTCAAAAGTGTGAAAGGGGTGTTTTTAAGAGGGTTAGGGCAGGAGTGTCTAGTCCTCTTCGTCCTCCTCGTCACTGTCCTTCATGGAGATGCCCTGCATGCCTCCTTCCCTCACTGATGCAGAGGCCTCCTCCATGGTGAGCCGGTTACGCACTGTGTCGTACATCTTGCTGTTCAGGGTGGAGTCCAGGACCCCCTGCAGCCGGAAGTCTCTGTACTTTTTCTGCATTTACAACAGAAAACGGCACCATCGTAAACAAACTGAACACGCTGTTTAGAAACCCATGGCCAGAAACTAGACCTGCTTCATGTTCTTCCACGACTGTACAAAAAAAATTCTCCTTTATGTTTTAGCATTGTATTTACAATAACTTTGCTCCTGTTCTCTATGAATATTAATATTTAATATATAGTATGTGGCCTGCAGACTCTCCCAATCTTCTTTGCTCACCTTTGTGATCCTGATGAGGATCTTCAGTTGGTATACGTGCAGCTGCTGGTCCATGCGCTCGGTAAGCCAGGTTCCCAGGAGGTTCATTGTGGCAGTGTACCATTGCTGAAACACAAACACAACACTCTCCAGCAAAACACACACTCACACACAGGACAAGGCGACACCAAACTACTGGCTTTAAGACACACATGAAGCTTCATGCACTAGCAACAATCTGTGTTTTAACGCTGGACTCCAATAAGCCTGTGGTCATTAATAAATGTGAAAGTGAGCAGTTAAGAGTTACAGGCTCAGAGGGATAAAAGTTACACAGACTATGTTGTAGATCAACATCATTAAGATCACATTAATATGAACATTTGAGTCAGAAGAAAGAGATTAGTACAGTTCAAGAAGATTAAAGGTGCTGTATTATTTTTTTAGTCAAATGAATATATATTTTTCTACAATTATTAAGCCATTATTGCTATATTTACTCTAAAAGTGAGACTTCTTTTTTGAATGCAGGCCTTCTCTACTGCTTTCTTTCTTTTTGCCTTTTGTTTAAAATAAAACATCCAGCACATGGGACTAAAGTAGTACTAATGTAGGAATGTAGATTGTCCAGAGTGTGGCCTGTGTTACATACACTGTGAACTATCACTCTGCTTCTCTAAACACACATAGACACACACATTAGTTGTTCCATTCACACACACTTTACTGCACTCTGAAGAGACATTTTAGCAGAATTAACTTGAGCAATGATACTAGTGCAGCCTAGAAATAAAGCAAGAGAATGACAAAACTATTTATACATATGTCTGAAGATCAATTACTCAAGGCAGTAACTTGGTTGTATGTATTAGAAAAGGAATGTGTGCTGCATTATAACAGTCTACACCAAAAATAGAACATTTCTACCAGGGACTGAAATTTTAGTTTTGTTGAGAGTTCATTAGCAAAAGAAAAAATAGAATGAGAGTGAGTAAATGGTTAGCAGGCAGGGAGCAACGGTGCTATTTTCTTGTATTCTTTCTACAGTGTTTGCTTTGGGTGGACGGGCTACTTTTCCCCAAGACTCAATTTGTTTTAAGTTACAAGAGAACAGCACCAACTAAAATCTAAAGGAGAAACGGTCGTCATACTTCTGACGTGAAAGAAAAAAAAGAAGTCAACTTTAAACTTGTGAGTAGGCAGGAATGCAGAGTATGTTTCTTAGGCCCAAATTACAATAGTGAGGGTTAGCATTTATTTAGCGGTTCTTTTTGATCCATGATTAGGTGAATGACTGCAGGGTTCAAACTTGTGGCCCGATATGCAGATGCCTGTCCACTTCACAGTCGAGTTGAGCGTGCAGTGCATGCAGACCTCGCAGGTGGGTGGGTGGCAGAGTACGTGCTGAAGGAAGGAACACTGCTCTATATGTACAAATGCTCTGAGGAGGAGGGTCATGCTAGAAGATGTACACAGGAAGATTATTTGACTCTAAAACTCATGCCAACCAACATAATGTGATAAAACAACGCAACGCAACACTAGAGATAAGTGCCACTTTTTGAATAGAGGAGGCAGCAGAAATGGAGTTAATAAGAAACAGAATTCAGAGGAAGATTCAAAGGATTTAAATCAATTAGTGAAAGAAAGAGAAACTAGGTAGAGCCTGTGCAACATTTAGTTTAACATGCATGCACATGGATAAATGGAAATGCATTCAAATGAAATCCTAAAAGCAAACTGAGTTTGAAACATGCCTAAACCTAAAACATTGAGAGAGCTAGTACTCTTCAGAAGTTAACATAACAGTGCTGAGTAGGATTTAAAAAGAGTGAAAAAGACAACATGTAGCAGGAGTGGACCTCGAAGACAAAAGCACTGGACAACAGTCTTCACTCCAACAGACCAGTGATATTTATCTGGCTCCCGATACATAACACAGAAACATCATACCAGACATAACACCTTCAAAGACAAGAGTGTTCACAGAACTGGTTCTCTCGAACACATGAGCAGAGACCCAGATCTGTGCAAGTTGTTTCTGAATGACATGAAACACACACATTACAGCATTATGTGTTGTTCAAATCACACATGGAGGACACATTAATGTCAATGTATCCTATTAGGATTATGTTTGTGGAAGACAGTGCTCTCTTGACCCTCTGTCTTAATGGTTCCCAACCTTCATCTCAGGACTCCTTTAATCAACCTAACCTATCTCATAAAATTAGATTTATTTAAAATTTAGTTTCATTGGGTCATAAATATAGGATTTGAGCCTGACCAATTGCAGGCCATTTTACTCACAACATTTATAAACATGTGATAGCATTCATTTGAATCTATAAAAATCTGTTCTTAACTTTTAGCCCATTGTCTTTTTATTTAAGATGCAAATTTCTTTGTGTCACAAAGTTGCTTGTAAAAGCTGTATAACTTGTCCCAAAGAAATTGCACTATATAAGGTAAACATATTTTGAAGAAGAACAAATATAACAAAGAAACATAAAAAAGAAAATGTGTTTTAGATGAAAGCAAAAACAGGGTAATTTCTCCTTTAAGACATGTCTCCTTGTTATTTCTTTTGCCTGAGGTTGTATTGGTTGGGAACCACTGCTCTAGCAGAGGGTATACAACATGTCAGCCTCTGACTGCATTGTATCAGGAGCATCCAGCAGTGTGTTTTCACCCAGCATTTTGAGTTGATGCACAAATAGCTTGGGTGCTCCACTGTGGACGGTGTCAGTTCTCCTGGAGGCTGTCATGTTTTCTGTATACAAATCTGAAAGCACAGAGTGGTGTGGGTATGTCAGTGTACTATTGTAGCATTGCTATGGATAATTGTTCTGTTCTTTCCAGAAAGCACTGCTTGTGATAATCCTTTCTGTGGATGCTTTTATGGACTCTTTGTAAATAAAAGTTATTACTTTTCGAATACACAAAGGCCCAAAAGCACTGTGGCAATGCACAACAGAATGCAGAGGGCAGCAGCTGAAGTTCAGAGAAGAGACAGACAGAGAAAGAAAGTGAGAGCAGAGAGGTAGAGCTAACACAGCCTCTTCTCCAGGCTCAAAGACATTTCCTGGTTTCAAAATGGGACTTATCCCTCTCTGCCCTGTTTGTTTTGCCACATTTTGGAAGGCCCCTCCCTTTGTGTTAGGAGGAGAAGGCATCTTACTTACATCAAATAACCTTTCTATATACACCTCCTCATTGACCTTATCACGAAGCATATCCTGAGAGTGCCGCACAAAGGTCACATAGCCATCGGCCACGTCCATTCCCGGCTTCTGTTGAGCAGAAACACAACGGGTCGTATCACACGCTGCATCACAAAGTTTATGTATTAAAAGAAGCAGGAGAGGGAAATACACCAGTGCATCATGCTGTGTAATGTATCACATGAGCTCACGGCCAAACAAGCAACTTACAGGTACATCCACATATTTAGAAGCAGCTTTCACCTGAAATCACAAATAATTCAGTTCTCTCAAAATTAAAAATAACATGATTATTTTGTTATCACACAAAGGCGCTAAAGAACTGTATCTCACCGTGAATGACAGGAATGAGGAAAAGAGCGTTCCTTCATCATATCTGGAAATCTTGGCAAGGACGCTCTCCAGAATTGCAACAAACTAAAAAAAAAGAGACTCAGCAAACTCATTTGCCATCGCTCAAGAAACAGCAGAATATTGTATATACTGAATATTTTTTTAATTATTATATTATTCTTTTGAGATTTCACACCTTTGCAACCAGAAGTTGGATCATATCCTTCACACTTTCTTCAATCAGCTCATCTATTTGGGAGTGGAACTGCTTCTGCAAAAACAAGACACAACTGATCATTTTCTCACTGAAGATGCTAACAAATCCTTGGAGCTAGTTAATGGCGTACCTCTTGACCTATCTCCATTGCACACAGTTTGGCTGATTGGTCCTTGGCGTCTACCATCACATTGAACATGGTGCATAATGTGGGAGAAATGCGGAAATCTGTGGACTTGCTGCTCTTTGTCAGTTTGGACTCGAAGGCCATCCTTGTGCTATGATGTGAGTAAAATATGAATACACACTGAGCTATGAAATATGTATTCACTGTTAATATCACTGCCTCTGAGCAGTCTGTCTGTTTATTTGGCCAGGCCGGTACACTCACCGCTTGACGCAATTCTCAATCATGTTACTGGACATGAGCTTAATGCGGCTCTCAAGGTGTTTGGCGAACTCCTCCTCAGGCCAGTGCAGGTCCCTGATGAACGTCTGCAGGGCGTCCAGCTTCCAGAAGAGGTCCTCCGATGTCCCGGAACCGTTGCTAGTGGCAACGCAAACACACATGCACATGTTATGTAAGAAAAGGTCGCAAATGGCCAGTATCGGGCTCATGGGAGGGAAGGTGGGTTGTGTATTGTGGCAGGTACAGAGGAGGATTCAGCTCCTTTATACCAGAACACAAAGTTAAGTGTTACTCCCACCATAAACTGACTGCTCTGGTTAAATGTCGTTTTGACAGTCAGTGTATGGGTGAAAAGAAGCAGGCGGGGGTTCACTCTAATTCAATAACCATGCTGTGTGGTATTATGGTTATTGATATGGAGAGTGAAGTGGCCACATGCAGGTAAGTCACTGCAGCTAGAGTCACACTGTGTCAAGACAAAAGTAAAATGGTGAATGGAAAAGTGAGGGAGGGCATGTAAAACAACATTGGTGTTCATTCATTTCTTTGCATAGTATACTGTATGTTTTATTCATAACATTACAAGCCCTCTCTCAATTTCCATGTCTCCAAGCTGGTGGGGTCCTCTGAAAGATTGGATAGAGAAACCATGCAGACCTTTTGGATATCCTGAGTAGACCTGATTGTGAGAAGGCTGCAGTTAAGTTGGAAAGGAGTTAGAACTCCTTTCCGACCAACCATGTGCCTCTCCAATCACAGCGCTATCAGGAAGGTCAGAGATGAGCCTATAGCCATGTATCTATTTTAAGCAAATGTCTGTGGAGATACAAAACTGCACTGTAAATTCTATAATGTAGCTTGTGCGCACCACGTTCAGGCCTGTATCTCCGCACCTCGGCTCAACAGCATGCATGTTGAGACAAATGAGAGTGTTTCAGTCTCTCATTGCCAAGAGACAGAACCCCTTCTACTCTAGCACCTCTCAGAGCATCCTTGGCATGAACATGTGCTGTTAAGGAGTCACACAGAAGGCATCATGCTGTTCAGGAATGTGTTGGATAATTTAGTCAGACCACAGTACAGTATGTATTTTGGAGTTGAGGCCATCTTCATACCAAGGCAGCTTCTGATTGCTTAAAAAATTTCTAAAGTAGACTAGTTGAATACACACTCAGAGTCATATATAGCAGCCATCCATGACGGGGTAGAAAAGCTAGGCATTTGTGGAAGGTTAACTGACAGTCCTGCTACTGGCACTGGCAGATTTGGTACTTTGGGAATTTGGAGGTTCACATTTGGTAGGTTCACATTGGGCAGATTACTTGTTAAACTCCTGCAGAAAAAGACAGACAAAAAGAAAAAAAGAATCCATAACAGTGGAGCTGCAGAAAGCCATGTAACACTTATCATAAAGCAAAGGTTTTAAAATAACTAAGGATAAAAATGTTGCAGACATTAACATAGATAGACAGTCAATATCGAAGACACACAGTTTACACAGAGAACTACAGAGTAAGGACTGAATGCACACATATATACAGTTTTAAATGCAGTCAAAAGAAATAAGCAACGCAAAAACAGATATTTCAAACTGACTTCTTGGCTAATCAATCTCGTAATTATAGTTATAATAGAAAATGCAAAAGAAAAACGGCAAAAAAGCAACAACAAATAAATCATGACAGCAACATAACAAACTGGAGGCCATTTGTTTTTGGCAACATGTCAAAGCACACATTATGAAGGTTAGTTCACGGAACAAAACAACAGAAATATTGGTGTTGCCCTGACCCCAATGTGTCAAGAAGAATTGTAAAAGCACATTCATTAGTCAAAGCTATTTTAAACTAAAGAACCTATTTCTTTTGCATAGAAAGAAAATAGGTTATTCAGCAGTCTCCTGTTCTGTGGGCTTAAAAAGTGAACCTACAAGAGAGGCTGGGTAAAAGTCCCAGCTGCTCTCCCAGTTTCTCACGCCTCCATGCAGTCAACCTGTCATGGCAATACAAAAGCGCTGCGTCTCCAGGCAGTCTACAGCTGAGCTACAAACACACAGGCTTCTTACTTTACAGGCTCCCAGGACTCGCGCTCAAAGCCCTTGTGAATTGACTGTGCGATGGAGGACTCCATCAGATCCACATATCTAACCACCAGAGGGGCGTACAGATCCTGAAGGTGCTTGTGGAACTTTCCATTGCACAGATGGTCTATAGGAGAGAAAAAAAAATAGAACAAATGTATTAATGACTCTTACACAACAAAGATCAGAGCTCAAAACGAGGTCATTATGATTTTAAAATACGGCTTTAAAATGCAAATGTTTATGTATACTGTATTTTATGTGGAAAAGATTATGTGAAAAATAAGATAATTAATGGGTATGGTAAATGTCACTGCACTGTAAAGTAATGGTAGACTGCGAGAAATAGAAAACTTCTTCAGTGTGTTTTAAGTTTGAAATGAGTGAATTTTAACATTAGCTCTTTTTTTTTTATTAAGCCAAAGAAAACTCAAATATGGCTTCAGCTAACTTATATAACTAAAGCATGATAAGGTTGGCCTAGTTCTATTCTAAACAATTGTAATCTCGTGTTATAAATGACAAATGTGGACAAGTGCAAATACCACCCGACGAGAATGCATCATACAACAACACATCCAGCTACTAAATCAGATTTGACGGTTTAAACTAAAAAGGTCAGGCAGTGTTTGTTTTGTTTGCCTAACATGAACTATATGTCTGTTCAGAATGTGACTTTAATTCATCATTGTTATCATCTTCACGCCCTTGACTTGAGCCAATATGAAACTTGTAAAACTCACAGTCTGTCCGTAGATAGTCGTTGAGCAGCTGAAAGAGGGGGAAGCTGTCCCAACTCTCAGGCGACTGGATCTCCAGAGCGGCATCCATGTCGATGGCATAGAGGGCCAGGAAGGTTTCTGCATGCTCCACCATAAGGTCTGTCCACCACGCAAAGGCCTAGGAATACACCAACAGGGAGAACACGCAGGTGTGTTCATATAAAAGTCCACGAGACTGCACTCTATGTTTATGTTCTGTTGTTGTGAGACAGATGCCTCCAGTTCATTAATAGTCAATAAGTCACTGAGTATCTTCTTTAAGTTTTACAGAAGGCCTTTATGGACTCATTGTCTATGCTCTGAAACCCACAGCTTTTTTCAGGGAGGGGTTATTTGTTCTGCAAATGTAACATGAGAATCACACTGTGGGATTGCAAGTGCTGTATTTGAGACTAGCTTCTCTCATGCAACTGCTGCATGCTTCCCTGTCGTTTAAGAGACAAGGTTTCGACCATTCACATCTCCACCAAACTCAGCATCGTCCGCTTGATGTGAATGTGACTCATGCACGTTTTATAGGCACGCCAAAGACTGCAGCATGAAGCATCATCTCTATATTGCCTGGTAGTGTGTCCGTTCTAATTTGTGAACTAGGTCTGAGATTCAGCTGACTGTGTTCTGGCACAGTCCAGGCTTCCGTGCCCTTTGACAGCAGGAGTGCAGCAGTTGCTTTGCTGGCAGTCTCGGCTTGGCTTATTTGCTTATCATTCATTCTTACAGGTTGCCAGGTTTAATAATCAAAATGTAATTTTTTTGAATGGTGCGGCATGCATACTTAAGTTAAATTTTTTATTTATTTTCCCTTGTGGCTAATCACCACAGACTGTAGCTTACCTTTCTACTTACCTGCCCAGAATTCAGTTAAACTCTTAAAAAAACAGGAAGCGAACAAAACCTTTTTCTCCATCACATTTTAGGAGAGATACTCTTGTGTCAGACAGGGGTTAAAGAGGGGACTGTAGGAGAGGGTTGCTCAAAGGTCAACAGACAGTGGCCTCCAACCTTTGATGGTGCATAAGGGATACATTCAGGACCCTGAGTTTTAAAGCAGACCCAGCCATACACACTTGACAGTGCTTTTCAAGGCAATAGTGTCACAGGGAGCAGTCCCGAGAGACTGCATTGATGCTGGGGGAGGGGGCATGACATCATTACCTTCATCTATTGGGCATGCACAGAGCATTAAGGGCAGGTCAGCTTTACTACATACCTCTTTTCCCTGCTGGGATAGTCACCAATCATATGACAGTGAGAACAACAAGAAGATGTACAAAACAAAATATGTATTTTTGAGGCATTTTTCTCAGAAGGGACTGTAAACTCGGAATAGACAGCAGAGACTGATGGAAGAGAAGCCAGGGAGGTAATGTTTGAACAAGGGCGGACTATGAAATTAATTGTCAGATGGAGAGGGAAACAAATGTTTATGGAGGATCAAACTTCAAAGGTTCACATGAGCATACTTCAGGATATATATTGGTTTGGCATGCTTAAAGAGAAACGAAACCTTTTTTATGGCCTGATGAACATGCTTTATGGTCACAATTATGTTGAGCAAGCTACAGTGCCTTTTTCAATTTGTTCAAGTTTGTCTCAGTCCTATGCCTACACAAAACCCCACCCATTACTCTAGTGTCTAAGACTTGATTCTGTGCTCTAGAAGGTGCCTCTAGCAATAGTGGCGCACATGCCATACAGGGGGGTCGTGATGGGGGCTGAAGAGGAAAAAGAAACAAAAATACTGTACCGATTGATCTCCAGAACTTGTGACTGCCGTCTGTCAAGCATATTCAGAGAGATAGAATAAATCTGCTTTATCTAAGAGCACATTGGATCATCTTAGATCTACACATGCTCATCATGACTCTAACTCCTACAGGGAGAAAATAATGCAACGGGGGACACTAGTTTGTATTATGGGGGAGACATAATAAAACTAGCAGGTTATGTGTATGCTTTCCTTTGCCCTTCTACCTCACTACCTTTCATATATTTACCTTTAAAAACACATAACCGTCATTCACAGCTTTTAGCCGCTTATGTAACTACGCTTCTGAGCAGGATAGAGCTGCACTCACATAGAGGCAAATTTACATTCTTTGCACAAACATAGCGTTGTGGCTCATGTCGCCACGGTCTGCTGAACACCAATTAGGGCCTTCCTAAATTAAATCCTTTTTATTTATTTATTTTTAAGTTAGCTGTAGATGAAAGCAGCTTTATTTATAGTACGTTGATAATCAGTCTAACTGGCTCCCGTTGGGCAGAGTGAGATAAGAGTGAGAGCGTAGAGGGGGAGTGCTTTGAGGGGGAGACGGAGAGAGGGGTCTCACTCACCTCCGCGTGGTGTTCCTGGTTCTGCTGGAGGACCTCTATGACTAACTCCGCCAGGCGAATTGTTTCCTCCAGCTTTTTGGCAGGCGTGACTAAGCGGCCTACGTTCTCTGAGACAAAAGGATGAGGGTGAGGGATGAGCAGTTAGTCAAGCACAGAGAAGGATTCCAGGGGGATTTGTATCACTGTTCACATGATTTGACTCACTATATATTTGACTCTTTGCTAATAAACAGTCACAGCGCTTACACTGTGATGTTTTGCCTATTACAAACCCCCAGTATACAAGAAGAGTGATAGTTGCATAACATTAAGAAAGGTGATGTTCTTGAAATAATCAGACTGATGGGTGAGTCAGGCACAGAAATAGTGGCATTGAAATGGAGATGCAGAATACATGCAGAGTATGAAGAGGTACTGAAGACGCCGTCTGCATGAAGTCTTGTGGTGTGAATGATAAAACATACACTCACTGTACAAAACATCCCTTATCTGTTAAACCATTTAGACCTTGTTAGCTTTTTAAACGTAGTCTTTTGTAAGGATTCAGACTGAGAAGCAATGGAATAATTATTGTAATGTTGTAATGGCTGTCAGTTATTTTAGGTTAAGAAAATAAAATAGGTCAGTAATTCATAATAGTTAGTGTTACTGTAACCAATGTGCTGATTAATATCTCCTAATTCCTTTTGTATTTTTTATTCTTTATCAAATCAAGCTTCAAATCACACCCTTTTGGCCGACAGAATGTACACATACAAGACAGTTACATCAAGATGATTTGTCAGACTGTGTGACTTGATGGCAGATGTATTATTTGGAACATGGACGTGGGACCAGATGGCTACACACAACCTTAAATCAAAAGCACAAATATACATAACTCTACATAAAACAGTAACTGCTCTAACACTAAATCCTTTCGTTTCCAAATAGCGGCCTGTTGGTGTTTGATTTAACTTCTGTTTTTGTGATAGCTGCTAAAATAAATTTGAAGGAGAGAGTCATGAGACATCTTTGGTAATATTTACACAAGATGATTCAATTAGGGTACCATTTTAATTTCAGTTTAGCTGTATGATGATTACACTGAAAGCAACTATCTTAAATGGGATTACAAGAGATGCCATATCAAATAATTCTATATGCACATAATGCTATGCCACCAATAAACTTTTTTTTTTTTGTGTAAATAGAATGGACATTTAAGTCCAGTAATGTCCTCTTTTTATTCCTAAATTCAACACATAGAAAACACTTTTGAAGGAGACTGTATTGCTTTATATATATATTTTTGTGAAAAAAATTTTTTGTGTTTGTTTTTACTTTTGGCTTCAAAGTTAATCTTAAGATATTGTATGAATTTAATTTGATTTGTAAAGTTTTAATTAGCATATAAAGTAATACACTCTCCCACATAAATGTTGTGTAGGAAGAGGTGGTAGTTTCAAACATGCGAGGCATTAGGTGTCAGTGTGTTATAAACTGTATACATTTTCTTTTGTGAGCATGCATAGGCTAAAAGTCTCATCAGAAAATGCATTTGTATCAGGGGTATGGTCTCTATATGTATCCTGTACATGTGCATAAATGTGTGCTTGGGCATAAACCACAAGCTAAACATGGCTTCACCTGGATCCTTTTGATCCTTTTGACCTTTCTCAACTTCAGCGACACAACAGGGGGAGAGAAAAGATAAAGAGGAGATGTTTAGAATTAGCGTGCTCTAAGGTAGTCTTTCAGGTTACAGGGGATGGTTGAGAGTTGTTATTCATCGCCATGTGACCCTTTCACTGAATCTGCTGGGATGCTCTCTGTCCCGGAGAGAGTGGGGTTTCTAGGCAACAGACACAAACGTCACAAACACACAGTAAAACAGAGACAGCTAAAAAATTAGCCTGTAAAAAAGTGGAAATCAAAAAGAACAAACATAAAGAAGCTTGGACTTATCCATACACAATAGACACACGGAAAGCTGCCAGGATTGAAGACGAGACACACAGAGTGGAATCAGTTGCAAATTATACCTATGCTGTTCTCCCCTATGTCATAAATTGTCTTAGTGTTAAAAACATCCTACCTGTTGGGCACAACACGCCACTGACACATGATCAGACCAAATGACTGGAGGAGATAATAATGTAAGCAATGTAAAAATGCATTCAAGTCAAAGTAACATGGGTTTCCAACCAAAAGGAACAAAAAGCTTACAGACATGCTCATTTATGTCCATTACAAACAGATGAGACCAAAAAAAGGGCCTAATTGACCATAAAAGGGGACTAATTGACCGGTGCTGCTCAGATCTTCTGTTGCAACACCATTCACTCTCACAGACAACGGTACAGATGCAAACAAACATGTTGGGGAGTTTAAAGAGAGAAGGGGGGATGAGGTGGGCAAGAGAGCACTGAAATAAATCAGGACGAGGTTAAGGTGGGGGTGGGGGTGATGAAGGTACTCACGGATGGTTAAATCCATCACTTGAGACGCCAAGCAGAAGACAGGGTGCTCAAACATTTCCCTCTTTTTTCCTATAAAAAAGGATGGGGGCATGCAAGAGGCTGGGGTCAGACATGGGAAGGCTAAAAGTGAGAGGGATTGTGGGAAGGAAGAGGCCTGTCCAGGTGAACACATTTTGGGCAGGAGGCCCGTTGTAAAGTGGCCTCACAAGGACAGTGAAAGATACTAAGCTCCTTAGTATCTTTAGCACCCTGGGGTTTTTTATACATACTATGCACCAGGAAATGTCTTCTGTTAAAGCTCTATGTGTAATCCATGCCAATAAAGCACAGGTCATGTTATGTCTCCAAGCACATGCAAGCGGTGATGCTGGTTTGTTGCTATTCAATCCCAGCATTTCTTTAGTTAAATGCCATTAGATCAAATAAACCATGTGGGAGAGAAGCAACGCAGACAGGAAGGAAGTGGAAGAAAGATCTTCAACAAGACAAAGAAGAGGAGAGCTGCTGGTGTTTGACGGCAGGAACATCAAAGGGAGAGCAGGAGTGTGCAGGATGTTCAGGTAAACTGAACACACAGTCGTCTAGTCACCTAATGTCTTAAGACCAGAGACATTACGCAGTTTGTGTCGATAGTCAAGGCACAATGAGAGGTCAGCACATCAATCAACAGATTTCAGGGCTTTGGATTTGAATGCATTTTTACTCACACACCTCTACACAAAAGCCAACTTGACCTACAGAACAGCACAGAGCTAAAGTGGGCCTGAAACAAAGGAGAAAGTTATTGGACTGTGAAACAAAAAAAGGACCCACAAACTGTGACAGAAGATTCGGGATGCCACAGGTCATTTGGGATATGGACACAAATTACCATATGCCAAGTGAACTCAGTAAGCCTTCATAAATAAATAATGACGAGAAACAACTTTGCAGGAATAACAAGAATAATAAGTAGTATTTGCCACACACAACAGTTCATCAAACACATATTCAGCACAAAGTAACATTTTACAGACCATTACAGTTATACTCTTACAGCTGTGGCACATTCAATTAAGCATTGTATAATTTGATTACCTTCAATTTTTGCGTAGTCTTTAATCCGTTCATAGTTGAGCATCGCTGCCTGCTCCAAACATTTGCGGATTACTCCTTTAACTTCTTCTGGAGGAACTGGGGTCACAATGTCTTTCATCAGGACCTGCAGACCACAGTTAACGAGGGATTAACAAGTTTGATTGCACCATGAGGAATGGAATATCATTGAAGAAATCTACAAACCCTTTCAAGCAAAGATAAAGTAGCCTTCAGTGCACCCTCTGGACGACCAAAGGGGAAAAAATATCTACAAGAAATAGCCAAAATTATGTTCAGACAGTGTTTTGTGGATTAAGGTAGTAACCGGTTGGTGATTTGCTAATTACCTGAAATTTACAATGTGGTTTTCCAAAATAACACGCAACCGCTCCTTGATGTCTTCAAAGCGCTCCTTCTCGTCCACTATGACTGTGCTCAGCCCGTCGGGCCTGTGAAGATCACACCCACACATTTGAAGTCTGCAGACGTCCCGCAGAGGTTCAAGTTATGCAACCTAAGTCTGAGTCTGACACGAGCAATGAGTGAGTAAAACACAGTCCTGGCTGACAGCTTTAAACTCCACAGGAGTTCCCTGCACTTCAAGTGTGATGCACTTATCTTTGTGAGAGTTCTCTTTTTGTTACAATCATGAATATATGACAGAGTCTCACCTTTTGGGCACTTGAAAGAAAGGAAATTTGAGATCCTTTCTCTTTCTAAACTTGAACATGCGTGCCGGTTTAGTGGCAGTGCTGGGGTCTGGGCTTGGGGAGCTCTTTGGGGACTGTAGGGCCTCATAGCCCAGCGGCCCCCAGTAATGCCCTCTCTGACTTTAACAGATGCATGGGAGGATGAATAATATGGACAGTAAGAAACTATGTCAACAAAGGACAAAGAGAAAAGAAAACAAAGGAAAAATGGTAGCAACAAGGATATGTAGAAATATTGAACTGATTAAATACATAACAACACAAAAAGTAACATACCAACATAAACATAAGAGAACAGAAAGGTTAACACAAAAATAAATCAATAAAAAAATAGACAAATGCCTACTTGAGCTGATGATGGTGCTTCTACTCTGCCTTTGTTCATAGTTTTAACCTCATTTATGTATTGTACAGTTCCTACTTGTCTAAATGATGTTTCAGTTAAAGACGCTTGTGCACACCTGTTCCCATGGACATGGGACGCACAGAAAGCAAAGCTGTAGTGTAAGAGAGTGGGGTCAATAATGGCCCCTTTCTCTGCTCTTTCCAGCAGGTCCCGCAGGTAACAGAGATGTCTGTGGCACCCTCGCACACCGTTCCTGGCACAGTACTCATCCAGGACAAAGACTTGGCCCGGGCTGAACCATCCCTACATGACAGAGTACAGCTAAATGAGCTTATATTGTACATCCTCTGACCAAATACCATGTACAAGTCTTACCAAGCAGCAGAAGGTGTCATTGAGCCTGTTATCCAGTGTGAGCCGCTGCACCATCTCAAAAAGGGAGGCGTGGTCAAAGCTACAGGGGTTAGCGGAGATAAACTCATCCATGCCATGTTTCTGAGCTCTGTCAGCATCTATCCAGCCATTGGCACAGGGAAGAGCACACGGTTCAGAGGAGAAGCCATCAGTGGGGCCAAATATTCAGAGTTCATCACTACACAAACACCAGGGAGTCATTTGGCTACTTCTAAGGGCAAATTATAAACACTTACAGCTTACATTGTCAACTTGCATTGTGTCAGGACAGCGTAAAAAGATTGGATGTACACTGGTGGATAAGAGAGCACATATCTAAAACTAAGCTTCGAGGGACAGCTGCTTGGATGGCATGTGCATGCTTGGCTCTGAGTAGTTTATTCCTTGAAGTTTTGGAGGGTGTCATTAAGAAAAAAATCTATGTTAAGAAAGAGCTCTACTCTAGTTGAGATGCATTCTTATTAATGTTTTCAATAGATTCTGCCATTCTCAGTCGCTAAATGACACTTAGGTCCTGACAAATGAAAAGTCATGTGCTAGGAAAGTTAAAAATGACAAAATAATTTCTGAACAGTAAAAGTGTTTAAAAAGAATTCATAATAATTGTGCCAAACGCTAATGATTGATAATCCTAAAATAGCTTCTGCGCCTTTAGCTTTCTTTGTGTCAAAGAAATATGTCAACAGGGTGAAAATCAAATGAAAATTAGTTTGAATAGTATTGTGTTAAAGACTTACAGAAGATTAAAATCACAACACATGACATTCGGAGACTAGACTGACCAAAATCTCTTCAAGCAACACACAAAATGATAAGGACAATAAGTCAAACTATATACAGAGATGCACTGGTGTCCTCAGTGTGAGAGACAGCGTCATGTCATGAGACACTCAATGTGAATGATGATGATTTGAGCGTGGGGGCGGAGAGTGAAGGCCTGAGCTTTTTAGGGACTAGGTTGATGGACCACATCAAGCACAGAGTGACATCTGTCAACCCTTCCGGTTGGGGAGAGCAAAGGGAAACTGCAGGGGCAATTCTATTTCAAAAGCAGAAGCTACACAGGGTTATGAGTTTGGCTTCAGATGTGTGTTAGTTATTTTGAGCTAATCTAAGAGACAAAGAGGGACAACAATTAAAAGGTGGACAAGTGACAAGTACAGGACGCAGTTACGTAAAACATGGACATCAGGAAACACTGAAAAAAAAATATTAGTGGGCCCAATAGCGGTGACACACAAAAGGTGAAAACAAAGAAATCCTAAGAATGGGACAGTAGTTTGACAAATTAGCAGAAAGAAGTGACCAAAAGAGTAAAAGTGACAAAAAATGAGTAGACAATATGGAGGAAACATCTATAGAGTGAAAAAGAGGTGTCTGGGGTTGAGCTATAACACACAATGACTTGGATATACTGTAACTTAAGTTGGTTGAAAAATAAAACACTCCAGGACACAATCAATACTAGTTAAAAAAACAGAAAGAAATTGTCAATAATCGCCCATGAGTAAGTTAGCATTGTGAAGTACTGTTAGCATACATTGATAAATCATTACATGCTTGAGAACAGTGTGACTGCTCATTAAGTTTTAGACGTCATGCACATCTGCAGACCCTTTTTCAAATTTGCGGTTTTTGGCATTCCTTTTTTTTTTTTTTTCTACGCATTTGCAAGTTGACAATACTTGAATATGTTGCAGTGTATTCATGATCTCTACAGAGCACACTAACAGGCATACCACTACCGGAGTACTCTAATAGGGTAGCAATACAATTTGGTGCATGGGTAAATAGCATGAAGCTGACAGAGGCAAAATTGTAACATTCTCTGGGATATGGGGGTAAATATATAGATATGTATTTGTATGGACACATGACACAGGTGTTCTCCTATTCAGGCAAACAAAAGGGCAGTCAAAACAAATCAAAATGAAATCTGTCCTAATCTGGTGTAACACGGGTCTAAGTCTATATCTGCAAGCCCATCTACTGTAGAGGACGGGGAGAGTCCGGAGTATTGTAGTGGAAGAAGGGGCGGCATTAGCTACTCCTTGTCTTTGGCATTCAGAATACTCCGCGTACATATTTGCCAACTCTCATTGGGAAAAAGCTCAAAGAAAAAATACCTTAAAAAATTGAGCCCTCTGATGTAAAGCTGGTTGAAAAATCTTTGAAAAAAAGTTGCATACTTAAATTGAACCTTATGTACTTACCGAAAAGTTATATAAAAAATACATTTTGTCTATTTGAATAAAACTGAGTCAGCAGCAAATGAGCAAATGCTTTAATCTGAGGGGTCCACTCACCAATAAGAATAAAGAGAGAAGGCAATTATGCAGTAACAGCTCTAATATCACTTTCTACTATTGCTGAGTCAAATCATAAACGTCTTAGAATAAAATACATGCATCCTATATTGGCACGGATGGATGCTTATACTTCGATCCTCAAGTAGAGGTCGTCCAAAAACAAAAATAAACTAATATCTAATAAGACATGAAGCGAGACGTGAAAGGAGAAGAAGGGGGGGATAAGAGAGAAAGAACGTTGCATTGGTCAGATAATCGGCGGGGATTATCTGAGCTGTGCCGGCTACAGGGAAGCACTTACCCTTGAGTCCAGCTAGAAGACAGCAGGGTAAGAAGGGACAAACCAGAATAACATAAAGACTAGCAACAAGGCTGAAGGAGAGCAATCACGAGAGACCCTGACCTATCAGCTGCATTACTCAAGAAGGGTAACAGGCAAAAAGCATGAAGTAGTAGAAAAACACACAACTCAAAAAACAACAACCTACACCAACATGAGAGTTTGTGGCGGTGGCGTTTGAGTATGTGAGGATACGTGAACTTGACAACACATGTCATTTTAAAGAAGAGAATATGAGAAAGATAGAAAGAAGGGGTATAGAGCGCGACAGAGACAGGGAAAGAAGATACCATCCTCATCACTCTACTGCAGTTCATTTATCTGGATTTAAGGAGTTATGAGCGAAGTACAGTCACTCTTTAGCTGCACTTACAAAAAGGGACATAATATAGAGTACATACTCAAAAAGCTACCAACGTGTCTGCCAGAAGAGGGTAGAGTACAATTATCATAGTAGAAATAGTCTGAAAAAGTATTCTGCGACAAAGATTAGGTAAGTAAAGATGTATTGTGCAAGTCAAACAAATCTTTTATCTTCAATAATGTATGCATGAACAGGTATAGAACAGAAACATCTCTCTTTCTCATGTTTCCACTGCAGCAGAGTGAGGAGGCCTTTATATGTTATGGTCCCAGTGCCATTCAAGATCACCGGGGTTGAAACATGTACGCGTGGTGTACCACAATGTTTCAGAGAGGAAAGAGGAGGGGTCTGTGCCACTGTGAGGAGGCTTTGAATGGCAACAGCTGGCATCAGAGAAGTCAACTAACCACAAAAACGATCACATACTGGACAAAGAAACCAATGGAGAAACAACATAGAATTCATGTGGCACATCATATTCTTGTAATTCATGTCTTTATATTTATATTACTATTACTATATAAAAAGAAGAGTTGTTATTTTATTTTCACAATGTGGATAGAATATCAATTGTTAAAAAAAAAAAAAGATTTTGATAAGAAGCCATTGCACACCAAAAATTTTGTTCTGAATAGCAGGATCTATTATGGTAGTTTGTCACATACGTTTCTTTCTTGTTTTACTACAAGTAGACGAAAAGACATTAGATTACGTTTAGATTATTTGGAGTTTTGGGGTTTATACTTACTTACTAATATTTTCCCTTCTTTAATGAGGGCAGACACAGTAGACATTACACCAGAGGTTTGTACAGATGCCACACTACTGTACACAGTCTTACCTTCAATTTTCTATCTGAGTGGCCGCTGCTTAGAGGTGCATTAACAGATCGGTTAAAACTTAACACACACTAGGACTGAACTTCCCTGTAGTGCTATGATAATAGGATAAGGACTGTACTGTCTGAATCCAAATGCGTCAGACTCTTCTCAACTGTGTGTGTGTGTGTCTGTCTGTCTGTCTGTCTGTGTGTGTGTGTGTGTGTGTGTGTGTGTCTGTCTGTGTGTGTGTGTGTGTGTGTGTGCTTGTCTGTTAGTTCTACCAGCACAGTTGTGACTGTAGTGTGAAGAGCATGGTGTGAAACATTCATGGTTTAGACCTTACATTGATTTGTGGACGGAAACTGCTTTCTACTAAAGTGAACATGTTGAGTTTTGGGCTACTTACAGAACTGAGAAATTGGAGCGTCCATTTGAGCGGAGACACCCCCTTTGGAGTTGAGTTTCTGGACCTGAGTGGGTGGAACGGGCTTGTGGGACTGGCCAGTGGCGCGATACATGGCCTGGACCCACAAGATGCGATCCTGTTCGTCGTCACTGGCAAAGATCACAGTGTCTCCTTCCTTCACTGCATTGAAGAACGTTCTGCCCCCATCCAAGCCTTGCACAGCAAACACATTACTTAGTTATACATGTCGTAACTAGGCCTCAATCTTTATGTGAACACACCTGGTTGTGGGTCACTGTAGTCTACAGTGTACCCATCCAGTTGGAGTAGCTCCTGTGGTTCTGACTTTTTCTCTCTGTAGCTGCACATGGCAAATGTATACTGACTCACCTATAAAATAAAGAGTCAGGCTCACACCAACCAACCTAAGAAAATCATGGATTTACACTTTTATGCAAATTGTTTTGATTCATGTCTGAACATAAGTACTACCGTGGTCCTTGACAGTCATACAACATTTTTTATTTATGCCCCATACCTGTACAAGGACAAAGAAACGCTTCTTCCAGCGCTTCCAAACATTCTTCCCAAATGCCCACAGATACCTGCAGGAGACAAAGATCATTATATATGGCACATGACCACATTCTTCATCTAATTAAGGTCAGGGTATATAAATAAAACATAAGCCTTATTTTTTTACATTTTAAGAACCTCCTAATTAAAAATATCTAAACTGCACACTACCATCCACCAGGGGGTGTAGTGTACTTCACAGTATTTTTCCATGGTACATGAGTAGAAAATGAGGCCAAGGAGAGCTGGAGCTCCATAAGAAAGACGTGGAAATGAAAAGCACATCTCTCACCCGCAGTGCTTCATGTTCTGTGGTTTGTCCATGCGAATAGCCAGTTTGATCCTCAGATCTTGGTCAGGGCAGGCCTTGGTTACAGTCATCTTATGGAGCTCCGACTGTTTAGGGCTGTTGGGAGTTGGGTGGAGAACAACCTGCACTCAGAGGAAAATAAAAAATACAAAGTTTAAAATGTTATAAATTGATCATCTTCTGCAACATTCAGTTACATGTTTGCGAAGAACTGGCCTGTAGGGGTGGTAGGAGACCTTGACTTTTATGGAAAGTGAAATAATAAAAATAATAGTGAGTTTTGGGGAACAGTGCCTTGCTGTGCCTCCCTAAAGAGGAGGCCTAATCTTTCTTTGCTGAGTTAAAGAGCTTTCAGGAAGCCTGCCTTTCTGCCATTGCCGCTGCAGTGGGAGATCAAGGAGCCTTGTCACATCCAAGGTCAACGCTTCGACAAAACGTTTGCAGTACGTAGAGCAATGAAAGGGAAATAAGAAATCTGATATTGGAAAGGTTTTACTTCTAAGAACAACTGCAGATTGATCTGATAGTAATAAACATTGACTGTTACACCAAGGATGAAAAAGGGCATAATGTTTGCTTAAGGACTGAGGAAACAAATAAAGCACTGCTGTTCCCTCTAGTGCCTGCAGACATGCTGAAAAAAGTTTTTTTATCAAAGCCAAACTACTTAGACTGAGGCAAACCTTTAATTGTCACAATGGTAGTCACTGTGTAGGATATGAACAGTATGTTAGCCTTGATCAAATGACAAAAATTTTACACATGGTATAGTTTGATATGTGTTGATACTGTGTTGAGAAAATGGAAAAAAGAAGCGTCACCCTGCCCAGCTCTTTGTCCTCCAGCGCCAACACCCCGGTGCTCTCTGTAAACAGCTTCACCTTGACAGCAGGTAGAGGGTGAGTGGTGGTGAAGTCCCCTTGGGTACCCCAGCTGAAAGACATAACATAAGTCTCTCGAGGTTAGCTTTCATGACATCATGTCAGGACTGTGTTTTCACAATGGCTTCATTCGCAGCTCAGCTTCACTTACAAATAAAACCTACAGGTGCAGCGAAGAGGAACTCTACTAATGCTTTCACATCAACACTATACACAATAACAGCTGACAGTTCCACAACCTCAGGGGCTACACTTTACACAGCAGCAACGATCAGACATTTATGTAGTACATGACACAAAAATGCACACTTCAACATACTCGAGATGAGACGGTGTAAAATAACACACACTTTGTCCCTTCTTCTTATGTTCCAGCTATTTTTAATCCAGACATTTCTAAACCTGCATTTGGCAAGACTTTTGTATAATAAAGCATTTATCTTATCAGCAGAACTTATTGAGTGTGTCTGCTGGAGAAGAGAGCGGGTAGAGAAGCCGAAGACTTCTTCAAATGAACTTAGCATTGTCAGACATGTTCTGTTTAGTTTCAAAAAATGTGTTTCAGTAGAAAGACAGAGTTATAATTTTATAAAATCTTATCAAATTCCATAAAAATCGAAGGGGGTTATATGGTAAACATGTCAAAACTATTATGTAATGAGCAAGTCTCCAGTTTACCTGTTTTTTATGTATGAATGTAAATGATCCACTGTAGAGTAATCAGATTATGCAACACCTAGAGTACCTCTGCTTCTAAATGAAACTGACAACAATCTTGCATGTTTTGCTGGGACAGAACATAGTCGGGTTTCTGTCTAACATCCCTAATTACCTGTGATTAAATATAAAGACAGGACACTGCAGTCCAACATGCAGAGAGGCCGGACTGATTTTACATGAAGCCATTATAATGCTATGAAGGTGACCTTGTGGATCAATCTAATGTCTATTAATAGATGTGACAGTGCTCTGCAACTACAGCCCTTCCCCTGAATGATATTACAGCTAATGTGGGTCAAATTACTTACAATTACAAGACAATAACTGCACATTTCTAAATAATCCTTTTCATGCTTTGGTAGCTGTTATACATAAATACTAAAGGTAACTGCTGTGTTTTTTGTTTTGCGTGTGCACACCCACACAGAGGAAACACAGCCTCTTCTTGTTTTTATCTAATCCCTGCTCTCATTAGATGAAATTGTAGTTGATTTAAGTATAGCTACTGGGCAGATTAAACATTATTAATTGATGCTTACGTTGGCTTAGATGCTTCTGCTTGGTCAGTCTGGAGCTTCTCTCCTCCCTCCACCTCCATGGTGCAGTACACAATCCGATTGGGAGCCAGCGACTTGAGCCCTTGCACTTCCATGATCACCACCTGGGAAGCACACACAGACAAGCAATTACTCTCCAGCACACGGCCTCTCCGACCACCACCGAACATACTCACACATTAATTCACCAGTGTGGTGGCACTGTAGGCAAGGTGGGTGCAGTGTCTTGCTCAAGGACACACTGACAATTGGAACTGGGAAGAGGGAATTGAACCGCCAACCTTCCGGTTACTGGACGCCCTGCTCCTGAGCCCCAACAATTATGTTCATGTAGTACATCACTATTTTATTTTATATTTAAAACATTATTTTATATTTATAATTGTTTCAAATATATAAATTTTAATTATTATTACATTAGCATTTTCTATAATTTCCTGCAGTTTTTTTCTGAACTAATCTAATCTAATAATAACACTCAAAGCGCCCACATACACTCACACATACGACACACACAGCAGGAAAAGCAAAGTCCAGATGAGCTGGAGTGTGGAGTTGAAGGCCAGTTTGAACAGAAATGTTTTGAAAAGAGATTTTAAGCGACCAGTGGGTTCAGCTGAGTGTATGTGGGGAGGGAGGGAGTTCCAAAGTGTTGTCCCATCGGCCCCAACCAGGAACAAGGATCAGTGAGCTGGGTGGTGGTGGAGAAGCGGAGGTCAGAGGGGTACTGAGGGGTCAGGGAGTGGAGGGACCTGTAGGTGACACATGTATCTCGGCAGAGGTTTAGTCCAGGAGCGCAAGAGTTAAAGTGACGCACGCGTGAGTTGCAATTGTGTTGTATCAGTCATGTGACCAAATATGACATCACAAGATCACATTCACGAGTTAAAGTTTAATAAGAAAGGCTGATTGAGATGGTATGCAACTATAAACCCCTGTGTAATGTGGTCATTATAATGTTGTAATGTTTACTGTCAGTGTTGGTAATGTGTGACAGCATCAAACCTGAAGAGTAACAGACATTTTATGCAGTTGTATGAATATGTTCAGCACATAGATATTAGAAAATATGGATATGGTCAGGAGGCCATTACTCTCATGGATGAATTATCCATGATTAATTCTATTTCACCAAAATGTATGTGAGAAGCATTGAGGGTAAATAAGAAGGGGCTGGTTTTGTTACCAGCTAATACAATTATGGTTTTACACATTAAATGTATCTGCTGAAATAAATCTGCTTCAATTTTAAATCACAGCTTTTGAAGCACTGCAGCAAACCACAGACAGAAATGACAGACTATAATGATGTATTCTCTACTGTGTAATTGAGCCCAAGAACAGCGTCATATTCTTTGCACATTACAGTATGTACAGACTCTGAAATAGCACTGCATCATAAGAAATGAGGTGCGATTGCTCCCTTCTCGATGGTGATAGCTCATCTCAGACAAGCTGATAACAAGATGACTCACATTTCACATTTAAAGAGAAGGTAAAAAGGGTTTTGAGTGTGTGCAGTCTGTTCTTCTCTTTACATGGCAGCTGTTAAGGTCTGTCTGATTCTATGCTTAGTAGGGAGAAGACTGGTACATGAATAAATAGTTTTATATAATCCAAACAGGATAGAACACTCTTTTGGTCAGATTCTTTTGAATAGAGCATACCTCCAAAGTGAATGACAGAACCACATCTGACTTGGACAGCGTGTTCTCGTCTTCCTGGCCCATGTCGATGATTGAGGTATTGTGTCCTCGTTTCAGCTTTTGGAGTTTGAATTCCCCACCTTTGGACACAGGCATGCTCTCCAAATTGGCCATTAGTTGATTTACAGATGACTTCAGCTCCTCAATGTACATAGCCTCCATCTCTTTGGACACAAATTTAGGGAATTTCCCACCCTGGTGAAAAGACAGTGACTGTTATGAGGTGTAAATACAAATTTGTAATAATATGATCTTTCGTTGGAAAAGGGCAGGCTTTGTGGGTGGCAGCTCACACTATGCTTCTAACACTGTAGTAAGGATAACCATATTACTAACATATTAACTACACAATAAAGCTTATTAAAAAGACTCTGGGGAGTCTCCTGCAGAGTCTGACTCACTCTGGCAATCTGGTCCGCCATCTGAAGACGACCATCCAGCTCTCTTCGGATCTGCGCGGCCTGCTCGTCCAGGTTGTCTAACTATTGATAAAAAACAAACAGTGGTAGGTTAATAAGGTTACAAAAGATCCCAGCAGCATACTTTCAAAAGCCAGATGTTGCTGTCAAAGGTCCCATTTATTGCAAAGGTTCCTTCACACGGTATACTTTATATGATATGTTATGCTAAAAAAAAGTGTGTCAAATCTACACACTGGTTTGTTTTGAAAAGCTGCTGTCACAGCAGCCTGATGTGGCAGTGCACATCAATGACTCAAAGCAAATGGCTCATACCTTCATAAGAGCCATGTTTCCATCACCATAGAAACCGTGAATGGACCAGTGCCCTGTTAGTGTGAGTTTAATGCCAACCGTTCAAAAAACTCAAAGTCAAATGTGGACAGTGAAATAATGCTGACAATATTAGCTGGCACAAGGAAACAGAATAAAATGATGATGTCTCTATCTTATTTTTAGCTTCTGAATGCTTTCAATCATAGTGTCCAATTTTTTTTTTAAATCTGATGAAGTGAGTCACCAGTCAACACAACATCCACCGTCCACAAAACAGAGGCCTAATCAAGAGATAGTATTTATCTGCAGCACACAACTCACAGCCCCATTACTCTGAGCTGTGCAAGAGCAGGAAAGTACAGCCATGAGTTTTACATCTGAATGCTGCTGAATGTGCACAGTGAGAACAATATACGCTCATTTTTCAGTGTATCCTCTTTTGAATTGGAAAAGATTAGTTCCTACAATGACAACCTTCACACAATGTCTGAGGAATACAAAGATTTGCAATAAAAATGACTGTGAACACTATTTCTTTCTATTTCTATTTTTTATTTTGGCTATGCAACTTAGCTGCTATTTTATCTTTTACTGTTGCAGTCACTAAAATAAAAACGACTTCTCCACAGCTGCAAGGTTTCTGCTGTTGTCCACCTGTTTCATTCTACAAAACCATGGGTAGTTTCGTTTGACATGAGCCAGGGCTGAGCTCTCTGGCCGTCATGGTACTCACCCACTTTGATTACATTACGTAATTACGTCTTTCAGGCTTTATTATATTGATTCTCTGCTCCTTTCAGCAATTCTTTTTAAAAGAGAAGTGGGAGAGTCACTGCCGCTGTTAATGGTTGAGGAAGGAGGGTGTTCAGCCGGGACTGGGATCAAAAAAGACACACAGCAACAATGACAGGAACAAAAAAGAACAATATAAGCTTATCTCTGAAAAAAGAGAATTATTCTTTAAGCCATACATTTTACTGCATGTCTGCATTACTTATGTATCTGTTTCAGCCTACTAATGTCTGCATTATAGAATGAAGCTGGCCAGGTGGCAATTTAAATGGAGGCCTGTTAGTGTGAACTGTGAAGTCTGCTGTGTTACCACTGCTGTCCACTGAAGAGCCACCCCGCTACATAACCCAGAGTTCCTGTTTAGTAGAGCACATAATGTGACTTTGCCACCAGCTGCAACACAATATAGGCTCTTCAGCGCTCATAAAGAGCAGTGCTCTACTAAGACACATAAACAGCCGACACCATCATAGAATAAAAAGCCTTTAAACAACATCTTTTATATTTCATTTATACCTGTCTGATTTACATAAGAGCAGATTTATCCAAAGCCATAACTGTGACTTATGCTGATTGCATTTCTGCCAAAGTTGTGCTGGAGTTGACCTTTTCCCCTGCTGCTAGTGATACTGTGCTGACTGTCAAAACACTCCAAACTCTGGGCAATATCGGACTGCAGAGCTAGTGACATCTGACTCGTACTGTCCCAAAAGAAATGTCACTTGCCTGCCTGTGAAAGCAGCAGCTTATTCTTCCGGTTGCCTGACACTGCACACTGCATTCTCACACGTTGCAGTTTATCAAATGGCAAAGATGATGTGGGGAGTAACTTAGAAGCATGTAACGTGAAGGGGGACAGGCCATTACCTGCTGTTACCCCGTGTCTGCCTCAAAGCTGGTGACATGGGAGTACTTGCTGTAGGAGTTAGTGCTGGAGGTCAGTGTCCCCCCCACTGGCAAGGTCACCCTTGCCAGTGGTACACAGGCACCAAATGAGTGGCCAGGCAATCTGAGTTAAAATAAAACTAAAAGATGGACAGCGGCACTGCAGCTAAATAAAGGTGACACTGCCTCGCTGTTTGCCAGGCTGACAGCAGGTTAAAGGTGACAAAGCACAAGCATACCTGTAGTTAACAGCACAGCTCAGGGCAGATTCCCAAGAGGATGCTGGGACATTAGCAACTCACTCTCATCTAGTTCTTTAGAAGATAAAGGCCGGGAGGGCAAGGATTAAAATTGACTGATTAAAATTAGATGAACGCTAGGATTTGAAACATCTGGGCTATATTTAACAATTCATAGAGCTTAGTGTCGTGTCAGGTAGATGTAAATCATGTATGCAAGTTTTTTTACAAGAGTACAGACAAACAGGCAAAACATAAATAAGATGAGGCCATGACTATTTGTCACATTTTTAAATTTACTGACAAATATAGTTTATTTGTAGGATTAAATTTGGTCGTCTTCCCATTTATGGTTTAATATAAGAAATTGAATAAGTTCTTTGGCCATTAAACATATTGTTAAGATTTTAAACCTCACCAGTGCAGTAAGTGTGTTTTTTAGCACCACTGTCTTTTTTTGCTTAGACGTGGCTGGGCAGGCATAGCAAATGCTTTCACCCTCTTCCAATCCTGTGTGCAGCGAAGAAGCTCCATTACGCAATTATATCAGCTAAGGGCTAAACCAGGAAGAGCTCAAGCCTCATTTCCCAAGTAACAGTTGCTGACAAGACAAATTAAAGTGGAAAAGGGGGATTTTTTTAAAGCCTGGGAGGAAATGCTGATTTGAGTATGCATTGTCAGTCTGGGGGCCCCACGGGCAATGATTTGCAGCTTCTTGGAGGGAAAGCCTGATTTTGATGATGATGCTTTTGCAATGGCCTAGGTAATTTAATCAACCACTCCAGAGTATTTTTTGTAAGTGAAAAGAGTCCTTTTATGCAGATTAATATTTATGATTTACGTTCCTTAAGGTGAGCACAAAGCAGAGTTAAGACAGTTACAGGTCAGGCTAAATGATAAAGCTTCATAATTATTAAGTTATGTAACGCAATGTTGATATCTTTTTGTAGTGCTGCCCTCCACACTGGACTGTTGAGAAGTGGTTTATTTTTTCATCATAATCAACATTATAATTCTAGAATTATTTAATATCATAGGTGTACATCTGTTACACAAGAATGAGAAGTTTTTCATCAGAGGCTGGTTAGCACAGCCGTTAGCCATCTCCCCCTCAGTCTTTACTTCAACATAGGAAACATATCTTTCCATTTGACACTTTAATTAATGTAATTAATGTAAATCCCCAGCAATAAGAGTTAAAAAATTATGGTTTATGAATCCATGCCAATCCCTGAAATCCTTTCAACAAAATCCCTGCAGCCTTGAGCCAAGCTGACTGTGTTTCCTCATCTCCTTATAAGGAACAGGCCACTATGACTGCCTTCTGCGTAAATGTACACAGTGACTTCACCAGTAAGCTAATTCAGGGAGAGTAAGCCAAAACACACTATATACGTTTTAGTTTTATTTATTTTGAACCATTAATTTTTGTTTGCAGTGGGATAAAGAGCAATTAATAGTTTTACTTTGCTCTTGAAGGTTTCTGATCTTTTACTAAAAGCTCTCAGAACAAAAAAAACTACAGTTTAACATCCTTAAAAACCAAAAATCCAGATTTTTTTAATGATGTTTGAAATGAAAAACAAGAGCAATTACTTCTTCATTTAAATAAAAAATAGTTAAAGTTTAATTTGATAGGCTGTTAGTCTGTTGGTTTGTTTGTTAAATCAAACTACTTAACATGCATTAGGAGGGCACAGATTGAAGAAGAACCCTTTAAATTTAGGAGCAGATGGGGGATTTACATTTTTAACATTGCAAATGGGGTGTTTGATTCAATTGCAGGACTGTGGAGCCATAAAAAGCCAAAGAGCACAATTCTTGTCATACTTGAAATGACTAGCCAATGCAAATTCGAAGAAAGCCTCCCTTCAAACCCTGCTGTGATTGAACTTTTAATCCAGCTCGGGAAGAGAGAATCCATTACTGCTGCTCATAACGACAGCAGTAAAGACAATGAGAGAAGGATAGTAGTGTTCGGCATGTGCACTTAAATGTCTGCCTGCAATCTCAACACAGCCTGCCATAAAACATAAAATGAGTTTCATCTTATAGAGGAATCACTGCAATGGCTGTATAGTCTATAAGACACTATTATATGTACACATATAATAGTGTCACTGCTACAGGTCTTACCTGACAGGCTTGGTAAAGCAGCTGATGCTCAAACTTCTTGATTCCAAGGATGTTCTGAAACATCTCGTAGAGTTGGTCCTTGCTCAGGATGAGCTCAGAGGCTGCGCTGGCGGTCATGCGCTGCTGGGCCTTGCGGGGATCCTCGTCACCACGGTAGATGGTGTCAAACTTGGCCATCCAGGAGCTGAGGACTGTCTCTTTGCTTAGACCATCAATCTCTGGAAGGCTGCGAACACGTTTCTCGATGTGTCTTTTGAACACTTCCCTGAAATCATTGGTTGAGAAGCCACCACTCTGCACCATTTTGGCCACACGGTCACTCTTTAAGAACACCTACATCGTGAGAGAAGTAACGGGTCAAGGTTGATGATATGGTAGTATGATTTAGAATTAGCACGTGGCAAAACCAAAGTGCATAAGAAAATTGAAGCTAAAATAGAGTCATTACCTTTCCATTTTTCACAAACTAAAAGTATAATGTGACATTCACATACATGCCACATGCAGTAGAGGTTAAGCTGTAATGAACAAGCTATAACTGATGTACAAATGGCCTTGTCCTGACATTTCATTTTCACACAATGGTTCATTTTCCAAGGCTGTAGCCAAAACATTTGGATATCAGCTATTTGTTTTGGATAATACAATGGTAATATATTGGTAATAATAACTTTTTCATCAGGGGATTGAGAAAGTGAGGTTGGAAAGATGGCTGTGTCAGCCACATGCTCTGACTCATAATCTGTGCTGTGAAAGGCTTCAGCCACCATTTTACTCCTCAGCCCTCTCAATACACACATTCTGAAAAGCAAAAGCAGGCCAGCTATAATTTTCAACATTTTGGACTGAAGAAAGTTTTTAAGCAGCAGACTAGTTATTCAATGCACGTGCTTATATTGTAACATACTGCTCCTTAGGTCTCCTACATATGTATGTACCATGTCATGTTAAAATCCTAATGATCTTAATAAAATTGCCCAGTCTGTGGTTGTGGTGATATGATAAGGCATACCTCATAATAGCTCTGCACAGCGTTGATGAATGCTTCATCAGCCACAATCTGTGTGTCTCCATTGAGAAAGGCCTGAAAGCGATCCTTGGTCTGCTGAAGCTGTTGCTTGGTTATCTAAAAGGAAAGCCAACAAAACACAGCATCATTAATAAAGCTATGGCATTGAACACGTGCTTAAGCAAGAATGAACAACACATCTTTTCTTCCCTTTTCCAACATTTACACTGCTCTTAGATCTTAAATCTGTGACCTGACAGTCAGCTGAATGACAATCTCACTCTGAGAACTGCCTTCTAGTTAGAGCTGTTGTATATCACTCAAACACACAGACCTGCTGAATAGTGTGTGTGCCTGCTATAGCAAGTGACAGCCTTTGGTGTAGGAGTGCAATGGAAAAATACCACATATCATGTGCCTGTGAGGCAGTCTCACTACCATCTGTGTGTCCATCATACTACCCCAACCCTCCACCAGCATCCAAGAGAAGGAATCATGCAACACACGATGGCTCTGAGGAGGTCAGAAGAAAACACCAAAGTTGAGGTCAGTGAAAAAGAAATACAAACAATTACCACATTGTCTTCTGTATATTATTGCAAGGATAATAACACAAACCTTGCTAACCACATAATCCCAGTACATGTCTTTTATTTGCTTATTATCAACCACCCACTGGCAGCAGTGAGGCACTGCAGTGAGAAAGGTTTTTATTGTAACCTTCTGCCAATCACACAGGAGTCTCTAAGAGGAATCTAAGTGCTATAGTAGACAGCATTTGAAACATTTCCAGTCTTACAAATTGGTCCTTTAATGTGCACCCATAAAGTATCCTCTTATAACACACCACAACACATGAACAACAGCAGAGATCAATATCTCAGGTCTAGCTTCTAGGTTTCAGGTTTATGCAACAGCTAGATGTGAGTCTAAAGAGAAAGTGTGAAACATTTCAGCACTGTTTATGAGACTATCATGCTCAAGGAACATCCGTAGGCAAGATGTGTTAATATTAACAACAATATGCAGATTATACAGGTCTATGGAGACACTCCAACAAGGCTGCACTCACTTTGTGCTGTCCAATGTTGAATGCTATTTCTGTTTGTACTTTAAAAACAATATAGGTATTTAAAGGCTTTCTGTTCTTTTACCACTGACATGTCAAACCTTGTTTAGGGTCTATGTATAAGTAATAAATAAAGAGGAAAATATTTTTATCTCCAGGGAGCATAGAAATAGTATATGTATATGATTTTATTTTCCTTAAAAGGGTTAAAATAGCTTTTACATACTCTATGTAATATGTGAATGTGTTGCACGAGGACAACTGAGCACTGAGATGTTCATTGCACAGGCTGAGATTGCAACAATGATCTGTTTTCAGTATACTATGTAGCCTTACATATATATAGCCTTACCTCTTACATCCTTAATATAGATATATACTATCACTAGCACTAGCATTTCTGGGAAAAGGAAGCAGCCTACATGCCATCACCAATTCAACACAGAGGCTTTACTGCTCAGACTATCCAAAAAACAAATAATGCAAATAAAATCAGAGGCCAAATGTGCACACAAAACCAAAATCAACTGCATAAACCATTTCCAGTGTGGTTCCCAGTTGATTGCTGACTCAAAGGCCATGCTGATTAGTTACGACGCTGATGGATGCAAGAAAATGTGTCCATTTTCATCAACGTGGCTAGACATACTTTTCTGCTTTGCTTTTATTGATTCTCTCTCTGTGGCTCTTATCAAGATTGGAGTGTAACAGTGATTCATTGGCTCGCAATGAAGTAGGCGGTAACATTAATCACCCTTCACATATCAATACAGCATATTCAAGGCCCTGATGTACACTGACTTCATTACCGTTGTGGCTGATAAATAGAATATAGCAACACAAAAGGGTCATAGCATTAAGCCCCTCAGGCCCTTCTGTTGTTAAATGTAAGCTGTCTTTAGTGGTTCTTCAGTGAACCGAGAAGAGATTTTTCCTTATATTGCCTTGTCAATACATGTATGGTCCAATTCACTACCATTTTTTTATGAGGTAAAAATCTAGTTGCTTCTGGTGCGGCGGTAAATTAGTCAAATATGAACTACTGTCAACAATATGTTCAGACATTTGCAGCATGAAATAAACAGCATAGCATTTATCAAAATTCCATTCTAAAGATTTACGTCTCACTTTATCATCTGAAAATAAAAAACACCACATTTAAAGTAATAAGTACGTTTGCATTAGCTGCTAATGTCACCGTTTTCCAAGTGCACTATAAAATAAATTGCATAACGTGTTATTTCGAATAGCTGTATCCGTAATATCTCTCTCCTTGATAAACGTGACGTGCGAGCTTTACTCCATCAGCCACCCCTGCACTGCTGTGATAAGTGGACTAATTAGCTAATTGAATGCAGTATATAGTAAAGCTGGCAAAGTTCAACACAATAAAGCCTCTGCTGACTCACACTTGGGCTTCCATAACACTAAAAAAGGAAAGGTAATTAAGGTGATTCTTTAAATTAAATGAATAGAGAATGGAGTGACACACTAAAAATGTAATGTTATGCAATAGGAAAGGGTAACAAAGGCTAAATATAATTGCTGAGATGATATTGAAACAACAGTACAATGAATTTACTGTGGTATATGGCCCTAAACAGAGAGCTTAAGTTAAAATCCCATCTAAAAAGATAGTGTTTTATAGTTATAATAATTATAACCATATGTATATTACTGTTGTATTGAATATATTTCTACTTGCAAGCCAAGTAGACCTAACTCCTAACTTCTGTCTCTTTTAATCTTCAAGCATCTTCCCTTCATGTGTTTGTCACTTCTCAGACTGAATCACAGGAGCACACAGACAAAGTCAAACGCACGTGTAGCGTGACAATGGTCAAAACTGACAAAGATCATTTTCCACACTATGGGTCTTTTACAAATTACTGAGGTTAAATATATATGAAAGATTGTGTCCTACTGCTGTTACTTTAAGCAGAGACACTCTAATGAGTGGACAAAGCCTCATTCTGTCCCATCTGTCCCACATGACACCAATCGTCCACATCTGAGTAAACAGCAAACACTAGTTCAGGAGCAAGCACTGAATGACAGCTGCACAAAATCCAGCAGCTCCAAGCCTCATCAAACACTAAACACTAGCCATGTTTGGTGACCAATGACACAAAAGCACAACTATACAAAGACAGATGCACACTATTATCCACAGCCAGACATGCACCTACTAGATTTGTTCTGAGAACACATGAGCACAGCGTTCTGTGAATAAATAGCATTGGGCTGTGGTGAGCAAACAGCCAGGTGTACACTATCCAGACGCAGACCCACACACAGCAAACAGGGATGAACTGTGAGCCCAGTAGAAGCTGCCCTCTCATATATCCAGCAGAACACATGTTCATCAGCAGCTAAGAGTCATGTACTGTCACACCAGAAACACACTGAAACATTCCTCACTTATTCAGTCGCTGCAATAAATTCACGTCACATGATGACACATGGTTAAAACTGTAGCTTAGATTATATTTATTTATTTATAAAGGAACACTGCAATTTCATTTAAAAAACACAGGAACAAAGATGAGTTAAAAAAATGCAGAAATTGCCAAAAGGCTATTTTTCATTCGTAATTCCCTGGCAATGACGTTAAAAGAGCAATAAAAAATTACACAGATGTAGTTAGTAAGAATACAACACATGAGTTATTTACACGTGACACATTTACAAAACAAACTATTAGCAGGCAAATTAAAAAACCCTCTTGCTTGTGTTGCACATAAAGAGTTTTAGAAGCAAGCTTCTGATTGTTATATGTTACATTACTTGATGTGGAAAAAATATTAATATATTATTAATACTAATAATATAGATCTTCTTGAGAAGCCCTGTGTTGAAGCTTATGCTCGTGCACATAAATCTGTAAAAAAATATATATTATTATATTATGTTATAAAAGGTTGTATTTCTACTTTTCCGTTTTACGACAGAGATTATTTGATTGGTAACTGTCATGTTCTTGTAATCTGTTGCAGCCCAGTGACTTTAGTCTTTATTTTTTAGCATGATATGAAGTGCACTTGTTTAAATAGTCTACAATAGTTGAGTGGCTCATATTGACATTTCAAAAGTTAAATCTACAGCAGTGAGCAGCTGCCTGTTGTTTTATACTGTTATGAGCACACAGGGCCCACAGTGAGATTGTATCCTTGTTTGTTGCCAGTCCATTACTCTCCAAAGGAAAAAGCATAAATCCTTTTAATCTGCACCCCCATCACAAATCACTTACTGTCTTGTCCTTTGTGTAGTTTCTCTCACTCTGCACTTTTATGAGACCATTTCAGAGCCTTCACTTTTATATTTCTGGTGAGCAGTCCGTTTGATGTTCAATATGTTAAAATAGATCACACACAGATTATGTTATTAGGTGTACCATGTGGCATTAGTCATGTAACAGTACATTTTATCAATATATGTGAGGAATATGACAAAATGTAATAGAAGAACTGAATAGAGATTTGAAAGAAAAAGAGGGATTTATATTCCTGCTACTTTATTGTGTATGTGCAAAATCTACAAATCTATTGTCCTTTTTGTCCACTGATAAACAGAACATGCAGTCTATTGCCTTGTGGATACTAAGCACTTTTTTGTAAAAACCTTGACTCTAAAAAAAATTTTTGTAAATATGTAAGTAAGAAACATAGGGCATGGTTTAGCAGTCTTTCAATCTTAATGCTGGCAATACTAGTTGTTTGAGTGTTAAATATTTGGGCTTAAGCCGTATGTCAGACAGGTGCTGTCTAAACAGAGATCCAATTAAAGAAAAAAAAATGGTTAAAGCCAGATTTAAAAGCGGAGGTTTGACATTCATGAACCCATTTTCATCTTCCAGGTTCCTGCGTGTGATTAATGTGGAGTATTGGGAGCAGGGATTATATGTGGTTCAGCAATAGTAGACAGGAGCCCCACAGATTAATCCATCTATCCATCATGTATACACTGTCAGGACAGTGGTGTATGTCATGTCTGTGGACATGCCTTTCACACAATGTTGTTTTTGTAAAGTGGTCCTGAGTTAACAGGCTAACTGTAGATGTCGGGCATTTGTTTAAATCATTTAGTTTAATCCACTGAAACATCAGTGTCTGTGCCAGAAACAATAGTGTTTAATGAACACGACACTAATGCGACACTAATAAAAAGCTCGGCCTGATTATTGTGGGCAACAGAACAGTGCATGTGAGATGTTACTTCCAAGTGTGAATACACACAGTTTTTGCTTTTTAGAAGAGTTATTCTTAATATACATTCTTCAGCAATTTTTACAAGTATGTGTTTGCACTGTGTACCAAATATGTGATTTTGATAAACAGGGAAAAATGAGTCATTTTGATCCTGACTCTGATTGCTGCCTTCAAAGTCCACAGACCTCTGGGAAAAGATGTTCTAACAAATCACATCTGAGGGTTTCTTATCATTTCCATGTATGTCAGGAGAAATAGATGAGAGATGGTTGATTTGTAAATCTTTGTTGCACAAGGCTGCACAGTCTGGAGGTGAGGACTATGTCACCTGCTGGTTCTCAGCTGTCACTGCTTTTGAACTCAGTTCCAGTCTCTGCAGTATTCCTCGGTACTGGTGTTGCTACCAGTTAAAAAACACCACCACATAATAGACACACTCATTAACATATTAATTATTGCTTCACATTATTGCTGAAATTAACTGCAAAGCTATAGATCTGTCAAAAAGTGCATTTTTCAAAGACAATGTAATAACAATGCTCATGAATTCTTGCTCGTGTCTAACCTGTGTCAACCATCTCCATATGTCTGTCATGTTAAAGAAATATCAATGCCTTGATATTCTTGTAACTGCATTTGTTCAAATAGAAAACAGCATGGCCAATTGCAATAAAGGGATGTCTAGGAGTTGCACTGTACGTATCTATCTGTGTTAATACAAGACAATGTCACACCACTTTACCACTTCAAGATCAGGTTATTTTCAGTTCAGACAAAAATAACTTGCTCTAGAGTGACTTATTTGCAGTTGCTTTACATTCCCATGAATCCCATCACAACAAAACTATTAACACCAAACTGTACAATCTGTGGGCATTCATGGCACATTTATCTATTAGGTCAGGTTGGAGGAAAAATATAATAGCATAAATATACACACTTTGTATTGAGCTTGGTGTCTGCTCTTGTGACACCTTGTACAAATGTCATCGTCAATAATAAGATCATTTAAGCAACTGTCATTCTACTTTTGCCCGCTACATTATCCTTTAAAGTGTCCTTCCGTGCACACAGTTTGCTGAGACTATAATGACTCCCTCCGCAGGATTACTCTGCCCTCTAGGACAACTTCATTAAGTGTATATTTCTATAAATGTGTCAATAAACTCAATGTTTACTTACACCATGTTTTTAGAACGGACAACAGTACGGTCTCCCAGGACAATCAGCCTCCTTAATGCAAAACCTCTTGCCAATTAAAAATGCAAATACATTCGAGAAAAAATTTAAAAGGATAAACCACAGCTTATTTATACTGATCGGGGACAGCTTAAATCACTCTCCATCATGGACCTTTTAAGTCACCTTTACACAAGGTTATGCTGTTAAAGAAACAGCATTATGGCTTGAAGACATTGCAGCCTTGATCTTTTTCATTGTGTTAGACCATAACTGTTGTTTTTGTGCCTGAGACGCTAACAGCGGATTAACATGGAGCTTCTCTACATGTTCTGGTGAGGCCTTAAGTCTTTTTATTACAGCAAAAGCCTTATCATAATTCTGTGGCTAATCTACAAACGGGAAATGCTACATTTTAGACTGTGAAGTCCACAAAAAGATATATTTTTTGGGATTGTTTTTGGACATGAGAACAACTGTAGAAAAACAAATCTGAATACTGTTTATGAATTTCTAGATAAGTAATTATGCATTTTCAGTGCCATTTGAACATGGTAATTTACTCACAACCTTGCAGAAATGGCTTTAATTTCACTTTCGTATCGTATTTGTTGTTTGAGCAAGATAAAAGACTGTTTGAATTCATTGGATTGTTTGGCCAGTTCCTTCATTTATCCACAGCGTACAGTCAGATAAGGAACCATGCTTCAGACTACCAGTGGCCTAAACAGCACTACAAATAAACAAATGGTTGGAGAGGCTGTAGTTTGTGCCTCCCACACGCACAAATGCATGACTCAGCAAAAAAAGGTGACCATATAACTTAACTGTATCCAAGGAAAGACAAATTGTCTACAGGTTAAACAAAAGGAAACAGTCACAAGGGAAATTTCTCTCCCACAGTGTTTTCTAGATGATGATGATGAATAGTCGCTATTCTGACACCTTCCACAGAAACTGTTTTATTTTATTATGGCATTAGGATTGTTGCTTTACAGTATGTCCTAATGCTATTGACTCAATGTGAGGAGAAGAATGGTTGCCGCACCTGAATGACAGAGAAGGGCATTAAAGTAGGTCTATTTTGTTTTTATACAGTAGGGCCTGGTGACTTTGACAGTAAGGACAGTATGACCCAAAATTGGCTCCAGCCTCACTGAAGCGCAAAGCAGCAACATGAAACCAGAATGTGGGCCCTGTCCCCTGGAGGAACTGCCATCAATCTGAGAAAGTCCTCTCTGTTAAAGCTTTATGGATGAAACATGTGTCCATGTGTAGAAAATGTAATTGCTGTTAATTGACTCGGAGCCACCAGGAGAAGCCATTCTCTCCTCTGTAAAGGACAGAGGCTATTAAGCTGCACTCCTCAAGAGGTCTGTGCCTAAAAGTCACCTTGGGAGGCCAGATTGATGGGATAAGTGATGGCGCTTGGGACTGGGCCAGGAGGCAGGCATGTAAAGATGCATGGAGGGAGCTCTACGAGGGGAAGGCCAGCAAGGACAATGTGTTGTTTCAAAGCACTATTCAGCCGCCACTGAACGCCCTTCCAACACTTCTGGGATTGATTTCAGTAAGAGCTTGTGAATGGAGCTCTGCAGTGCCATGTGTCCTTTTCACTATCACCTTCTCTGGCGCTTTGAACTGTCACGCAGGGACATTCCCACATTTTGCGTCAAATCCACAACTGCATGGAGCAGTTGGGAAGTGGCAGTAGTATGATTTATGGGCTGTGGGACAGGCCTTGTGTGCTCAGCCTTATGTAGGTCATCAATGACAACATCTGCAATACGAAAGAAGCCATTTGTCAGCGTGTGCTTATTAATTATGCCTCTTACCTTCAGTTGTCGCCTGGCCATATCTGTGGGCTGTTTGGCGTTGAAAGGGTACGCGATGCACCGCATGACAAAAACATACAGCTGCAGCTTCTTCTTACGCTCCTCTTCCTCCCTCTGCAGCTTCTCCAGGTCCTCCTTCTCCTCGCTGACGGCCGAGGGGCTAGGGCTAGTTGGACGCGCGCTGCTGCGGCTGCTGCTGGGGGCCAGGCCACCAGAGCTGTTGCTGGTCATGCTCGGGGAGACGCGGGATCCGGCCTGGGGAGCCTTCGCCTCCTTACTCTCCTCCTCTACTATCCCATCAGACTCCTCTTCGCTGGACGACGGGTCTAGCATCTTGCTTTAGAGGCGACGCGTCCTACTTGTGATTCGCGCTGTACTCCTTGATGCTTGATGCTGGGTTGTGCTGTCGGTGGGACAAGCCCAAAAGTGAAGCAAGGATAGGCCCCGGTTGTAACAGCTCGCTGGTGGATGTCAGCAGTACGTGTAGTCTGCTTCACAATGAGCATTCTCCGCCTGCGTCGGGAACTCGTCGACGCTTACGTTCTTTCTATGTTTGAGCGACCAGTCACAGCGCTGCGGATGTGAGGAGGGAAAAGGGGAGGGGCCAATGTACAGATGAGAGAAGGTGAAAGCGGGAGATGGCCTCTCCCAGGCTGCTGAGCGCAAGAGAGCGGGAGAGCGCGCGAGGATGCGACGCACGCGCACGGAGCTGTCCCTGGTGCTGAAATGAGAGCAGGAGCGCAACACATGAAAGTGAAGGATGCGTCCTGTTTGGAGCTCTTCACTACGGTCTGCAGAGCTACACCTAAGATGGCTGCCACGGGACTGCTTTCAAATTAAAACAGGCGCTTTATTTGTGGTGCACAGGACATGTACACGGCATGGGTTTAAAATCTCTCATAGCTCGCACAGGCGCCCGTGCTGTGGGTGATTGTGGGGTGGCCCATAAAACAGCATCTGTGAGCTACTGCTGCTGCTTCAAAAATGTTTTGTTGCGGAACGATGTTGTCTCTGATCAGACAACTAAACTAATCACTATTTCCAACTCAAATTGTAAAGGAGTAGGAAACAGTATTCTTCAGAATGAGTGCTCACACAATGGATACCTCTACTATGTATTATTTTAATGAAATGTAGAATGTGTAGCACACAGCCAATCACAGCCCAGAACATAAAAAATCACAGTGTTCAAATGACCAACCTTTTACACTATATAATGTACCTTTAATGCATCAACTTCATTTGTGTGGAGCAGTCGCCGACTTTCTTCAGTCAGAAAAAACTTACTTCTGTAAAATACATAGGCCTAATATGTTACAGAACAGAAGTGCAATTTCAATTATAATTTGTTGAAAAACAAAAGGACCTTGTTATATGTAGCACAAACTAGGATTTGTTCTTCCTCTTTTATTTAAAGTGGTCACGTGACTGTAAATCCTGAACTGCAGCTGACAAAACTAAATCCTTGAAACACACGTAGAACAAACATGAGAGTGACATGGCACTAAGTCTTTGTCACAGAGACAAATGGCACCATGTTCACATTTCAATCAGTGACATTATTTTTTTAGTATTGTTGGGGAAAAAAAGGATGTAGTTAATTAAGCACATAGGGTTTATTGGTTATGTGGAAGAATCTTGCTTCAAATAACGATTGCTTTTGCATTATTTTACTGTGTATGTGTCTTTATTGTAATGGACAGGCTCACTTTTTTTATTTGATGATTTACAACTGTGAAAACAAAGCCTGTCAAACGTACAACACTGACCTTTGACCCCACACCAGGAGATAATTTAAGTGTATTGACCCCCTCTGACAGGCAATCATTATTTTGTCATTTGGTTATAACAGTGTTAACAAATAATAAAAGCATTGTGTCCATTGCAAATCTAATAATTTGCTTCCAATATTGCATTGAATTAACGTGTGAACTGCTACTTGGCTGAAGGTAAAAGCATATTGTTACTATAATCTTTTAACAAATCATTAAATTAATTAGTTAATGGTTTTATTGATATCTTAGACCCAGGACAGATTGGATAAGAAGTGGAGTATATCCTCCTGTGTGTCCTTTTATTTTTGTGTTGTTGCTCAGATAAAGTGTAATTCAAAGACACAAAAATGATACACACTTCCTAAACACTGGTCAATTAAATCATTTTACAATAGAAATCATTTTGTTATACCACTTGTTTCCCTCTGCTCCGCTCAGTGGTCACTTCCTCCACCACAGAGGCAGCAAACTGTGAAGCAGCACTCTCACATACTTCACCTTTGACTTTAAATTCAGTCTGACAGCTGGCGGTGCTGTTCCTGCCGATGCATGTTACATCAAGGACTTTTATTAATCTTCACCTTTATTCCACTCAGCTTCCTGTATTCTTATAGCCTCCTGCTTTCAATGATACCTACTGGTTTCAACATGATTCCAGCAGTGAAACCAGTAAAGATAAAGTTCTGAACTCTCCAAAATAAAATCATGTTCTACATTCAAATGCATATATTGACTTTATATACAATAGAAAATGTGACATTCAGTTACTTCTGCTCTGTAGTAGCAAAACAAACTGGAGACTCTGCAAACTATCAGCAACTGAGGATTATATCATTCCTGTCCATCTCAACAAAAGAGGAAAACTGTTTTGGTTAGAGGGGTGTGTGCGTGCCCTTCTTGCACCACCACAGATAGATCATCTCACAATATATCAACGCTATAGCAGGAGCAACAGCTTTCAGTTAGACTGGTAAATAGTTACAGTTCCTAATACCCTTTGGTTGTCCTAAATTTTTTTAGTCTTTACTCATGTCTTCCAAACTTCTTTATATTCCATAGCCCTCAACATCTTAGCAGGTTACTGACAGTTAGCGAGGTCATTGCTGTTACCAAAACAACAATGTGTGTTGCTGTTTCTTTTTTCATATGGCACAGTGTTGAGATTCCTCAGAGAAGTCTACCACTAACCACTGCAGCAGGACTCTCCAAACCTTTTATACATTAATAATTGACTGACGTTCTCTGCCACTGCTTTTCTACTTTGACAAGAGTGTGTACACATTAAATGTTGATGTTCTTGGGGTCCTACATCCCAATGACCTGTGTGAAAATGAGTTTGATCATTCAGCAAACAAATACTGCTTAAAGTGAAGGTAAAGTGTTTGCAAAAATAGGAATTTGAGTAAACAATCTCCCCAAGTCCAGAGATTTACCTGCTTTCTGACTGTTTTATTTGGTTTAAGTTACAAAATAAAATCTTCACTGGTTCAGTGAAAGTTACAACAAAATCATGCAGTGTCATAAAGTCTGCATTAAAGTGGTTAAAAGGAGGCCAGCCCTAGCAAAATTAAATGGTTGAACTCAGTTTGACCCCTTGTCTGAACATTTTTTATGAATCATACTTCTACTGTTAGTGTCGTCTTAACCGGGATGTCAAAGGCAAACATAGCCAAGAAATTATATCTAAGCAGCACCGGTAGGCACATGAGCTGTTTTGTGTGTCTCTCGTCATTGGATGTCTCCAGGGAATTGACACAGACGGCATATGTAAAGCACCAGACTGCACTGCACAGTTACATCCAGAGAACCATCACACAAAAACTGCATGCTAATATATTCATGACTTCCTTCACCACCTCTCTCTGCCTTTTCCAATCCGCCCTGCCAGTCTATATGCACTGAACAGATAATGTTTATTATATCTGGTGTGTATATTCTTTCAGAAGGTTTAGAAAAATATAAGTAGCACTGACAGGCTAAAAGTAATAAAGGGCCCCACAAGAATAATATTGTGGAAATAAAAAATTCTTTCTTTCTTTTTTTTTTTTGTAGCATTTTACTACCAAGCTATTGAACCTTATTTACAACATGGCTCAATAGCTTTACCACTGAGCACTGCAGGCATCACTGTTTAGAAAAGAGACTCCCAAACAGTGCTCCGTAAATCTTGTTGTCCATCTCTTTATTCAACCAGAAGCAAAAACTCACCAAATGTGCTTACTCATAGTATATTTGTTACATAAGTTGATTTTATCATTTGTACTGACAGAAAGTTACCCTAATAACTACACAAACACAAAATACACTGAACATGTACAAAAAAGGCATATTTTTCTCAAATATTGTTCACAGATTTGTCCAAATCTGTGTTAGTGAGCACTTTGCTGAGATAATCCATCCACCTCACAGGTGTGGCATATCAGAGTGCTGATTAGAGAGCATGATTATTGCACAGGTGTGTCATAGGCTGGCCACAGTAAAAGGCCACTCTAAAATGTGCAGTTTTATCACAGCACAATGCCACAGATGTCCCATGAGGGAGCGTGCAATTGGCTTCCTGTCTGCAGGAATGTCCACCAGAGCTGTTGACCATAAGTCGTCTCCAAAGGCATTTTAGAGAATTTGGCACTACATTTAAACTATTATGACATTTTTTGACATTTTTACATTTGGCAGACGCTTTTATCCAAAGCGACTTACATTGCTCTACAGTAATTACCAGTGTTACAGCCACTGGAGGCAAGGTGGGTTAAATGTCTTGCCCAAGGACACAATGACAGTATGAACTGTGGGGAGAGCAGGAATCGAACCTACTACCTACAACCTCGAACCTACAGCCGCCCCTTAAACAGCCTCACAGCTGCAGACCATGTGACTCCACACCAGCCCAGGACCTCCACATCCAGCATCTTCACCTCCAGGATCCACTGAGACCAGCCACTCGTACAGCTGCTGCAACAATCAGTTTGCATAACCAAAGAATAACTGTCAGAAAACATCTCAGGGAAGCTCATCTGCGCTTGTCCTCCTCATCGGGGTCTTGACCTGACTGCAGTTCGTCGTTGTAACCGACTTGAGTGGGCAAATGCTCACGTTCAATGGAACTTTGGAGAGGTGTTCTATTCATGGATAAATCCTGGTTTTCACTGTACAGGCCACATACAGTGAAACTTTTATTGTGGCCAGCCTAAGGCACAGCTGTGCAATGATTATGCTCTCGAATCAGCATCTTGCTATGCCCCACACAGATTTTCCTTTTGTGTACATAGAGAAAGTCTTAGATCTTTGAGTTCAGCCCATAGATAGTATAAAAAGGTTCAGCCCAAAAATGAGGGCAAAAACAGAAGTGTTGTGTTTAAATTTCTTTTTCAGTATGCCAATATTAACAATGCAAATACAAATGTAGGGCAGATTTCTGTCTTTTTCAGTATTCCCAGATCTCCGTTTTCTTAATCCTTAATTTGTTCTTGGCCTTAGTCACCATTAGTGAGTTTAAGAGCAGCGTTTATTAATCAGGGCGACTCTAGGCAAAGTACACGGAGTGAGGCTCACAGCTTCTCTGGAGTTAACTGAGCAGCTCTTTGAAATATTTAAATGCTGGAAGCGTTTTAAATGTAAGATTGATGGAATAAGGTCAGCAATGCAGCTACTATGCCAGTCTCAGAGAAGCCTTCACGCACAACAAAATACTGATGACGCTCAACATTTTCACCGGGAATGCCTTTACATCCAGGGCAGGTCTGCCTAAAGCATGCGTTGGCAGAAGCTGTACTGCATGGGGGGATTTGTGATGGCTAGTAATTGAGTTGTAGGAGTTAAAAGAAAACCCAAATTACAAATCTGGACAAAGTCGTTTACATAACTCAGCGATAGTGTCAAACAATAGAATATTCCTTGATGTGAAAGTCATTCTAATAGTACAGTATCAAATATTGCTTCATATAAGATGGTATGTTTGAATAATAGCCCCAGGTCAGAAGTTATTTGAGGATAAAATTATAAAATTATAAAAAAAAGCCCCTTCATTCATGCATTCAAACAGTGTTTTATTTTATATTGGGCCAACTTACAGTGAAAACCTTACACAACAGATTTACACAAGTCTCTTACACTCTTGGTTTTCAGGGTAGAGACTGGAAGATGATGCCAGAAAGGTGTTCATTATTAATGCAAAGAGAGGCTGGAGTCTTAACTGTGATGAAACCCTTGTGTAGCGGTTAGTCCTAGCAGGTTCTCCTCTCTATTAGCAGCCAGATTGCTTTAATCCCATCATTAGGCAGCAGAAGATGAGCTCAGATATATTTGGCTTTTGGTACGGACTAAAGGGACATTTGTCAAAAGGAACAGGATTCAGATGCAGAAAGGGTTCATGACTACAGACCCAGTGATTTTCTCCATCACCAACATGACTAAATACTGCTCTCTGTTGGGAGCGTATTCACAGAGTTTTAAATGCATACAAAATCACAGCTTTATGGTAAAAAAATAAGTGACACCAGCATCATTACCATTCCAGTGTCAAAAAAGTCATGTGAGCTTTAAATTTGTTTTTGTCTATCACCAAAGTAAACACAATGGCTCCTGTTGTGACTCTATAGCCTCATGGGCACAGTTAAACTATGACTATGGCTGAATGAAAACTTCACACAGACACGGACAAAACGTTTGAAATGATATATTTTACCTTACTCAACCCACTGTTGAATGTTTCTGCAGTGTGCCTCTTTTCCATTTGTTATTAAAAACTAAGGATGGGGTTATTTTGTCATTAACGTCACAAGGCTGCAAGTTTGACTCGTTCTTGTTGCCTTCATACTTATTTTATAAATGGTGAATCTAGGCCTTACTGTTTTATGCTTATTGCTATTATTTTGAGGTAAAATGTTGCGTGGTGACGCTTTAAGTCCCTCGGGCTTGTCTTTTCTGTGCCTCTACAAACACTGCAGTTAGAGTGATTAGTTAAAGGTTGTTGATTTACTGTATATAATGTGTGTAATCCTTGGAGGCTGACAGAAGAAATATACCACATTCAGTGTATTTCCCATGTGGTTGTGGTTTCCAATAGCCTATTTAGAATTTGCTACAATCGTCAATAAAAATGCAATATAAACAAATGACCAAAAGGGGGCGCTAAGTCCCTTTAAAATTCAGACGGCACCGTCAGATAAAATAAATGAGTGAACGGGCTGCATTTTTAATATGTGATGAGCACATTTTGGCCAACATAAATAAACAGTCTATAAAAGGGTTTTGTATGTGGTTAAAAAGAAACCTGATAAAACACATAAAAAATAAAAAAAAAATAAAATCGAGATGGAACTTGAAAGCCATATATAGATTTAAACATTTCAAATTAGCATGAGAAATCTGATCAACAAAGCAGTGGTTGAGAGAAAAGCCCAAACTCCTCCTTGGTGTCAGTGTGGTAGCCCTCCCCTCTGCTGCCAGGGCTGCTTCTCTTCTGTCTGCATCTGTGGCATTTCATCTGAAGACAAAAGCTGCAGATACCAAAACTACACTGTGGAGTGGAACCCAAGCTCGTGTTTTTTAAATGTGTATGGTCATTTTTGCTCCGGTAAGTTAAAGTTTTTACTTATTTTGATCACTTTTACATATATTTATGAGTATATGTATATATAAATATACACATATTTATATATGTGTTTGTGTATGTTTTGTTTAAAAGTTGCTTTATCTGCATTTATCTTGATCAACCTGTCCTAAGGCAAACTCTATCAGGGTTTAATCATTTTGGTATTTCATTACAGTGATACACATTAAACACATTTAGTATGTGTTTAAGTTTTGTCTAAGTTGAAACTGCTGTGTTACAAAGTGAGTTATTCTTTCTCATGCTTTAGTCGATATTATGTTTGTTCCTGTTACAGTTTTGACTTCTCTTGTAGATTACAACAGGTGCACTTCAGAGCTCCCACAGACAGAAAATATAAAAGTCCTTTTCCTGAACGGTTCTTTGTGACTGTGGGTGTTTTTGCCTTTTGTGTTCACTCACTACTTTCTGATTTGAAATTGTCATTGCTGTGTTGTGTACAAAGTGACTGCTGTGGACACCCTCCAGTGCACAGTCAGCTGCTCTGCTAGTTGTCCTACCACCTTTAAATTATTCACATTTTGTAATTAGACCAAATGTAATTCTTTATCATCAGTTTATATAGTATGAGTTTAATGGTTGTAGACACATTAACACAGGTAACTGTTTACTTTCATGTGGTAGATTTTTGCAGTTTGTGCTTTTGCAACATGCGGAGGCTACTATGGTCATCTCCAGGTTAAAGTGGACTGTGCTGACAGAAGGCAGAGTAACCACACTGTCATGATTGACTTCAGCTATCCGTTCAGGTAAAACGGCGGCTTTCCAACCACTTACTATATTAGCAGGATTTTCTCTCCCAGACAGGGAAAAAATCTAAACAACAGCTCTCTTTGCCTAAATGGGCATGAATATAATGAATATGATAATGTACATAGATAGGTTCAAAGAAAGAAAACATAAAAGACAAATAGAGCTATAAAAAAGTGTCTCCCCTGTCTAATGATGTAACGAGACATTTTCTACTCGGGGATTAAAAATTGGGGTGATCAGTAGCACAGCTTCCCAATTTTAAATTGGGCAGTCTTCAAAGGATAGAGCAGCTCTGATGTCTGATCACATGACCAGCCATGTTAATTCTCTAGGTTGGCCTGACACTTGCATTTATGGAGAGTAGAAGAGTACAGAAAGAGTCATATCTGTGTTTTTAGATGCACTGCTTGATTTAATGTCTTGGTTGAAATGGTTCAAAGAAGCACTGGTCTGGGGTAGCATTTTATTTGGACTTTGGATTTGTGGGTTTGTGGTGCAGCAGTGAGGTTGCCCTCTATGTTTAATCCCCCAGTGTCAGAGTCAGTGGAGACCAAGTGTGTTATTACCGGATCAGCTGACCTGACAGTGCTTTGTTCAATGCAAAGACACAGTGGAGCGTGTACATTTTAAAATATTTCATATATTCTAATTCTATTTTTTATTTTTATTTTTTGGTGAAAAAATGTAAAATTAAAAAACAAAACAATATCAAAATTAAAATAAAAAACACATCAACCAAAGAGGGTGTAGGCTGAAGAGTTTTAGGCACTAGGCTTCCTTAGAAAGTGATGATAGTTACACCTAACATTACATTAGATAAAACAAGATGAACATTAGATTGAACACTTCATGACAGTAATGTCCGTTTCCATAGAGCTATTTAACGCTTGTTTTAACTAAAATATGCTTTCTCCTTTTAGTCTTTCCATATCCTTTGTTCTGTATCATGTTTGGTCCTGTTACGGTTATGATTTCTCTTATAGATTACAACAGGTGCACTTCAGAGTGCCCTCGTGCGAAGCCAAAAGACATGAAGTCCTTTTCTTAGATGGAGATTTTTCTCCATCTGCACAGTTCTTTGTGACTGTGGGTGTTTTTGCCTTTTTGTATTCACTACTGGCAACTGTGGTCTACGTCTTCTACCAGAACACATACCTGAGGAACAACAGAGGTCCGCTCGTGGTCAGTCATGTTACAACCTGCGCCTTTTCTTTAACATTTTGTTTGTAATTTGTGACTGTGACATGATCTCTGTTCTCCGCAACATACAGGACTTTGTAGTGACAGTGGTCTTCTCCGTCATGTGGCTGGTGTGTACGTGTTGCTGGGCAAAAGCACTTTCTGACATCAAAAGTGAAACCAACCCAACACAGGTGTTACTGCTCATCTCAGCCTGCAGAGCTCCGGAAAACAAATGCACTGTTACACAGGAGCCTCTCTGGTCCCGTCTCAACACTTCTGTGGTAAAGCGCTACACTGTTACGCACTATACAACACAATATAGTAATTGTAAACTAATAGCATTTTCCATCAATTATTCATATAATACACAATTTATAGATGGTGAACTATTCCTTTTTAAAACATGCCAATAAGAAAACAACATTACACTTAGGGCTGTACGCAGAATATAAAACAATACTGAGGTCCAAAAGAATAGATGAGGACAGTATTACCAGTTCAATTCTTTGTGTGTAACATAAACAACACAAATGAACTGGAAAAAAGGCTACACCAAATATCTGAGATACTTCAGTCAATGATATGAGCATCATCAGTCAAAAGAAAAAACATTTATTCAGTTGCATCGGATCATATAACAATCCAAACAGGGGATTAAAAGTATGTTTGTGTAAGATAATATGACCTATGCTGGTAAATAACATGTTATATTATTATGGGAAGCATCAATATGACTTTGAATGATTTTAAGGCCAGATACTTGGTGGTCAAAAGTGACATATGTGGTAAAGTGTGTGTCCACTCCACTTCGAGAGACATAACCATCTTTATCCATTTCTGTCTAGGTGTTTGGTTTTGTAAATCTTGTCCTGTGGGCTGGGAACATTTGGTTTGTGTTCAAGGAGACAGGCTGGTACAAGACTGGTCAGAGATACCCAACCCGGAGTGCTTCTGGGAAACGTGCCAGTGAAATGCGGCAGAGGCTGTACAGTGAGAGCAGCTTTGAGCAGCCGGAGGAGACGTTTGCTCCACAGCCCTTCAGGCAAGACAGTTACAGCCAGTCCAGAGGCGAGCTCCACCGGCAGAGCAGCGTAAACCAGACTGTAGGCTTCAGCTTACCGCAGACACATGTGGGCAAAGTGGTCACCCACGATAGAGACAGTAAGGTTAGAACAAAGGGGCCAGTCATATTTGTCAATGAGATATGATGTAGATATTGATAATTATTACACATATGAAGGATATATTTAGTTGTACTTTTTCTTGTATTTGTTTAGTTGCTGTATGAAAACATATAAATATGAATGCCTGCAGTATTCATATTATCAATATTTTCTTGTAATACTTTATTTGTATCCGTGCTATGTACTGTATATTAAAAGTAGTGCCACAGTGTTTGTGTAGCAGTGCTTGTGCAGAGTTGTTCTTCACTAAAATGGCGTGACACATTCATTGGTTGTTTAAGATTTCAATACTTTTTCACTGCTTTTGTTACTGTGTTTTCTTTCTATACACAAGTAATAAACCAGTGGCTGAAACAAGCTGCAGTGTTTTTATAAAAGTTGCATCATGGCTGAATGTCAGCTATTAAATAGTACTGTTGTTTTTTAATAAATTAATGGACAGCGTAAATGTTGTGAAAATGTGACCTGCTTATTGTGTTATCTTTTCAATTCTCAATCTGCTGCCCCATTAAAGAGGCAAGTAAAAGCCAGTATAAATAAGTGTGTTGTATGAAGGCACTATTGAATACTGACTTTCAATAAGGGCCTCTGCTCCGACACTGAAGCATGTTTCACTCTACTCAGTCTACTGGGATTATCTGAAAGGCCAAAGAGATAATCCTTCATCCTTTCTAAACCAGTTAACACAACACCAGATCACACTCCAAACACCTGTGCTGGTTTGGTTTGGATGTTTAATATCACCAGAGCTAGGTTCAAGCGGTCTAATTGCACTGTAGCAATGGTGTTTGCTACAATTTTACAACATTTGTTGGCCATGTTTTAAAAAAAATATTCTTCTGTGAAATTAAGAAAATATGTTTTGTGTTTTTTATGTGAATAAACTGCAGTGACTTGATCTTGAAATGTTAAAAGCACCCTTGCAGTTCGTTGAAGCCGGATAGATTAGGATCGGATTGATTATTTTTATTTACATTGAATGCCTATGTAAAAATAATAGCATAGAAGTTTCCACTCAATCTTATTAATAGTCCCATGCATGCTCTCAGCAATCTACTCACAGTGAATATTATCTTAAAAGTATAAAAGTAAATCGACTTGTTTGTGATTAAGAGCTCTCTGTGCAGCTACTCTAATCTGATGGGGCAATTACAACAAAAAGAGCCGATCTGGTTCCTGCCTGCCCCCTGACAGACACTTTAAGCACATGCAGGTGTCCACATGGGTTCTTTGAAGCAAATTACAGTGGATGTGCCCACAGCATGACAATTAGGTCAGGTTATCAGCAGGAAATAAAGGGTTGCCTCATTACACTGATGGCCTATCAGCAACTGTAGAGGACCGCTTTTGCCTCTAATTATCACGTAAGGGTAATATATATACTTGTGTTTAAAACTGACTGTTTGGCTTTGCTTCAGAAGAACATGTAACTGCCATGGGTGTTATTGTCCCAAGAACACATGTTCAAACATTACATTCAGTGAAATGGGGCCAGGGCATAAAACAGTTCCATGTAGATTCCTGTAGGTGGCAACAGCCAACTGTCCTGCCTCTCCTGCAAATGACTTGGCAGCAGCCTACATCCCACTGTGAGTACTTCTAATCACTTTACATTGGTCCTTAAAAGCAAACAATATTAACTGCATTGTTGTGATGCGATCAAATGTAGTCATAAGATTGTCCTCAAGAGGGAGCTAGAGCTTTACACAGGTGAACTAATAAAGTCAAAGGTTATATGGTACAAGTAATATAATAGTGGAAAACAAATTTTTTTCATCAATTGCATATTCCCCTTCAGAGTGAATATAACATTCACAAAGATAAGTACATCATCACAAACAAAGCAGTACAATGCAGAATAATACACAACGTACATGCATTACGTTGCCCAATCTAGTACAATTAGTTATTTATTTTTTTATTGTAGGTGTTTGGTAACAAGTTTATGCTATGTAATTACTATTAGTTTATTAAAAAATTATTTTAAAGAGAAAACACAATATCTATTGTCCAATAAACTGTGTATACATACTGACCTTATTACTGACCTTATTACTGTAACATGCAGCAGCACTGAACAAGCAAGATCTAACATTTCTGCAACAGTGTCTCTGCTGGAACTTCAACTATACAATAACAAGAAACACCTAAACCAAGATAGCAGCTTAGATGTTATGTTGTTGTAACTGCTGTTAAAACAGATTTCAGAATTTGTCCCACAAGGAACAAAAGGTCTCCCCAGATTATATACATATTCTCCATCCATGTTTGAGAGGAATTTCTTAGTGTCCTCATTTCTTATGATGAAGTTTAAACATGCTGTTTTAAACATAGCCAAATACAACTGCAGTGTTTGGATTTACTTGTCACCTAAAAGAAAACAATCTTCATGAGTTGTAGCTCAGCTTATTAAAATTCAACACAAGTGGAAAAGTAAAAGAACACAAAACATTTGTTTTCAATGCATGTATTATCTACTTTATCCTTATTAATATTTTTTTTTTATTGAATACATCAACATCCTGTTATTGGGAGAAAAGTCTAAGAACTGTTTTCTACATAAGTACATGAAAACAGCTCTTGTGAGCACATCAAATTTACAGTTTAACTTTGGAGTTCTGTGTTTTTGAATGTTCACCAAAGCTGTACACGTGGGTCATTCACATTACTTAGTGTCATTTATACAGGTCCACATAACATTTATTTACATTTACAAAAATTATCAGATGAAGAGTTTGTGTGTGTTTTGTCTACTCTCCATTCTTCAGATTCATTTTCCATTTGGCAATAGACTTGTTCATGGGATCTTTTAAAATATGGAAAGCAATTATCAGAAATGTCCAAAGTTTTGAAAATATCAATATATTTAAGCGACAGAGGACACTTCTGTTTTGCTGGCAGACACTGATGTCTCATCCTCCACCATGCCACCCATTCCAACTGCACTGAGCATGCAGTTACGGAACTGGAAAGAGAAAAGACAGGTACTTAAAACTGTGGATCAGGAGAAGGACAAATGTAGGAGAAAGTGAAGCACCAACCTGTTTGTTCATGAGCACATAGATAACAGGGTTGTACAGAGCTGAGCTCTTGGCAAAAAATGCAGGAATAGCAGCAGTCATGGCAGTGAATGGCGCGCCCTTGTTCAGAAAGATCCATCCAGCAAAGGTGGCATATGGTGTCCATGCCACCAGGAAGCCAATAACCATCAAGACACACATGCGTGTCACTTCTTTTTCTGCTTTCTGGGTGGAGGCTGAGTCCTGCTGCTGGGCAGCTGCCTAAAGTTGAATACATTTTCAAAATGATGAAGAGCTTTTATTATCTGACTTTGCATAATATAGCTATTTTTAGGACATTTTATTGCTATTTGGAAAAAAGATTTGCATAAGCATTGAAAGACTGTTACGTACAGCTTTGACAGTGAGCACAAGGCTGCCATAGGTGAAGAAAATCAAGAAGACAGGGACGAAGAAGTGGACAACAAACATGTAGATAACATAGGACTCATTGTTGAAGCCTGCAGCCAGAGTGTAGTAGTCAGGTCCGCAAGAGCACTGCATTCCCTCAGGAAGGTACCTGTGAGGAAATAAAAAATAATATTCTCGCAGTGTCTTATTTTCCCTTTTTAATGGTATTTAGATCAAGGGTGTTTGTATTACCTGGACCATCCAAAGAGTGGTGGACCAGCACATGCAAAAGCCATGATCCAGGTGAAGGCAACTCCAGCTGCAGCATGTGTTCCACTAAATTTGAAGCTTCCCATTGGTTTGCACACCACAATGTACCTCTCAATAGCCAGCACTACCAGGGACCAGAGAGCAACTTCACCTGAAGAGAATTCACAAACAAGAAAAGTCATTTATCCTTATCAGTGGCTATACATGTAGTCTTTATCAGACTTTTACTCTAAAAATATTGACATCCTCCAACTGAATGCACCCCCTAGTGTTGCCATGAACCCCTCAACAGCACAAGCAGTAGGACCAAGAATGAAGTAGCCATTGACAGCCGAGGTGATGGTGATGGTGAAGCCAAAGGCGCACATGATAAGTCCAGCCACAGCCAGGTTGACCAAAATGTAGTTCAGAGGTTGCCTCAGCTTCTTGTTCTGAAAAGTTACCAGCAGGGTCAGTCCGTTGATGGGAGTTCCAGTGCAGATGAGGAAGAACATGTAGAAGGCGAGCAGCTTAAACATGATGGGATCAGCTAAGTAATACTGTTGATATTCAAATGGACTTCTAACAATTCCTGTCCTGTTGGACATGGGAATGTAGAAGTTCTTTCCCTCTGTGCCATTAGGCTCAAATCCTACGTCCCAGCCCATTTTCAATAGCCTAGGTTTGCTGAAACTAGAAGACTGTAATACTGGAAGTGTCTGTAAATCTTTGTGGGATTACAAGCTTATGCTGCCTTGGCGCTTGTTTTATACTCTCTCAGTTTTATCCGAAAATTGGTACAATTAGATTAGTGGATTGGCTAATAAGAAATGGGCAGCTCACGTAAGACTAATTATTGACTTTAGAAAAGAGTGAGGACAGTGCCCACAGGGTCACATGAAGCATGTGTAATAACTAGGCTAACTTTAAAATATTTTATGTATGGATTGCATCTACTAAAATATATGCCAGTTAATGGTATAAATAAATAATAAATAAACTTAACTTAAAACTGTCCAGTCTTTATACTGCAATGAGTAGAAGCAGACAGACATACATGTATTTGTCTTGTTATTATATATTATTTATATTATACATGTTATATTTTATTTGTATTCCTTCTTTCCATTTGCTAAAATACTTTTTCCTGGGACTTTTTAAATCTGGAAGCAATCCAGCAATCCCCCAAAAAAGTCCATAGGTTTAAAAATATTCATATATTTAAGTGACCGAGGACACTTCCTCTGCTGGCAGACACTGAGGTCTCATCGTCCATCATGCCACCCATTCCACTGCTCTGCATGTAGTATTTGAACTGGGAAAGAGAAAAGACAGATATTTACCATTGCTCATATGGAGAAGAAAATAAATTATAATAGATTGCTAATATTATTGACCATCTGAAAATAATTTATAGTTTGATGGATTATGGCTTATTCATGTCCTCTTTAGGACATTTACTGATCATGACTGTATTTTAGAAAAGAAATGTAAAAGTTCAATAACAAATGCATTAGTATAGATAATGTAAAGCTAATGTGCTTTAGATCAAGTTCAGACATCCCATTTTTTTCCTTTTTGGACTGTGCCCTGGCTTAATAAGGATAACAAACTCAAGACACCTTTCCCAGCAGTGGCAAGCTGGCATAAGCTTTTTGCTTCATGACAGCCAGGCTGTGCCGGGTTCAACACTTTGGGTTAATCCAATCAGGATAATCACACCTTCGGAAGAGCAAGCCCATATGGAGCGCCAATGACGTAGAAGCGCTTAGTCTGGATACACATTAATCTTCTTTGTGTCCAATTAATGTACGAAAATGTAACTTTGAGACAGGTTTTATAGAATTTAGTAGATTTAGTGCATTATTATGCTAGCAAGACTGTTTAAAGGCAGGTCACAGCTTTAGAGTGTTCTTTGTTCCACAAAGACATTTTCCATAATTGCAAGTACATTGTTGTATGTTTTTGAACCAGCACTTCTACCACAGCTATTTATACACTTGGGTTGTCGAGTTACTATGGTTACAGACAGAGCAGCAGCAGATTCAACATGATTAGCATATCATGATAAATGACTTACAAACGACTAAAGTCAAAAAGTTGCACCTCAGGGTCCATTCGCATTGCGATGGTAAAACATTACAGTCATTCACTGACATTATAACTGTCCATAATGCCACTGACATTATGGACAGAAAGGGAATGTTTATTTTAATCAGAGAAATCAGCTCCTAAGCTCTGTGTCAAGTTGAATGACACCACTTTATACTGCACTCTGGACTGCTGTTATAATCACAGAATAAATCCAGAACTGAACCAGGACTGGACATTTATCCTGAGCAGAGACAGACACGGGACAGAGAGATGGAGCGGAGACAGACACAGGACAGAGAGATAGAGCGGAGACAGACACGGGACAGAGACATGGAGCGGAGACAGACACGGGACAGAGAGATGGAGCAGAGACAGACATGGGACAGAGACATGGAGCGGAGACAGACACGGGACAGAGAGATGGAGCGGAGACAGACACGGGACAGAGAGATGGAGCGGAGACAGACACGGGACAGAGAGATGGAGCAGAGACAGACACGGGACAGAGACATGGAGCGGAGACAGACACGGGACAGAGAGATGGAGCGGAGACAGACACGGGACAGAGAGATGGAGCGGAGACAGACACGGGACAGAGACATGGAGCGGAGACAGACACGGGACAGAGAGATGGAGCAGAGACAGACACGGGACAGAGAGATGGAGCAGAGACAGACACGGGGCAGAGACATGGATCAGAGACAGACACGGGACAGAGACATGGAGCAGAGACAGATGTAGGACACAAAGATGAGGCAGAGACATGGAGCAGAGACAGACACGGGACAGAGACATGGAGCAGAGACAGACACGGGACAGAGACATGGAGCAGAGACAGACACGGGACAGAGACATGGAGCAGAGACAGACGCAGGACACAAAGATGAGGCAGAGACAAGGAGCAGAGACAGACACGGGACAGAGACATGGAGCAGAGACAGACACGGGACAGAGACATGGAGCAGAGACAGACATGGGACAGAGACATGGAGCAGAGACAGACACGGGACAGAGACATGGAGCAGAGACAGACACAGGACAGAAAAATGGGACAGACAGACAGAGAGAAGTGACACATAAATTATTTCCTATATAGTGTTGCGAATTTAACTATTGATCTCTTAATGGTGATAATACTGTACATAAAGCCAGCCAAGAAAGAACAGAGTAGAGAAGAAGTCAAAGGATAAAGAGTAAAAGACTGTCATGGTGCAATCTTCTGTGTTAATTATTCTTATTGTAGCAGTCTCTCATTTATTATTTCCTATTTAGTTGTTTGTCCTTTCCTCTCGATTTACGCCATCTAGTGGTTATTGTGGATGAAACTAATTATTACAGCATTAAGGTTCCGCCACTAACAACTTATGCACTCAGCCAGCACACACTGCCGACAGCACCTCACAGCCAATTTCTGCAGCACTGACAATAAATAATAAGAAATATACAATAAAATAGAAATAAGCTAGAGAGAAGTAAAGGGAGGGTAAACAGGGGAGTATTTACCCCTTTGTGGATGTCAGCTCACAAGGTAAAATCTGGTAGTTTCTAAACTCTGGTTACAGGCCTTGCCCTGCCTCAATTTTTGTTGGAATCCTAAATGCCGTTACAGAATTTACATTAAAATGCAAAACAGCATTTGTATTAAAAACAACAAATAATGCTAAAAAAGAAATTGTCAGTGCATTTTCCCTTGTGATTGTCGTTCTTAGAGGAATGACAACCTGGAAGAAATTAATAATGATTGCACCTTTTTATATTTCTTTAACAAATATGTTGAAGTGATTGTATTTTAAATGTTCTCACGCATTAATAAAAGAGCATTAAAGGCATAATATGCAGGTTTTCACACTGATATTAATAAACAACCAGGTCTTGAGCCTTATCCTTTCTATCAAATCCAGTTTTACTTGTTTTTTTACTTTAGTGGCAGTCGTGACTGTTGTGGACATTTCTTCATCTGTCTGTGGCACATTAAACCTCAGTCACTTGTGCTAAGCTACACTTCCTCTCTTCTCTGAGCTGGGTCTGGCCACAATAATTCATCCACATCACAAGATTTACCTCTTCCTCCTCTTGCTCTCTGTCTATTGTTGGCATTTATTGTTCAATACAGGTAATCTGACCTTTGACCTATACTACAGTCAAGCTGTAATTTGTTAGTAATCAATTATGCAATTAGTGTTTGCACAAGTGAGGAGTGTGTTTGTGAATTGGGGAATAAGTGGCATTTTGGTTGTGTTTGGAAAAGGGAAGCAAGTCACTTCCTGTTAGATTGTGTGTTTTAGGGAGAGAATTGTGTGTAGACTGAGAATTAGCTTATGGTTTTGGAGATGTAGGGTGTACTTTTGGTATTTGAGTCAGAGGTTTCAAGATTTTCTGTGTAAGCAGTTGAAAAAAACTGTAATTGGGTCTAGCTATTCAGCCAATGAATCTAAGTAGCCCTGACCTAGACATTATTTTAAGTATAGCTAACTTTCTGTTACTGGGTTTGACTTCACTGCTTTAAAGTTACTCAACAGTGTTTTGGTGTAATGTGAATAAAGGGACTTAAGTGACGCAAAAGTCTTTTTTTAATGCATGCATCCAGTAATTTTTACATTTACAAAATATACACAGAATATCATAAACCAACAACAGTTTTACACGTTGGTTTGCTTTTACACTAGTCAGATTCATACAAATAATTTCACATTTGTAACAGAAGTATGGATTAATGTGTGTTCTCCTAGTTCTATTATTATATAATTTGGCTGTCCATTTGTTATATAAAAAATGATAACTTCATCTGCAGGGACATAAGAATCTAAAATGTGAACAGAGGACACTTCCGTACGGCTGGCAGACACTGAGGTTTCATCCTCCACAAAAGTATGTCCAATTTACGGACTCAAAATGAAGAAAAACAAATATAACACTAACATTATCTGAAATAATTCAAGAAATAGTCATCAATTTATAGTAAACAATTGTAGGGGGGTTAACAAATTGTGTATTATTGCTGAATGCTTTGCCTTCTGGTCAAGGTTATATGCTTATCCACATACACTTGTGACTTCATTCAACTTGTGACCATACAACGCTCATGGCACTAAATTCAATTATTATTAATCAACTGTAGCATTAACTAAAAACAAAGCCTCATTGTCATGAACCTGAAGGTGGTTGCCTCTTGATGCATGGCTTTGTTGATTCTGGTAAGTATTGGGATAGGCACATGGAAGTAAAGCTGAACCTGACCAGTAACACTACAGGGTTAAACGGAGCAGAGCTTTTAATGAAGAAGAAGGCGGGCATTGCCAGGGCTATGGCTGAAAAAGCAGCTCCTTTGTTGAAAAAGATCCAGGTGGCAAAGCTGGCACATGGAGTCCAAGTCAAAAGAAATCCCAACACCATTAAGAAGCACATATGTCACTTCCTTCTCAGCTTTCTGACTGGAATGGCAAACATAAGGAAACCAATATGTAAGTTTGTATGTTCTTTATATGTATATTTTAAAGGTGTGATGTGCTAAGGCTGTAACATGCACCCAGGTTTCTGAAGTAAATTGACACACAGTTTCTCATTTAGCAATGTACACACATAGTATTTTATAAAAGTACACATCCAATCCAACATGGCTGAAACTGTGTGCTGATTTATATTTATCCATAATTACTTGAGGAATCACCGCTTTTATGTTTCATGATATGGTATTTTGTCATGTGCACAGAAATTCAGATATTTACTATCTCTTACGGCCTTCACTGTGCTCACCAAGTTTCCATAGGTGAAAAAAATAGTGAAGACAGGAACACAGACAAGTGAACATGTATCATCATCTTGAACCTCAGTGGATATTCAAAAGGACTCCGCACAAGCCCTGACCTGTTGTTGAAGGGGATGTAGAACTTACTTCCCTCAGAGCCATTAGGCTCCGTCCTAACCCATTTTTGGCTGCGGTTACTAAATTGTATACTTCACTTTAAAGATAAGTCCCTCTTTTTCCAGAGAAGAGCATAAAAACGTCGCAGGTGATCTCTTCGCTCTGACCGTTCAAGCTTTGTGTGATTTTCAGACACCATTATATAGACCCCAGTCACTCACATGACATGGGCAAAGAGGATCTTGAGTCTACTTCTAATCTAACAGCTGTCAGGGTTATCATTTTAATAGTATGCATGAAGATTACCACAAATAAATAAGTACATGTCTTGGAAAAAAATATATAGAACTGCAGTTTCGGAGTAGACAAGCTCATTTAATGTGTTAAAACCCCATTAAAGGGAGACTATGTGAATGCTTCGATGATTAGGCCACATTCAACTCTTATTAAACAATCCTAAGAGGATTTGATTGTGCAAGTGGGAAAAGCTGGTCCGGGATAAGACAGCCAAAAGATCAAGTCAACAAGCACACTGCGGATACTTGTAAGAAGATTTGGTCGTGCCATATGGTGTATTTATGTGTTTTTTTCAGTGGTATGATGGACAAAAACAACAGGAGCACAGCAGTGCATTATCCGCATCATTAAACCTCCTCTGAGTCTAAGTGTGTGGAATTAACAATGTTTACTAACAAAGTGAATAACACGATCAGGGGTAGGTTTCATCCAATCAATTTGCCAATTACCATTTCAGAGCTGTGGGTAATCGTGTGAAGATCCCATTCATGGAGCCCGGGTCATGTTAACAATACCTTCAGAGCACACAACTTCAAAACTAAGGTCTTCTCAAGTTAAACACTGGTTGGAATATTATTTTTTCAGCTTTTTATTTGATGGTTATGTTTATGGGGCTTTATCAGTGTTGTCACCTTTTTATTACACACAAATAACTAACTGTGTGCAAATAAAGTTGTAAAGCTAAATAGTGCACGAATGTCAGTTACAGGTTCTCAGTGTGTGCTTCTGTAAGGAACATAACTGCTTTTCAGAGAATTACATAATTATGTAATGCTGGGATGGGCTGCAGTCACCTGTAGTCCCTAACAGGACTAAATGCAAGAAAAATCTGTACAGACAAAAAAAGTTAAGGTCATAATAAAGATTCTATAACTGATCAGACAAAAGAGCATTTTTATTTTGCCAATAGCTCACAGCAGCAGTAAGTGGATGTTTGATGGTTTAATACCGGACTGTTTCAATGTCAAAGTGTCCTTCGGCTTGCTTTGAGTTTCTGTAGACATAAAAGACAAATTAACATAAAGGTTATTTAGTAACAAAAGTACATGTAACATTATCCATTTAGCTCAATGGAAAACTGACAAACATTTGTTACATTATAAACTACATTCTACAACTTCATTTACCAAACATACAATTACAGAGATCAAGACCAAGTTAAACTGTTGAAATCTTTTAGGCTTTTTGTGGTTTTAAAAACATTATTGTACACATATTGCTATTTTTATGTTACAATAATATTTTTTTAATTCTTATTTAAGTTCTTGTGTTACAGTAGCTTACTCATGCGTGTATGTATGTGTGTGACATATGTATGTGTGTGTACATGTGTGACACACACACACACACACACACACACACACACACACACACACACAAACTAATTTATTTTTATTTACAGTCCAAATGTAGTTGTGTATTACTCTCTGGACCATAACCAATGTAAGGATTTATTTCAGCTAAACATGCAGTTTAACATCAAATTGCACAGCACACACACTGTTTGTAAGGTGCGTATTGTTTTTCTGAATAATCTAAACCACGTGATGAGATTCCTTTTTTTTTTAAATACCATAGTGATGTACACACCGGATCTACAAACAGGAAACCATCTGCCACACAGCTTTGGGATTTCAGACCAAGAAGCTTTTATTTATCTGCTTAGTGGCCAAAAATTGTCACTAGCAAGCTGTTAAACCAGAGGAGTTTGGCCCTTCTAATCTGCAGCTTGCACTAATTGGATTCACACCCTGTGCGTAATTCTAAGGTGATGGGTCGCTTGTCTAGGAGTGAAAAACAAGCATGACATGACAACTTAAAGAGCACAACTGTCACTTTCAATTTAAAGTCACATACTGACCCAGAAGATGAAGGGAAGAATATTCAAACATGAATGTTTTAATGATATAGCTAATATGTGGCTATGTCCCAAATTAGTAAGCACTCATTCAGAGTCGTTTTCTTTCTAGTATCTAGGCTGCCAATTTTTCCCAAATTATCATCTGCCAGTCTTTAGGAGAAAAATTACAGTCTTTGGTTTGAAATTATGACTATATCGTCCTCACAGTTCTATATATCGTCCTCACAGTTTTATATATCGTCCTCACGGTTCTATATATCGTCCTCACAGTTTTATATATCGTCCTCACAGTTCTATATATCGTCCTCACAGTTCTATATATCGTCCTCACAGTTTTATATATCGTTTTCACAGTTCTATATATCGTCCTCACAGTTCTATATATCGTCCTCACAGTTCTATATATCGTCCTCACAGTTCTATATATCGTCCTCACAGTTCTATATATCGTCCTCACAGTTTTATATATCGTCCTCACAGTTCTATATATCGTCCTCACAGTTTTATATATCGTCCTCACAGTTTTATATATCGTTTTCACAGTTCTATATATCGTCCTCACAGTTTTATATATCGTTTTCACAGTTCTATATATCGTCCTCACAGTTTTATATATCGTTTTCACAGTTCTATATATCGTCCTCACAGTTTTATATATCGTCCTCACAGTTCTATATATCGTCCTCACAGTTCTATATATCGTCCTCACAGTTTTATATATCGTCCTCACAGTTTTATATATCGTTTTCACAGTTCTATATATCGTCCTCACAGTTTTATATATCGTCCTCACAGTTTTATATATCGTCCTCACAGTTCTATATATCGTCCTCACAGTTCTATATATCGTCCTCACAGTTCTATATATCGTCCTCACAGTTCTATATATCGTCCTCACAGTTTTATATATCGTCCTCACAGTTCTATATATCGTCCTCACAGTTCTATATATCGTCCTCACAGTTTTATATATCGTTTTCACAGTTCTATATATCGTCCTCACAGTTCTATATATCTTCCTCACAGTTCTATATATCGTCCTCACAGTTCTATATATCTTCCTCACAGTTCTATATATCTTCCTCACAGTTCTATATATCGTCCTCACAGTTCTATATATCGTCCTCACAGTTTTATATATCGTTTTCACAGTTCTATATATCGTCCTCACAGTTCTATATATCGTCCTCACAGTTCTATATATCGTCCTCACAGTTCTATATATCGTCCTCACAGTTTTATATATCGTCCTCACAGTTTTATATATCGTCCTCACAGTTCTATATATCGTCCTCACAGTTTTATATATCGTCCTCACAGTTTTATATATCGTTTTCACAGTTCTATATATCGTCCTCACAGTTTTATATATCGTCCTCACAGTTCTATATATCGTCCTCACAGTTTTATATATCGTCCTCACAGTTTTATATATCGTCCTCACAGTTCTATATATCGTCCTCACAGTTCTATATATCGTCCTCACAGTTCTATATATCGTCCTCACAGTTCTATATATCGTCCTCACAGTTCTATATATCGTCCTCACAGTTCTATATATCGTCCTCACAGTTCTATATATCGTCCTCACAGTTTTATAGTAAAGCGCTCCATTTATTTATTTTTTTGTATTGTTAATTTTACTGAAGGTTTTTATTTTTATTTTTTTACTGCATGCTCTATATATCATTATATATATTTTCCAACAGTATTTTTGCACTATATGGGGACTTTAATCAGATGTGAATTTTCCCATTGTGGGATCAGTCTAATCTAACATAATCTAACCCATTGGTCACTTTGCATTTCTGTAATAATGTTTAAGAAAACCCAATTGATCGGCAATTGAGTTGTCTAATTGTTTAAGAAATGCAGTTGATACACTGTAAGTGAAGCAATCTGAGAGAAATGTAATAATGTCTGAGAAATCTAATAGGGATTGTATCAGGCAGGTTAAAAGTCTGGAGAAGCTTAGATCAAATCATGCTCCCTTAGAGTCTTACTTGCAATTCACAAAGCTTCCTGTAAAAACAAGAGCTTAATGTTCAGTGACTCCAGTTTTTAAACTGTTTAGTAGATCATTTGAAAGTAGGTCCTTTATCACATAGCCTATTGGTCACTGTGTTCCTCTGTTTGGCACGTATCTGAGTGTTATAATAATTAATGGAATGTGTAAAGCAGGTAGATTCTACATCACTGCCACTAGATCTGGCACTTATTCTAAAAGGTAGATCTAAATTGAGTCTTATCTTGATGTAAGAGTGAGACTCTTAGTTCCACGTAAACCCTTTGGTCTAATGTTTAAGTAGACTATGGAGTGATCCAAGTTGAAAATCTAATAGAGATTGTTTTAGGTAGGAGAGGTCAAGTTAAACTTAGATCAGAACCTGTTCCCTTATCAAACTTAATAAGTTCCTTAATAGGTAATTTATTATAAGACATGTCACACCTGAGATTTTTCATAAGATGAAGCAATTAATATCATGAGAGCTGTTAAAATAACTTGAAAACATTGTCTATTATGCGAATACCTGTTTTACTCAGAGAAAATGTGTTTCTGAACTAAGTTATATTTATTCAGCCGTTCTGTAGAGTGTGTAGATAACACACGCTACCATGTGAGTCCTGATTGCAATTGTATTGTACCTTTGCAATTCTTATTTAAAACATTGCATCTGTAACATATATCAAGTTCATATTCTTCAAATTCTACTAAGTAAAAATATTTATGTTTTTGTAAAAAATGCTACAGAAATATCACATTTTATAAAAGAGTGTGACAGTGGATCCAACCTGAGCTCTGCTTGAACGGCAACGGCGCATGCGCAGGAAAGGTTTCACTTACATCACCGCTCCCAAGTGTATCAGCGCCTTAAAGTGGGTCATGCATGAATAACCATTTGAAATGCAATTTGTGCTCCAAATGGGACTTTATTAAAAAACACGAGGGTAGATTCAGAAATGCTTGATTCAATTTATGCAGGCTTCAACATACTGATCATATGTACATACTGATCATGGTAAAGGTTTTATAATCTTTCTTCTTTTATAAGCTTTCTTTGTAATCTCAGTGCAACTTCTGGTAGTAACTAAATCTGTAATGTGCCAGTTCAGCCAGCAGAGGGGGCTATTTAAACAGCTCTCTCCCTTTTTCTGAAGTGAGTGAAAGATGCTTGCAACCGTAATTTTTGCTATTAAAAAAACAGCAAAATCTTCAATACAACTTAAACCATGTAGCTTTCATTTACAACATTTAAAGTGCTTTTATCAACACAAAAAGCTGCATCAGAGTATGTATTTGTTTTAAGATTAAATTCCTTAGCAAAAACAAAAAACTGACGTCCAGTTGAGGTACGTATGCGCTTGTGTGTTCAGTCAAAGTATTTTTTAGGACGTTGCCTATGACTGTATTTTCTGAGCTTCATTATCGGTAATTTCTTGCATCCGTAGTGTGTACAGTCCTGTAAAGGTCTGAAACGCTTCTTCATTTACATCCTTCCTCCTTACGTCTTTTGCTGGAGTGCACAAAACTTTTATCCTCTAAAAAAAGCAAAAAGTATTTGATTATATATCAAGTTTTTAACAAATAATAAAACTCACTCCCTTTTATTTGTAGTAGAAGTTGAATAAATTAATAAATGTAGTGAACCACAATAATACATACCTGTTTAAAGGTCCCAGGTGTGACGCAGACAGCATACAGCATCCACAGTGGGACCATGAGAGTTGAAGAGAGAGTAAAAAATCCCCCGATAGCATAACCCCACCAGGGGTACTCATAAGTGTTGTTAAATTTGAGTGGTGTGTACTTAACCAAAGAAAAGACTAAGGTCAACTAAAGAGATAGAAAAAAGACAAACATAATAATGTAATAATGTAATGTAATAAAATTTTTCTCATGTTAGAAATCTATATATTTTTTTGTCACTACCATACAAATCTAAGATGCATTGACTACATACATAGACTTTGGTGCCATACAAAACTTTGGTTGCAGTGTAATCTGTCTTAAGTAACCAGAAAGGTTTAACTTTTTTAGTTTTCTGTAAAATGGTTAAGTCGAAGCGGAAACTGACATGGGTTTTTATATCACCTACATACATACATATGTTTGCTTAAACAAGGTTTGCTTAAATAATAGAGCACAGAAGTCAGTACAGCTGTCACACACTGCCACTTGTTAATATCATGGGACTTAGAAATGAGCACTGCTACTTACTGTACAAATTATTGGTGTAAGGTACTGCCAGCAGTATTTCATAAAACCATGAGGTCGATATCCAATCATGTCCTCTATATTATCATACATTCGATCTGCACCTGCAAAATCATTCAGTCATCATTAGACAAGAGCCCGTTATACATGCATACACACATGCATACATACCATAGACCCATCCCACACAGACAGACTGAGACACAGCCAAAAACAGCAGGGTCATCCCACTGCAGGCATAGTAGTCAAACAATTGAAAAATATAAAGGCCTCCCTGCAAGAATGGAGACGCAGTGTTTATAGTTAATGAACATCCAACAATTGTTGACGGTTCCTTCCACTCACCTCAGTAATCAGCAGAAGGCCAACAAAGAAACTTCCAACACACAAAGCGAGAAGGAGCAGTTTACGACGACAGTGATTTTGAAAATAGGATGGATAGATGTCAGAGATGGTAGTCACCAGTGCTTCCTGATTCACAAACTGAGGAAGACAAACATATTTTGGTTTTCAAACTCCCAATGTTAACAGAGCTGACATGAATAATGAACATCTTCTATATAATCATATGGAAGATGATGTTGTGCCGGGTTGCAACAACAAAACCCAGGAGATTCCTGCTTGAAAGACTTAGGACGAGTTAGGAGAGGCCATTTCAAAAACAAACCCAGAGGATTTTATGTTGAAAAAAGGAGTTTACTGGACAGTCCATGACACACACAAAGTTAGTTACAACCATTAGTCTAAGATGTGTAGCTAAAAAAATCTGACTTCATGGAGCAAGCAGTTAAAATAACAGTTTTTTGCCTTGTTATTCAACAGATTACCAAAAAACAAAACATAAAAAGTGTGAATCAAAGGCCGCTATAGTCAGCATTTACTCATATTTCTTCAATGAAATTCAAAGGCAGCCAGCCTACTTTCATGCAACCCACAACCAGAAAAAAAAATTATTGTGAGCAATTGGTCTCATAATTTATTGTTTCTACTGCCTGTGACACTTACCTGACTGTCTAATCCTAAAAAGAGCAGCATAACGAAGAAGAAAATGGCCCACAGCTGGGGCAGTGGCATAAGCGCTACTGCTCGGGGATAAGCAATAAAAGCCAATCCTGGTCCTGCACACAGAACAAAAAGCACTCATGAGTTTAAAACTAAAAACACAGTATATCTCTTTATATGGTCAATACCTGACTCGGCTACTACTGATATTGGCACCCCTTGCTCCTTTGCCATGAAGCCCAGGACAGAAAAAATGGCAAAGCCCGCTACAAAGCTGGTTAAACTGTTTAACAAGCCCAGGCAGACACAGTCTCTGTGTAAAAAGTATAGAGATTTAATTTAAAATAAAACATATATAATCAATGCATAATATGCAAATTATATGATAAGTTAAAATAAAAATTAAATGATAAGTCTTATACCTGTAGCAATTGTTGGTGTATTTATTGTGACTTCCTAAAGAACAAAGAATACCCATGCACACACCATAGGAGAAAAAGATCTGGCTGCCAGCATCACTCCATACCTGAGATGTACAAATACAAAGTCAATTGTCAAAGATAGATAAGTGGCAATGCAGTAGATTTTACAGTAGAATGTTGAGTACCTCTGGATCAGCAAGACGGGAAGGGTCTGGGTAAAGATAGAATATCACTCCTTCTTTGGCTCCTGGTAATGTGAGCCCACGAACAAGTAACACTATCAACATTAAATACGGAAAGGTGGAAGTAAAGTACACCACCTAAAACAAAAATCATATAAAAACATTATGATTAACATTTTAAATGCAGAGTCAATTGCAAATGAGGTTTTTGCACCTTTCCTGTGGACTTTACTCCTTGCCAGACACAGAAATAGCACACGATCCAGGCCAAAAGAAGACACAGGGCCAGGTCCCAGCGAATATTTCCAATTTGATCAATCCCCTCAGAAAGTCCTAAGATTCTTCTCCTGTACTGAAACATTGTTTATGACATTTTGTACACTTTAATCATAATGTGTTTGTATTAAAATCTCTTACTCCCAGAATTGCACAACAGAACTGCCCCTATAAAGGTCAAGAGCTGGTGTTTGATTGGTCCCAAGTTCAAAGCAGTCAGCTTAAAGGACAAAAGTAAAACAAGGAGGTGTGACACAACATTCTCTCAGATGACACAATGTGCAGTTGTCAAACAGGTCCACAAATGTTGCTGTACCTGTATTCCAGGGATTTTGACAGGTTGCCCATGGTAGCTTTGAACTGAACGATGAAAACAAATAGAGAAAAGTCCAGGCCAAAATGATGATGTAATACACTCCATTGTAAAAAATAACCACTTGGCTTCCATATCCTAAACCTGTAAAGAAATAGGTCGTTGTGTTGTTATATTGAACAACACAGTAAATCTTTCTCTAAAATATATCTATGGTTTTGCTGTGTTTTTCAAAAAAGCCAGCTTGCAGTTGAAAAAAAAAAAAATTCTTCGTATTAAGAAAAGTACATTTTTACCTTTAAACAAAGGACAGAGCTTTGTCCAGCATGTGATTCCACCTTGCCTGGTAAACTGACCCAGAGTTGTCTCCATGAAGAAGAGTGGGAGACCACACGTGACCAAGAATATAACATAAGGAATGAGGAATACCCCTTTTAGGAGAAAAAAAAATATTTAAATAAATGTTACGGCAAAATGGATAAAATAATTACGTTTCTATTGTTTTCAAATAAGTTACAGATAAGACACATATTTAATGTCTTATAACTGATTACAGACAGCCTTTTATTGTATGCCAATACATATTGACTGAGCATACTGGTTTCAGGTTGTGTGTTCAGTGCTTGCCATTTTAATGAATGCAACTTTTGTTTTCTTCATTTTTTCCACACAGAGTTTACTTATGAATACAGTCCCACAACGTAGACTGACCTCCTCCATTTTTGTAGCAGAGGTATGGAAACCTCCAGACATTTCCCAAACCGACAAGATGTCCCACTACTGCCAGGACGTAATCCACTTTACTGTCCCATTTCTCCCGCTCGACCTGCTTAGCTCCAGGTTGAAGCAGAGTCGTGCTTGTGCCAGGCGGCTGTATTTGATCCATGTCAATCCTTCAAATCAGCATTTATTTATCACAGTGACACACTAAACATCACTTTTGTTTCTGCATTTTCTAGAAAACAAGCAATGATAAAAGTCTCACCTGTGATGTAGCACACCTCACCTCAAGCAGCTAGAGCACAATGAATGAGTAGTTTAAATAAGGAGTGGCCCAAAGACTGACACAACCAGTCTGTGAAGAACAGCATACTCACATAACAGAAACTACGTCTGGTTTAATTTGCATTTTATTTACTCACACTCTGACTGCAGGCAAATTTCTGGTAAAATTACCAAAGGAGTTCATTCTGATACTTGAATTAAGTTATTAACTGTGTGTCATCTCGGTTGTCCAGTAATTATTTTGAAATAATGGTATAGATTTGTAGCTCACTTTGATAATGATTGAGGCAGATACACTTTTTTTTTTTTTTTTTTTTTTTTACTTAAAGAGGAATAAAACTAAGATTCGTCTTTTCTGGGTTTCTCCTTTTTCCATTTTCAATAACTTCAATAATGGGCAGGTATCATTTTACCTTTGCATTGTGTTTACAGGCTACAGGAAGTTACTACTTACCTCACGCACAACTGTGTGTTATTCCAGTCTCAAAAAGTCTTTCAAGACAAATAGTTTGTTTGCAACAATATACAATAATGTTATGATGCTTAAAGTGGCAGCACTCAGACAATTGAAAAGAGCAAAGTACAAAATGACTCTAACTGTACAATGTATATTTAAAATGACATGAAATATATCCTTGCTTCAAAAAACGTCTGTCTGTTCGTTGTCTATTGGTTAACGTTAGTGATGTAACAATAAGCCACAACAATGCACAGACATAATGCATTGTGTACACACTTAAAGGTTAAACAGTCCAGCTCCACACCAAAAATATTTCGTTTTTTAAATAAAGAAAAGGAGCTTATAGGTAAAACACTGAAGAGTGGATGATATCATACTTAAGGCCTCTAGAGGCCGCTATTAGGTCTTACAAACACAAGTGGTTTAGGTGGGTTCGAGTTGTAACTTCAAAATGCAAGTGCTTTGCAATGAGGAATATTAACAAATATATTATTATTATTATTATTATTGCTGTTGTTGTTGTTGCTCTAACATCACCGTCACTTGTATGTGTAAATCAAAGGTACAATAACTGTTGTACAATGGAAAATGCAAAAATGCAAGTTTATGGTTTACAGTAACACGTGAAACATCTAACAACTTTTAAATATTAAACACCCATTAAAGAACACAGATACTAAATGTATAACAGGATTTGATCAAAAACACATGTGCCAAAAAGATCAGTCATTAACAATGTGAGGAAAGTGAGTCCAGTCTGCACTCATTACAGGCATCTCTGCTCTGAGACAAAGATAGACTGAGGCTCACACTGCTCGTGGTGAGTAGACAGTTACTTGACATCTATAACCGAAGTTATGTTCATTGTTTTATATTTAAAACTAGTTATTATTGAAGGTTCAATGTGTGTATCTAAATTGTGTTGCATAAATTAAGGTTTTGTGTGTGTAAAGGAGGTAAGTAAAAATCCTTTGTGAACCATATCTGAGGCAGCAGATGGTTAGCCTTGGTGGACTCAAGTGTTTTGTGCGGATTTGTAAATGAATGGTCAGTGAAATGCTCAAAATTTGCAATGTTACCATACAGAATTTTAGGGTAGAAAGAGAAGGCTACAAAAGTGTAGTGCAAAACACTTTGGTGTCCAAAATTAATAGTCAGCTGTGTGCTTCAAATACTGTATGTCAGAGTAATATGAAATGTATTTTTATTGTATTATTGTGGCAAGAGCAGAGCAGAAGTAGGTCAGGCTTTTTGTAACAGAATGATGTGGACGTGAGGGGCCTCAGAGGGTCACTGGCTGTAACAGTGGGAGAGCGAGAGTTCAGACTCATTTGGGGTCACCAGCTGTGCACTTAAAAAGCCTGTGTCAGTGACATACGTACTGTCTGGTGTTAATTTAGTTTAACTCACAGAGAAATTGGGAGCACATTTTATTTTATTCATTTCATTCATTTTTCATTTTCGTTTTAATGCACGGATAGATGCAGTATTACCACTGTTGCTGTTACATGACAGGACATGACATGACAAAACAAAAGTGATCAAAATATTCATTTTAAAGATTTTTATAATCTTATTGGCATTTTGGTTTAAATATTAAACTGGTCTTCATCAAATTTCCTATGTTAGTCCGAAACCTAGAAAATTTTGTTTAGTTTAGTTTAGTTTGTATTTCTATTGTGTTTTTTTGTTTTTTCCAAAGACACAAGACAAAATAGAAATAATGACACAATTAAACCAAAAAACATCTGAATACAGACAAATTTATTTACAATTCAAACAAGCAAATTTACACATGGTTATAGGCTTATTGCACATCTCCTTTACAAATTATTTTTATGAAGATACTGAGAATGCATACCAAGCAAGAATTAATCAGAGTTATAGGAACATTGTTATTATATATATATATATATATATATATATATATATATATATATATATATATATATATATATATATATATATATATATATATATATATATATATATACATTTATATATTTATTTCTTCAAACTGTTCCACAGATAACCTCTTGGACAGACTTCTCTCTTTAGGATTGGTTCACACGGACTGTTTTGAATTTAAAACAGGATGTTTTCAAATCCAGTTGTTGTTTTTTTTAACCTAAACATTTTATAATCCATTAGATTTTGAAATGTTGATTGTAATTTGCTTTGTTAATATATATATTGCACAAAGTGTAAAGTGGATTTCTGGTTGTTTTTGGTATATAGTCCCTCAATGGAAAACAGGGTGAGAGACATTTATCCAATCCACTCTATTTTATTTATATAGTACATTTCATCAACAAAAGGTTTGCAAAGTGCTGCACATAATTAAAACACAAAAGCAGCAATTAATAAATAATAGGTCTACTCAAAACCAGTAAACTAAATAAGAGCAGTGGCCTACATTTAGGAAATAGATCCCAGATGGAATCAAAACCGTTGAGTGGGATGCAGTCGTCCAGGTGAGCCGACAAGGCGCTCTGACATTTCTGACTTGACATAAACTCTCCAGCATAACTTATCGTCAATGATTACACCCAGGAACTTAATTTCATAAACCTGATCCAACTAAAGATTATCTATTGTAAACGGTTTTGTATATTTTCTGTTGTTACATAATACATTTGTACTTTAGATATTAATAACAGAGAATACATCAACTAAAGTTGAATGCATGGCTAGCCTTTATTGCCATTATTAGTCTTGATGTCAAAAGAGAAAAAAAAGGTTTTTACTGTAAGAAAACCGGTGCATGGTGTGTGCCCTTGTTTTTGATACAAAACAAGGGCAAGTATACTGTATACCTAAATACAAAGGGACCAAGAATTCCACCCTCCTCACTGCAACTGACAATAAACTACCAGATGTGGTTAATTTAGACAGTTTTTGGCAACTAAATAGCTTTAGTCTTAAAACTATGAAATATGTAATATAAAACAAGAGGAGGCAATTACAATTAGAAACAGACTAAGAACAGATTTAAATAGACTTAAATAAATAAAGAAATAACAGTATAATAATAATATGTTATATACAATGTAAATGGAAATGCAGTGCAATTTGTGCAATGTTATTGGGTTGTTATAAATTGGTTGTGTGGAACTGCTCTGGGAAAGAAACTGTTGGTTCCTAGTCCAAGTCTGGATTGTCCTGAATCTCCTGCCAGATGGCACCAGTTCAAAAAATCTATATCTGGGGTGAGTGGGGTCTCCGATCACGTTGCTTGCCCTTTTCTTGGTTCTGGACGCACAGTTCCACAAGATATGGCAGGGGGGCTCCTATGATCTGCCCATGTTCTCAGTAAGCTGCAGTCTGGTCCAGTCCTGTTTGGTTGCCCTAAACCACAGTGGGATGGAGCTGCACACAATGGACTCAACTGATGTGTCCGGAAGTCCACTTCCACTTTCTTGAGCTTGTTGAGCTCTGGGTTCCAAAGCTCCACCTCCTGTCTATAAGCAGACTTGTCTCTGTCCTGGAGGAGGCCAATAACAGTCGTGTCATCTTCAAACTGGCTACACAGTTGGGTGGGTCTGTAGAGATGCAGTCATTTGTGTAGAGGGACAAGAATAGAGAGGACACATCCCTGGGGAGGTGCTGGTGCTAATTGTCCATGTGTCTGTGGTCTTTCCCAGCTTTACCTGCTGGGACATGTCAGTGGATTTCCAGCTTCCTCACTGACATGTTACCAGCAGGTAAAGCTGGGACATGTCAGTGAGGAAGCTGGAAATCCACTGACAGATGGCGGGGTCCACAAACAGGAATTTGGCACACGTCCCTAGACTCTAGGTCTAGGTGTTGCAAGATGAAATGCAATACAGTGCTGACGGCATCATCCACAGACCTGTTTGCCCAGTAAGCAAAGTGAATGGGGTGTTCTTGTGGTTTTTTTAGGCACATATTGCAGTGTATTCATTTTTTTTATTCAAAGTCAAAAATGAATATGGTGTTACAGAAGAACAACTTGCTGTGCGCAATATACATGAAGATTCAGTCGGTCTTCTCTTTAGCCTCTGTTGGGCATATTTATAATGAACAGTTCCCTTGAGATGTTGAACATAGACGGACTAAACATAGCCTGGACTGTTCTATGTTCCCGACTGTAACAACCGGACTGTAACTTTTACCGCCGGTGATCTTATCATCAAATGATATCACATCCTGTACAGCAACTGAGTCTCCTCACAAAACAAAAGCCTCTAATACACAGGGAGTAGGAGCGCTAAAGTTACTAATACTTAACACCCCCACTCTCTGTTAGCTGCCTGGGTAATTAAATATTCTTGTTTTCCTCTGACAGACTTTACATTGTGCAACACTTGTTTATCTCATAAATACACTCTTCTCTAAGTGCTTTAGCTTAGTGGCTGGTTTTGTCAAAACATCAGCAATCATCTGTTTAGTAGGACAATATTCCAATATTACCATTCCTGGTGTCACAATGTGTTTGCATCTCTGTCTGTTTACAGGATTTGTATCTTGATTGTCTTTGTACACTTTTGTTTTTGGATATTGGTAGTTGTCTAAACCTTTTAGTAGCTGTTCTATGTACCTATACTCCAGTACAGCTGAAGCTAGGGATATGTATTCTGCTTCGCAGGTAGAAAGTTCTAATGTCTGTTGTTGTCTTGTTTTTTATGAGATCAGTGATCTTCCTCCACAAAGACTAGCACAATAGCCTGATGTGCTTCACCTGTCTGTTTCATTGTTGTAGCACCACAATAAATTCTTAGACCTAGTTTTTCTGTGTCATTTTTCTTGAGCTGTAGTCTCGGCTCTGTTGTACCTTTGAGGTACCTGAATACATGCTCTACTGTTGGTTCACTAAAATGCTAAGAAATAATGCCTAAAAATGTAATATCAGGTCTGGTAAAAGTGGCTAAGTACATTAAACTTCCACTTCCTCTCTGTACTTTCATGGCTGTTTTAACTTCTTTGCATTTTCTGCATAGTCAGGTTTGGATTCACATGATGAATCTCTAGGTTTGCAATTTTGCTTCTCAAACCTTTGTAATATCTTGTTCACATATATTTCCTGTAACATTTCCTTTTGTTTGTTCAAAATATATTTCTAAGTAATTTTTAAACTTTCCCAGATCTTTCACTTTGAATCTTTGAGTTAGCATGCTTTTTACATCAGTTACTGTTGTTTGTTCACTGCTCGCAGTAATCAGATCATCTACCTATACAATGAGGATTCGTTTTTCACCGCATTTTTCCCTCGTATACACACAATGATCTGCAGCATTCTGTAGCAGTCATTCCCTCTTAGATACGTGTTACACTATATTCCAGTTTCTGCCTGATTGCTTGAGACCGTACAATTTTTGTTTAGTCTACATACCAGTTTTTCACTTGTTTTGAAATGTGTTCATGACCTTGGGGTTGCTCTATGTAAATCAGATCAGGTAAGATAAGATCAGGTCCTCCTGTGCAGCCTTCTGCATCAGGACTTTGACACTTGTCACATTAGCTGTGGGTGAGAATGTCTCTTCATATTCTGGTTGTATTCTTTGGCTACAAACTGTGCCTTGTATTTGTCAGATTCATTTATGTCTGTTTTAAGAGACATCTTAGAAACATAGAAACATCTTCCTCCTAGTGCTTGTTTACCTGGTGGTAATTGCGTCTTCCAGTGTTTGCATCTCTTCGTCCACGGCATTATCCCAAAGTCTTGTGTTTATCTTGACTCGGAGGATGTCACTGCCTCCTGTTAAGTTTGTGGAAGGTCACACGCTGCTCGATAACAATTGTCCACACTGGTTTGTAATTTGTCTATTGTGTCATCAGTCTTAAAAGCTTGTTGACAAGTTGGTTTCTGCTTTATTCTCAGTAGGCTCCTCACAGTCTCTGTATTTCCATCTGGTTGCCCAGTCTCAGCTTGTTCACACAAAGTCTCAGGATAACTTTCTGAAATGTCTTTAGGCTTGTCTGTGTTTTTATCTTTCTCATCACTTGCCCTGGTTGAGAGTTTCACCAACTTGTGCTTTTGAGTTTTCTATTTTTTTAGGGTAGTATACCAGATAGGCATGGCTGTTTTTAATCGTAACAAAATTATGTAAAATTGATTTGTTCACATCTGGAATCTAATTTGCCTTTTTCACACTTTTAACTGAAACATGTCAATCCAAGACACATTTGGTAGGTAATAAAGTTTCTCCAAATCACAATTGTTAAACCTGTTTCCATCTTTGGTGACCGTGTGACTGTCCCCTTTCTTGAAGGTTATTGTTGCTCCTCCGCTTGTGGCTCTTGCGACTGAAAAGAACAGTAGTCTGTAGTTGACTTGTTCTCTGCCTTTCATAGCTTTGTCTAAGACGTGTACAAGTTTATAATACGGGGCTTGCTTTTCCCCGAATTGTGTTCCCTCAGGATTTTCAATGCAGTTAAAAGCAGCTTTATGTCTTTTGAGCTTCAGGCTTAACTATATCTTCAATTAGCATTATTAGCTCTGCATAACAGTCTGTGTTTTTTGTTGCCTTTTTTGTTGTTACATTTTTTGTTGTCTGCGGCTATCTGTTCTTCACCAGCGGGCTCTTTCAAAATAGTGTCTTCTAAGTGTAAATGTCCCTGAAAACTTGTTTCCCAAAAGTCATATTTCTACTCCGATCCATAGAAGAATAGCTGTAGTGACACCAATCCAGATGCTTAGGTGTAGCCTACTTGCGTTTGCTAATTGGGGGCACGTGGCAGAGTGGTTAGCACTCCTGCCTCACAGCAAGAAGGTTGTGAGTTCAAAAAACCCAGCCAACTCAAATATTCTTGGCGACTCCGGTCTTTCTGTGAAGAGTCTGCATGTCCTCCACGTGTTACCTTAGGTTCTCTCCAGGTACTCCGGCTTCCTCCCACCGTCCAAAGAAATGCATGTATAGGTCAATTGGTAACTCTAAAGTGTCCCTAGTGAATGAAATTGAAAACGAGATAATTCACCTCAAGGGATTATTCCTCACAAAAAAAAAATTTAACTAAATAAATTAACTTGCGTAATACGTTGCGGTTACTTATTCTATGCTCCATGTAATACTTAACGTTTGCTTTACCTCCTTGTATTTGCTGAGTTATTCACTTCTATGTAACGCTGACTTTGGCCTCGTCCGCTCCCGCACATGTTCGTCTTTACATCGGAATGGTGCCGATGTCTGGGTGTCGTAACCTGTTAAGATGTCACGGCAGAAAAACAACTTGCTGAAATTTTGCGCGGTGCAACAGTAGCCTAACATTGACCGCCAGTGATCACTTTCTGTATGGCAACTGTGTCCTCTCAAGAGGCCTCTAATACACATGGAGTAAGAGCACTATAGTTATTTAACATAACTGAAATATACTATAGCTGTGGAAATGTGAGTCTAATTAATTTGTATTATTATTCAAAACCTACCACAAATAGCCAGATAAAGCTTTGTATTAAGTTAGTGTAGCGGATATGTTGCACCGCCTCCAAATCCAAAGCCACGCCCCTTTTGTTTGCCCTAGATCATGTGACCCTCAGACCTCCGCCTTAAGCAGCTAATTCAAATGACACTCCCACTCAAAGTGCCTTTGTCCCTCTCGGACTTTCTCCGTGCCCGTCACACGCGCGCACACACGCGCACTGTAACGCGCACACGCAGCCATTTAAAAGTTCCTCATGTGCCCACTCATGGTCAGAGTTGCACTCCGCGTATGAGACTAGGGAAAACAGATTTGTTGTTCTTCCCCTTATGGGAACCAGATAAATCCCAATTAGGATTCAATGGGAGCAAAGGACAGCAGTTTCTGATGTTTACACAGGTAGGATACTATTTTAAACCCCTTTCTAGTAAAAGCAGTTTTGACTAGTGTAGTTTAAACTGTGAGTGAGGTCTAGTTTATTGGCTGTTCACGGAGAGCGTACACTTCGCGCCTGTGGCTTTATGTAGGCCAAAGGTTACAGGCTAGCTGATGCGAGGGAGGTTTTCCTTGTTTATTGTAACAAGTAGCCTAGAGCACGTCTTTTATCAGGCTGTTTGATCCTCCCATTGCAAATGTTTCTATACAATGTGAAATATTACGGCAGCTACACTAAAAAAGTTACTAATGGGACAGACAGCTGTCAGCAATACACAAGGTCTAGTGTAATATTTTTTATTTTTTATTCTATCAGAGCCGAGACAAAAATAGCTGAAAACTCAGCCTGGGATATAAAAGGACAGGTACTGTGCCTTTGCACATTGTTACCATTTGCTTCCAGCAGAGTGATTGGGAGTTATAAAATAATTATATCACAAGCCAAGCTATTGGCTTGTATTGTAAGTATTTTTTAAGGAGTGGGCTAGTTGTTCAAAGCTTGTCAAATAATTACCCTTGATTTTCCTTGTTGCCACAATAAAGTCATAATGTTACCATAAGTACAAAGGTTTGTTTCAAGTGTTTGTATCCTAAGTAGTAGATTTTTCTTGCTATTAGTATAAACAGTTGTTATTGGAGCTGATCTACTCCACTATACTGGTACCTGGCATGAAAATACTTCACACTCTCTTTACAAACACTGAGTGGTATAAAATAATAATCTTTTTTTATATTATTTGTGTCATAATTTTCGATGTCGGATGGTGAAAATACATAATCTTTTCTGTGTGATGATGCTGCAACTGTATCTCAACTGGAGCTCAATAAAAAAAAAAAAAAAAAGTCAAAGCCCATTATTTTTATTTTTTTGTCTGACCCTACCAAACCCAAAATAACAAACAGACCTAAGTAAATAGTTTATGTATTGGGACAGTGTACTTGTCAGGGATTAAACACTGTATACAGTAATATATTTTCCAGTCTATTTTCTACACTCCCACAGCTAATCCAAGGCAGCAAGACAAAAGCAACATTGATGTGAAATGCCCTGATGTCATACAGGACTCAACTGCTCATGACCTCATGCGCCAAGATTGCTGACGCTGTGCTTCATAAATATGGACATAAATATTAAGCAATTTGCAATAAATATCTAAAGATAGTTGTGATCTTGTTGTTCCTGTCGAATCAGAATACAAATTTTCTTTTATAAACAGGTTAAACACCAAACCATGTCAACGCCAGAAGAAATTGTGTACACTTTTGTTTTTGTCCCTAGCTATAGGGTGACAATTTTCCATGGTTCTTTCAAAAGTAATTAATGTCTGATTACTGTTTTTGTTGCAGTGCAATGGATGCTCCTGATGTCAAGTTGAGGCTTGAAAAAGTCACTCAGAAAAAAGCACCCCACGTTCACAGCAGAGGACAGTGGTCGAGCAAAATGGAGTTCCTCCTTGCGGTCGCAGGGCAAATTATTGGCCTTGGGAATGTGTGGAGATTCCCTTATTTGTGCTACAAAAATGGTGGAGGTGTGTATGAAATGTAAACATACAACCTTGCATGCAGGTGGTAAGCTTTGTTAAACTTGTGACAGATAAGCTACTGCGCTAATGCCCAGCCAGCATTTCCACATGGGTCCCATTTGAGCTCAACTATGGGTCCCAAGGGAGTTTGTCCACAGTTTCCACGTTGGCCCCACCTGTGTTAGCTCATTTGATTTAAATTATAATTTATTTTATCCCCTGACTGTATATTTGCCTGAGGCAACATTCAGGAGATTTACATTTCAGTCTGAAGTTTGGCAAATGAATGGGTTTATGAGAAGTACTGTCAATGTGGTTTTATTAAGACATTTTTCCAACTCCGGAGTTAATTTCTTTATGACATTAAAGATGTGTTCTGTATATTGTGAAAAATAATACATTTAAAAGCCTGTTTTATGTCTGTAACAGGTCTCTGTCAACATCAGTCATGTGCTGACCCTGACTCAGAAGAACACATGACACCAACATCAAATTATCTTTTTTTTTTCTTAAATTAAATGTCAAACCTCTAATGTCAATGCTAAAACTCCTCATTGAAAAAATATAGTTTATTGAGACAAGTGACATAACCATTAACAAATGTGTCGCTTATAAGTCTGAAACTTGTGGAGCCTCAAACTGAAATGTAAATGGAGAATCTACAGTCTGGTAAAAAAAAATAATAATACTTCCCTTTCTCCTTTTTCTTACATTTACTCATAAATGTAAGAAAAAACTTGTCATTATTCTGGTTTATTGGCTAACACAGGTGGGGCCACTATGGAAACTGCGGTCAAACCCACTTGGGGCCCATATTTGAGCCCAAATGGGGTCCATGTGGAAATGCTGGCTGGGTGTACCACGAGGCAAATACAAGGGGGTTAGGATAACATTTTTTTCCATTTTTTTGTTTTGTACCTTTTGTGAGGTATATTAATGAGTTTTCTGACATGTGTTTCGTTCCTGAAGGAGTGTTCTTCATCCCATACATGGTATTTCTTTTCACTTGCGGTATCCCTTTGTTTCTCCTTGAGACATCTTTGGGACAGTTTACCAAACAGGGAAGCATCACTTGTTGGAAAAAAGTATGTCCCTTGTTTCAAGGTAAAAATCCTCTTTTTACTTTTATTTACATTTCTTTGTTAGTGTTTTGCAAAGACCTGCAGAATATTTAAAGCACTGTACTTCTTTACGTACAGGTTTTACAATGCCCAAAGGAAAAATCATTTGTGAAAATATTTCACAACCATGTCAAATTGTTTGTTTTCTTGGTAATTGAAGAATTAACAGCTACATATACCACAATGCATATATTTCCTGATGTGTAATTATTAGATGTTACAGAAACATGCACGATTGCCTCACTGTTGTTCCTAAGTGCTTTCACTGATGCATGCAATAAATTGCTGATGTAATTAAACATTTTAACATGAGGCTTGTTGAAGGAATTTAAAACCAGTGTGTGCACCACTGCCATTAACACATTTCTATTGTGAGCCACTCATTACAAGACAATAATGTTTGTATAGTCCAATATTACAACAACAAAGGGCTTAACAGACTGCACTAGACCACATCCCCCTGTCCTCCATCAGGGTAAGGAAAAAGTCCAGGAGAACGACAGGAGGAGGGATCCACTACCAGGACGGACAGGCCGTGAGGTTGGATGATCCAGAACAGTGTAAAACAACATTGAAATAAACAAAATACAACAATTACACATCACATCACCCAAGCAGGTCAAAGTCACTCAGGACATCATGTTATAACTCGACAGACCTAAAGTGCAAACTCTGTGCTCACACTTGCATTACAAATGTGACAGGACTATGTGATAAAATGGCATTGCACACACTTGAAAGAAACTAAAATGAACTGAAAATATAACATGAACATGATTTAACATAGTTGCTTGCCTTCGCACTTATAAAAAACAAAAAATGTTGTTTTTAATATTATGATTAAGCAACACTGACAGAGCTGGAATATGTTGTGAGTGAATAACTGCTTTCTTTCACTAGGTTTATATTTTGTGTAGTCAACATTTAGGCTCCTGGGAAACATTAATACTGTCGGTCTCGGCTTTCTGAGAAATGTAAATTAAAAAAAATATTACAGCTTTGATTAACAGTTGTCTTGTTGGACAGCTTCTTGGTATTGCCTCCTATCTCTAGTTCATCTTTTTAAGCATAAAGTTGTGCTGTCGTAGTGTCTTCCTGCAGACAAACAGGCACTGCGCTAATCTTTTTGTAGGTATACAGTCTCTTCTATATAGGACCGGAGTTTTTTTTACAACCAAGGGACAGACCAGACTAGCTTGATTTAACTCAGGTTAAAAAATACTTTTGCCAAAAAATATATATATGATGAGGCACAGGATGAGTTATGCATTTGCAAACAATATATTTTTATATATTTCTAGTATATCTATATTTTAGTTAATTTAAAATACCATGAAATTAAAAGAACCCCAAAACCAAAATGTCTACAAGACACAGTACTTGTTGTTGAGGCCATGTCAGGTTATTTTGCTGTTGTGATACATTTTGGAGCCACTCTCTGAAAGCTGCAGATCTTCTAAATTAATTGCTTACTGCTAAAATAACAACAGCTAAACATGGCATATACTGTTGTTATTATAAATACAACACCTGCCTACCTGTTTTTGCTGTGTTTTGTTTGCAGGGATTGGTTATGGTAGCCAGGTGGTTGTTTTGTACTCGAGCATCTATTACATTATCATTTTGGCATGGGCATTCCTGTATCTCTTCTCATCATTCAGCACTGAAGTCCCTTGGGCCAATTGCAGAAACAGCTGGAATACAGGTTGGTGTCTTTGCAAAAAAGAAATAAAGTAATGGCTTAGTATTTCATCAATCTTGTTTTACCTTTACTTACAATAAAAGCCAGAATCAAATGTTTCATAATTGAACTAAAATATGTATTACTTCGTGCAGAGTCCTGTGTGGAATTTGATCGAATTGGAGATTACAATTTGACCATAGCTAATGCAACTTCACCAGAGAGGGAATTTTGGGAGTGAGTACAAAAGTTTAATCCAAATAATGATAATACAGTTTATCAGTTATTCGGTTACTTCAATTGTCAATGTTTGATTTGCAGGAGAAGAGTTTTAAATTTGTCAGAAAGTATCCATGACTTGGGGTCAATACGATGGGAACTGGCTCTGTGTCTCCTGCTCTCGTGGGTTATATGCTACTTTTGCGTCTGGCAAGGTGTGAAGTCTACAGGGAAGGTATGGTAATTGGTAAATGGCATGCATTATATACTGCTTTTAGTAGTTTATAAACACTTCCACTACAATACAATGGGAATGCATAAAAAGCCAAAAATATGTATCACACATTTTTACTATTTCACAATGTCCTTGTAATTAACAGTTTATCTCTCGCATCTTTACATTTTTGCAGGTGGTTTACTTCACCGCCACATTCCCATATTTGATGCTAACAGTGCTACTTGTCCGTGGTCTCACATTGCCTGGAGCTTTAAATGGGATAAAGTTTTACCTCTACCCAGATCCATCCCGCCTCAGCGACCCTCAGGTATGAGAAAATCTTTGGCCCTAATGGACCTACAAATTCTTGGACATGTGTATGTACCCATTCATAATCAAACAAGATATTTTACTGACATGATGTACATCCATAAAGAAGTGGACAAAATGCACATTGTTCATTGTATTTGCACATATATTTGGGTATTTGCAGACTGTACTAACTCACAAAACATAAAATATACAGTCTAGTGACTAATAGGTTATCTGGAGTTGCTGCCCCTTTTGGTGCCATTTGTGTAGTTATGTTGTTCAGTTTTGTGTTCCATCAAAATACAACCTGCCTCCACTTCCCAATCAAGCTCCCACTTGGTACCCATCCACCACATACAACACAGGGAGGACATGCAGACTCCTCACACAAAGGCCAGAGTTGGCCGGGGATGTTTGAGTTTGAACTCACGCCCTTCTTTCTGTGAGGCAGGAGCGCTAACCACTCTGCACCCCAGCACTGAAATTGCTCTTGCTAATTAGGTTAGGTAAATTAATATAAATATGTCTCTTCATGGTCAACCTTTATTCAGCCCTTTTCTGTTACATGTTCAATCAATTGAAAACAGGCAAACCTTGCCCTTTGTGTTGCAGGTGTGGATGGACGCTGGCACACAAATTTTCTATTCCTATGCCATTTGCATTGGGTGTTTAATAGCTCTTGGCAGTTATAATAAATACAACAACAACTGCTACAAGTAGGTTTCATACACACAAAAGACTTTACCAGACAAGTCGACACGAGCTCTGTTCTTTAACGGTGCTACCCAAAAAAAATACTTGATTTATGTTGAGTGTTGTTAAACTGTACTGAAAATATTGGTATCGTTTTTTAATCTGTTTGTTTTAGGGATTGTGTGTACTTGTGCCTTCTGAACAGTGGGACTAGTTTTGTGGCAGGCTTTGCCATCTTCTCAGTTCTGGGCTTTATGGCATATGAGCAAAATACAGACATATCAAAAGTGGCTGAATCAGGTATGTACAAATTTTGAAAAATTCCCTGAAAGAAGTGTGACTTATTTCTCATGTTTTGTTTCCCTCTTGTTTAGGTCCCGGTTTGGCATTTATTGCTTATCCTCGAGCTGTTGCCATGATGCCTTTTCCTCAGATCTGGGCTATTTTCTTTTTTGTTATGATCATCCTGCTGGGTCTGGACAGTGAAGTAAACTTAATGTCAACTTAGTGTTAACTAAACAACTGTAAAAAAATAGTTTTGTCTCTTGACTCAAAGCTAACAAGGAATTTATTCAGTGCAAATGTGAGGTGTTTTTGTACTGTTTTTATTTTCGTCCACACTCCCATTAGTTACTAAGAAACTTCTTTAAAAAAAAAAAAAAGTTTAGCATGGGTTTAGGAACAGACACCTGTATTTTAAATGTATTTGGAGAAAGGCTTCAATGCTTTATTCCAATTTAGGAGAACATGATAACATTTATTTAGCTATCACAGACGCACACCAAATATTTTAGACATTTGAATGATATGCAAGAACATCATGTTTGGACAAAGATAATGTAGAGAGTTTACACTGAATGTGCAATGACTGATTGTGACCATTATTTTATAGTTTGTGGGACTGGAGGCACTTGTTACAGGAATTTCTGACCTAAACCCGTCTTACTTCCATGTTGGTCATCGGCGCAAGTTTCTTCTTCTGGCCATCAGCGTGGTCAGTTTCTGTATTGGCCTTGTCATGGTTACAGAAGTAAGGAACATTTTGCTTCATGCTTCTTTATGTATTAAAAACATTCCTGTTTATTGTGACTCTCCTTTTTATTCTACCACTGTGTTTTTCTAAAACAATTTGGATGTAAATGTACTGTATATGTAATCCATATTTCCTTTGTTTATTCCCGCTGTATGAATGGCTCATGACATTATTACTACTGTCTCCTTCCCAAAATTGAGGCTGTCCAACAGTCAAATGTGTTAGTGCCCCACAACTGAGCCGCTTTCTTTCTCCCAGGGCGGACTGTACATCTTCCAGTTGTTCGACTACTACGCCTGCAGTGGGATGACTCTGCTCCTCTTTGCCATCCTGCAGTCTGTGTCCATTGGATGGGTGTACGGTCAGTTAAACACACCCAATCTGATTATTATAAAAGGTTAATTTAATAGTTCTTTCTTCTTGTCACAGGTGCAGACCTGTTTTATGAAAACATTGAGGATATGATTGGATACAAGCCTCTACCCCTCATTAAGTATTGTCTAAAGTATGTCACTCCAGTAATCTGTCTGGTAAGTGATAGCATTTAAGTACATTTAACTTTTTTTTTTATTCCCATGTAACCTTTAGATGAGATTTTACTTTAGCAAAAAGTAAATTATTTTTCTGCAGCAGCAACAATTATAACAAAAAAGAAAAACACACGATCCAAAACAGAAAACAATCCATTTAGTTTGTCAGCTAAAAGCCCCGTGCCCCCAAGCATTGACAGCCTTCATTTTAAACGGCGGACCAAACGAATAAACGGAAAAACATGCACTTTTTTAAGGAACTCACTAGATGGTGCTGTTAGCGCAAATGCTAAGAAGGCATGTTACTAATTAAATAATGTAAGTACAACAAAGGAAACAGGGGAAAAAACGGATAAGAGGTTACAGGACTTGCTACAAGGATGCAGAAAACATAATAAAAAAATATAAAATAAAATAAAAAACTATTTATAATTCCTTCATATTGTATTTTTCTAAGATGAAAATGTTTTTTCCTGCCTTCTTATTTTTAAGGGAGCCAGTCGTTTAAACATATAAATTGATGTCGCTTAATAATATATAAAATTTTGGTTTTCTTTTAGCCCACTTCATTTTGTGTTGGTAATATTTGCCCATTATAATAAACAATTGAATCACAAAATTGTCTAACCTTGCGCTGCTGGATCTTGGGAGATTTGGGAGTTTCCAAACTCAGGTAAATCCATCCTGTCAACCGCTTGAGTCGAACCCATGGATAGTAAAAATATGGATGTTATCCGCCCATTGGTCCTGTATTTACCGATATTGTCGTTACGATTCGGCAATAAAATGGCGGTTACATCCGGGCTTTACGGCTTTTACTCCATAGTAAAACAATAGTTTTCACATAGCATAAACGGATGTAATAATCAAAAATCCCCTTTTATTTGCAGATTCACTTTGCAAAACCTTTTAAAGCGGTTTGTTCTTCATATCACATACCATGTTTTCGACAGAAGGCGCCTCCCTTTTGCAAACTCTTTCAGCGGGAGCCTTCCCAGATGGTTCTGTCAAACGGACTATTTTCTGTGAACAGTTCTATCTGGAGTCAGGTTAGATTACAGTATTTTTAACCCCAGTGCCATTGACATTGACTTAGATTTCAATCCTTAAGTGGAAAAAGAACAGATCTTGTGAGATTTATTTAAAGACCAGATACATGAGAGAATTGGCTAACACATTGTACCGCTTTTGAAACTTAGTCCTTACTTTTAAGAAACAATGACGTGTCATCAGCAAATTTAAAATTATGTACCCAATGTATAAATACCTCTAAAAGTATCAAGTTTACTGTATGAAGCCATTGCCTGCGTTACTATTATAAATGAAATGGGGACACAGGACAGCTCTGTTTTAAACCACAGTGAAGTTGAAATCTTTGTGTAGTAGGCTACCATAACGAAGTTTTATTACATTTTAATTATTTACTGTGTTGCATCCATTATACAGAGTTTGTACTGCTTTAAGGAAGTTAGGACCAAAACCTAAGAATTCTAAAGCTGACTTGTGTCTTTTCCACATCGACTCCTCCTAAATTTTACATCTTCAATGTTTGAGTTTCTAGAACAAAATAAATGTATTACGTAAAAAAAAAAAACAATGAAATTGACAGCAAAACTGGTTCTTTTCAATAAAAAACGATCACTAAATGTAACAACTGAATTTTAATCTGGACAGTCTGAACAATATTGTGTAAAATAATGCCTATCTCCAGTGTAAAGCAGTATAAAAAATGAAATGTTCTGATATGACGTAACCTTTTGTACGGATCCTGGTCAACGACAACGCCAGCAAAGACTTCTGTCTTGTCCACAAAACTCAGTTTCCATCTTGCCCTCTTTTCTTGCTTTCTCTACAATTGGCCACCGTTGACTTCAAATCTCACCCTCTGTCAGAGCCTCCTTGAGTCTCGAGTGGTGTGTTTTGAGGAAGCTGTTCTTTGCTGCTCTCCAGATTTTATCTCTTGTATTTCTTGTGCTGAATCGAAGTATTACTGGTTTCGGTGTTGCAGTTTGCCATCTGTTCAGATCCTAGTGACGTCCTAGAACTATGTCAACTGCAGTCACTTTATTTTTTTCTTGCACTGGGAGTTTTTCTTGGCAGATGTCAATCACCTTGGAGCAAATATCTTCCCCCAGGCTTTCTGCTACACCATGAAGTCTCAACCCTTCCACCTTCTGCTGTATCTGTCAGCGTTGTTTACTTTTTGCTCCATCTCCAGCATCTTTTTCTTGAGGATTTGACACTTGCTCTTCAGAGTGGAGTTTTCTGTTTCAGGTCAGCAACTTCGAGAAAGCAGTGATCTTTGGACTTTTTAAGCTTTCAATGGTCATCGTGTTTTTGTTCACAAGACCGTCTGTGTTATTATTAATTTTACTTTATTATTAATTTATTTGATTGGGACAGTGCATGATAATGAACATACATGAGACACAGCCACAGATTGTAGACGTAGGCTAATTTCCATCCGTCGTTTCTCACACACCAGAGCAACAATCACAAGCATTCATACACCAGTGCTGTGTCACAGGAGGCAAGGTGGGTTAAGTGTCTTGCCCAAGGACACAACGACAGTATAGTCTATACTTGTCTTCATAGTTGGGACCCGAATGATATTGTCCTGACTAAACCATTTTTAACATTTCCATAGGGGTGTTAGGGCTCTCGTATAACTGTTATTATTACTGTTAGAGCTAAATTCTGTTTTGCAATCACTTTATTTATTCAGGGAGTATAGTATTACACCATTTATTATATCAATGCAATACACTCAACACGCAAGATCTGTACTTTAGACGAGAGGCCGCCTGATCTATGCCAAACCACGCTGGTCTCTGTTCATTTACTGTCTATATAAACGCTGCTGTTTTCCCCGTCCACTGCTGTGGCCGCCTGCCCTCGTCTACGATCCGAGCGAGGCGCAGCCGCAGTTCATCTCGAACGCACCTTAAGCATTACGTAATGTTTTCGTCGCCAATTTATGAGGCTCTTCCTGTTTGAGATTGTTTATGGTCCGCGTGAGGTTTACACTTGAATCGACTCGTACCAGAGTTCACTGGGAGGCCCTGTCGAGACCTCTGTTTTGGAGGGGTCTCCGAGACCTCTGTTTTGGATGGGACTCCGAGACCTCTGTTTTGGAGGGGTCTCCGAGACCTCTGTTTTGGATGGGTCTCCGAGACCTCTGTTTTGGAGGGTCTGGTGTGTTTGGTGCGAATTGAGCATTCACGCTTATCCAAATGAACCGCGCTAACAGAGCAACCGCACCAGGACCCGTTTGAAACGCACCTTAAATCTTTTTAACTGCGGCATGCACAAGTTCTTTAACTCAAGTCTATTAAAACACAGTGCAAGCATGAGTTGCATATATTTCAGTTCACTTAACAGCAGTTTATGTAATAAAAACTACCTTACATTTGTAATGTGTATCTGACAGGGCGATAAGCAGCAGCAAACATCCAGTAGCTTGTGAATACATTTGACATTATAGAAACCCATATGTAATAAAGCTACATTGATTTTTGAATATATGTGTTTGGCTTTGTCACAGGGAACATTTATTTTTTCTTTGGTCAAATACACTCCTGTGAAGTTCAACAACATTGTTGTGTATCCGTGGTGGGGATATGCTTTGGGCTGGTGGTTCACTCTATCATCAACACTCATGGTTCCCTTGTTTATGCTCTACATGTTGAGTACCACTCCTGGTACGCTAAGACAAGTAAGTTCTACCTGACAACTATTTTTTACATTTTACACATTTATTTTCTGTTTTATTCCACTCTGTTTTTTTGTTTTGTTTTTTACAGAGAATTTCCATCCTGTGTATGCGATCTCCTGACCTTCCTTTGCCAAAATCACAAAAGAAAGCCTTTGAACTGCTTGACTCGCCCTAATCTACAGAGAAACAGTTTTTCAATAATTGCAGAAGAACTAAACTGATTCTGGTTGATTCATGTAAACTAGGAGGGTTTTCAAGTTTTAAATAAATACATTCCCTCAGACTACATTATTCTCTATGCTATGGAAATTCACTAGGCTTCTAGTTTGAGTTTACATAATGAACTGTGAGCAGTAGTAATATACTTATACCATAGTCTCTGCACACCTAAATGGCAATAAGAGAAAGGTTACTTCTAAAAAGCGGCACTTGTGTGTTTAACAGGTGCATTTGGTCGGTCCCTATACCTTAAGAAGGTCAGCTAGACCAAAATGTTGAGCAGAGAGAGACAGTGACTGTGTTTAGATCGAACAAAAGAATTGTCATTTTTCACTTGTTTTTTTAGGACTCAAAAAACTGTGAAACTCTTTTAAGCACACTCCCTGAAGCTGTTGTTAATGTTAATGCAATAAATGATAATACAATAGATAAGAGCAGAGAACAATATATAAGTGTTGCATTTTATGTAAATGTGAAGGTAAATTTTTAAATAAGTAATCTATTAATTTACCACTCCAGGTAATTTACAATCTAACATCAAAATAATAGTTTAAAGCTGACTGTATTTGTTTAATATGGTTATGTGCATTGGGAGAAATGTCATGAACAACCCCAGTGTAAACCTGCACTGTACTGTAGGCTGTAACTGTCCAATCACTTTGTCTAACAGTTTTATTTTATAACAAAGTTTGACTTGTTTTATCACACCCGTTTTTATACTGAGTAAACACATTCATCAAGTTTTGTACAATATTTTACCTGTTTGTGATAAGCAAAAATGAATCAAACGCTTGTAGTTTGTTCTGTAAAACATGAATGCTGTAATCTTTCTAATGAATAAACTTAGTTTTTACTGTAAATCTTAAGCATATCTGGTGTCATTTATTTCAATTAATAAATATTACAGGAAAGGCCTGACTGTGATTTGGTATAGCTGTAGTTACTACTGCACAAAGATGCTCTGTAACAGTAATTTGACCAAGAAGTCATGTACACAGCAGCAATGACCACTCAGTCACATCAACTACCATTTATAACCCCTCCTAATGGTCCGAGGTTGTTGTGCAAAATAATATAGTTTTTGTTCATTTAAATGCAACTTGCAAATTTATTTAATGTTTTAAAGTGCAAAAAAGAAAATATATATTTATATATATATATATAGAAGACATGAAAAAAGGTACCTTACATAGTTTTTGTTGGAAAATATTTCACTTGCATAAAGGCCAGTTTGAAACATTCATCACGTTTTGCTTCACAAGGAATATTTTTTTGGATGTGTGTAAACAATTTGTACATGACACTGCCTTATGCTCTAATCTCTTATCGGCCTCTCTGTAGTCTGAGCAGCTGCTTTAAACCTGCTGACTTCTCCAAATGTTTCCTGTCATTTTCCATGTACTTGTTATCAAAAGGATGAATGCAGTGACAGTGGGGAAAACATATCCTGTGTTCCTAAATACAATTTCTAAATGCTAGAAAAAAGTACTTCATGCTCTTTTCCACTGTACAAAATATTTGAATGTTTAGAGCCAGAAATACTTGAAAACATGTAACCATAAGCTGTTTAAAAACCTTGCTAACATACAACAATATATATTAACACACATACACACAGTTGATTTGACATAAAATATTTAAGACAGCAAAGGTTTCATTCTGAACCAACCAATGTTTATAAAACATCTCAAGTCCACAGTCTAGATTATATCCAGACAAGTTATGAAAAGAGAACAGTGTTGGTTTGACCGTCACCAAAGTGCATCATTGTCAACCATTAACAAACATTCACACTTTTAAGAAGTAGATGCACTGAAATCATAAAGAGACACCTGCTCCTGGACTAAGGCAATGAGAACAACAAAAATGTCCAAATATTCTGCTGACCACATCATCAGAGTTTGTGAAGTTCATGAAGAATTGAAAGAAAAATGTGGTTCTGAAAAGACTCAAAGCTAAAACAACTACAGTTACTTTGTCCTTCTCATTACTTGTTTAAACAAGTATTTTGACAAAGTGTAAATTAATACTTTATAGAAGAGCAGTAAAATATACAAATAGAGTAACATGTTAAAGACTGTATGCCATGTTGTTTATGCAAATAACATATTTTCAATCTTTTATATTCTCTGATGCTTGAAAGTAGAAAGCTATCTTTTCATGATTTTACAGCTGCCACTGATTCTGAAAATAATAAATCCTTATGTTCACCTTAGATACTTTACTGTTTCTCTAGGTATCTCCATAAGGCACCTGTCACGGGTTGTTATACAGCAGCTACCCCAATTGCGATGTCCCGCTGGCATCCTTGTTCATTACAAAATGATGTGTTTAATGGACAAAATAAAACTTACCATGATGAATAAGTTATTTTAGTGCACAAGTGTGGTGTAATTATAAGAAAACAACAATGTCTTTTTATACAAACAAAAATCTCTATACCAGAGTTTGTGTTGTAGATACATACTCGATTATTATACATTACATACTGGACAGATGTTTTAATATAATTTAACATCTAGGATTTGTGCTTCTTAAATAGTATGTCTTTTGCTTGGGCACTTTCTTAACATGATATTTCTATTCTCAAATTCTATAAAAATATTTGAGACCCATGTCTACACAAGTTCTGTGTTTTTACCATTGTTTGATTTTCTGAAGTAAAAGGGGTTGAATGTGACTTATTACGTATATTGTACATTAACAACAGCAACATTTCAAGTTTGAGTTTCAAACACTGTGATCCATGCATGTAGCTGCCCCAGAAAGACTTGACACCAAATAGTAATTCTAAGTCCGACCAGCCACAGATCTGAACTGGAGACCGACTGTAGAGTCTACTGTACAGCCTGGCTGGGAATCTTTTCTTCTTCTTCACTAACATATTTCTCTGGAAGGGTCTGTTTTGTGATAGGGAAATGCTAAATGATTGCTTACACTCTGCAGTTTATGCAGGAATGGTAATGCTGGATTTTGGGATAAAGAGGTTTGGATTAGAGGCTTTTATACAACTTCATTCCTGCCTCCGCTCTCTGGATTTGGAAAGCAAAGCGACGTCAGTCTTTCTTCAGCTCCCTTTCAAATGTCTTTGTTACGATAAACAGTCCCGACTCCTTGATCTCCGTCGCTTGCTACAGACCTCTCCATTCATGCTCTCCTCTCCTCTGTCCATCCTCCTCTTGGACTTGCCAACCTGAGTGACAGAGACACAACATGTGAAATAAAGTGGGACCGCAAAACTGAAATAGTAAGCAGACATTTGAATCAGTTAAAATATTAATATGCAAACCCAAGGCCAATGAGGCTTGAAGTCAATAGTGTAATAAATAATAGAAAATGTTTTGTGCTTCATTTCTATTTATTTGAAATTTCAACAAACTCAGAAAATAACACTAGGTGGCAGTATTCTCCAAGAAGCAAGTCTAATGAACGTGCTTGTTGATATTTTTCTTCCACACACCAGTACTGCATTTGCAAACCAATGTTTTCTTTTCTACTTTCTTATTTTAATATTTTTTTTTATTTTCTGCCATAGTTACATCCACAGACCTTGGCATCCCGTTCTGCAAATTTCTGAAACATGTTGGCATAAGTCCTCTTGTCTTGCTCATCATGTTCTTTAATCTTGCTCTGACAGATGGAAATTTGAGCACGAGCTGCTCGATTCAATGGATTGACTTGCAAAACTTGCTGAAAGTCTGTCATGGCCAGGCTAAACTCATTGCGAAGAAGACGGGCTTCTCCGCGGCGATACCAAGCTTTCTCGTTGCTTTCATCCAGCTCAATTACCTGACATACAAACAGATGATAAATATTAGGATAAGAACATCCGTCCATTCAGATTTAAACAGTGTAAGCAAAAGACAGCTCACCTTGTTGCAGTTATCTATTACTTGTGAAAATTCCTTCAACTTCAGGAAACACATGGCTAGATTAAGATGGGTCACTAAAAGATATTCTCTTATACTGTTGTGCTGCTCTATCCCACTACCACACTCCATCTCCAGCCAGACGATGATACGCTGGTACTGAATGACTGCCTGGTGGTAGTGTCCTTCCTGATAATGACAATTATTATTTATCTTACAAAAGTCCAATCCGTCAAATTAAAATACTAATGGCCGAGCTTAGCAACAACACCTTAAAATATTGATTCCCTTTATGCTTAACTCCAGGAACCCGAGCCAACTTTTCATTCAAGTCCATTTCCCAGGATTCTCTAGCCTGTTCCAAAACAAAGAGATCAAAGAGATGAGTTTTATGTTGTTGGACATAAACACAATGGTTATATGGTTGGATTTTGTTAACACTAAGCTCACTCTTTGAAAGTCTTTTAAAATAACTTCATAATCGAGCGCCTTGTCTGGTCCAATTTTGAACTCTGGTCGACCTTCACACCCAAAGCCGTACCTGAAAGAATTCAACAGAAATTATTATAAAAACAATAAAAACCTACATTTGTTAATGTGTATATATATATATATATATATTTATATATATATAAATAAATTAGAAGGTTTAATATCACACCATCCACCAATTGTATTGTACGCATAACACAAAATAGTGTATATTGAGTTGATTCAACAGTATCACAATATACTGTTTATATCAGGTAATTATTACAGTAATACAAATGGCGGAACAGACTTTATATAAAAAAGACAATCGCAATGCTTACTTTGACATATATATGTTTGTTTGTTTTTTTGCCTTCATTGGACAGAGAGACAGTTGCTAGACAGGAAACAGGGATCAGCGAGAGAGAGAGAGAGGTAATGACCTGGAGAGGACAGACCCCAGCTGGGAATCAAACTCTGGTTCCTCTGCTTATGTGGTATGCACTCAACCAGGTGAACCACCGAGGCTCCCCACTTACTTTGGTTTTAAGTGTAGTATGCAGCATTCTCCTTTTTGCATCTTATCCATTGCTCTGTCCACTCCCAGAGGAATGCTTTTATCTTCTGCCTCTCCGACACTAAAGCTAACATCTCTGCAGTCAAATAGCTGACCGTCACATCTCCCCTCTAGGTGCACTATGGAACACATATCAGGGCAAATATAAAGTCATTCTATGATTACGATTTATGTAATTTCTCTGACTAATATAACACTAATAATGCCCGAGGAAAAGGCTGAGATTACCATGAACAGTTGCTCCATCATTGGGACTTATAAAACCGTCCCCTTTGACCTTAATTCTTCTCATAATGCCCCCATCATCTGTAAGCAACTCTCCTTCAAAGTTGAGCAGCTCCATCTGTTTTTAAACATATTTTATTTTTAATTTGCAAAGCTCACCATAAAACAACAAAACAACTCACAGCTATTCAGAAGATGCCATAGTGTGAAGGCGAGAAAAGACAATCCATAACAAAAAAGCACAAGTCAACGCATAAATGACCAACTACTTTGAGATGAAGAAGTAACATTAGCATTAGACAAATTTGTGAATTTTGTAAAATCACTTAAAAATGTGACTACTCAGACACATTAGGCATTTAGTATCATATTTCTCAATTGGACATGGGACACTGTTATTACAGAAGGCATAGTAATCAGGACACACTGCAGTGTCTTTTACAATTAGATAACCCTAGCATTGTAAGAAAGTGGAAACATTGACTATTGAAATACAGACAGTGCTTCAAAATAATCTTTGAATGTGATATGTCAATGGGTTTAAACTGTACAATGTGATTATCAATGAAAGAAAATTATGTCTCTACTGAACTCTAAACAGGAGGAAACTTACCAATTTGACGAAAAACAATTGAAGTTCATTTTAAGACTAGAGCGCTTGAGTGTGTCTATAAACATATAGTTAACACACAATATGAAATGGGCAAGACGAACCTACCTCAAAGACTACTAAAGAGTTGGGAGGAATTTTGTCAGGATTTCCCGCACATCCATAAGCATACTCTGGCTTACACAACAGTGAGCAGACCTCTCCTCTCTGCATAGACAACACGCCGATATCCCAGGCCTTAAGGACTTGTCCTGAGAGCGCAGGTAACATAAAAAAGAATTACTAATGTTTAAAGCAACACCATAAACTTTTGTGCAAACTCACATAGGTTAGTTTTCTTGTTTCATATTAAGAAACCATTCAAATTAATTTGAGATTTGATTTTAATGGTTTTCAGGCTCTGTGTTTTGAGGTAAAGGTTCCATAGTGCTGCTGTGAAAGGTATATTTAATTGAGAAATTAAAAGTATCAATTACATACCTTTACCCACATTGAAGCTAAAAGGCTCCTTGCGATCTCGACTGCAGTCAAACGTCTTTCCTGTAAGTAACTTCCCCGTATAGTGAACAGTCACTTTGTCACCAATCATCGGCCTGCCTCCATCTTGACCCTGGCGTTCCACAATCTTAACGCAGAATAACTGGGTTACAGTCTAATTTAAATCGCACATAGTTCTTTAAAATGCTTCTAAGTGCATATAACACTAAATAATTACCTTCATCACACCTTTGTCTTTTTTCACTGTTAAATCGATGCCCTTTGAGACAAACGTGGCTGGGACAGCCTGGCTGTCCATGGGCTGGTCTTGATCAGTGGTCATTTTTATAACTGGATGTCTCACACTAACACTGAAAAATACATGAAAAGAAGCTTCAATGTTAGCGGATTATCACAGACAAATAAGATGTTGGTGTGTCTCATGTTTCACTTTGGAACAAACCTAAAAAAAGAAAGATGGCACATGATAAATATCTCATTTTTGGAGAAGGACAAGAAAGTCACAATCTCACAAACTTTTTTTCACAATATATGTGTTGTACTGTAGTTTTACAGTAAAAGCCACTTTAGCACTGATCCTGTTGAATAAGGAACACTAATACTCCTTGTTGTAATCTCAATAGACCTCTAACAATTCTCCAAATATGATGCAACAACATAACTTTCAATAATTACTCACTTAATTTACTTATTTTATTTGCTACATGCTGATATACAGCAGGGTGTGACTGCTCCATTTATTACTCTTTGTACTCTTTGTACAATAGGTTCTATAATTTGACATTCAATTAATTTATAGGTGTGACAAATTAACAGAGCGGTAAAACCCAAACCTATTTGGATTGGTTTGCTGATCTTTTGTGGTGAGGTTTGTAACATTATCAGAATCCTTTCTCCAAAACCTTATCTAAAGAGAAATGAGTGTGTTCTGCCACATGCAGATAAAGCACAGATAAAGCTATCATGATTACAGTCTTATTGTTTATTTTGGTATTAGATATTTCAATGCATTGAAAACATCTTCCTAAAAGTCTAGTCTGGTGCAAACAAATAACCAGTAAATCACAAGGCCTACTAAAAACCTTAATACAAGCATCTTCTTGGAGATAAAGATACAACTGTATGTATGTTCAGTCATTTGAATTTACTTTGTGAGCCTTTGTTTGTGACTGCTTCTCTGTAAAACCACTGCATCTAACTATAATAACTATAATAAACTAAAAATCCCTCAACAATATTCAAAGTAGGTAAAGCTATTTTCAATTGATCTGTTCATTCACTAAACAGATTGTGATATTCATTCATCTGTCTTCCCAAAATGAGACACTAAATCCTTAGAATCTTTCAGCACTCTACGCTGCTTCGGCATGCAATTCACAGAAAAAAAGGCAGCAGTTTTGCCTAAGCTATAAAACTGTAATAACCTGTTGGTGTTGCAACCGCTAACTGTTCCCTCTCTCATCACAGAAGCACTCCTTGTCAACATGCATTGCCACACTACACATACTGTAGCTGTGGGCACTTTCAGTCACAATAATCTGATATGGTTTGAAGACAATAAAAAAAGCTTGTTGACTATGTTAAGCATGTTGGCAAACAATATTTGGTGATTATTATCACATGCTACAGCGGAGATGTTAATTCTTGCTGGCATGGCATCAGTTCACAGCTGCTGTGTTGCTCTGCTCTTGAAATGAAACAGTTGACACAGCTAGCATGTTAAGTAATCATTACAACGCCTAACTTTTACAGTGGAAATCTGACCATGACCAACATCAACCAATCAACATACTTTAATTAATTATTAGTCATCTATATGAAGTAAGACATTCTTTTAATTCTAGTATAAGGTTTAGTCAGTTATATGATATATTTGCCTATCCAAAAACAAAATGTTGACCACACAACTTCATGATAAAACAGGGTAAATTCAGTTTAACTTTATGTTTTTACAACATTATTAATTAAAGAAAGTACTAAAAAATGAGAGTATGCCCAAGTTTGTATGAGACAAATCAAAAGACTTTGCTCAAGGACAGGGAGTAAGAGCGAAAAGGAAGCTCTATGCATCTTTGTTGCTGATTTCTCTCGAGGTGTTATCAACGTTTAAGTAAAAATATCAGAATGTTCTTCTTTCTGACAAAAGATAAATACAGCGCTGGCTTTCCTGAAATGCATCATCACCACCTCAGAGGTTCCCGGTAATCTGAAAACCCACTAAGAAACAGATGAGGTCATTTTCATATAGGGAAGGAAGGTAAGTGACTAAAAGCAAAGGGCATGACATATACCATGTTCCTCACTAAAGCAGGTAAACAAGCCATGTTCAACTGATATCGCAACAAGCTGTTCTCTCTACATTTTTGTCACTCTAACAGATCAACTGTTCCCTCTAAGCTCTTAAACAAAAGCACAGTACAAAATGTCCATCTCTGTGGTCGGAACACCTTTTACTCCTCTTTTAGATTTCACAAATTTTGTTTCAGCTGTATCTTGTCTGTGAGTGTGTAATCTGTCTGAACACAATGTTCCCTCTATTCACGGTTTCCCGGCAAAACCTGATGGTGCTTACCACAGTGAGAGACTCTCGCATACGATACGTACACTTGTCAAAGCTGTTTTTATGAAGAACATTGGAATAAATCTAAATCTAATTAAAAACAATCGAATCACCTTTTATTAAGAAGCTATCCTATACATACATTATTTTAATAAATAACTAAATGTGTCATTACCATCAGCAAATTTAGCTGAAAAAGTTATCGTGTTAAAATGCTTTGTCACATTGAGCTCTGAATCAAGTAAAAATAGTTATGACACAGATAAGCTGGCATGTAGGCTAGATGTACCTAAACTCTGATGCCCTGCGGAGGAATGCAAGAACAGAACACAATGAAACGAAGACCACAGAGGCACACTGTGTATCTGTACATTCTGTCTTACGTCCATGCGCGGCTGCTGATTCATATGTGCACATGTGAGAACACGATGTATTTTAAATAGCATCATGGAACAAATGGAATCTGACACAACAGCAACATTTAAACCCTATGTGGCTTTAGTTTGTAAAAGAACACACTGTTTTTAAGTGGCTGTTTTAGACTTTAGGGAATTAACTATAACACATATTTGGACTTAAGTACATAATGTTTTAAATAAATTCCAGATTAGCTGTAAATAAATTATTCTATATAGGCCTATAACTGTCAGCCCAAGGCAGGATGTTTTATCAGTGAGGCTTTGTCTTAGCCCAAGTCCAATATCAAATGGGCAAGTATGATTTTATCTCTACCTTTAGGGGAATAAAACTACACATATCATTTTGCCTCCAGACCTTATAATTATGTTTAGTAGGATTATATCTGTTCGTCTCAAACAAACCTTAAATAAAGTGTCTTCAACAAAAAGGTCGCCTACTCCTGTGAGCCTAGGCTCTACTTATAAGAACACTGTTATTTGTAAAGGTACACATAAGCCTTGAGGGACTGGACTTGAAATGATGTCTTCCACCTTCAATGAAAAGCACAGTAAAGTGCCTCATTCACCCATATAAACATAACACACTCAGGGATTGTTATCAGCCCTCATTTCCTTCGGCACTGGCTACAGCTGAACCTCAAATGTCCCTGCACGTGCAGGACATCCCGCACCTTAGCTATCGCATCACAATGCAAGCAACAGCTGTAATACATGTTTTAGTACTAGCCTATATAATAATTATAGTTATAATAAGTGTCTTATTTCACCCCACTTTCATCCTTTACTAAAGCATAAGCGTCATTCTTTCTTTTTGGTTTTGAGTACAAGAAACGAAAAACCTATGTAAAACTTTCTAATTAGGCTAGCCAACATACTTTAGCAGCAAAAAGAGAGAATAGAGAACATAACTCACGGCTTTTTGGACTCTCGACACCAAATTGCCCGAGAAACGGCTGGTGAACCGGCGGTCTGTCGGCGCCAGTGACACGCGTTGTCTTCTTAAGTTGAACCTGCCCCTTTTTGATTTCCAGGGTACTAAATGTTCTGCCCATGTGCTGCCTGTGCAGCGCTGTTTGAGTCGACCCTTCCTTGCCTTCGCTGTATCCTCGGTCCGTCAGTGTGCACTAGTGTTAGGTAGGTAAGAGTAAACGCGCCGGTGTAGTGACCACAAGAGCTCACAGTTGAAAATGCCTCTGTTAGAGACAGAGACACACGAGAGAGCGGGAGGAGGAGTACGAAAGATAGTGTTGTGGGAGGGCGTTTAGTGTAAAATTATGGGCAGGTCTTGGAAGGCAGCCACAAAGTAACACAATGTTCCGGCTGTACTGTAGCTGTACTGCCGCTGCTGATGAGAACACTGTGTACCAATACACAGCCTGACCCTTTAACCCGTTCCGTGCCAGACCAAGACGGGAACAGTGTGTACCGCAGCAGGCTGTCCTTTCCGCTCAGCTGACAACACATATCGTCAACAACAGTAGTTTGTAGTAGGCAGGCGCAACGCACGTACGAGACTTGGACTCACCGATATATAAAAGAACAGCTTATTGCGCGATAAGAGCTGCGGGATAAAGGATTACAATAGAAAAAAAAATTACGAAGTAACCCCGCCTTCTAAATTTGTTTTTTTTTTTTTTTTTACGGAAGAGACAAGTAGTTTAGGTGCAAATGTTTTACGGCTACTATAGAACTTATTTGAAGGTAGGGATTTCGACAAATAATGGTTACGTTTTGTTTATTATCTGCTCTATTTGTCACTTTGTAATTAATGGTCGTCTAGCATTCATTTAGACAGGTCAGATTTATGACTACCTTCTTGATAATCATAATAAGATTACTTAAGATAAAGTTTTTCCTTGCTTAATCGTACCCTAAATTTAAATGTTGTAGCCTACTAATACATTTGTTGTTTAAGCTCAAGCTCTTAAAACTCTGTAATTTAGGCCTTTAGGTTACACTTATGTCAGAGATGAAGGGGGATTTATTTATTGATTATAATATAGGCTACATCACATAATTTATATGTTAAATAAAATGCTGTTTATTCTTTATTTTATTTTTTGTTGAAAATATTGTGCATTGTAACAGACTCAACCACTTTTATTTTGTCAGTCTTCACCCCATGGTGGTGTAATTACTCAAAAATATATTTTAAGTGAATTTGTTGAATTAAATTTTTTTATGTTATCTTAAACTGTAATGTAGCCTATGTCTGGGGCTATATGTTCAAATAAAAAGCATATGTTGTTTATTAGAGGGGCATTTGTTAAATATGTTGTAGGCTCAGCAGGCCTTTATTTTCCCAGTGGTTTATGCATGAATTATTACACCCAAGTTTGATCTCAGTCACATAAGTGTTAGTCTTTCCTTTGCTGAAGATTTGTTAAAGTACCAGTGTGTTATGTTTGAACTCATGTCAGTGCAGGAGCAGCCGCAATGACATGATCTGGCTTGTGCTGTTTGAGGATTTTTCTGTTGCATATATGCATAGTCTATGTGAATTCTATTTATTAAAATTCATTTGTTTTAATAGAATCATATTTAAACCAATGAAGTGCAAACATCAGCATGATATTATAGTTTGCCTTAAATTTGCAAATTGTAAGCTATTATTAAAACAATAAAACAAATAAATGCTGATACTTAACATCTTTATTTCTTTAAAGCAACAACTTGAAAATTACCAGCTTTATTAAACGGAGTCTGGTATAGTCAAAGAGTTAAAACCTCATAGTGGTTTATTGCTAGGTGAGTCTCAGACCGGAGGACAATGTTTGGTCACACTGATGGCAGACAGCCAGCAGCTAGTGAAGGGAACACGATGATCCTGTTAATAATAAAGGTGACACAACACAGGTGAACCTGGTTCTGCAGACCCACAGGGATGTTATTAAGGGGGTGTATTCAGAGAAGAGAAACCTTAATTGGCAAAGATGACACAGTCTAAAAACACAAGATTTACTTTGAGCTACCACCCACCAAGTCTACATTAAGCATAAATTATACATAATTTAAATTCCTTCTAAGAACAGTATGCACCAGAGTCAAGAAGTGTTTGTTTCAGTTATTCTGGTACTTCCTCTTATCATGTTTTAGAAGTGGAAATGAATGTCAAAAATGGCCTTGGTTTAAGTGAATGGCACAGCGTAAATAGATTATTGACATGCCTCTATATTTTTCCTTGTTTAAATTCTGGTGAATCATACCACCTATGATATAAAAAATAAGGCTGTATATAATTAGAGGTATTGTCTTATAAAAAGGTAGGTATCAGACATATAAAAAAAATATTAGGATTAATAGTTTTAAGCACAATATAATGGGTTTGTAATTACACTAAACCTAGGAGCATTTTGAACACATTAATGCCAGGTTTTATGTAGTACTAAAGTCTGACAGGCGGTTGTGAGACCTACGTCTGTTTGTTTAAATGAGTGTCAGTGTAACCAGAAGCACGCGGCTAAGTTCATTCAGGGATACAGGCTGCACAGTCATCAGGAAGTGAAACAGAACAGAATGTGCTGTACTAATCTGATTGAAAAACACTGCCCTGAGTGGTTGCATGGGGAAAAACAATGTTTAAACTAAACAGCTTAAAAAAGAGAATTCTCTGACAGCCGTGAAGGTGTAGAATAAAAACAAATTCCAAGTTACACTCTTTATTTAATTATACTAGAAAAAGGAAGATAAAAAGCTTGTGCTGTAGATAGACAGACACTGTCACACAAACATGGCCATGGCAACCAGAATAAAGCTGTGAGCGACTTAATGCTCTTTGTTTGTGTTCTAGGTACATGGGACGGAGTAATCTCCTGAGTGATCCCTTTCATCCCTGAACTCTAGGATATACAATACTGTTTCTGCCAGACTGAAGCTGCTGAAGAGAGACAGTAAAATAAGGAACATTTTTTTAAACAGCAGATAAGTTTATGACGAGGTTTGATGCTGCCTTCACCGTCTCTGGAAATGTTCTGCTGCTGTGTTCTGTGTTTTAATTGCTTATAATAAAGAACCTTGAAGCTTCCTTATGCATACAGAAAAAAAACACTTATTACACTGGCCATGTGTTTCTCAAATTGGGTTTATACTGTGTTGTTTTTGTAAGTAGGCTATTTTGTATTTGCATAAAGCTATAGTTCAGTGTACTCTCTGTGATCAGCTTACACTTGTAGGGCTGTAAAGCTGCCAGCACTTCATTTTTATTTTATTTATTTATTTATTTATCAGGAACAATGCAGTCAAACATCGTTCCAAATATAAAACCTGCAACTGATGTGCTGCATTAAGAAATTCAGCTAATGCTAATTTACAACTCCTGTCCCTGGTTGGGCTTTTCTACATTACAATACAATATACATTTAATACATCAAAGTATAAAACATTCACATTTAAGTCACTGATACGCTCTACAAAATAATCACAATATTAAAAAATTAGTACAGGTTTTGGTTTGTCTTTAGCCACAACCTACGCCTGGAAGTAACCATTTTGCAATCAGATATGATCTTAATTTCAGATTGTAGTGAGTTCCAAAGCTTACAGCTCTTAAAAGAAAAGGCTATCTATCCGAAAGTTGTCTTGCAGTATTGTATTTTGAAGTTTTGATTTGTGTCGCTTTTGGTAACTCTTTTTGTGTTTTGTCTCTGAATAAATGTACAAAGTGACTCCGGTTTTAAATTATTAATGTACTTGAAAATTAATTTGAGAAAACCAAAGCTTTCAAAGCATAATACATTTCTTAAGAATGTTACAATGATGCTATCAGATTGGCTTTTAATCCATATTTTTTATTGCTTTATTGTAAATTAAACCATTGTGTTTTGTTGCAGACAGAGCTGCTTGCTCCCAAACTGTCAGATCTGTAAAAAGCAGGGCTGCCTGGTTTGGTATGAAATTTCTGAATAGTTTAAAACATTTAAGATTGCTTTAGATTGTTTTGAGATTTTCTTGTTTATCTTGTTTATGTTTATCAAATTTACGTTGGGGACCTAGGCCAATCCAAGGTGTTTAACTTCTGTTACAGAGTGATTTTTTTCATTTTGTAAGTTAATTTTAAATCTTTTTAGGTCAAGTTTTTTAATAGAAAAACACATGGAAACTGTCTTTGTAAGATTTTGCACTAACTGATTTTGATTGAGTCACTGTCTGACATCTGCCATAAATGCAGAAAGTACATCAGCAACACACTCTGGTGACTTGGTGGATAAATAACTGCATTATCTGCATAGAGCTGAAAGCTGGTACCTGGGGAGTTTAAAGGTAAGTCATTTATAAAAAAGAGCTCTGTGGTATGCCCATTTTGATGTTCAATTTATCCTGGATGACTTAAACACATTGTACTCTAGCCTGAAGACAGGATGCAAACCAATGTCCTACCTTGGTAAAGAAATTAAAAGATGACATTTTGGTTAAAAGCAAGCTATGATTGATTGTATTAGAAGCCTTTTTAAGGTTTAAGCTTTTTTTTTTTTAAGGAGGAATGTAGCTCCCACTAGATCACCCTTATCCTGGGACTTTTTCACATTTTCTATATAATAAATAAAACAACAGTTTGTAATTTCAGTTGAATAACTTGATCTAAAGCCAAACTGCTGTGGGTGGAGGAGCTGACTGACCTCTAAGTGGTCAGTAAGTTGTGCTGCAACAACTTTCTCAAATACTTTAGATAAAATGGATAAATTAGATACGGGGCAATAGTTACACAGTGAGTCCTAACTTTCTGTTTTAAATACTGGTACAATAACTGCTTATTTTCAGGCAGAAAGAAATGGACAAGTTCTTATGAAAAGATTGACAAAATATGAAGAGGCGTTTAACTAACACAGTTCTGTATCTTTTAAGAAAGCAACTGTTATATTATAGATATAATTTGATTTGTAATTTGAGAATTTACTAATTAGGTCTGAAAGTTTTGTCTCCTGAACCTCCTTAATAAAAAAGGTATTTGCTTAAGCCCTCCCAGTTGGACAGTTCAGTCTTTAGATTAAAGTATTTTGTTAATTCTTGCACTGACTGCAAAAAATATGAATTAAATTCTTTAGCCATAATGGCACTATTGTCTACATTCTTGCTATTTATGGTAAGTTCAAGTTAAGGCTCAGTCCCTTTTTGTTCATTCCTTTTATAAGTCAGATTGTTTAAATGTTTCTAAAGGGACTTGTTGTTGCCTATAAGCTGAGTGTAATATGAGGTTTTTGCTTCACGTACAGTAGTTCTAGTACCACTTTTTTTCATTATTACGTTTTGAGCTTAATGATTTTCAGAGCCATACCTTGCTTCATCATAAGTTTTCTAATTTCATAATTTTTCGATTGTATTTTTCTTTTTGCGTATATGTTTTTTTGCTTTGTAAATTCTTCTATTAGCAAAGCACTTTATATCATCCAGAGCCAAAATTAAGTTATTGCGTTCTCTTCAAAACTGCACAGTTATATGAAATGCAGCAATCATATTAGTTGGTACATTACTGTGAAGGCAGGGATCTGTTTAACAAAGAGAGTCCAGCCTAGTCCAAGAGAAGTGCAGAAATCTGTTCTTTTTTGGAGATTAGCCCACAAATATTTAGGTGTCCACCTAATATTTTTTGGGGTTCACTCTCAACATCCTAGAGCACTCGAGCATACTTGACAGTTTGGAAGAATAGATGTTAGACTTTAATATAAATTTAGAATTAAGAGGCATAATGCTGCTGCTGGAAAACAGCATAGTTTCTTTTCTTTTCTTCTCATCTGTTATGACTTACATTTTCTACAGGTTCAAATAAGAAAAAAAATTAAACTGGAACAGCAAAGTTTGCTTTGTTGCCATAAACAAACTCAAAAACTGCATGCTCCATTTTACTTACAATTCAATGTTTATGTTTAAATTGATGGCACGATTACATGACTTATCAACTGGACCATTTTTTCCAAAAGGTTTAACTGATAACAACATTTCCCAGCACACTCACTATCTAAACTAAACTATATGTCTCTCCACACTTTTTTTGGCAACAACCAACCCTAGTCTCCCCCTACTGTGAAGTCTAGCAATGTCACCCGTCATTTAAGGCAATTATTGAGTTGAATAATTTACATGTTTGTTAATTATGCATAACTAAATTTCATAGTATTTATCCCTTTTACATTTTACTGGGTTAACCTTAAGTATTAACATGAGAGGAAACATCAAGACAACTGTTGGGGTCAAGGTAGAAAGATAGCATGACATTGCATATTTACTCTATAAATGTTGGCATGAAATGTGTATTTTATTAATTTTTTTGTGTGTTTAGGCTTAGCCCACCAAAAAGTCCTATGAGGTGATCTTACTCTTGGAAAGCATTAAAAGTTAGGTTTATGGTCAGTGTAAAATAAAATTGTGTAAAAAAATGTTTTTTTCACAATGATTTAATATTATTATTAATCCTATTGGTGTCGCTCCCAGCTACATTTTTTTCTGATTGTTTGACAGTAAAAGTCAACTATTATCTGTCTGTAGCCTTTGTGATAAACATATACTCCCGTACAGTAGGGGGCAGGATGGGTAGAGGAAATGATTTTTTTTTTCAGACCTTTTAAGCCCCTCCCATTGTTGAAGACCAGGGAAAAGCCAGCCAACACTGTGCTAGCCATCAATGCTAACACACGATACCTAGCATTTAACCGGGCGTTCTGAAATCTGCTGGCGATACAGTAGGTATATTCTTTCGGACAAGTTAGTTTAAAACATTGTTCTTGTATATTATATGAAATATTGCGCATTAGTGCAAACCAGCCCTAAATATATATTTAAATGAGTGGTTATTATGCTACAGTCGCACATCTTCTGTTAGCCTAGCGCGCGGAGCTGTACACGTCTGGTAGCAAACTAGTAGCATGTGAAACGCCAAATTTAAGTTTAATTTGTTTTACCATTAGGCCTTATGCCGGAAAACAATTAATAGTTTATTTCTTAAAACATTTGGCTGTTAACATAAATAGTCAATTTAAGACAATTGCTTTCTTAATCTTTTTGTGTGTTCTGTTGAAGGATTGTTGGCTTCTACATAACAATTATTTGAACTTCAAAATGGGAGGTAAGGTCAATTTCTGCCCAAGTGTTATTTCTTTATCTAATTCATGTCAAGGCTTGTTTAAAACTTTTTTTGTAGATTTTATTTATAAACTGATTGTTTGTCATAACTTGAGGTTGCAGACTGCTTTAAAACAACAGCACGTTGCACACAAAGCAGTAATATTGGAGTTTTGGAAATTAAATGTTTGTAACAGGACCAAGCGGAAGAATAAAAAATGTATGATGAACGTTTGTTAATGTATTAATGTCACCATCTTCAGATCCTGCTCTCCAAAGAGACTGTCCACTCGATTGTAAGGTTTATGTTGGAAATCTGGGAAACAATGGAAACAAGACTGAGCTTGAGAGGGCTTTTGGTTATTATGGTCCATTAAGAAGTGTGTGGGTTGCCAGGAATCCACCGGGCTTTGCTTTTGTAGAGTTTGAAGATCCTAGAGATGCAGCGGATGCTGTGAGAGAACTGGATGGAAGGTAATGCATGTCCTATAAGTTGTTTTTTTAATTTTCTGTTTTTTGTGAATTTCACGAGCACGCTTTGATGTTAAGGTCCATGTGTGGCTGTCGTGTGCGTGTGGAGTTATCCACTGGAGAAAAGCGTTCGAGGAGTCGTGCCCCTCCTCCATCTTGGGGTAGACGTCCTCGCGATGATGTAAGGCGACGCAGTCCTCCAGTCAGGCGCCGGTATGTATTTATCTAATCACTGCTTTTGACATTCCCAGTTTCATGAATAATATTAATTAACAAAACATTTGCATCCCACACTAACGGTGTGAGAAAAAATATGCAAGGAGTGACGTTTGGTTGCTGACGTTTTGGTAATCTCTATTTGTTCTCACTCAACTGCTTTCCTTCTTTTAAAGTGTTATCAAAATAATATTTTGCTAGGAGCAATTTCAAGGATAGTTGAATTCAAATTGATTAAAATGTTTCTCAAAGTCAAACTATAAGATTTTCAATCATTAGTCAACACTTAGCGATACTTTTTTTTTAAGATTTCTTCTGCAGGTGTAAATTTTGTTTCCTGAGGTCAGTTGCCATTATATTAATAAAACTGAACCCCGTTGCAGAGTCACCACGCTTCTCACCATCTGAGTCAATCAACTAGTCCTCTTTCAGCATCATGTGACTGCTGAGCAGCGAGCCCACTCAGCTTGGCTGGTGTTGTCACATGGCCAAGGCGCACCGTCCGCCGTCAGGTCCCACCAACCTATTGGTTCCTGAGCACGCAGTTCCTTCCCAGCATCTTCTCTTCTTCCTCAACTTTTATCCAATCGGCAGTGGTCCACTTCACATTATCAGCCAGTCAGCATCTTTACTTTAACTATCCTCCAAACAACTACTATCAACGGGAACAGCCCATGGCTTACATCCCTCCCCATCCTTTTCCCCCAAAAGACAGAAAAAAATCTACAACATTCAACCAGCCACCAAGCAACTTCATTTCTCCAACATTTGCATCATGTGGCAAATCCTCTCTGCAATTTTACCTCCCTCACCATCAGTCTGGCTTCCTAGCGTCATTTCTATTTTGTCCAAACCCCCCAAAATAGTAAGTTGCTTTTATCCTGCTTTTTGTAGTATGTCCTTGATGTAGCTTACAAAGCTGCCTAATAACTGTCTTCTCAGCAGTTATAGGCCATTACATCAACTACATGACAGTTCCACAGAAACCTAAAGATGACGAGCAATATTGGTATTTTTAATTTCAATAAAATTATTATCAGAGTCAATGATAAAAGCAGTATTTCGTGGCTCGACATTAGGCCATTGACAATGATTTAGTGCCAAAAATCTTTGTTCTTTTCCAGATACACTATTCATGGAATAAAGTGAACATGGTCATAGTATACTATTTCCTTTTGTTTAGCAAATAACCAGCCAGGCTTAAAGCCCTGATTATTAATATTTTCTAAATTGTGGCTGCAGGGTTGGTTTTCAAAGTTCCTTCTTTAAAACAAAATCCTTAAAGGGGCTTATTAATACATTATTCATATATCTTAAAGTACTACAGGTAGCCACATTTCCACACTTAACCTATATCTCTTGCAGGAATAACATTGGTTGCTTTTAAGTTTTGAAATGTATTCATGTTGCTACATCTACAACTTAGATCACCGAAGAGGAAAAGCACCAGTCGTAGCCGCAGCCGGTAAGCTCTGACATTTCTGAAGTTAGAGTACTTCTGTCTATCTTGAGTAAAAATTGTTATTTATTTATTTATTTTTATTTTTAAACAGTTCTCTTTCAAGGGACAGGCGCAGATATCGCTCTCTTTCCAGAGAAAAGAACCGCAAACGCTCAAGGTCCCTCTCAAGGTCTAGAAGGTAATAATCATTATTATTAGATTCACTCCAGGGCCAAATAGATTGTAGACAATTATGCAAAAGGCGTATATAGAAAAACATTTGACCAGTTTTAATTTGATGGCAGCAACACACCTCCTCAAATTGGGACAGGACCATGTTTACCATAGTGTTGCACCCCCTCTTCTTTTAACAACCGTTTGTAAACGTCAAGGAAGTGAGGAGACCAAAGGAGGGTACTAAACCCAGTATTTTCTGTCACAAAGATGGCTCACTTTTCAACCTCGTTTGATCACCACAATAACACATGCAGTGGAGCTAACCTGGGCCCTGTACTACAAAGCTAGTCGAACCTACATTGGATATGTCTCTCCTACCTAGCTAGACAAAACCTTAAAAGTCTGGTCTGGATAAGTGGTATCACAAAGTGGGTTATCAACTCATTTTAACCCAGTTAAGTGTTTCTATCATCTACCTGCAACTTTACCAGCTCAAGAGCAGGTTAGCTGTTCAGCCCAAGTTTTCACAGTAATACTTTGATAGCAAGTGAACCAGCTTCGTGATAACGAAAACCCAGGATTAACTCTGAATTTACCTCGCTAACCTAGTTAGCTAATCCAAAAACATTGACCTGGTCAGGAGCAGGTTCTGTTCCCAAGTTTTAGCTCTCACAACAATGTTTTTATATGCATAATATTTGAGTAGTAGATTATAGGTTTGGGTAGTGACTGTTTTAAGTATTAAACATTATTATATACTCTTCCGATAATGTTCAGTTTAAGTTCTACAAAAGTCGGACTACATTGAGAGTGGATTGATTTGAGTTAGTAAAATTTGTAGTTTGTTTCAGCTGACCACGTTATGTCTCTTGTTAAGTCCCTGTTGAATACTGATAATTTTGACTTAAGTCAACTCGCTCTGTTACACATTATGTTTAAACATTTACAAATATGAATGTGGAAATGGGGTTGAAACCTGTTGCTTCTTACAGTACGTTATTTTACATTGAGGCAACCATTATTTTGGTTTCAACTTGCTGAGCCGGCTGCTCAATATTTTTTCTTAAAACAATTGTGAATGCTTGAATCATACAAGCTCTTGTAAGACCTGCTATGATCAGATTAGTAGTATGTTTTCAAAGAGGGGCTATAACTATTTCATCTTACTGAATTTTTTTTGTTTTTCTTTTAGTCGTTCCAGGTCTTTCGAACAAGTGAAGAGATTCATGTGCAGGATTGTGCTATGGTCAATGAACATTTTTAGTTAGATGTTTGTTCTTCACTCCATTTTTTTTGAGAGCCCCTGCTTGACATGACACCACAGTAAGTTGACCCAACAACAAAATGCCTGAATCAATTTTATTTCATTTTAATTGACAATACAGAATTTTTATTTTTTTATTTTTTTTTTATTTTTTTACTAAAAAATTGTTCCCATAAAATGAACTATCTTCCCCTGCATGTTTTGGAACCTGGATTGAATTTTACATGGCATTTTTAACTGTTTAATAAAGGTTTTGTGGATTTTCTTTTTATTTTGCTTGGTTCTCATTTTATATGTTGAAGTTACTGATTGTTGGTTTTCATACAAGTGACTAAGCAGACAGATTGTTGGTCTGTTGTTTACGTCTTTACTCAAAAAAGACCATGATTCTCAAACTCTTGTCTGTATTCCTTATACACTTTGACTTTTGGAAAAGATTTAATGTTTTGACAATTCATGTTGATGCAGCCACTTGGTCAATAAATGGCTTTCGAAAATGATTTTGTTTATTGATTTCACCAACAAAATGTTTGAGCACAAAACTTAGGTGTGACTCATTTGAGGAAGTGCTGTGCCTGTCACTGCATGCTGGTAGAACTCGAAGTGTTATACAGGAAGTTGTTGCAGAATAGCAACACGCTGCAGTCTTGAACATTTAGTAGAGGCAGTTGATGTGACCAGTGCCTCCCTGGAGTGGAGAGACGGCAGCGGAGCCTGTGGTAAGTGCAAGTATTGTACTGTAAACTGTAAAAAAAATATTTTGAAAGTTATGTCAAATGGCTTAGTAAAATGCAACCTCTACTGACAATGTATGGCTAAATGTATCCTGCTCTAGGGAAGAAGATTGGAAATCATGTCTACTGCAAAGAAAAAAAGAATTGGCTCTCGCCGTATATTAAACCAAAATTTGCATGAAACCCACGAACCAGTGGACACAACAAATAGTATGGTAGCACAGGAAGTGCCAGAAAAAAACAATGATTCATTATTGAGTCCCAACAGTGCCCCATCTGAAGGTACAGAAATTACAGGGAGCAGGAGAAAGCTGGGCTCTACACGTGGTAAAGGGAAAAAGCAATTCACAGACTCCACTACCGAGTCGCAACACAAATCAAGAGAGGAAGTAGCAGAAAATATAGAATACTTGCCCGCTCCTATCTCTGTAGGAATGAACAGTTTAAGTGAAAGCTTGCAAATGGAGAATCAAACTCTGGGAAGAAACAATCAATCTTTAGCTCAAGAGTGTGAGATGGATGTTAGTGAGGGTCCACAGTTTATTACAGATAAATCTTTAAACGCTAATACATCTACAAAAATACAACCAATCAAAACAAATTTACAAGGAAGTGCTATTGAGGACATCAAATCTGGGAGGCTTTTGAATGATGGCCAAAGTGAACCTGAAATTGGCAGGGCTCAGCAGGGTGTGTTAAAAGAAAGGGAGGCAAAACAAATGCCAGACATACCTGAAGTCACTTTCCCACCAGCAGCGACTGGAGAAAGAACCTGTTCCGTCAAATTAATGGAATCAGACGAAATCAGCAGTGTACATAGGTTCAGCGCAGGTTCTGATGACGCAAATACTAAACACGAGACTGAGGGTTTATATCAGAAAAGGGAGGACAAGGAGTTAAAACACACCACTGAGAAAACTGTGAATCTACAAAGTGAACATGAGCTATCTAGTGAACATGGCCCACTTCCCACAGCAAACATCAGAAGAAAGGGCTCCAGACAAAGGAGAAAAGAAAATAAGCAGGTTTTTGATGAATTACAGCAACAATGTGATGAGATATTAGGAAAAACAGAAGTGACAACTGTACAATCTAACACTTCTCAGAAAGAGGTTAGTGCTGAAACTCAGAACAAAGTGGGCATTTCTGCAAAGGGTGTGAAATACAAAGAAGATCAAGTAGAATGTTATTTATCACCAAAAGAGGAAATGGGTTTAGATAACATGAATAAAGGTTATTGCTTACCTACTGATGTTAGTGAAACTCCAAATCTGGAAGTGGCTACCTCTGATAATGAAGCTATCTGCATCACCGAGAATAAAGATGTTGGCAAAGTCACACATTTACTGCAGTTGAGTCCAAAAGAAGAGACGCCACCAAAGGATCTGTGTAGTTTTGATTTTGTACCAGAAGGACAGACTGAAGTAATAAAGCAGGAAGATTGTGTTAAACTTGAAGAAACAGAGAGGAGTAATGCTAGAGAAAACGCCTTCTCCGGAATGGGTTTGGAGCACATAAATAAAGATTATGACTTACCTGAAGCTGATAAAGCTAAAGAGTCAGAGGAAGATGAAAGCAAGTCTCAGGAAACACAGATCAAAGATTTCTCGTTTGAAATTGAAAACGGGGAGAAGTGTTCTTTAAACCCAACAGGACAACGTGACACTGTTCAGGAAGAAGAACAGGAGCAGGAGATAAAACGGAGTGATGAGCAAACCGTTCATCAGGATACTACTGCCAGTGGAGAAAACCTCTCTGATGCAGGCTCACAGCTCCTCAAAAACAAAAGAAAACTGGGCTCCAGTCGGAAAATAAAAGGAAGAAAGCAGCATGATGAGAGATCTGAGGAAAACATTACACCCAATGAAGCTATTGAAACGACACAAACTGAGCCTGTGATTAAGGAACAGAGTCCAGCATCTGCTGTTGACAATGACACATTTGAGGCGGCTGAGCAGTCAAACACCACAGAGGCGTCATATCAACAGCTGGACAAAGATATTTCTGAGGCACAATCCAACAGAAGATCTGAGCAGGAGCCAACATTCAGACCAGTGTCTCATATCACTGAAGAAGGATCCACAGAAGAAAGAGAAAAACTCAACTAGAATCTGTCTCTCAATCCGAAATATATTTATCACCAAAAGAGCAAATGAGTGTGCAACAATTAACTTTCTCCACTGAAAATGAGATGAATGAAGAGAGGGACAACTTCTCTGTTAAACCAACAGAACAAGACAAAACCAATGTAACAGGAGCTGATGTGTCCTTTGTGGAGCAGGACTTTTCATGCCTTGGTGATCGAAATGAGAAGCATACAAAAGACAGCAGCTTAGAAAAAGAGAACTCTGAACCTGATCAGGTTTATACAAATGAAGACCTCTGTGATATAAAACAATCTACTGAGCAACCAGTTCATCAGAAAACTGATGAAGATGCTCAAGAGAAAGAGCGTTCTGAAACTGTACCACACCTTGGCACAGAGGTCAGTGCACCTAATACTGGCCCACACCTTGGTCAAAGCAGAAGGAAACTGGGCACAAGTCGACGGACAAAAGGAAGTAAACATGCCACAGGCCCTGTTACTGATGTTAGTGAAGCTCCAAATCTTGAAGTGACTACCTCTGATAATGAAGCTATCTGCTTCACCGAGAATAAAGATGTTGGCAAAGTCACACATTTACTGCAGTTGAGTCCAAAAGAAGAGACGCCACAAAAGGAACTGTGTGATGAATCCATTCTTCTGCAGAAAGAGAAACCTTCTAAAGTTAGGGAGAGTCTGTCTTCTGTACAGATCCTACACACAGACATTAATGCACCTTTGACCTCTACACATCAGGATACTACTGGCAGTGGAGAAAACCTCTCTGATGCAGGCTCACAGCTCCTCAAAGACAAAAGAAAACTGGGCTCAAGTCGGAAAATAAAAGGAAGAAAGCAGCATGATGAGAGATCTGAGGAAAACATTACACCCAATGAAGCTATTGAAACGACACAAACTGAGCCTGTGATTAAGGAACAGAGTCCAGAAGTCACACATTTACTTCAGTTTAGTCCCACAGAAGAGATGCAACAAAAGGAACTGTGTAGTTTTGATTTTGTACCAGAAGGACAGACTGAAGTAATAAAGCAGGAAGCTTTATTAGCACATGCTGCAGGTGATATAAAACCTGCAGCAGTTGTGAAATACAAAAATGAACAACAAGAAATGCATTCATCTTCAACAGGAGAAAAGGATTGCCATCAGATAAATGAAGATGCTGAGTGGACTGCTGCAAAAGAAAACTCCTCCCACAGGAAACAAACTGAAACTGTAATGACTGATAAAGAACAGACTGCAAATGAGAAACAAGACAGTTATTACAGATTATGTTCACTGACAGCAGCTGAACAGTCAGACGACAGTGTTGTAAGCGTTGAAATACCAGAAATGGATTCACGGCTGAACAATGACAACTTAAAAGAGGAAATTCACACAAACAAGACAATACAACACAGAAGAAAACTGGGGTCCAGCAGAAGGGAAAAGCGAAGCCAAAACTTAGAAGACGCTGAAGGTAAATATTCCAAACAATTTGTATGCCCTGATGATGAGGCAATTAGTCAAGAAAACCAAAAGGGAGAGACTGTAATGGAAGAACAGGGTTTCACAATAAAAGGCCTGAAAGAGGATCGCACTGGAGCAGATGATTCACCATGTGACACTGCTTCACGTATGGACAACACAAAATCAGGAAAAGAAATGACTACTGAGTCAGACACCAGTCATGAGGACATAGTCAAAACTGAAAGATTTGATGCCTCACACACAGCTGTAATGTCTGATGCAGGGGATAGCTTCAAGAACCAACAAGGATCTGAAGACATAGACATTTTAGATTCTAGTGAAAAACTCCAAATAAACTCTGAACAAAAGCGAAGAAAGATAGGTTCCACACGAAAGACTCAGCTAAACCGGAAACAACAAGAAGTGGTTAAAGAAAGGAACTTGAAGACAGATAATGTCATAGCAGTGGAGTTACAGGTGACTTCTACTGAAAATGAAAATTCAAAACTGTTACCAAGTGTTATGGAACAACAGGAAGACTCCAATGCTGCTAGCTCTTTTATAGATCAACAGAACGAGGGTATATCTGAGCTGCACAGAAAAGAAACCAAAGAAAGGTCAGAGACTGCACATGAAGAGCAGACAGGAGATGCTCCGTTGATTTTGGCGGATTTGGAAATGGTCACTGGAGCAATAGAACATGATACGCATGGGCAACGTGTTTGTCCCAGCACTGGCAATGAAATTAAACATTCAAGTCCTGATTTGAGTTTGATAGACAAAAAGAGAAAGATGGGCTCCACTCGCAAGAATCTGAGAAAATCAAACGAAGAAAAGGAGGAGAATGAAACTGCAGTAAATTTATTGAGTGAAGTGGTTCTCAGCAGCTCTGGAGAAAAAGTTGAAAATCAAGATGTTGAAGGTAAAGGAACAAACAATATTGAATCAGTGGAGCAGTGCAGCAATTTTAGTGGCTCACACTCATCAGTGCCTCAGCGGCCAGATGACAAAGATCATCTTGGCCACAACGCAGAGCACCTAAACTCTGAGTGTATCTTTAAAGACCCAGACAACTTTTCCAAAACTGGTGAAATGACAGAAGCAGGAGTTGTAGTGAGGAAAAGAAAAATGGGGTCTCACAGGAAACCCCATGGAGACCAAAGCAAAGGGGGGCCAGGTGAAGTTCCCACGGATGAGAGTGTAACCCAGACACTGGAGAAGCATAAAGAGGAGTCTTTAACATTGGAACAAATACCTGAGGTAAATATTTTTATTTTACAAATAAAGTGATAATATAAGATAATCTAAAGTCCTGGTTCCTTTTTTAAAAATGTAATGCTTATTTGCATTTAAAGTTTATGCACATAGTAACACTGTAGTCTTTTCAATACTCGCTAGTTGCATGAAACAACTTTGTTTCAAAAACAAATGGCACAACACAAAAAGAGGAACATTTGGTCACTAATTGTCCTATTTTTGGAAGTGAAGAACATGTGTATGTGTATGTGCATGTGCATGTGCATGTGTGTTCATCAATTCAAAAGTCCCTGTCACAAAAGACTAGCAGCAATAGTGCATTTGCTTTAGATTAAGAGGTGATGCTCATTTATAAACTAAACTCAGCCTACATTTTGAAATATTAACTCTATATTAATAATATTAACTGCACTGTTAAAAAAAATGCTTTGACATGCACTCTTGAGTTTTCTCACTTCTAGTAATGAATAGTGTCTTCAGTAAAGTTGTTGGGTCAGTCATTTCAACAAACACTGGATCTGTTAGGGGGCCCCCTACAGGCCACAGAGCCCTAAGCAGCAGTGTTACTGTTTTCATGTTGCAGGTCTTATTTGTTTTAATCCTTTTAATGTATTGTCTTTGGAGGTTAATGAGAGCGACATTAAGGCCCTTTCCTCTTCCAGTACATCGAGTATACAAGTGGAGTCTAAACCTGTGAGGTGAGTCTGATTAGCTGTATAGCACAGTGAAGTGTTGCTCTAAACATTCAACTGATTATTTTGTTATAAGAGCATTTCATTATTCTCATATGTATTGTGTCTCTTAGAGTGAGTGGTAGTAGTGTGTACACTGTGTTGTCATTCTAGTTTTCTAAATAAAAGTGTAATTGTCCATTTGTTTTGTGCAGCGACAGACCATCTGAACAGATACAGCCTCTACCTTCTTCCAAAGTCCACCTGGCCCAGGAGAGTAAAATACAACTTTCTTCAGGTCAACAAAACCAACAAGACAGTTTGTTCACAAATGACACAAAAGAGCACAATGTTTAGTAAACATTACCAGACAATGTTTTTTTCATCAGGTCATGGCCAAGGAGCAAGCGTTGGTGCCACCAAGTATGAGGTTGTCATGATTGGAGACAGCAGTGTGGGGAAGACTTCCTTTATGAAGAGAGCTCAGAGTGGAAAGTTTTCCTTTGATTTACCAGCATCTGTTGGTACGAAATAATACAAATAAAACTGAATGTATATTTATTTCACACATTGATGTAAATGTGCAGCAACAATGAATTGAGTTATCTGTTTTGCACTGTACATCCAGGTCTGGACTCATACACCTGGACTGTGGTTGTGGATGGGAAAAGAGTGGTGCTACATTTATGGGATACAGCAGGACAGGAGAGGTAGGTATTTAAAAAAAAAAAAAAGAAAAGTGTGATAGCTGGTTTAAACATTTCATCTGACACCAGCAGAATTTCAGGTCAACCTGTCAGGGCAGTACGAGAGTGAAGCCTCTCTGTAACAAGTAACGTGTTGTCAATGTGTTCTTTGAGAGTCTTCTTCTTACCAGTCACCATTGTTGCAAAATTGACAAGTATAATTTGTTGCTCTGGAGCGCTGGACAAGTTGTCCCTGTTTTGAGGCTGTGGTGACTCTGTTCCCCAATCTAAAGAGAACAAACTGCACCCTGAGCAGCTCTGCAGGAAGTATTAGTACTTATGAGCAAATGAGCACAGATAGATTAAATATGAGTCACCACAGGCAACAGCTCATGGGGCAGACAGTGTGCTCTTTGAGTGCTAAGGAGCTGATAGGTTGAAACCTGCTGCAGAACGAGTTTGGTACAACACGGCTAGAATTAGACACACTCCTAGAAGTGCTCAGTGGCTTACTTTTTTGGTATTACTTAACCAGTTTTATGTTAAAAGAAAACCTTGCATCCAAGAACAAATGTTTATCCTGTAAATGGTGTGTGCATTACTGTGTCACCTTTCCTTTGTGACATGTTTTTATGTAATTTACAGATTTCACAGCATGACAAAACAGATATTCCACAGAGCACAGGCATTTCTGTTGATGTATGACATCACTTGTGCTCAGAGTTTCTCTGCAGTGAGTTACTGGGCAAACTCTATTAAGGTAAGGTGGTGCACAAAACTGCACTTGATACCAACATGCAATCAGTTTCAAACATAAGCTGCAAATTGGGCCTCTGTGTAAACTGATTATATGCGGCTTTGGGACACTGCTGTTGTACCAAATTCTGTTCTACTCTAAACTTGAATATTGAGATCAAGCTATATTGAGCTCATTAAAATGCAATGTTACAAGTAACTGTTTCACAGGAAAGAGCTGCAGAGGATGCTGTTATTTTACTTCTTGGAAATAAGAGTGATTGCACAGAAAGACAAGTCAAAAAGGAAGAAGGGGAAATTCTGGCTCAGGTAAAGAACCATGTTTTTTTAGGCTTCTCAGTAACTAGTGACAGTTATTACAAGTTTAGGATAAATTATACATTTGATTATTTATATACCACCATAATTAACAGTTTAAAGTTACAAACTCATTATTAATCAGCCTTAAAGTAGATTTTTTAAATCCACAGGGATACAACTTTGCCTTTATGGAATGTAGTGCTGCTACAGGTGAAAATATCTTAGAAGCCTTGGAAGCAATTGCCAGGTAACACATCATCCATTTGTTTTGATTACCTAATGTGCTGACCTAATTATGGTGTTTTGTTCTCATCAGACTGTTGAGTCAAAAAGCAGCCACAAGAGAGGAAGCCATGGTCTTGCACAAAAAACCTCAACAAAGAAACAAATTTGGATGTTGCTGAATGCTGTCATGTGAAAGCACACTCAAGTGTTTAAATTATTTTTTACAATGTTTGTATCAGAGAGAGGATATAGTTCCTACTTGTGCACAGGCATGATGCTTTTATAAACTTACACTTCTAAACTAAATAGCTTTCATCTTTAAAATGCTACTTTAAATTGTTTTGATGGTGGTGTAAATGTAACAATAACATAAAGTAGTCTAAGTATAGTGACTAAGCTTTCAGTGCAATTTGTCTTTGTAGCGTGTAAGGAGTACCTATCTACCCTTTAAATTCAATTGGTCTGTTGGGTTTTCCTGTAGTATGGATTATTATTTTTTATTGGGGAAAACCAGTGCATTTCTATATGTGTATTTTTTGTTTTGTGTGGCATTGTGGTTGCCCACAATGCCTAGGTTGCAGTCATCTTTTGTATTTACACACCTTTGCACTTTTTATGATGTTTTTTATATATTTGTTGTGTCATGTTACCACCTGCAGTTTGCACTCACTGATGATTGTTCTTTAGGTTTTGTATAATTAAACAGTGTTGCATTCATGAACAGGCGTACATGGTGGGTACATTTATTATCCACACCAGATTCACTAAACACATTACTCTTTTCACATTACTCTTTTATCAACTCCACTGGCTTCCAACACCCCACAGAATTCAATACAGACTCCTTCTCACACATTCAATGGTCACAATGGGGACCAGTGCTTTCAGCTACTTTCCCCTCAAACTCTGGAACTCACTATCCCTTCACATCCGTTAGCTGGTTTTTAGGTCACAACTCAAAACATATTTAAAATCTGCATATTGATTGTAATTATTGCCTTTTAAATGTTTCTAAGTTTGTTTTATTGTCCTACTGTAAGGTGTTTTTTGGTGTCTTGAGAGGCGCCAACAAATAAAATGTATTATTACTTACAGATTTTTTTTATCCCCCTTTAATCTGTGTAGTATGACTATTTTATCATGTTTTGTGCTTAATAAACCATCACAAAATTGCACGCTGATGAATGCTGTCTGCCAAATATTCTGCTAGATAAGTGCCACATCAAAAAAGGTTTGGCTCTTTAAGTACTACCTACTCTGTTATTTCAGTAAACTACATACAAATATATAGTAATTTCTTATCAGCCAGTTTGATAGCTTTATAAAATTTATAATTGCATTTTTAAATATCTGGCTTTGAAAGAAAATAAATGTCAAACTCTCTTAGTACCACTCAAGAAAGCCATAGTACTACAGTTTGAGAGCCATTGCTGTGGAATGAAGAGCATGTCAACAATTGCGCCATTGCAATAACTTGATACATTATAAATAGAAGTACACTGAAGAACACAACATTATAACAACACAACACTGTTGGTAAACAAAAATGTGTTGACAGGACATTTGTGTATTAATGCCATTTAACATTTTCTTAATTTTAGGAAATTTCCCCCTCCACCAAATTAAATTTTGAATCTTTGTTTTGTTCATGAGTAACCATTTTCTTCTTTTTGGAGGCATGGTACTTTTGGATGGCACTCATAACATTTGAAGCAGTCCAATGGTTTCGGGTAAGGGCATTCTGCAGGGTGAAGCAGCCCTCTCTGGTGCGTCTCACACCCTTGCAAACTGCTGTGCTGCGCAGCTCCAGTCCTATCTCATGCACCATCTTACGTAAATATTTCTGCGTTTCATTCAGACATTGCACCTCTGCAAAAACAGAAAAATAAATAGATTATACATAATGTTTACAAAAGATTCTAACTTTCTTTAACTGTGATTTATTAACCTAAAGTGAAGCAGGGAGGCTCAAAGCGAATGCAACGCAGGCCTAACAAAATAGGCACCGATTTCTCTTCTGGGCCCAGAAGACCTTGAACAGCCATTTCATAGGCTTCCTGTGAGTGCATGTCTACTCTAGAATACCTGCACAGAAAAACAAACAAAGCCCATGGTATCAATTTACAAACTATCATTTTGTAATGCACTGTTTTTTTGTTAACATACATTAACAGAGCCTTCTGATTGGCTCCCTGCAACATTGCCAAGACCTTTTCAAGTTTATCCCGTGTGATATGATCTGTATAGAAACAACCAAGGCCAGAAAATCCTGCTCAGTGTTTGTTAAACAATATGAAAATAAATGATTATAAAATGATTGCAAATAGTTTTCAACACTAACAATTGAAAGACAGATGGTTTTACCATAAGTGGATCTTTCTACAACTCGGCCTTTGTATGAAAAGTCATCTGTGGCATTCCCAAACTCACCCTCTACTGTATAGTCCTGAAACAAAAACACTCAATACATACATACACACACACATATATATATATATATATATATATATATATATATATATATATATATATATATATATATATATATATATATATATATATATATATATATATATATATATATATATATATATATATATATATATATATATATATATATATTTAAATAGTGAATATATAGTGCATATCATACCCTTGTGACACGCTTTTTGTAAAGATCATTCAGGGTCTTGTTTGCGTTTCCAATGCCTAGAACTGAATATGATACAATTAAATTCAAAATACAAAATCTAATCCTGGCAAAGTTGTATTTGGAATTTAATTTTCCAATCTCATGCCTAAAACACCAGATGAAAAAGCATCCAGTCGATGCCCAACTCCAACTCGAATGTTCTGAAAATCCGGTCCTGTAACTAAAACATACAGAAGAATATATTAAAAAGGTCTACAATAATATGCAACTAACCATATACCCCACATTTAAACCGTAAACAAAACAGCCTACAGCCATCTACAATAAGCCATTTTAAAAGAGACTTGGTAATTGTGTTAATTGGTATCAGCAATAGTAGTGGGCGTAATAAATAAATACCTAGAGGGTGTTCGGATAGCACAGGCACATGGGCTGCTGACAGGGCGAGTTTCTTCGGAGCCTCTTCATCGTTACTTTGGGATAACAAAAAGCGAACCTCCCGAGGAAGAGGACGAGGGCCAGTGGCATTTAAATCTAAAGCACAAAATAGAAAACAGGTCGTATTATTACTACATAAAGGATCGGGAGTAGTCAACATCTTACTCTCCAAACTGACCTTTGAGAAGATTAGTTTCTACAGTGTCCCGGACCAGTTTCCAGTGGAGTCCTGGGGGTTTGTACACACAAAACAAGCCCGCTAACCTCTGATAGAGTCGGACTGCTGGGGCTAACTTGGCCATTTATTATATCGGGTCATTGGTCTTTTAACCCAAATAAACAGAACAACTCCAGCAGCACTTTAGTACACCAGGAGAACATGCTGTTGACGGCAATACATGCTGCCCGTGTCTCTGGCGCATGCGTACATGACACTTTGTTGTTACTCTCCGCTGACGCCACAGTGTACACCGCCGCCTACTGCACTGGATGTGTTAAGAAAAAAGGAGATTTGGGCAAAATTAAAACACATTCGACGCGAACTTGTAAACAAATATTCTTGCCGCACACAATCAATAATTTGTTTGTTTACAGGCGATAAGTCTTTTTTGACAATAATAGAAAAGAAAGTTAGTTTGTTTTGTTTTTTACCGTAGAAGAAGAAGCAGAACCGGAAGAATCCTTGCGTTTACCAGCCCAGCTTGTTGGTGCTACTATTACAGCGTAACTTTGGTAAGATTTAAGAGACTGTAACATTATTATCAGTTAACTTATTCACTTGTGTAGTGCATTTTCAATGATCCTGTGTTACGGTCTCTCTGTTTTTATTGAGTTAGCTAGTCGGTTAGGAGGCTTCGAAGACGGATTTTATTTTTGTTTACTTTTATAACTTCAAACCCTTTAATATATTTTTTTATTATTTTTTAAACATTTATTTATCCAGGAAAGGCCCACTGAGATTACAAATCTATTTTGCAGTAGAGTCGTCGCCACATGGATTGGGGTGACGTGCTGATCTAAATTTAACACTTTTTTATTATTTTTGAACGTCAGCAACACTTGATGTTTTCATATAATGCACTCTGCAGTCACACGTTTCACACTACAGAGAAGACACATTAGAGAATACAAATACAGTGGTCAGTGAGTATTATTGGTACCCCAGTGTGTTCCTTACAGTATTTTAGCATAGGCTATATATAATGATAAATTAAAGATAAAATATGCAGGATTTTTGTGAAACAATTAACCACCGCACAACTGAAATTACTTTTTTTTCTTTATCTTTGTGAAATAACACAGCAAAACAATATTAGAAGAGGCTTTTGTTTTTTTCGAATCCAGAGTCGAAAGTTGTTTTGATTTTCTGATGAACAGCACGAAAAGAGAGAATGGAAGATGGGTATTTTTAGCCATATGTCATTCTTGATGAGACCTTCACAGTTTTGTCTGCAAACTATTTGCCCAAACATCTATATATATATATATATATATATATATATATAAATAAAAGTGATGATATCACTTGTGGCTTCTCTGATCTGGCTTACATTGTTTATGGCTTAAACGCATTCAGAATTTACATTTGCAAAACAGCTCAGAAATCCAAAGACTGGAATGTCAATATCACACATCTCAGTAGTTATTTTTTAGTAGTCACATTTTTTGGGTAATTCTGTCTGTTCTGTTTATCTAATTCCATATTACTGTTATTCACAAATGTTAATGCAGTGAGTGGCTGCTGCCTGCTGCACTGTAGCAGTACCTAACTTTTGTCCCCTGTGGCTATTATGTCTCATGGGTTAATGATAATCCAAAATGTGTTTAGAAAATGGAACTTAGTATTTTAGCAAAAGTAATTAAACGTTAACATGAGCTTAGCTTTGAAAGCTTTGAGTGAAATCTCTGGTTTTAACATGTTGGCGTGTATCCTTTTAGATTGTTTTTCATGGTTAATGTTTTATGTCTTGACATTATCTCTGCAGGTGAGATGCGTGCTCCACTCAGATGGGTGTTATGGGATGTCAAGGACACACTGCTAAAAGTGCGTCTATCAGTTGGAGAGCAGTACTGCAAAGAAGCTGAGCGAATGGGGCTGAGTCTCAGTCCTGTAGCGGTCAACTCTGCTTTCCGCCACGCATACAGGAGTCATTCAAGCAAATATCCAAATTATGGCATTGCTCAGGGTCTGAATGGACAGTCCTGGTGGAAATCTGTGGTAGAGGAAACGTTCTCTCTTTGTGGGGTACAAGATCCCACTCTGCTACATACAATGTCTCATAACCTTTATTATAATTTCTGCAATGCAGAGAACTGGGAGGTAAATCAAATGAGATGCTGACAGTTCATAAGGTCTTAAAATATTCCCATTTTTATTAATATTATTGTTACTTTGGTGTTTATGTTTTTTGTTGTAGGTATTTGAAGACTCAAAAAAGGCACTGGAGGGATGTTCCTCTCTCAGACTGAAACTGGGTGTCGTATCAAACTTTGACAGGCGACTAGAAGTGATTTTGAAAGCATGTGGTCTGTTGTCTCATTTCAGTTTTCTAATAACCTCAGAAGATGCAGGTGTAGCCAAACCTAGTCCAATCATCTTTAACCAGGCTCTGCAAAAATGTGGTGTTGCTGCTGCAGAAGTGGCTCATGTTGGAGACCATTATATTAATGATTACCTTGCATCTCGCTCTGTTGGCATCCATGGTTTTCTTTTAGACAGAAACAACAAGCATCTATCTGATGTTATCCCTAAAGAGCACCGTCTCAGCTCTTTAGAAGAGCTGCCATCACGGCTTCAGCAGCAGCAGGACATCTGCTAAACTGTCATGGATTTAAGCACAAAGCAGCTTGTGCAATCAAAGATCCAGTTATAGATCTAATGGATAGGTGTTGTCTCTTCCAGGTTCACAAAGCTGCCATCTACAGGACACAGTGACTCACCAAGTAACTGGATGAATAAATATTACGTGAATGAATTATGTATATACTATGAACACATTCATGTCCAATAAAACAAAAGACTGAATGACACGTTTATCTTTATAGTGTTCATACTATCACTAGGTTTGTCTACAAACTAATACTACAGACCATATGACTTATTTTTAGCAAATACATTAGTGCATCCATTCATTCTAGTTAAAATTACTGTAATGCATAAATACATATTTCTCATACAATGCAGTGTGTCCTTTAAAAGAATGACATTCTCTAGATCAATAATTAACTAATTAGACACAGTAAATGATTTCACTTCCGCATTTTCCATTGTGTTCTTATGACATACTGAATAAATAATTCAATCAAGAGTACGCACGCACGCACGCACGCACACACACACACACACACACACACACATACACACATACACACACACACACACACACACACACACTAGGTGGGTTAAGGGTCTTGCCCAAGGACACAACAGTATGAACGGGGAGAGGGGGAAGTCAAACCACCAACCTTTTGGTTGTAGGTTCAACCGCTCTACCACTGAGCCACTGCTCAGTCTTGCATTAAAACTTCACTTAAGGTCTTATTCAGATTACGCTATAGTCCTGGCCAGTGTTAGTGCCAGTTTAAAGTGGTTGAGTATTTAGCAGTGAGAACAGGGCACTATCGCTTAACCTTAATACCTGCCTAAATACTCTTACTTTAAACCATCTGCCCCGAAAGAAGGTAGTCCTTCAGGTCACAGAATAGGAATCAAAAACCAGAATAGCACAGCTGTTCCAATCAAAGCGCCAACCTTTTAATAATATTGGGATGTTTACTGCAAGCACACAATGTAAATATCTCAGATACTTAATTCATGTTTAAGTTTTACTGCTTTCTCCATAGGCTTTATTTGTCTAGGCTTATGTGTATCTTTAGGGAAGCATCCACAAGAGCTGCTTAATTCAAAGCTGGTTTAGTAGCTCAGCCAAACGGCTCTAAAAGACTCTGAAGAAATCCAATTGCAGACATAATGGGATTGTAAAACAAAATGAAGCGCCTCATGCAAAGAACGAAAGGAGAGTAGCTACGAGTAAAGACGTCAAACACAATGTTATACAATGAAAACAACAATATAACGGATGTGGCTCACTTGAGTCAAGATCTTATGACATTAAAACAACATTCAAAGAGTAGTCAAATAACTATATGGCCAAACATTCCGCTGAAACATTTCCTTCAGCTATAAAAGCACTCAGGAGTTAAAGCCTTTGTTATATTGTGCCTAAGGATCAGGGTTTCATGTTGGCATTTTTGTAATGAAATATTAAACAGAAGACAAAAATAGAGATGCAAAGCATCTGCAAAGAGAGTGGACCAGAAAGCTTCTCAGAAGTGAGAAGGAGGTCACAAAATGTATCAAATCATAATCTGCAGAGCTGAGCTGCAATTAAGAATGCATAAAGTATAAGCATACACATAATTGCAGTTGCATATTTAATTTTTCATTGAAAAACAAATGTAAATAATAAGCAAGACAACATAACTTTGAAGAGTAAAACTAATGAATAAAAAAGTCACATCTGATTCAAATATGAGATAATGTAAACAGAGGAAATATGGCCATATACATGCCATCACATTCACTGAATAGTCACCAAGTTCAATTGTTAATCAGCCAGTTATTTTTGTATTCCTTTACCAATTTATTTTAATTAATTTAATTTAGTTTTAATTATTTTGGCAAGTGTTAAAAGTCATTAAAGAGGCATTACTATAACATTTCACATCAGATATAAAAAATTATGTGCAAATGTAACAGTTTTAAAAATACAAGTTGTGATTTAAGTGCATACATGCTTAGATGGATGTGCTCTGTTACGGAAAATTCAGTTACCCCATGTTTCCCCCTTAGTTTGTCTGCGCAAAATCCTAATTCTAACCTTAACCATGCGCACTAAAGGAAAAACATGGGGGAAATTAATTTGCCGTAAGATGCTCAAACCAACCACGTGCCTCCCTTCAGTGCGGTCAGGCAGAGATAAATAAATAAATAAAAATGTGTTATTTGGCATTACATGTGAATGCAAGTAAAAGTGTGAGTAAAAATTTAAAAAGTGCAGTTTCAAAAAAGACAATGTACAATAATGTAGTCACCAAATGATGTGAGTGTAGTTATAGCATGCCAGTGAAAACCTTATGATGCATGTTCAAGTACAGCTCAGGAATAAAAAATAAAACTGACAAATACACACACGCATATATATATATATATATAATTTTCCATAACAAAACTATAGTTAACTCTTCAAATAACATACGTCTTGTAATTTCAGTTGTAGCCCTTTTTCATTTCTGATGGGAATCCATGTTTATCCAGGGTATTTCTAACTCCTAATTCAGTACAGTGAAGTGAATTCCTTTAAAAAGATACAATAAAACTTCTTCAAAAGCAGTGCAGTGGTTTTGTCCCTCCACCGTAAACGTTGGAAAAAAAGTTCCCCATGTATATCAAGTTCTGAACTAAGTGTGCAGCCATAAAAACAAAAAAAAAATAGGAATTAGCCCTCTGACTCAAGTCAGTTAATCTGCTTGTCCCATGAGATGAACTCATTCCCAATTCACCATCCACAAAGACTAATTTGTAGCCTTGTAGATGAGGTCAGCCATAAGCAATAATGAAGACACACTGAGCACACTTCCACTCTCTGAAGCAGCAACCTTGTCCTCACATTTCCACAGAGGATGTAGATGTGCAAAAGTCCCAGTGAGTGGGAAGAAATGGAACAGCATTTCCTATTGAGCAGAGACCAACCTTAGACATCTCTCAGCAAGGCTTTCTGATCAGAACACGTGAATATTACTTTGAAGTCCTGGAGGGTTTGTGGGTCAGAAACGTGAAGAAAGCCAAACATGTGACGCAGATGCTTCAGAACCCACCACAATGTCTCCTCAAACCACTGAAATTAAAATACATACATTTGTATTTCATCCAGATATTAAACACTACAAATAAATCCTAGTTAGTTTAGGTTCTACTGTAGTGATCTGACAAGAATTAAAAACAGTACCACTTTCCGATGGACAGTACGAAACACCATGCTTCAAAACACCACAGGTTTTCTCAGATGTGTAGTGATGCGCTTGTCTCCTCCTGCAGCATCCCTGTCTCCACCAACAACTAAACCAGGAAAAACTTCAGTCAGTAAAACATACTCAAGGTCCAAGGTACAAAAGACCTTTCAAAATAATGTTACTTACTGTAAAAGTGTACACAGCACCGCTATGAGGGCACAGCTGATAACACACAACACTAACACTGTCGCAATAGTGTGTTGTCTATGCTCAGTAGCAACTACTGCCAGCAGGTCGGCGTGCTCACACCTTATCCCAACAAAGCCTTGATGACATCTGCAACGCATTTACAATTTTTTTCTTAAATTTTGTCTTTGCATCTTCTTTAAATGTTAAATAAAACCAATTGCAAATAACAGTCTGCACACAAAATTATACATGTTTCTCATGTATGTATAAATCTCAATATTCACACTTATTAAATTAATCATTTAAGTATTTAAGGCTAATTAAATTTAAAAAGTAAATATAAATTCTAGTTATGTAATGGTGTCCTACAATGTAAAAAATAAATAAAAACCAGGAATAAAAATATATTATTTGCAACAACTTAAAATCAAAAGAAATGTGTCATAGAGGGTTTTTTGTCATAACACAAATTTGTGCAGGTGCTTACACACACGCAGGTGTATCCTCCTGGATGAGAAACCGGCATGTTCCATGGAAGCAGAAGTGGCGATGGGAGTCTGGACAGTCATCAAAGTGAGACCGAACAGCTGCTGCCACCAACTCTGTGCATTGTGGGACAGATGTTAGCAAACAGAGATTTCAGTATCATTTTTTTTTAGACATTTTATGGCCAGTTGCTGCTGTGTTTATTCTGGAGTTTTTGACCCCTGTCAGTTACACAGGTAAATATTATAAAGCTAAGAATAGCCTGAGCTAGGCCAGTACTAAATCCTAAAGCTGACACCCACGCCAGCAACGGTTATCTGGCACCTCTTTTGTTGTCTTTTTATATTCTCTTTCTCTAAAGGACAATCGGTTCTGAAAAGACAGAAACCACTGCTAGTAAGACTTTGAAATCCAAATCCTCCTCCCTGTAAACCTGTATTAAGATGTGAAACGTCCCTGCAGGATATTTTTAAGAGAAACTTGAGACCATATTGTGGCACAAGTCTCTCAGTTTTCACCACAGAGCCTAAGAGAAAATAACAGCCCAAATATCACTGATTAAATGAACATTGCCAGACAAAGATGTTCGACATACAGTCACACAAATTCCTACATTACCGGCTAAAACAACGATCAGTGTTTTCCACAGCAGCTGATATCACAGTATGGTATTTAGGGTGAGGAGGAGGATGAACCACCAGACAAATAGCTGCATTACAGCCTTCGTCACACACACAATTCCAATGGTAAATAGGCTTTTGGATTGCAGCCTACATGTATTGTCTCCTTCTTTCAGACTCAGTGAAAGCCCTTGCTTGTCCTGAGGCGTCTGCCTACCATACCGTCTCTCTTACCATGTGATTTTGAAAGAGGGGTTACACAAACAATAGGACTCTGAACTGCCTTTAGGATATGTATTGTGCTTTTAATATAGCAGTTCACAAGGTGAGAGCTTTGTGAAATTGTATTTGCCGTCATATGCTTGCTCTTACACTTAGATTTAAAACAATTGCTGCCCTTGCCAACACTAAGAGGATCAATTATCAGTATGTGCCACACATTGTTGGCACATGCCGATAGGGTGAAGCTCAGAGGGAGGCTTTAGCGTAGAGATCTGCTGAAGTGCACAATGTGTGAAGAAAAAAAATATCTGTTTATTAATAGGAATACCAAAACTCCAGTTATCAAACCCCATAGTAACGTACTTTTCACTGGAGATATGTTTGTTGTACTAGCTGTGATGTGGCCTGTGATGTTCTCAGACAGCTCTGCAGAGCCGTTTGTTAAAAGATTTAGTAAAGCTGTAGAGTTTGTCTGAATGGGAATGCTGGCATCAGTTATAGTTGAATTGCTGTAGCCGGCTCCAAATGTAAAGAGGGAACCTGTGTGAAGAATCATAAAGAAGTGTTACAATGTACACTCTTGATCTAGAAGGACAACAATACCCTGGAGTAATATGTTAGCAGACAAAAAGATCACTGTAAACTCACCATTGAGTACCATAGACATACTAAAAGTACCTATAGAAATATAAAAAGGTACATTACTATATGGTGGATCTGGAGCACAAAGGCAGGTGTCACATGTCCTAGTTCATGATAGTGAGGGTTGTCCCAGCATGTACAGTTATGTATCATGCCTCAATGTGATACTAATGCTTCATTAAGAAACTAACAGCATGACTTTCTAACAATAGTAACAGAGACATGCAATGGGTAAAAGGATGAGACAGAAGCAGGCTAAATATGGTGTAGCTTACTGAGAACTACAGGTTATATAAAATTGGGATCTTCCATGGTACCATAAAAAAGAAAAAAAAACGGACATACAAATAATCTACATGCAACACAATACTGGTGCATCAAAGACACCACCAGGAGGACACTAGGCACAAACTGTAGCATACATGTTGTAAAGAAGTTGCATTAGAAGAAGGTTTGAAGTGTTTACTTACCACTGATTAGAAAAATAGTATCCCAAAGAAGCCTGGCCATCATGGTGAAGGGTAGTCTAAGGTGCACTAACAGAAATAATCTTCAGTCAAGTGTGTTTGGAAACCACATTAGTCATGAGTGGTAGGCTACAGAAGGCTCCAGGGCTACAGTGGAAAAAAAAAAAACATTAAATCCAATAATCATACACTCTCAACAATCCTGTGTAGCCTATTCACCGGGAGCAGTGTTCGCAAAAAAAAAAATAAAACGTAAGCAGAAGTCCTTGTTTTTTACAGCCAAATGCACAGTAGCCTGGTCGTTTATCTTGACTGGCGTTCAATTGAGGAAACCCGTGTAATCCTGTCAGAGGCTGACCAATTACAGGCGGAGAGGGAGGGGGAGGAGGGTGTGTCGACTCATTATGACTCCAATACGACCCCAGCTCAGACGATGGGTGGAGGAAACCCACCGGAAGCTTTGTAGCCTATGTTTTACTTTCACCAAAACAATTTGAACCTAGGCTATCCACCAAGCCAATATATTGTGATATAAAAACATGTCTTTTAAATTAGACTAAATCAAGCTGCTCTTAGTATTTGTCCCAGTTTATCCAACTTAAGAAAACATGTGCCTATGAAGGCTTAATTTACACTTGGTAGTAGGTAACACATGTGCCATTTTATGTAGGCTAGGCCAATCACAGATCCTATGGAAAAAAAATTGTTATCCTAATAGGCTAACTTATTACGACTTCATTTTTATTTGTATTTTATTTTTACCATCCCCACGCAATTTTTCATACCAATGATAATTATTCGGTAATGCTGACTGAACTAAATAGAGTTGATTTCAAGTGTTTAGTGGCTTTCTGTAGCTAGGTGGCATACAACACCAAGTTGTAGAGAGTCAGTGGAGGAGACAAAACAGCCAAAAAGAAGGGCAAGGTTTAATTCAAAGCGCCACCTGCTGGAAAAAGCAACTTTTCAATTTACAATATCGCCTATTTTTTTTTTTTTTTTTTTTTTTATATCGCCTTATTTTGTAAAATCTGAAAACTACCATTGCGTAATTTTCTTGTGCAAAGTTACATTCGTATAGGCATAATAGCTAACCTAGCGTGTACCTTGAATAATAAAATACATTACTGAAACTTCCCAAGTGTTGTTTTTAATCTATCACTGTGCCCAGACAGTGACGTAAGTCTGTACAACACTGTCCCCTCTGGCATCACTATGGACCTTCTCTCATGGGCACGCGTTCCTAAAGCGCGTGAGCGGTCTGGCCTCGTGTCGTGCGCGGGCTCTAACTGTGGGCTGAGAGGTGGGCTGTACCCATTGCTTTAACCTGTTGGGACCATACGCTCTATTGTTTGGACCTGGGCACTTTAAAGCTTTCTGACCTCGAGAGTATTTATAGTGACCATGTCGAACCCCGGACAAAAGGTAAAAGAAAATGCTCAACTTCATTAATAATGATGGGATTTTTGGTAAGATTTAAAAAATGGGTTTAGTTTTTAATAGAAAAATGAAACTTAAAGGCTTGATTATTATATAACTTAAACTAGGCTATGTATTTTCTTGAATTGATCTAACTGATAAATATATTAATTAAATAATTAGGATCACAAAATCTGCAATGTTCAGTGTCATCGTGCACAGGGATTATTGAAATATGTGATTCGATCCCCAGAGCAGTTCTTTGACCCTGGTGTTAATGGTTGCTTCAGCAGCCACTGGAGGAACCCTACAGTATGGATACAACCTGGCCATAATGAACGCACCTACTTCTGTAAGTTTTTCATTTATTTGTTTGGTTTTATTTAAAAAAAAAATGAATCTGGTTTTCCAGTATGTACACAAGTTATACAAGTACATGTGAGGCTGAAAGTGTCAGCTCTGAGAACCTTGGGTTAACTCAGTAACACAATGATGCTTTAATCTTTAACCCTCTTAACATCTTCTGCAGTTTATTCAGACCTTCATTAATGAGACATTTCTGGAGCGTTGGGACATCCAGTTGCAGGATTACCAAGTGACTTTGTTTTGGACAATTATCGTCTCCATCTTCTCTTTGGGGGGCTTCATAGGGGCCCTTATTGCAGGACCAATGACCATACGCTTTGGACGGTGAAATTTAATGCACACTATCCAATACATTTTCTTCCTATGTCCTTGAAATGTTAATAATAATATGAGCTTTCAAAGGTTTTTGCTGTTTGAGTTAAAAGACAAAATAAAATCCTGATTATTTTGTCTTTAGGAAGAAATGTCTGTTGCTGAATAACATTTTTCTTATGACTGGTGCACTCTTGGCTGTGACAAGTAGAGCTGCCAAGTCATTTGAGATGATCCTTATCTCACGTTTGCTTGTTGGAATAAATGCAGGTAGGTTTGTCTGCTAAATATATTGCATGCATTTGAGTTTTTATATTTTAAATGTTTGTCTATTTGCCACATAATAAAGTTTGATTTGGGGGTTTACTATGATTTTATATAAAGCAGATTTGACCACAAGAAAAAGTGTCTGACTAAAGATGACATGTGTTTTTTGTAGGAATCAGTATGAATGTCCAGCCCATGTATTTTGGAGAAAGTGCACCAAAGCACTTGCGAGGAGCTATATTGCTGTCATCAGCTGTGTTCACAGCATTTGGAGTTGTCCTAGGTCAGGTGGTTGGACTCAGGTGACTGACAGTGTAGTTAAAAGTGACAAATATTTCTACAAGTGTATATCCACACTAACTCTCTGACTTTATTCAAAGGGAGATTTTAGGAAGTGATTCCTGTTGGCAGTACCTTCTGGCTAGTAATGCCATTCCTGGCTTCATTCAGCTTCTTACTCTGCCCTGGTTCCCAGAAAGTCCTAGATATCTGCTCATTGATAAGGGGGATAAGGAGGCCTGTTTAAATGGTAGATAATGTATTATCATAGGCACTTCTTGTAAAGGTATCAAATGTTTGGAAAAAAACTAAAAAGACTTAACATTAATTATCAAATGATTCTTTGTAAAACGTAACAAATCTTACCTTATGGAAATCAAATATCCACATTGACAGTGTGATAACTTTATATAAATTAACAAACCAACAAAATATGTTAATTTTAATTTTAATCTACAGAACAATGAATTTATATTCGTAATTCATCATATACATTTTACTAAAACACTTAAACACAGTGTTTTGTTTTTTTCCGGTGTTAGCTTTGCGGCGTCTGCGTGGCTGTGAGGTCCAGAGCAATGAATTGGATGAGATCCTTCAAGAACAGGCTGAAACCAAAGGCATGAGGCCCAGCCGACCATGGGAGCTTTTTACTGACCGCTCTGTGCGCTGGCAGCTCATTTCAGTTATAATCATCAGTAGTGCCATGCAGCTCTGTGGTAATGACTGTGTAAGAATAAAAACACAATTAATAATACAAGATTGTAATGTAGCTTATTCAGAAGTAAATGTTAATCATGTACAAGGCCACAATGTCTCGGTGAACTGGGTCAAGTTTCCATGTACTGTTTCAAGGTTTTAAACATTATGCCTAGCATAGAAAGACTGAGTATTATCAAAATTAGGCCATTATGAGCTTATCGGGAGTTTAACACATACAAGTTACAAGATGTTCTTCAGATTGTTTGATTTCCAGTTTTCTTTTTCTATTGTAGATTTACTTCTACGCCGCCTACATTTTCAAAGAGGCAGGAATATCTGCTGACAAAATCCAGTATGCCACAATAGGCACCGGTTCATGTGAATTTACAGCTTGTATTATGTGTGTAAGTATCTGTTTTAGTTGAGTGACATGTTCCGTATTAGACTGCAAACAGTGGCATTCAAATGTAATTTAATGTAATGCAAATGTCGGGTTCATGTTTATGTCAGAAACACACATGCAATGTTTACACAGTATACTTATATTTGAAAATGTAAAGAACCACTTATTAAGTCTAATGTATACCACATTATCATGATCAATGGCAGCTTAGCCACTTTGTTGTGAACACAGTCTATTCATACACCTAACAGTTACATTCTTATAAACCCTTTTTTTCCAGAACCTGTTAATTGAGCGCAAAGGTCGGCGGTTCATGCTGACAGGGGGGTTCATATTCATGACTATCGGGGCCGTTGTCTTCACAATTGCCTTGTCATTAGAGGTAGTGGTTTTTGGTTAGTTATTTCTCCAAAATATTTTAATGAATGTCCTGATTTTATTTTAATTTAAAAAATACACATAAGCGAAGGCAGCTATTACTTTGTGGAATATGGTTTTACATAAATCCATGGCAACCAACTAATAGCATCAGTCAGTCAGTACAGATTTATATGATGCAAATGAATTATAGTTTTGTCCTTTTCAGGTGAATGATGTGTTACTTTTTAATGTGTCCATTTTTTATCTCCTACAAACAGCAATACATATCATGGATGCCTTATTTAAGCATGTCCTGCATCTTCGCTTACATCCTGAGCTTTGGCATGGGGCCAGGTCAGCAAACATTTAAAGCACTGCTAATTATGCCGCTGTTCTGCAATGATAAAACTATTATCTTTAATATTTCTCAGCTGGGGTCACTGGGGTCTTGCCCACAGAGATCTTTAACCAAACAGCTCGACCTGCAGCCTACATGATCGCCGGCTCCATGATGTGGCTTAACCTTTTTGTTATTGGGATGATCTTTCCATTTCTAGTGGTCAGTAGCCATAGTTGTTTTATCTACATGATGGCTAGTAGTAGTCTGTGTTTACTTAGTACCATTTTGATAAATGTCACAAAGTACTGTTGCTTTACTGCCTCCCAATTTTTGTGCACTTTACAATGAAGGTGAGACAAAAGGGAAGTGATCCTCAATATTGGGACTATGGTATCATGAGCCTCAAGTGATCCTTGATCCTTCCACTACAGCTTAAATTGAGGATTATATTTTAATTAAACATAACACTAAATTAATGATACCATATAATATGCTTTCATTACAAAAAATGTCAATGTAATATTATATCCATAATCTCTGAATTATTATTTAACACTTGAATCATTTTGGGCTTTTTAGTTGTACCCCATCAGTCTAAAAGCAGTAAATCTTATTTTTCAGAGTGGGTTGAATGAGTTCTGCTTTGTGCCTTTTGCCGTGGTCTGCCTGTTATCAGCTGTTTACGTCAGCATGTTTTTGCCTGAGACCAAGGGAAAGTCACTGTCGGCCATCACCAGTGAGTTTCAGAAGCTTAATTTCAAAGGCCTGGATCCAAAGGGCTTACCACAAACTCAGGCCAAGTACCAGCTCGGTGAAGTGTGTCACTCCACAGCCCTGTAAATACATATACATGGTCTTACTCTTACAGTCTGCTCTGTCCTCACTGACAGCACTGGTTTGGGAATGTTCACTTTTCATATTAATTATATAAATCAGCTCTTTATCGGGAGTCTGAGGATTATTATCACACTACATTTTATGGATTACAAAAAAAGATATATTTTATTTTCACTATGAAATAAGCTACATGAGTTTGTCACATCAGTCAGGAATAAACAATGCTAACTATTAACACTTTATGCCATGACTTGTAATCTGTACAACTTGGAAAACAGTATGACTTATTACTACCAGAATTATTAATATCATTATTGTCTCTGGTAGTAATAAATAACAATTGCACAAATTACGTTTTTTCTTGAGCCATGGATGTGTCACATTGTTGCACAAATTATACCAAATTTATGAATGAGTGTGTGTAATTAACGTCTAATCTTTCTGTATTATTGTTATTTTTTTATAGAAGATTCTGTGATGCAATAATGTTGATTATGGCCGGTAAAAGGTATTATTCCTATTTATGTATTATTAACAAAATAAAATTACTATGTGATTTTATGTGTGTTGATAGTCTTTTTGGTTTTGAGTGTGACAAGGAATATGTGATTAATAAAGATAAAATAACTCACATCTCTTTTCAAGGTGTGTATGTAACATGTATATTTATCATTGACAAGTGAGTCTGTTCGATGTTAAAACCTAATAATATTAAAAACTAGTCATGGTCAGGTACATAAACATAACGTTAAATTATTGTGTTGTAGACATGGGGTGATCGGTGTGCCTCTATCTTCTGTTACTGTGTAAACTATATCACAAGAACAACACCACAGTACGCGTGTGTAGATGAAGAAGACACTCCCTGATGACATCAACAGGGTCCATGTCTTTGAGTCTTTCGTGTCCAAATTATTTTAATGCTTAAGCAGGACAGTCGCACCAGTTGGATCCAGCGAGGTGCCTGCTCATTCCTGTCGTCCACGTCAAAGCATGGCGATTAATGTGAATAGACAACTAAAGCGGATTGATGTATAACTTCAGGTGGTCTATATATTCTGTTCTGCGCTTATGGAGCCAGCAGTATCCAGGAGAGGAGTTGAAGACATGAAGGGGTCTTTAGGAAAGGTATGTGCCATTGCTATAAAAGTATATGACCTTGTAACAAGCTTTGTGGAGAAGAAATAACTAATGATTACATTCCATAATTAAACTCATTTTAAAATAATTGCAATAGAAGCATTGAATTTAGTATTTTTAATAATCGCCAGGAGAAAGTGACTTCAGGTATATTTTATTATTTTAAACTGGCCCAATATTTGATTGTGCTATCCTTTTGGGAATTTCAATCATGATAATTGTTGCCTATTGAATAACTTTTTTGTTTATTAGTATGCTTATGTTTCTTCTATTTATTTATTTTTTATTTTTTTTTGCACTATCCTTATCCCAGTATTCAACACAAAGACTTTAAGACACAATTCTTATATACTGATTGTCTTAAATACAGTATTGGCGGCTGTATCTGCTCACACTGGTGTTGGGCATCGGTGGATCGTTTCAGTATGGCATTCAGGTGTCTGTTATCGCTTCTCCTGCAGTGGTAAGATTTTGATTGGCAAGCTACATCTGCAAAGACATAATGCCATAACCTAAAACCCTACACTATAAAATATTATACAATGTAACCTACAAATGCAATACAAATAAAGACATTGAAGATGTGGAAATGCAAGGTTTGGCCCCTAAACATGCTTCTATGACTGTAGCACATTCAGAGTTTTGTGAACTATACCTGGATGGGGAGGAATAACAGTCCCATTGAGGAATCAACCAACCAGGTCATCTGGTCATTTCTTGTGGCCATTTTAAGCCTTGGAGCCTGGGCGGGGGCCATTCACAGTGGCAGCCTTCCAGTCACTTATGGACGGTGAGATACAGCTTTCATGCCTAGTCTGTACATTGAGTTAAAATAACGTCTGTGATCCTGTGGGTTTTCTTGCAGGAAAAAAGCTCTGTTGATCAATAATGTTGTAGCGATTGTGGCTGCACTGCTCATGCTCTTCAGCCGCATGGCCAAGTCTTTTGAGATGATCCTGCTGGGACGGTTTTTATATGGATACAATGTTGGTATGCTATGATGAATGCTCATTCAAGTGTTGTTCACTTTTTACTGGCCTTGCTCACCTTGTATTTCTGCACAGGGCTTGGACTCAGTGTGCACCTCATGTACCTAGGTGAGAGCTCCCCAAAGGAACTCAGAGGTTTCCTGACGCTCACAAGCTCAATCTTCATTGCTTTTGGAAAAGTTATGGGTCAGATAATTGGAATCAAGTAAGGACTGCTGTTGCTCAGATGAAAATATTCACCTCCTTTTTGAGTAAGATAGAAATATGTCTGTGAGAGGTACCCTTTTGTTACCATAAGCCAATATACCCTGCAGATCTGGTCTTAATCATGAGACAGAAATGTATATAAAAGATTCACACTAGTTGTTAAGTACTGCTTTAATAGAATGTTTACTGTGTGGCTCAACTACCTGTGTTTACACCTGGGTCAGGGAGGTGATGGGTACAGAGGACATGTGGCCCTATCTCTTGGCTGTCAGTGGTATCCCCGCCATCCTGCAGTTCGTGACGCTGCTCTTCTTCCCTGAAGCTCCTCGATATCTTTACATTGACAAGGGAGACACTGAAGGCAGCAAAAAGGCCTTGCAGTGGCTGTGGCAGGAGGACGACCTCAACCTGGAGATGGAGGACATGCAGAAGGAGCGAGAGAGCACACAAGGAGAAAAGGCCAAGACGGTTAAGGATGTACTGACGTCCCGCTGTGTTAGGTGGCAGCTGCTGACTCTGGCCATTCCATGTGCAGGCGTTCAGTTCTGTGGCATCAATGCTGTATGTTTATCCTGGACTCAGACAGCGTTCATTTATAACACAACTGCTACCTGTGTTCAGCTTTTCTAAAAATCTTCTCATTTTTTGGACAGCTGTACATCTATGCTTTTGAAATCTTTCGGGAATCAGGAGTTCCCGAGAATCAAATGCATTACCTGGCCATTGGAATCGGAGCGACAGAACTCATAACCATCACACTATGTGTATGTATATCCTAGTGTGACACAAAGCTTAATTATTACACTGAACTTGCTTGACCTTGACTGACAGTTCAATATAGCTTAACGGTTTCTTTATAAGGATTACCCTTTCAATGCAATACATTTTCCTAAAGTAGCTCATCACTCCATCTAGTGGTGTAACGTGATAACCGATATCAGACTGGCTAGAACAGCACCTTCTGAGACTTAAGTCAATATCTCAAAAATACATACCCTTTGTCATACCAGTAAATGTGTTAACATTTATACCTAAATAATGGTTTTGTAATATTTCAAAATATATAAAGTAATTAAATACCTAAAACACTTATTTAACTATCATATTTACTGCTATCTTATGTCTTCAAACTACATTAAGAATAATCAGTTAAATGTCTTGACTAGAACACATTACTTATGGCTAATGTTTCCACTGTGGGCAGTCTTTCTTAATAGACCGTGCTGGTAGGAAGAAGCTAATGGGATATGGTTACCTGATGATGGGTGTCACCATGTCTCTTTTAACTGTGATGCTGTCCATAAAGGTATCACACACTTACACCTACAACGTTCACCTTGGTCTCGTATAAAGACCAAATTAAATGACATGCTTATCCTTTGAACAGGACATGAATCCAGCAATCCCATATGTGAGCATCGGCCTCATCTTTTGTGTAATCTGCATTTATGGACTGGGACCTTGTGAGTTTTTAAACATTTTGTTGCATCTGTATAGACACTTTTTAAAAAGAGCTGCACTTGATTTAAATGTTTCTCCCTCGATTTGATTTAGCTGGAGTGTCAATGGCTCTGCCTGCGGATCTCTTCCTACAGGCCTGGCGTCCCTCTGCATATGTGGTCAGTGGGACCATAAATTGGCTTGGGATGTTCCTTGTGGGGTTGTTGTTTGGCTACATAATGGTGAGATATCTGCAAAAATTGCTAAATAATTAAACAATTTAAATTTATATCTATAACTTTTACAAGAATAGTGCTTACTTTTTTCTTCATTTTGTACAGGACGGACTTGGACAATTCTGCTTCTTGATTTTTGTGGCTTACTCTATTTTAAGCGCCGCATTCTTGATTTATTTTGTACCAGAGACAAAAGGAAAGACAATGGTTGAAATAATGGAAGACTTTAACCGACTTAACTTTAAAAACATGAAGGTCAATATTGAAGCTGCTGCAAAGGAAACCAAAATGTAACTTTCTTTGTTGTATGTATTTGTAAATTGTGCAATTTCTGTTTTACTAAACCATCTGTAAAATTACATTAAATTTATTTAGAAAGTGATAAATTATGGTGTAAATAAACTAAAAAGGTGCAGTAATAACCAAAGCAACAATTTTCCAATTGCATTTTATTTCACTCGTCTCTGTATCAACAAGAGAGACAAGGCTCAATAACAGAGTACAAAAACAAATATCTATAGAAAAGTATGTTCATATTGAAATATGTCCAAAGACATTATATCAAAACATGTAGCTCACATGTTTCAAGAGCAGTCTTGTTGAATATGATGATAAAATACTGTTAACATCCTGTACATTTTCTGCATGTTCTTTGATACAAAAGGTGTCTTTGTCAGTCATTCTGTACAAGTAACAGTTTAGAAAAAGAGGAACGTTTTTAATCCACTGCTGTGCACAATCAGTATTTGGAAGGCACTTTGCAACAGACCAAAAGCAGAAAACAATAGGACTTAAATAATGCATGAAATCCCATTTTCCACACAAGTACCAACAGAGTGAACAAATGATCCATCTCCATAGACAACATTAACAACATGGTTTTAAGCGAGAAAATTAACCAGGCTTTTTCCACTTGTCTTCAAAAATTGGTAATTTTCACAACTTAACCGTTATTACCTTTTTGAAAGTAGTGCATTCATCAAAACATGGTAAAAGATTGAAGACAGGCAGCTGGCATTAGGAGGGCCACCGGCACTAAGTGACTAAGTGAGCAGCCACAATACCGCTACCAACCAGTGATCGACATTCTACTCCAAGCTCATTTCACACGCACAACAGAGACTCCCTCCGTGCACGAGTTTTCTTTAAATGGCCATAACTTAATATCCCTCTACATGACAGATGAGGAACAAAAATATGTACAAGACCAATATGGACACACATTTAACATATTAGTTGGTTCAAAGATATATATTTATATATATGTATATATATTTATAAGATGTGTGTATATGAATTGTATATACACTTGTTACAATCACAATATAACCATAAATAATATAGGAATGTACTGAACTACACACAATAATTGAACAGAAAGAGTGAGCACATAAACAAATGCACTGATTAAACACACGCATAAACACTCTTTTTACAGAGCAATGATCACACAAACGGCAGGCCTTGACTAGAAGTTTAACCTGTATGTAACAGACAATTTTAAAAACACCATAAGTTCAGGCTATGTGGGACTGGCAGGATTTTATTTGTTTAAGGTTAGGCTATTTAATACCATGAATGATTGGGTGAACTAAAAGAGTTTTTATTATAACAACGCAAATACAAATCAACATAAATTTGGGGCATTTACTGCTCACCTCGGCCCCAAAACGCACTACACCAATGCAATCAACAAAGCACTATTGATTTGTAAGTAGTCTGGCCAAGAATTATAAACGGTCCTTTTCTAGCCAGTGTTTGATTCAAGTCATTTAAATAAACATGGCACACCACGTGATTTGAAAAACTAAATAAGAACTGTAGAAAAGTGCAGGTGGTGTAGGCTACATGAAAAGAAAAAAAAAAATAGCATTATTTAAGCTTAAACAAGTTCAGGATCTGATTAGTCGGTCCCACATTGAATTGATCACTTCCAACTGTATGCACATGCATACAACAAACACGCTAACATAATTTAAAGTGGAAAAATATCAATAAAGAGCAAATTACAAGCTTTTTGTTTTACAAAAAAAAAAAAAAAAAAAAAAAACTATACACACACAACCAATGGCATGAATAAAATAAAATATAATCTACATTTCTCAAAATATATACCTGGCCTTGGTCCCCGTTTTAATTAATACAACCAATTTAACACATCACTGTTGAAGAAATGCTGGAAATATTGTCACAGCATGGGTTCACAAAGCCCATTCCAATCTCATGGCATGTTTCAGGCCGAGTTTGAACTCTGAACTCTGGGAAAGGTGTACAGTACAGATCATCAAAACTCATCTAGAAATAGTTTCTGTTGACATCGGTCTACTAATTACAACACATTCTTTCATAATGTTGCAACACTGCAGATCTAATAATTATATCTTCCATTAAAGAAAACAAGTATTAGAAAAAAAGATAGGTTTTACTTTTTATAGATGCATGTGAAACAAACAACTAATTGTTCATGTCTCAAAAGTATCTGCACAGCACATTATGAAACATGCCATGGGTCTGTATCGAATGTGGCTATTTGCTCACAGTGTCACAAAAGGAAAATAATTCATTTCAAGCGTAAACCCAAAGTTTAACTCTCTTAATGCTCTGAGCACACAGACATCAAGCAATATAAAACTGTAAAAAGGAATAATGGGAAGATAATTTGAAAAATTCAGAGCAATAAGTGAATACTCCTTATAAAGATTTCATTTCAATGAAATGTATGCTCTTAGAAGCACAGTCAAAAGCCAAACATAACAAGTCAATCCAAACTGTCAATAGAACAGACAAGAACAAAGTGTCCATGTCATGTCTATCTTTTGAAAGAAAATGACACCATATTACTTACTTTATAGGCTATAAATTATTTTTATGGCAGTCTTAAAAAAAAAAAAAAAAAAAAAAGAATTCTCACGGGTTTGTCCCAAATACAAATAATTTTCTGTGAAGCTGTGTCCTATAAATAAAAGGCTTTGCTCCAAAAATAAGAAATTGTGTCACTTGCCTCCAAAGTCAAGTCCACTCTGCCCTGCGTCAGCATCCACCAATGAGGAGGCAAAAGCAGACTGGACTATCTGAAATCCAAACGATTCGAGTAAAGACATGCTTTGTTGAGGGGAGAAGGGTGAGGTCAAGGCTGGAGCTAGGTCACTGAGGCCTGAAGCTGACAGCACCTGGGCCTTTTGAGCTTTGTGTACTCTGTGCTGGTGCTTGTTGAGGTAGGACTTGGTGCGGAAGGCTTGGCCGCAGATGTTGCAGATAAATTTCTTCTCGGGGTCAGTCTTTGCTTTAGGCTCCGGAGAGCTCAGGGTCCCTGCAGAGGCGCCATTGCAGACTAAAGTGGGCATCTGGATGTCTAGCCCATCAGGTTTGTTTGGGGACTTCAGTTCATCACCATTTGAAAGTTCTCCAAATGAGGGATCCGATTCTTCTGATTCTAGATGTGGACATTTGCCTGTGTTTTCCTGTCCATCTGAGACAAACACAACAGAATAAAACGGGGAAGGAAAATGAGAGAAAGAGGAGAGAAAAGAGCAATGAATTAGGTCAAAAAAAAAAAAAAAAGAAGCAACAACATTTTTATCCAAATAATGGGAAAGAAGTTTGGTTGGTTTTTAATGTATATTTGACATGGTTTTAATTAATTAAACGTCATGTTCTGAATTTCACCTGAAGAATCATAACGGTTATTAAAGTAAAATACTATATAAAAATTACAAATTAAAGCGACACTATGTAACTTTAAGCCACTAGGGGGTCCCTCAAACAAAGTGTTTTTTGAGAGGAAATTATCCAAAACCTTTGGAAGAAAACAGTAGTCATTTTAATGCATTCTATACAAATACAGCTCTGCTAGGGTCCAGTGTATTGGCCTATTTCTGCTCCCTCTGTGTGAGCTGCTGACCATGCCGAGTCAGGAGAGGTCTGCGTGTCCCGGTGGCATGAAATTATAAATAATTTATTTTCTGTCCAGGTGAGGGTACTGTGGCAACAACAAAAAAAAAAAAGGTAAAATTCTACCAATCCGGTGTCTAAGAACCATTAAATCAATATGAGAATGTATATTTTTGGCATTTAAAAGTATGCAATCCTACCAGCTAAAAGTTACTGCGTGTTACTTTAAATGCAGTCAGTGAGGAAGGCACCATAGAAAAGTCAATTTCACCAATGTGCCATGCGCCTCCAGCACTGGGCTTCGTCATCATCACCCCACCCACCTCTGGCTGCACCGTACTGACCTGCAACAGAGCCATGGACAGGGAAGCCAGGCACCCCACCAGAGCGACACTCCCAGAAATATGGAGCCCCACCTGGCTTCCCCATGAGCAGCTCAGGCTGCAAACCCAAGGCTGGAGGGCCAGGCTGTGGAAGCAGTGCGTGTCCAGAAAGGCCATGAAAGCGACTCTCTGCCTCAGACGAGGTGAGCAGCAGCTGGCGACTGGTGCACAGGTCTACATGACACCCCGCCAGGGAAAAAGGAAGGGGAAGGACAGACAAGAGGCCAGCAAAACCATACAGACACAATTATCTTCACGTAAATAAGAAAAGAAACACTCCTTGTGAAAGCAGGTTTACTAGGAAATATCTAACACTATGAAGTCAAGAAGCGTAATCCTGTTTTCTACTAAAGCTAATAAAAGTTCCCCATTTACCACCCAACAAACTTTGAGCTAAAAGCCAAAGAAGAAAGACTTGGACATGGACATCTGAGTTCAGCAGTGTCAGTATCTTCCAGGTACCGCATTTACCTAATTTACTAAACCTATACAAAAGATCTACACTATACTACCCGAGTCCACACAAAAATGTCACAACTAAAAATAAATCTACAGCAAATAGGACACACAATAGAACAATCATGCATCACTGTGCAAGTGCTGAATGAAGAAGCCAAGCAGAAACTGACCAAATGGCGCCAAAGCCATGCTCGGATGCTACACACAACGATAAAGCAAAAGTGAGTCTGCATGAGCAAGCACTAAAAACCTAATAGCATAACGGTACAGCCTTTCCTCTATTCAACCCTACAATATAAATTTGGATGGCTACAAACCAATTTTAATGTCTTGTCCTGACTTTTACAAAGAATCTAAAAAGGGCTTTCTTTAATTATTGTTTACTGTTTTAGCAACTATTTAACAAATTTGTATGAACGGGGCTGCAGTAGCTCAGTGGGCAGAGCGGTCGTCCTTCAACCGGAAGGTGGATGGTTCGATTCTCACTCTTCCCACAGTTCATACTGTCGTTGTGTCCTTGGGCAAGACACTTAACCCACCTTGCCTCCAGTGGCTGTAACACTTACTGTAGAACAATGTAAGTCACTTTGGATAAAAGTGTCAGCTAAATGAATAAATGTAAATGTAAATGAATGTAGTGTGAAAATTAAAGCATACTGTTGTTACTATTCACATTGTTGAATAGAATAACTAAAGAGATGTGCAAAGAGATAAGAGTTAAAGTGCAATAAAGTGCTGTTATAGAAAGAAACACCAGCAAAGAAATACAACAAAACAAAGTCAAAAGATGAATTTATACAAGTCACTTAGCACAGCAGAAGCAAATGTATGCTTGTGTACTAAACAAATATAGAAGCACGTTTCTCCAAAAAGCAGCAGAGCAAAGGAAAGCCGAAAACATAAATGTTTGGGATGGGGCAGACAGCTGCTTGCCTTCCACTGAGCACTGGCGTCCCATGTGGTAAGGGTTGCCGTTGTGCATCTGCTGTTCTCCCCTTGGCTCAGGAAAGGTGTGCACTGTAGCAGAGGGGGGCAGTGGTGTGCCATGGTGTGTCTTTATATGCACTTTAAGGTATGAGGCAGTGGAAAAACCTGAGACCAGAAGAACAAAACAGTGGCAGTTGTTGACAAGCTTAAAAGCCTTGGCTTTGAAGGGGCATCCTGTGCACATCAACTATCCAGAGTCAGAAATGACCAAACAAAGAACTCAATCCTGAGTCCTGATGAGAAACAGGAGCAAAACAAAGGTGAGGCCTTGACTTCATCAGGCAACATATTACTTAATTTATACAAAATGTCAAATTAACTTCCAGATAGATTCGGTTCACAGTGAAAGTTAGTTAGACAGATTTTGATTAGATGTTTTTTTGAGGCAGAACGGTGGGTTTATTCAAAATCTTTGCTTTGGCACAGTGAATTGTGCTCCTGTTGTTCAAATGAACATAACCCTCACAATGGATGTTTTAAGATAACTGAACAAGTACCTTTGTTACAAATGCCACAGTAGTTATGAGTTCCTTCACTGTGTTTCTTGAGGTGGTCCGTCATGTAGGCTGCTCGCAAAAACTTCCCGCAAACTTTACAGGGGATTTTGTCTTCATGGCATGCAAGGTGTGAGCGGAGGCGATCTCTTGTAGCAAAAGAAGCATTACAAATCTGAAAAAACAAAACAAAAAAAATAAATAAAACATAAGCATTAATCAATCAACAACACAAACCGATTTTCCACTCTTGAGGGATGATCCTGAGGTTACCTGGCACTTGTGAGGTCTCTCTGTTGTGTGAACTTGTTTTATGTGTCCGTTTAGATGATCTGGTCTGAACACACACAAAAAAAGAATAATTATACATTCTAATACTATGCTCTTTGTGGAAATTAAAAGGAGTTCCCCTATTAGCATTGTGTATCTTATCCTCCACTGCAGTAGGTGGAGAAGATGAGCTTACAAAATAGCTGAGTGTTAATGCGTTTTTGTTTTCCAATTACATTCTTCAGCTGTAGTGCCTGCTTAGACAGTGACTGGTTTTATTTATTTTTTATATATTTTGTATGGTAATTGACATTTGTTGAGGTCAAGTTATTTTTAAATGACAGACAAACAAAAGCTAAACTCACCTAGAAAACCCTTTGCCACAGCTTTGGCACACGTAGGGCTTGCCCACAGAGCCGTCGTGTGAGCGCACATGATACGACATCCTGTCCTTGCGCTTGAACCGGAGACCACAAACATGACATGCGTATGGTTTCTCTCCGGAATGTGAGAGTTTGTGCCTATTGAGGTGGTAAACGTCCCGGAAAACTTTTCCACAAATATCACAACCTACATGCCGTCTGGTCCTCTCCCGCTTTCGGCTGTTGTCAAGCGCCATGCCTCCAAGTGGCTGCACCCCGTTCTCCAACAGACTAATACCGCCCGGAGCTGACAGACTGTCGCTGACACTGTTTACACTGCCACTGGACGCTCCGTGTTGAGCTTCGTGGTTTTTCAAACGTGAAGCTTCTGTAAAAGCCTTACCACACGTCCTGCAAGGAAATAACCCATTGTCTTTCTGCTGATCAAAGTGTACAGCATCCACAACTCCAGCTTTCTTTGGTCTGCCCCTGTTTCTCTTGGAGCCAGGGGACCCAGCGTCGTGATGAAACAAGCCCTCTGATATTTCCATAGAGGGAGAGAGCCCTTCGACGGGCTGTAAGGTTGGCATGGTGGGCTCCCCGTCGTCTTCCAGTAACACAGCGACGGCGGTTTCAGTCCCATCCACGTCATTTTGTGTTTGCCCATTCACTAGCATCCCCATCCCGTTAACCAAGTCCTGCTGAGCCACTGATATGCCCAGCTCTGAGGCCTCCGTGGTGGCTTGAAACAGACTGGCATCGCTTCCCCGTGATGTGGGGACGAGGATTTGCACATTGGACTGTTTGATCACCTCCTGGCAGATCTCAATGACCGATCGCATGAGCAAAAACTTAGCAGCTGTCATCAACTCAGGAAAGCACTCCAGGCGCACAACTATTCTGGAGGTGTAAGCAAAATCCAGGATGTCTTTGAATACTTTGGGACTTATTGTGTGCATTTCCAGCTCCTTGGCGTCGCCCTCCGACTGACGGCTAAAAACTGACTCGAAGTACTCGCTGCAGGCTGCCAGCACGGCTTTATGTGCCGGAAAGCTCTCCTCGCCGACGCGGAGGACCACGTCGCAGAACCTGCCTCCATCTTTCCTCTGTGCGTTCAGGTTGTGTAGCATCTCCGCGCTGTGCTTGCTCACCTGGTAGGTGTACGAAGAAGTCCAAGACGGCTCCGCTACTTTCTCCATGCCGGATTCATCCACTATAAATGGTGGTTGGCAACAGGGGTTGGAGAAATAATCGGTTTAGATTAATTATTTCGAATTAATGGTATCTATACGCTAAAAATCCCAAACCCACCTCCCCTCTCGTCGTTTTAGCATCGTTAGCAGTAGCAGCAGGAAAAATGGCAGCCCCCCAGCTTCCTGTGAACTTTAACCCTGGTTTCTTCAGGGGTGGGGGTCGCATTTGTTCAAACTGCGTTTTTTTTCTTATGTTAACATTCATTCTCGCTCCTGTTTACACTAAATGCCAAATACCACGGGGATTTTTGAAATCTTAAAGACATAACGCAGGGCTCTTCCTGTCTAGGGTTTGTCACACCCCTCCCCCAATCCCCCCCGCATCCACACAAAAATAAAACTCCACAATAGTCATATCACCATTAGAGCAAGCCGAGTACATGGGTAAATGCCCGCACCTTTAACAGGAAACGCTGAGAGCCTGAATAGATCAGTGATGGTATATCTGTTGGAGTAGATCTAGACAGTTTGGTAAATTACAGCCTTATTTAATTTTTGTAGACAAATTAAGGCCAACATCAAGCATTAAAGCCAAAAAATCTGGGTTGTAGATTTATGCACTCATTACTTTATTTTTCAAATAGTTAACTTGGTAATTTAAAGGTCTCATTCAGTACGGACCATTACAAGCAGCACACAATGGTAAAGTGTGCACTGACGTCATACTAATGTACAGTAACTCAATACACTGTGTTGCAAATGTTTCTGAAAAATAAACGTTAATTTCTACTTGAACAGGAATATTGCCAATTGTATACATTAAGTCAGGTTAGGATAAAGTAGTGGCAAGATTAAATCAAACATTAAAGGCAAAACGAAGTTACTCATTTTATTCATCAGTTCAATTTGTGCTTTTTGAGATAAATAGCACAATTATATAAACAGACTCCCAACCAGCATCACTGACTAGAGTGGCTGCCCTACTGCAATTGACAGGTTGGATGGGAGACAGTTTACAGAAAACAAAATTTACATCAAGGCACAACCAGCAGTCACTGCTTCCCCTGGAATAGACTTGAAAAGCTTCAGCTCAGTTACATAATTAGGAAAGGCCCAGCCATGCCACGAGGGTAAAGTACTTGTGGATCGATAATTCAGCACTTCCCAATAACTGGGGCCTTTTCTCATAGCAGCTCGGGGGAAATACTAGTAGGAAAAATGAAGCTACCATCTTGTTTTTTTCTGTACTGCAGTATAGTTACATATTCCCCACGCCACCAAAAAAAAAAAATAAAATAAAAAAAATATATACACACACAAGGAGAACCAACAATCTTTACCTTAGTCTGTACAATTGGGCTTATACACATTATTTACTTCAAGATTTACTGTGTAAAGTCTAATACAAAAGAAAAATATCACTCCGCTGCAAAATAAATCACTCGTCTTCCCTTCTCTGAAAATAAGCCTCTTAAAAAAGCAGTGACATTGAGCTTGAAGACAAAACTTAGACTGTCCAGGTCTGTGCACTCTTTGAAAGTAAAGTTCACAATTTTCTGGAAACAAGGAGCTGAAGATGGGGCAAATCAGCACAGTGCACATGTTTTTGTCAAGGTCGGAACTCCAACTCGTCAACGCTTATGACTTTGGCTGGCATAGAGGGGAGTGGCTGCTCAAGGACATCTGATCCAAACCACTTTGCTAGGCCCAAAGGTGGACTGCCACCATGCCGCTGTGAGCTGTTTGTCCGGTGATGTCCTTGGTTTTGTGACTGATGCCCTGCGACACTTGGATGTACTGTTTTAAAAAATAAAAAAATGAAGGCCACATAAGAATATTTACCACATCAATATCCTTTATATGCATCTACTTGAAGGCATTTCAGGAATAAGATATTCTGCATCTAATAGTTGGGAAGTTTGATTCTGGATAAGCAATATGGAGTGCATGTAAAAACAATTTGCTACTATATTTGGGAAAAAAAGTCTGACGTGGACTAAAGAAAAATGCATAGTTGGTTTACTCACTTGGTCTTTGTTGATGAAGTTGTTGCATTGCCGCCAATTGTATTTGAGTATTAGGTCTGGGAGGTAGCAGTGGATGGCCTGTTGCACTGAGGGGATACAGTGACGGTCCAAGCAAGGTCGGAGGCAAGCCTTGAAGTTGTGCCAGGTCAACATGAGGTGGAATTATACCTTTTGAAAAGCCAAGATAATGGATTAGATTATTCTCCCAAGGGACTCACAGAGCATTATTCATTCATTCCACAATTACACATTGGTGGTGGCAAGTTTGTAGCCACAGCTGCCCAGGGGCAGACTTAAGACATGGCAGCCATTTTACGCCTCTCCGACCAAACACTCACACATTCAGACACCAGTACTGTGACACTGGAGGCAAGGTGGGTAAAGCGTCTTGGACGAGGACACGACAGTATGAACTAAGCAACTACATGTATAAATTAACACATGGCATGATCTTCCTTTTCACACATTAAAATAATTTTACATTTGCCCCTCAGCTGTCAAGACAAAGCAATTTTTTTAATTTTGTTCCGTTACCATTGAGCTCTACAGTCCAAACTGACATCATTCATACCTGCCATTAATAAAAAAAAAAAAAACAAAAATAGTTCTTAAACATCTGTCAATGCATCTTTTTAACCTACCTATTGCCATAGGTTCTCATTTAGTTTTAAAAACACTGGTGTAAACACAGCACCATGCCTTAGAATTGTCCACACCCTCCTTGAATATAATTAAGTACTTTTGTTGATTACATACATTTAATGCCACATATGTTTTTACCCACTAGATTACATGACAAGGTCATTAAAGTATTTTTTGTACATCATATTCCCCACTGGAATAGCTTGTATATCAAATTCATACACCAAACCATTTGCACTGGTAAAGATGTTCTGAAAAAAAAAATAATAACAATAATAATAAGAAAAAAACAAGAAATAAAAACATTGACCAACCTGCTTGCATAAGTGCTGGCCCCAGTTGCTGGGGTTGGATCCCCTGAGCCAGCATTCGATGAACCATGTTAGGGTGGAGCTGGGGAGGGGGGCGCACCATAGGTACATGGGGTATTAATGGTACAGGATAGACAGGACGAGGGAAAGACGAGTTCGGGCCAGTAGGAATCACAGTATGCAAATGATGCCCCGTTGTGCCTGGCCTAAGCCTTTCCTGGTCCTTGTTCGAGTGGGAGGAGCCAGCTTTTCCAGATGAATGTGTAGCATTTCCATCAACTGTTCCCTGGTACAAATTTGAAGAGCTACTATCTGATAAAACAAAGTCAAGTGTTAATGATTGTGGACTATTAATATCTAAACATCTGCAGAAAATGGCTTTGTACCAGCTTGGGACTGTGTTGCACTGGATGCATCTTCCTTACTGTCTGAACGACACCCTGGTTCGTCTTTGCTTTTGTCTTTAGTTGCATACATTTTTCGGATCACAGATGTGGGTGTAAATGACGGAGACAGCTATAAATTTGACAAAGAACCGTTAAAACAACAAAAAAATAAAATAAAACCAAGAGCAATGTTATCAGACCATTTGGCTTACCATGCTTGTGACAGCATTGCCTGGAGAGTTTCTTCCAGCAGACTGAGGGCCAGGCCCAGGGGATCGGTTAATACGCCTGGGGTTAAAAGAAAAGTTAAAATCAGCTACAAAACTTTTCCTAAAAACAAGTTGTAGTTTATAGTCCCTAAAAAAACCAAACACTGAAACTACTCTTGTGTCCGTTCTACTGTTGGCCATGTTAACTAGCAGTGCTCACATAGCTTCCTTGTTGACAACCTGCTGCGTAGTGTTGCCTTTTTTTGCGTCACGTCCGGCGTTTCTCTAATTTGTTAACATTCCTCTTGTAAATCCCACTCTTTTGCCGAATGCAAACAGGGTACCAAACTAACTTTTTGTACAGACTAGGAAAAAAAGTTTGTTGCAGCTGGCCAGACTACTCTAGACTATTTTTCCACTTACCAGAAAATAAAATTATCATGAATTATTATTTGTACTAAAAAAAAAAATAAAAAAAAAAGTACACTTACCGATTTCTAAAAGATTTGTCCTGTGGGGGCTTGTAGCCAGACTGAAATTGTTGGTGAGCATGAAGGACAAGGTCCTGTTGGAAAGCAAGCTCATCTAGGTCTGCCTGATTCACTGACATAGGTAATGTCCTCATCTAGAAGAAAACGTATATAAAAATAAGATAGTTTTACCCCCCCCCCTAAAAATGACAAAATGGTAACCAAAAAATAAAATAAAAATAGGACCACAAACTTTAACCTGCTGTTGTGCAGCAGATTCTGGACTGATTGCTCTATGTATTTCTGCAAACTGCTCAGGCAGCATGTGCTGAGAACCAACAGGAAATCCTTGGAGCAAAAACAGAGGATTGAGCATGTTTGATAAATGAACACTGGAGAGTTGAGATAGACAGATGTACACAAATGAAAATTGGATCCATACCTCCTGAAGATTGCAAATGGCTGTTATAGTAGTCAGGTGACGTGGCCCTGTGAGGAAAAAGAGGGGGAGAAGGGCCCTTGTGTAGGAGTCCTTGCAAAGAAACAGAGGAGGCTTGACCTTCAGAAGTGCCCAAAAAATTGACAGGTAATGTAGGTGAACCACCACGAGGGCCTCCTAAAAGCTCCTGTAAGGATGTGAAAAATATAGCCGAGAAAATCTCCTTAAAGCATGTCCACTTGTTAGAATACAGAATAAATGGTGCAAAATACTAACCTGAAATATATTTTTCTGCTGTTGCCCTGGCACCTGAGACTCTGACAAAGTCTCCACAGCTTGTTCAGCAGGTTTCTGCAATTAAAAAAAAAAAAAAAAAAAAAAAAAATTAACCAGTAATAAGCATAGACAAATTTAAGGCCTTGCCACAACCACCACACCAGCCTCTCAGTGTCTCGCATGCAATCCCCAATGTATCCAAGCCTTATGTGACGAGTAAAGACAATATTCAGTTCAAGTCTAGCAATTTCTTAACATGGACACGGCAGAAATGTACTGCCCAATTACAAAAGCTAATTTCTGCCCATTTCCTTTTTTAAATTGTCATGTTATAAAAAAATAAAAAAGTTTGCCGGTTTTATTATAGCCAACTCAAGTACATTTGTGTTGTAAAATACTCACATCATTTGTGTTAGTTTTGTGGTGGACAGGCAGAGTTCCACTTGCCTTCATGCTGTTGACCAACTTGTTAAAAGCTGACATATCTGTATCACGTGATCGTGGCCGGGAGCTAGGGCCACCCGTTAATGCCTCTTCCAAATGTTCAGCCATAAATGGGGTACCATTTCCTTGTTGTGGAGTCGATACCTTTCGTGGCTGTGGTTCAGAACCAATCTTCATACCCTTCATCTCTCCCTCTACCTCCTCTAGTGAAAGCACCACTCCGGAGTTAGCTGCCAAGGTAACATTTGTTAACATTTCTATACAACAAGACAAGGTAGCAAGTATTCTGCCTTAAAATGTTTAATAGACCGTCACTTACAGCTTTCCTGGAGACGTGCCTTGTTGACCGACAAAGTTGAAAGAAGAGGCTTCAAGTCTATTTTGGCCTTGTGAAGCATCTCCAGGATGTCCACCTTTTCTTTGCAATCTGATTGAATAGGTGTAAAGTATTGTGCAGGTCCATGGTTTGGAGATGTACGTGGTTCAAGCCCTAGAGTAAAAAAGCAGAGCCTCAAGGAACCGCTGAAGTAGCATAGTGAAGCAGTTTTTTTCATAATGCTATAAGACATTAGGTTGTGTATGTGTCCATTATAGCAAAACCAGAATAGTCAGATGAGTCAAGTGACACCATCTGCACCCATTTAATATGTACTTTAATAAAAAGAAACCAAGTATCTATTTGATTTCCCACATGTCAGTCATTTCACATTTTGCTTGGATGCTGGCAAGAGAATTGCTAAATTATTTACCTGCAAGTCTTTCAAGTTCCTCATGAGGAGTTGACCGTAAGCTACTGGAACGGCTGCCTGAAGGGCTCAGGTTGCTTGAGAACCACTGACTGAAGCGACTAGCAGAAACAGGGCCCTCCCCCAGAACATCTTCTATCATCTACAAGAGAAATGCTAGTGTTCAAAGCTACAAATAAACAAAATAAAACGAAATAAACAGTTCTGTCTCAGCATGGGATTTTGAAAAATGTCCAGTTGTGCCAGTACCTTAAGTAGGATGTCCACCTTCAAATTACAGACCATATTTTACATCATAACCCATAAGAGGCTGCTTATGTGCTTGTTGACATCCAAATTAAACAAGCGCTAGATTCTCTTGAAAAAAAATGTATTAGGATGATTTTTCTTTTCAATTAACAAATTAAAAAAATGTAGAATAGGCATAAATTAGTTTTTGTATTTTATTTAAGCATTTTTAATATTAAAAGTGCACCACCAAGTGAAACACCAAACCAAATGTAGGATGTATTATTCTACAAAAGCTACATTTGTGAGTTATATTAACAAGTCGCACTTTGAGTTAAGCTCCCCTCTAACCTGGAAAAAAGACGTTTCAATACTTACAGAGGCCAGTCCTGGCATTGTCTTCTCTAGATTGAAAAATTCATTGAAGTCAAAGTCGCTAGTTGATTGCTCTGGCAGCAGATCAGTATGGGGAACCTCTTGGTCAGGTGTAGATTGTAAAACATCTTGCTCCTCACCTTGTCCACCATTACATTCAACTGTTGGAATTAAATGACCAGACAATTAGTTTATTATGCAAGATAATTGATGGTCTCAAATCTTTGACATACCTTCTTTGACAGATTCTGTCCGTTTCCTTGATCTCTTGGACTTGCGTTTGTCATCTTCCAAAATTTTATCATCAAAACCAATTAGCTCAATTGTTTCAGACTGGCTTGTGGGTCCCCCGGAAAACCATTCCGGCTCTTCTTCTGCATACGAGTCATTTCTTCTCCTCTCACTAAACACACGTTTGTCACCAAAGTCTCTCTATAAATGACAAATTTTAAGTTGTAACATGTAGTACATTTTGATAGGCTGGTCTCATTTACAAATATTATATAAATGTCTGCCATTTTCAGAGTACCTATACATAATTGAGAAACCAAAACAAACCCTGAATCTTTTATCTTTAAAATCTCTCTCTCGTTCCCTTTCTTTCTCCATACGCGATTCCCTCTCAAATGCTCGAGCTGCAATTATGCGACCACTGCCAATCCTGCGAGCCCCTCCAAGACGAAGACTTTCATTCTCCTTATTTTCCAAGGGGCTAACTGGCCGCCTAATATGAGAGAGAGATGCGGCGTTTCCTTGACATCCGCCTCCAAAGCTACGTCGCTGTGGACTCAGAATTACATCCAATTCATCTTCCTTTACCCGCTCTCGAGGATCTGAAGTAGTTTTTAAATGGCAATATTACAAAATTAAGTCAAAAACTAGATGCTGGTTGTTTATTTTATGGAACCACAGCATTATAACATTACCAGGAATTCTCCGTTTCAAAGGAACTCTGTCATCCCCATAGTCCTTCTTAAAACCTTCCACTGGAGAGCTACGCTCGGATGAGGGGTACAGTGAAGCGTGCCACTTTTCAGGATCCCAGACTCCATCACTGCAATAACACAGTCACATATCACAAATAATGCCAAACTCAGAACAGTTTAGACAAAACCCCACCTGTTGACACCATGTGGTAGATGGACAACGATACTGACTAAAACTCCTTATATAAACTTGACAAAATGCTAATTACTTAAATACAACCTTATAGCTTGATGCTAAATTGTATTGGGAATATATCCAAATTACAAAATTATCCCAAGACACCACGTATAAACTAATCAACCCGTCACTTCTTCATGCTAAACACATTCAAGAATCTAAACTCGACTCCAAGTCATTGGGTTAATGATGAGATGTTCACATGTCTTTCAATATAGAGTGAGAGCGAGAACGTGGTTTGTGTAGTTTTCAGTGTCCTAATATCTTCAACACAAAATGAAAGTTTGTCCAAGACTTAATCCATGACATTTTGTCCTGCTCTTTGTAATGCGCAGGCAGCTTAACTTTGTGTGTTGAGTCACTTTTATTTCCACTGGAGTAAATTTGTGGAAAATAAATATACTTACCTGTCGTATTTTTCAGAAAGGCAATCTGGCCTTTCATTGGAGATGGGCAATTCTTTGATTTCAAGTAATTCCTCCTATAAAATGGGTTGGTGTTTATTGCATTTTAGCATCATCAGTAATGCATGTTAATGATAATACTGAACGCTTTGCTACCTTTGAGTATCTGTAAGGAGCTGTGACTGCTGGTTTAACCGGGCCCACAGCTGCGTCGCCATTCCTCTGCTCCACACAAGTCTCGCCCTCCATGATTGAATTCTCACACTAAACCAAATGCTTAAGCACAAAACCCCACTTTTGCTGTCAAAGAAATAAATGAATAATTTTGAGTTAAAATTTCACCAAACAGTTACCATGCGTATTTTAACGGTCATGTTAGCATGCTCAGGTAATAGTAACAAAAAAAAAAACTAAATCAAATCGGTGTGACCAGGCTTCACGGGCTTGACACGATACTTAACCTTTACTTATTGGAAATTATCCTGGCGTTTAGATTAAGTTATACCAAGTGCTAATGACCAATTAAGTTAATTGACAACAGCCTGAGACAATGTGACATCAGAATCAATTAAGGTTACGACGAATCCCTAATTAACAAGTTGTCTTGACATTTCCAAATATGCAAAGTGCAGAGTTGTATCCTCAAATAAGCTACGAAAGCTGTAGTCACTTGAATATTTTCTAATTTGATAATTAATGCATGCGCTAACACTTCCCCATCAACGTTAAAGCTAGGTTAGCTGAACTGACGTCGGACGCAGCTTTTACCAACTTGCACAAGTTAATATAAAAAAAAAAAAAAAACAGCCTGTAAATAAAGTATTTTAGTATACATATCAAACTTACCCGGCCTCAATACCGCCTGGCACAAGTTTAAAAGCAGCAGCTCTTGTTAGCCAGCTAGCTAGACCAGCATCCAGAGCTAGCCAGCTAACTGCTGGGAATGGGAAAATGCCCACCCAGCGAGTACCAAATATGAAGCCGGTTGAGTTGTTACAATAAATTTAGCTAACACACACGAATCTTGGGCAACTCAATACAATAACATAAGTCCAAAAACAAATAAATTTGCACAGGGACTGTGTAATCTTTATCAATAGTCTGGTCTTTCTCTGTTTTCTAAGTCGTAGCAACAATTTTCAACTGATCACCGCTTTAAGAAGGTCCTAGGAAAGCTTACAACGTGCCTTTCGCGCCTGAGTAGAATTGCGTGTACTGCATGTCACGGTTAAAAAAACAAATGTACAAAATTGTCTTTGTTGTTGCTGATATGATTGTGAGCAGCTAAATAAGACTCGTAAATTGGTATTTTGAACGTGTAACAGATGTTTTTTGGCAAACTTATCAACAATCAGAGAGGCAATATGAGAGCCTTCTTCCTTTCCTTTGGGTGCGCTCCATTAACGTTAGCTAATTTAACAACTAATAGCTACAGCTTGCATTATGTGGTAGTTAATGTAACAATTCTTATTCCCGCCCTTGCGGACTGTCCAGGGTCATTACTCCATTTTGTCGTTATTGTAAAAGGACCGGGCTAATGCTTTTTCTCCTAGTAGTCAATGTTAAAGCTTAAGTCTTTGAGATGATCTTTATGCTGTAGTATATTCCAGCTACAGTAAATTGTTTTAAAATGATCCTACTGTATTCATTAGAGTTCTAGAGTGTCGTTGCTATTGACAACCCACAGAGGTCACGTGACGAGGAAATGCTAACGCGGGCCGTTTAGATACTTCTTTAGGAATTGTTTCTGATATCTGATGTTTGAATGTCGTAAAATATCTAAGATCTGGTTTTGTCATCTTTAGTTTGGACTCGGATTTTGTTTTCTTATATTACACGTTTGTATAAGAATGGCCTGAAGCGATATCATGCCAAACAACACTGGAAAACCTGGACTGAGATCCCGAACAAGTGCTGTCAAGTATGATATGAACAAACAACCTCGCACTGCTCAAAACAGAAGGGTCCCTTACAGAGTGGGATACAGCTGGAATAAAGGCGGGAGACTAAAGGAGCTTAGAATAAGGTGACACTTGTTACAGATTACAACTTAAAGTCTGTTTCTTTTAACACTTAATGTTTTATGTATCATTGAAGGCATTTGGCAAGGAAATTCCTGAAGATATGGATACAGAATACATTTGGACGAGTTCTTCCTCACAAAGCAAAGTAATGGACTTATACTTTAACATGAGGGCAATGATCTGTTTCACACTGTTTCTTTGCTGTCCCACTCTTCCTTTTGCTGAAATACAAAATCATGAATCTTTTAGGTCCCACTATAGATGTGTGATCCTGAAGCGGGCCTTTGAAGGATGGCATGATGAATGGTGGACAGCACGGAAGGAGTGGAGTCTAACTCTGCGGGCAGAGTGTCATTACAGGTATAATTTTAGAAGATAATATGTACTAATTGTGTTGTGGTACAATAATGGTGCTCTGCGGTAGTGTGACATTATTGCATAATTTTTTTCAGATACTCCCTTTATAACTGGACATTTCACAGATGGAGAGATTTTGTGTTGCTGCAAAGAGAAAAGAAGTTAAAAATCCAAAATGCTCAGTTATTTGGTATAAGTATTTTATTTGACCTGGCTTGGAGTTGATTTATGTGACTGCAAGTGCTTATGTTTGGCCATTCTTTTAACCAGCTGACAAACAACAGTTGCGTCATGTAATGGAGAGATGGGAGGATTTTACAAACATTAGAAAAATAAAGAGACAAAACCTCAAATCAGCTCTTCAGTACAACAAGCAAATAACACTGAAGTAAGATTTTTCTAGTATTTCTATACTAAAACATCACTTGAAATGACTGAATACTGTTTTATCTTTACAGTTCAGCTTGGAGTATATGGCAGGACAGGTTACTACATGTTCAACACCTATATATACTAGAGGGCAAAACCCTCAAACAGCGGAAGCTGGCATCACAGCACAAGGTGAAACAAGTGGCTTATTGGCTCCTCTTGAGTCCAGTATTTTACCATTTTTGCCTAATATTATTGGTACCTTTTATTGAAGGTTTTGCTCCATTGGAAGGAAATGCACACAGTGGCGTGTAATTATAGAGAGATTGAATCCAGGGCTTCACAGCACAACATTATTAGGCTGAAGAGAAGAGCATTTGATCAGTGGCTAACTTATGTTTCCTGGTGCCGCACCAAGAGCACATTTAAAGGTCATTAAAAATGACATTCTTGTCTTATACTGAAAATGATTTTCTAATATCGCATTGTCATTTATGTTAACTATTGCCTTTTTTGCCTTTTAAGTTGTGGCTCTGAACACTTGCAGTCTGAGACTTATGAGAATGTGCTGGAATAAATGGTGTCAGGCATTGTATCAAAAATGGACTGAAGAGGTTCGTTTGGAGGCTGCTGGACATTTAGCTGTGAGAATATGTCAGCGCAGAGTGTTGAATCGCTGGAAAGCTTGTATCCTAAACCATATGCAATATTTATTAATTTGAATCCACCTATATCAACAATGCAGCTCCATGAAATAGTCTGGTCTAATTTAAATTCCTGAGCTCATGAGTAGATGTGAAGCTGCGTCAACAAAAAGCTGAAAGTAGCCAGCAAGCACAAGAGCATCACAATCATCGTTTACTGGTAAGAATTAAAAATGTAAATGTCACATAAGTTTGCTATTAATATCTTAATACCACAATCTGTATGTTTTTGCCCTCAGCGAGCTGCATTGTGTAGTTTGGTCCGCAGAGTAAACTCAAACAAAGCAAAGCAACTTAACAACAACGTGGCCATCCAACATTACCAACAAACAGTATTGGATAAATACTAATAATTAGACAAATTAAAAACTTGAATAAAATCATTTACACAAATGTAATACATTTTTGTTTCTCAAAGATCATAGGAAAATATTGGAGACTGTGGCAGGAGCGTCTGGAGGAAGCAGAAGACAAGGGTTTTCAACCTCTCGCAGAAAAGGCTAATGCAATCTACAGGTTGTTTTATTTGTGTTTCTCAGTCCTTTTCCCTTAACCGTACATACAATATGCAATTCTTATACAGCTTCACTATAACATAATTGTATTTTTAATCCATTTTGTTTACATAATTTACATTTTGTTCTTTTACAGTATCTTCCTGTCAAGAAACTGTTTTCATCAGTGGAGAGAGAAGCTTGCTGAGTTCAGTCACATGCAGGTATATTTGTATAACCTTTTAAATACAGTGTTCTCCAGAATTGATAAATTATAACTTCAAAAGATTTTTTTATTTGACGCAGACTATGGCGTGCCAAGCAGACATGTTGTTTGCAGAGCGAGTATTGCCTCGGTGTTTTCAGTCATGGTTTAATTTTACTCGGAAGAAAAAAAGAAAAAAACAAAGAAAAGGCCAAGCAGAGATCTATAACAGGTACATACTATTGTCACTTTAATAATACAAACTATTGTATTCTTGTATTTATCATTTCGTCATGATTCTCCTGGATTCAGGGAGCGCCAGTACTCCTGGGTATTTTACACCTGGTGGAGACTGTCTGAAAAACACAAACAGCAGAAGCTTGCACTGCAGATGGTATTCTGTGCATATAAAAATATTTTACAAGTTTTTTTTTTTAAAGAATCAGTAATATATATAATTCTCTTTAGGCAATTTTTCATGAGGAACAAGGCCAAATGCGTAAAGCTTGGATATTCTGGAGAAAACGGACAGAAATTAGGATTAAGGATCGGGAGAAACGGGATATCTCAGACAATATGTACCTACGCAGACTTCTTCAAAAGACAGTGATGCTGTGGAAGGAAAACAGTGCAGAGATTAGAGACAGGTACATCACATATAATTTAAAACAAGTATGTGTCATTCTTTATTTTTATTTTTAGGTTTTTATATTAGGTTTATTTTTTTGCATCTTAGAAGAAACAGAGAGCAGCAGGCTTGCCTTCAAGGTGATTTGTGCTATTTGAGATGGGCTGTGGAAAAATGGAAAAAGGTAAAATATGCATTTTTGGTTGTAAGTATAAAATACAGATGAACTGTTATTTGAGGTGTCTTTCATCAGTTTGTCCAGATCCAGAGAGACAAGAAAGGCCAGGCGGAGAAAATGCAGCAGTGTCATGATGTGAAACTCCTAAAATGCTCCTTTGCAATGTGGAAGGTACAGTTTGTAATAAAAATAAAATACTGAAATAATTCAACAAATGTTCTACAAACACATACGGTACTTTATTTTGTTGTCTCTGTCAGAAACACACTCTGCAGATGCACTGTATAAATGCTCAGGCAGAAGAGCTTCACAAGCAGCAAACACAAAAGTCCCTCAGGTATATACGCACTTAATTCCATTTAAGCTGCCGATGGTTTGTTCTACAAAGTTGTATGAATTAAATTACCTGTAACTGTGTATCTTGATTGACTTTTAATTTTATTTAGTTAATTTAGTTAGTTAGTTTCTGATTTTCATTATATATTCTCCAGGAGAGTTCTGTCAATGTGGCGGAAGAATGCAGCAAACTCGTCAGAGTTCAGAGTCAAGAAGCAGCAAGCACAGAGTCACTACCGGCACTTCCTTCAGTTTAAGGTTTTAAAGCTGGCTCTAAAGCATCTCATTGGCTAACAAACTAATTCTGTTCTGTCCAGAACTTATGTTAAGCTGATGATGATTGATATTTTATGTAGGTGTTTTATTCTTGGAGAGAAGTAACGTCATACGCAGTGACAAGGCACCACCAACAGAGGGAAGCACTCGACTGTGCTCAACAGTCCATAAATAAAGGTAATAAGAAATGTGTCCCAAAGATGATTAGTGTGAGGCCTCAGGAGAAGGTTAAAATTATTATTATGTTTTTGTCTGTTAAGGGCGACTGCTGCACTTTTTCAAACGATGGCAAGTGCAAACAAGAAATGTTCAGACTGAGCAGCTCTGCTGTCAAAAAGCTCAATGGCACCATGATACCAAGGCCCTCTCCAAAGCACTTAAAGCATGGAAAAAGCATCACAACCAATGCCATAAATTTAAGGCAAAACTCAATTATTTTTATTTATCTAAATTCAAATTTGAATGACTTTTAAAATGGTTGTTCGTGTTGTAGGTGATGAAACGACAAGGCAACTTGTTGCTGAGGTTAAAGATATGGCAGACTTTCTTTGATCACTGGAAACTTAAGGTTTTATTTTCAATACTTTCTGTAAAATCCTGCTTACTGTATTATAGCTGTTAGTGTTATAAGAAGGTATTCACTACCATAGGTTTTGTATGTTATGGATACTAAATATGGCTTTACAGGTCAGACAAATATTTGTTTGATTTATAACTGATTGACTTTGTTTAACTTCCTGCTCACAGCTGCAGCACAGACAGAGAGAAGCTAAGCAGACTGAGCAAGCGCTCTGGCACTGGTCCCTTACCCTTCAGGCCAAGGTAACACCTGCCCACACATTCCTCTGTTGTTAAAAAAACAAGGTTGAACACAAGTTGATATTGTTGTTATTGTGTGTGGTAAATGTGGTGCAGGTGTTGTATGCATGGAGGCTTTATGTCACAGAGCAAAGCAGAGAGCGAGAAGAAGTGGCCAAAGCAGCACAGTTTTATAGAGACCAGCTGCTGAGAGAGGGGGTAACACGCATCCTCACATATGCTGCTCACATGAATGACCTCACAGCAACTCTGACACAACATAGCCAAGAGCAAGTAAGATATATTCTGTGTTTTCAAACATTCTCACACTAAATATGAGTAGTTAATAAAAATAAATAAAATTTCAGCAATCAAGACGTCTTCAGAAAGTAGTTCTCCGCTGTGCCATGAAATGGAAGCACCAAGCTCTGTGTAAAACAGATAAAAACCCAGAGGCCAAAGGACAACCACCAAAAAAGAGTGTTACTTTCTCTTTACCTGAAACAAAAACAGACTCACTGCAGCAGGAGCCTGAGGATACAGCGCTTATAAGGTTGTGACTTTGTCTTTTTTTCTAATAGCAATAAAATAAGGCTGGAAATGAAGGATTTGTCTTTCCTACAGGCTGCTCAATCGTATGCCAAAATGTCAGCCGCGTTGCTCTGAGGAACTCCTTATGTCTCCACCCACACTTGAAGAATTTGAAAGGTATATAAATGGTATATTTACACTCAACATAATTACCATATCTACAAAAATATATATTTCTCTCCCATTTTATACATTGGTTACTAGCCCTGCGACAGCTCCACAACCACTAGAGCTCAGATTTTCTTCTGCTATTATCCCAATGACCTCCACACACCAGTGTACTAACCTTGAGACTGTGTCACCCGGTGAACTCCACATGTCCTGTGTGGAGTCGACACAAAACCAAGAGCGCCTTTTACCTCCATCTGCCTTCATGACTGCAGTAATTTAATTCTTTTTACTTGGCATTGAAGTTTTAAATCAAAATATATTGTTTGTTGATTTGTTGGATGTTTACTCCAAGATACCCTTCAGAGATCTTCCACTTAAACTATCCCATCAAGTGATACCAACATTAAAAAATGACAACTCAGATTCTACAGGTTTGATTAATACATTTGTTTTTACATTATGGATACACTGTTTATACATTTTAGTACATCTGAAAATGCTTTTTTAAACAGTCATCGATCCAGTGTCAGATCTGACAAATGAACTGCTAAGCATACAAGAGGACATGAGGAGCTACCAACAGGACAGGAAGCAGCTCCGGTAGGAAGTTCCCCTGACAATTTTTCTCTTTTTTTTTTTTGTGCACCATTCAAAACAAATGACCACATAATGAAGGCTGTTTATGTCTACAGGACATGGCACAAATTAAAAGATGTGCTGCAAACATGGGTCCAGACCAGTGGACAGGATGACCAGTATGAAAAAAATACTGTTAGTCAGGAGTTAGAGGAGGTAAAAATATATTTTGGTAAAAAGTTATTTACATTAAAGGTGACACATGTCACTGATGGCTTACATTTGGCATGCATTCCCCTGAATTTTACTGTAAACCATAAATCACCAGCAATGGCAAGCAATCTTTAGGTTCAGGCTGAAAAAATACCACATTTTTCCCATAACATAATTCCTTATGCATTGTTGATTGAGTCTCAATCTTGTCTTGTTTTGACAGTTGGAGACATCTATTGTTCAGCTTACTACTAAACTAGCCAAACAAAAGCCTGCAATGCTGCAACATGTAGAAAGGATTCAGCATCTACAGGTCGCCCTTCACACATCAGGAGCCTCCTTTTCCTCCAACACCTAGTGAATTTTGCTGTTTTTATGAACTTTTTAATTGATTACCGGACCCTGACGTGAATGAGGAATTGTCATGGGAGGAGACCCCTTCATCTCGTCAGCTTTTTTTCACTTCTCTGTTATTCAGCCTGAAGGCCCTCTTATGTAAACTCTTGATCTGCAAAAACCTTGCATGGGGGAAGTCCTTGTTACAGCTGGTGCTAAATATTTTCCATGTGTGCGAAAAGTTACTTTACTGTTTCAGACGAACTGCTCTTACGCAAGAGTGTCTCAATTTCTTCTCTGGACAAGTGCCTTTTGTGTCTCTAACGCTTTTGGTAAATCTTTTCAATAGTGTTAGTGACATGCGTTCTTTCTGTGATCTGTAGCAACAATGCAAGGACTTTATTCTTTTTTATTCTTGATCCTCTTCTTTTCTCACATCAGTGGTAAGTTTTGAATCTAAATTAGCTTAGGTCCTTAAAGTAATTGTTGATTTATTAAAACTGTTATTAAATGTTTTGATGGATACATTATACTGAAGACATAATCATATTTGACATCTAATCATTTTTTGTAAACTTTGCAATTGCTTGTCAATCTGTAATATAATAAATTCATGCCAAATTGGCGTTTGTAGGAGTATTGTGAAACCAACACATTATTTTCTGGTAAATGGTGAAGAGTGTGTGAACTGGTCCTTTGTTACAGCAAAGAAGATGCGATGGTGCACTGTTTCAGATCCAGAACAGAGGAAGTGTGCAGAGCTGGCTAAAGCTCTAGTGGCAGTGTTGCCACCAGCTGAAGTGGCAGCTTTTGCCAGACTCTCTTGCATTCGAGCATCTAGTACAACTGACTGCATTGAAAGGATAAGGGTGAGACAGAAATGTAGCATACATCACATGTGCAATAGTTTGAGTCTTTCTTTTTATCTTTTTACTTGCTTTTTACGTGCTAATACAGAGTTCAGCCATTTAAGTAATGTGTGTCTGTTGAGTTTGTGAAAGGAGTATGTTAAAGAGAGGACCCTTCTCTCATTCACTCTCATGTCCTGACCCTCTAAGTCTAAAAAAAGGCAAAAGTATATACAGTATATAATATGGTTATTTATTTACCGTATCATCTAAAGATTCCTATCCATAAATAATTAATTTAACATGACCCATCCAAGTAGGTGCAGAAAAACAATAGCTGATGCTGTATAAATTTATTTAAACATTAAACCATTTTGGGTCACCAAATAAAACTTGTTACGGTGGGTTCTTCAGTAAGGTCTTTATTCATTCTATGTTGGTAAAGTCTGCATAGATTGTTTATCATGGTTCACTCTTTGTCTCAGGCTAACCGTGCAGACATAGTAACACTAGATGCAGGAGAAGTTTACTCAGCTATAAAGCAGTTTGGGCTTGTTGCTGTGGCCAAAGAGATTTACAATGATGGTAAGTTTACTAGGTTTACTGTATGAAATTATTTTGATCTTTGTCTTGAGCTTCAGTCAAGTTAGAACTCGAAGCCAAAAATCACAGGCTGGCCTCTTATCTGAGTCTCACAGGAGGTTGCATCTTGGCCGTGGCAGTGGTGAGGAACAGCAGCCTGGACATCCGATCCTTGCAGGGCGTCAGGAGTTGTCACAGTGGGGCTCGGTGGACGGCAGGTTGGAGCCTCCCAGTGGGCTTCCTTCTGTCTAGAAACTATCTCAACTGGTCAAAGGAGCACCCTCTGAGTCAAGGTTGTCAAGTTTAAACTTTTTAACATCAAGTAATGGTGTGTGTGTGTGTGTGTGTGTGTGTGTGTGTGTGTGTGTGTGTGTGTGTGTGTGTGTGTGTGTGTGTGTGTGTGTGTGTGTGTGTGTGTGTGTGTGTGTGTGTGTGTGTGTGTGTGTGTGTGTGTGTGTGTGTGTGTGTGTGTGTGTGTGTGTGTGTGTGTACGGACGGACGGACGGACGTATTTGCATTTTTTTTTATCTATATACCACTTTATGTTTGGTAGATGTCAGTGCATTTTTCAGTGCCAGCTGTGTTCCTGGAGCTGCTGCCATGGCTCCCTCTCTGTGTTCTCTGTGCCAAGGCCAAAAGTCCTACATTCGACAGAAGAATTATCACTGTGAAACATCCCACAGTGAGCCTTTCTACAACAGCCAGGGTGCCCTCAGGTCAGGCTTCTTTAAACCTTAACAAGCCTTGCAGATCTAAATGTTAGTTAAGTAACTGATTTGTCTTCCACAGATGCCTCAGAAGTGGAGCTGGGGATGTTGCATTTGTGGACCATTTAGCTTTGCAAAATATTGATGGTAGTTCTATGTTCAGGACTAATTGGTCTAATGTTGATTCTTATTTGTTAATTTGGTTGCTTTGAGTTTTTGAAATGTTATTTTTACATTAAATACACCATTTTCTCTTTTTTTTCTTCAATTAGAAAGTGAGTGGGATGATTACAAACTGTTGTGTACTGATGGGAGTCAGGCTCCTCTCAGTTTATACAGATCCTGTAACCTGGGAAGAGGTCCCGGGGGTGCATTGGTGACCAGGTTCAACCTACGCAAGATTGCCCGTAAATTCTTAGTGAAAGTTCAAGTAAATACTTTGCTTTGTCAGTTTTCTGTAGTTGTATGTCCTTGCTGAGATTTATGTTCTCTTCGGCCTTTTGTTTGAGTTTAGTCACTTTTTGGACAAAAGGGAAAAGAGAGGCAACGCTACCAACTCTTTAACTCTTCCTCTTTTGGAGAAAATGATCTTCTATTTAAAGATGTAACGGATAAACTAGCTGTTCTGACGGAAGATGTGGACATTAGCCAGGTTCTGGGACTGGATTATGTTGCACTCCTTAAAGGTCTCGGACATGAAGGTGCTTACTCTCATTGGTATGTGGCTGTTAGTATTCACACACAGTACAGGCCCACAGTAATTGTAAAGCTTTAACAAACTTATGTGCATAGGGAGCTCCCTGGAAGACAGTGTCATCCGATGGTGCTGTATCAGCCATGCAGAGCAGAAGAAATGTGAACAGTGGGCTCTAAATATCAAGTCGGACCCTCTTGTGTGTGTCCGAGCTGGCTCAATGGGTGGGTGTATAGAAAAAATAAAGGTAAATCTATTCAGGCTGTGTGACAAATCCCAAACTCTCAGTGGAGAACTGTTTGAAAATGTGCTGATTCATAACTGTATTGATCCACTTTGTAGAAGGATGAGGTGGACGCTGTCTCACTTGATGCCACTCACTCATTTGTTGCAGGGAAATGTGGCCTTGTACCTGTTGTCACAGAGTATTATGGTATGTTGAATAAGTTAATCACACATGGAAAAGAAAAGTCAAAATCAACAAGATGAGTACTTTCCAAAACTTTCCAGGGGAGAGATAAAAACTTTGTACACAATATAAAAATATGTTATTTGCATTTATTTGTTTTGTTTTACTTTACAAGGAAAAACATGTGTGGCTGTTCCTGAAGGATCAACACATCTGGAGACAGACGGTAAAAAAAAAAAAAGCAAAAATATTATATTTATTGAGTAACTGAAAATTGAAATTAAATACCTCATAGTATTGCACTCAGTTGTGGGTGTAGCCGTAGCTAAGCGGGGAAGCAGAAGCATATTCATTGGGAACCTGGGTGGCCGGCGATCCTGTCACAGCTACATGTACAGCCCTGGAGGCTGGCTTCTCCCTTACAGATACCCCTTGAGCCTGGAGCACAACAGCAGCTCTCCTTGTGATCCAAATGAAGGTTCGCAAAAATCCTACTTGAAAATGTAGCATTTTGGTTTAAGAGCATTTTCAGTAAAAATCTTTGTCCTTTGTCTTGCAATTTATTTCTGAAAATACTGTTGTGCTCATAAGTTTACATACCCTGGCAGAATTTGAATTTTTGTAAATTTTTTGGGCCATTTTTAAGAGAATATGAATGATAACATAAAACCTTTTCTTTCACTTATAGTTAGTGGTTGGGTGAAGCCATTTATTGTCAAACAACTGTGTTTACTCTTTTTATAACATACTCTAATCATAATAACAGAAACTACCCAGAAAACTACCCTGATCAAAAGTTTACATACCCTGGTGATTTTGGCCTCATAACGTGCACACAAGTTGACAAAACGGGTTTGAGGTAACTCCAGGTAACCATCCTCACCTGTGATCTGTTTGAAATATCAGTGAGTTTCTGGGCTACTGACAGGAGGAGTAAAGGACTCCATCAGTTTGACATTAAGCGTCTCATACACAATTGCAAAGCATTTCTGGAACAATGTCATTTGGAGTGATGAGACCAACATTTTACTTTTTGGCCACAACCATAAACGTTACATTTGGAGAGGAGTCAACATGGCCTATATTGAAAGAGACACCATTCCTACCGTGAAAAATGGAGGTGGATCTACAAAGGCACAGAACACTTTGTCGAAATTGATGACAAGATGAATTCAGCATGTTATCAGAAAATACTGGAGAAAGATTTACACTTGATCAGGACCATTTGAGTACTGTCTTGTCATTATGATTTTAAAAATGAGTAAACAATTGTTTTACGATAAATGGCTTCACCCAACCACTAACACTGTTTGTGTTATCACTCATATTCTATGAAAAATGGCCTAAAAAATCACAAATTCTGCTAGGTTATGTAAACTTATGAGCACAACTGTTCTTGCTCTTTTTTTCTTTAGTGTACAATGAAGTCTTTTGGAAAGGATGCCTGCCTGGATCTCAAGGAAATTTGTGTAAAGTGTGCATGGGAGGCACTGAGGAGGCTGCCTCCAAACGCTGTGCTGAAAACCACAATGAGCGTTACTATGGCAATATGGGGGCTTTAAGGTTTGAGTAAAAGCCTAGATACAATTATGTTTACCGTTTATTTCTTGTATATAGACCTGATATATAGGCCTGCCTTAGTATGCTGATTCTTCTTAGGTGTCTGGTTGGAGATCCCAGTGGTAAAAGCTATGGAGATATAGCTTTTCTTGAGCACCACAATCTTCAGGCCAATATTCTTAGTAATATGCACCAGACTTTTCATGATTACAAATAATCATATTATCGACAGAAACTTTTTTTTTAAGTTTGTTTTATCACACTTACACAGGTTTAAGCTCCACGGGCTGGGCTCGGGGATGGACAGCTGCAGACTTTGAACTACTGTGTAGTGACGGCCACCGGGCCCCACTATCTGAGTGGGAAAGTTGTAATCTAGGAATCATCCCACCAAACACCATAATGACAAGACCAGTGCTCACAGCACGAGTCTATGACTTTCTAATGAAGTCACAGGTCTGTCACACTTTTGCTTTTGTCCATCCAGCCATCCATCAATTACAAATATTGTACTAGTCTACTAAGGAGGAAAACATTAAAGAATGGTAGGATAACACATAACATCTTCATTTTTAGGAGGCTCTAGCTGCCAATCCGGATTCAGAGTTTAAGCTGTTTGAGTCACATCAGTATGGAGAAAGTGATTTACTGTTCAAAGATGCAACCAAGTGTTTTGTCCACACAAGCCATAAGGACTATCGCTCCATTCTTGGGGAGGAGTTTTACTATCACGTAGAAACTGTCTTCAACTGCACACATTCTGGTACATTAATCAAATATATATAAGTATTGTAATGCCACAAGACCTGTTTCTCCATCTAATGGTCATCATTTTATGTTTAATTTATGACAGGTCTTCTGGAGTTCTGTGATAAGGACATGTGCAGCATATTTTAAAGAAAGAAATACTAAAGTAAATTTAATTTGTTTATTTTCATTAGCATTTTTAATCTAAACATTCAATTCAAAAATACCTAAATTACTGATATTTTCTGTTTTTGTGTGTCTATCTTCTTAAGCTTTTCCTGTGTGGGTTACATTTTGTATTGTAATTGTACTCCCTAAATAGAAATGTATATATATATTTTTAAAAAATTGTTTGCTACCTTCCTAAGAATCTGCAGGATTCGACATAAAGTATCTTTTTTTCCCTCTCTCTCTGTTTTATGGCCTATAACCATTAACTTATGGCCAAGTCGTATTAAAGCGCAAACAACTACAAGTCCCAGAGTGCAGTTTGGTGTTGCATTAAATTGTGTATTTCCGGTAGCTATCAATGAGTGTAGTCAAATGGATGTTCCTGTGTCAACAACTGTTATTCAACTCAACTGCTGCTAACACATTTGGCTCTTACTTAACTCCAATTTCAACAAGCTTCAAGAGACTATATAACTTTCTGTAAAGTAAGAAAACTACCGAGTAAAATCAATTTTTCCTTGTAAAGATTTGATTTTTTTAAGCTATTAGGCCTACTGTGTTGTCATTTATCTGATAAATATATATTGATTTATTGTCGATGTACTACCCTTAATCTTTATTAAAGTAAATAAGCAAATTATGTCTATGCTAAACTGTGTTTACTCTTTTTATAATCTACTCTAATCATAATAACAAAAACTACCCTGATCAAAAGTTTACATACCCTGGTGATTTTGGCCTCATAATGTGCACACAAGTTGACAAAACGGGTTTGAGGTAACTCCAGGTAACCATCCTCACCTGTGATCTGTTTGCATGTAACATGTGTGTGTTTGAAATATCAGTGAGTTTCTGGGCTACTTACAGGAGGAGTAAAGGACTCCATCAGTTTGACATTAAGCGTCTCATACACAATTGCAAAGCATTTCAAACATACACTATACTAACCGGTTTAATAAAAAGGATTTAGTCTCTGACCCACACTTCGGAGCAGCAGAGGGCGGTAAAGCACCATTAAGCTGGTTGCTAACCACCATTAAATACAAAGAAGAAGAAAAGGAAGGAAAAAGAAGAAAGGCTCCTGGCAGACCCTTGCATCTCTCATCCTGTGCTGCGCTGGCGTTTCTGTTTTCTGAGTCATGGGAAAAGCAAAAGAATTGTCAAAGGATCTGCGGGAAAAGGTAATTGAACTGTATAAAGCAGGAAATGGATATAAAAACATATCGAAGGAATTGGGAATGCCAATCAGCAGTGTTCAAACTGTAATTAAGAAGTGGAAAATTAGCGATTCTGTTGAAACCAAACCACGGTCAGGTAGACCAACAAAAATTTCATCCACAACTGCCAGAAAGATTGTTCGGGATGCAAAGAAAAACCCACCATTAACTTCAGCTGAAATACAGGAATCTCTGAAAAAAGGTGGTGTAAATGTTTCAAGATGCACAATAAGAAGGCACTTGAAGAAAAATGGCCTGCATGGTCTAGGCAACAGAAGAAAGCCATTACTACGCTAATGCCTCAAAGCATCCCGCTTACAATAGACCAAACAGCACAGAGACAAGCCTCAAAACTTCTGGAACAATTTCATTTGGAGTGATGAGACCAACATTTTACTTTTTGGCCACAACCATAAACGTTACATTTGGAGAGGAGTCAACATGGCCTATATTGAAAGAGACACCATTCCTACTGTGAAACATGGAGGTGGATCTACAAAGGCACAGAACACTTTGTCGAAATTGATGACAAGATGAATTCAGCATGTTATCAGAAAATACTGGAGAAAGATTTACACTTGATCAGGGCCATTTGAGTACTGTCTTGTCATGATTTTAAAAAAGAGTAAACAATTGTTTTACGATAAATGGCTTCACCCAACCACTAACACTGTTTGTGTTATCACTCATATTCTCTGAAAAATGGCCTAAAAAAATCACAAATTCTGCTAGGTTATGTAAACTTATGAGCACAACTGTTCTTGCTCTTTTTTTCTTTAGTGTACAATGAAGTCTTTTGGAAAGGATGCCTGCCTGGATCTCAAGGAAATTTGTGTAAAGTGTGCATGGGAGGCACTGAGGAGGCTGCCTCCAAACGCTGTGCTGAAAACCACAATGAGCGTTACTATGGCAATATGGGGGCTTTAAGGTTTGAGTAAAAGCCTAGATACAATTATGTTTACCGTTTATTTCTTGTATATAGACCTGATATATAGGCCTGCCTTAGTATGCTGATTCTTCTTAGGTGTCTGGTTGGAGATCCCAGTGGTAAAAGCTATGGAGATATAGCTTTTCTTGAGCACCACAATCTTCAGGCCAATATTCTTAGTAATATGCACCAGACTTTTCATGATTACAAATAATCATATTATCGACAGAAACTTTTTTTTTTAAGTTTGTTGTATCACACTTACACAGGTTTAAGCTCCACGGGCTGGGCTCGGGGATGGACAGCTGCAGACTTTGAACTACTGTGTAGTGACAGCCACCGGGCCCCACTATCTGAGTGGGAAAGTTGTAATCTAGGAATCATCCCACCAAACACCATAATGACAAGACCAGTGCTCACAGCACGAGTCTATGACTTTCTAATGAAGTCACAGGTCTGTCACACTTTTGCTTTTGTTCATCCAGCCATCCATCAATTACAAATATTGTACTAGTCTACTGAGGAGGAAAACATTAGAAAATGGTAGGATAACATCTTAATTTTTAGGAGGCTCTAGCTGCCAACTCCTGGATGAGACTGATGCGGAGATTGAGGCCACGACTTAGCGTATCTTGAGGCCACGACTTAGCTACATATATATATATTTTGACATAGTGTGACCAGAGGGGCTCCGTAAAAAACAGTTTTGTCCAAATCCTTAAAATAAAAAAACATAAGAGGGAAAATTGTAGTCCTTATTTAGTCAAATTTAGTCCTACAAGCTTGCCATCTTATTTTCTTAGTTGGAGTCCAATCCCCAAATAAAAACCTAACCTGAAAACAAGGTCAAGAATAAATCAATATTCTTGAGTTCAAAATAAATAATTTATCTTTAAGTTACCGGTAACATTCATTCACAATTCAAACAATAAATAATACAGATGCCAAAACGATACACCGAAGAAGAACTTTCTAGAGTGGTTTAGTGCACTGCCATCAAGTGGCGAAACTAAGAATTGCACTTAAAATTGTTTTAACCAGCGCTTACATTAGATTACATGTTAGAGTTTTATTGGGGGCAATAAACTATACAGGTACATAACTGGCCCTGGGCTTGACTTTGGAATAAATCTTAATGGCTGGATGATTATGGACAAAACGTAGGGAAAAAGTCATGTTTCATGAGAACATACTGGTCAGGTTGAGACTCTGGAGTTTGTTTCCTTTTTCTTCATCTGAGCATCATTTATGTCTCCTGTCTCTGACACCTCTGAGACTTTTGAAGGCAGGAAGCAGTCAGATCTCACATTTAAAACTGAAGAATTATTATTTATTTTTTTAGTTTCTGCTGAAAAGAGGATAATATGTGGGATAGATTTTCAGTTTGTAGGACATTTTGGAAACACCGGTGTAATTATGTCTTGCTGCAGACAGGAGAGGTACTAATAAAAAAAAATACAATAACTATTATTATTATGAAATAAAGAAATGCATTTAGTAGTGTGAGCCATATTTTGATTATTCTGTTACACAAATGAGTACAGCATTGACGAGTAGACGAATGGTTCTGCAATGAATGACTGCCCAGGACTTCACTGGCTTTTGCTGCCATCAGTAGCCTACACTGACAGACTGGAGCGAGCGCTAACACAGAAACGAACGCACACTATAAACTCTGCTTGCTCCAAATCGTGTTTGCGCACTCTCAATAGTTTATACTTCATTTTACTTAAATAGTAAACGTGTCTTTACCGGGAGTACATATAACATATAACAAGGCAGGCAAGGCAATTTTATTTATATAGCACATTTCATACACTGAGTAACTCAAAGTGATTTACAGGGATAAACGACAATTTACAAGATTTAGATTAAGAAACAAAAAAATTTAAAACATTTTAAAAGAAGAGTGCAGATAAAAAAAAACACTTCAGACAATGTGTGCAAATCACCTTATTTTGCAAGCCAACTTGATGGTAGTATTGGTATGGTATAGTATGGTAGCATTACCATAAACTGGTAATTTGTTAGAAAATCACCATAAAAGTTAAGCAAAGATGGATATAAGAGGGCCCATTTCAGACCTTGGAAAGAGAACCAGTTACACTGAAGGTAACGTGGCTACCATAGCTGTTGTGCGTCCTGCTGAGATCAATTGAAGGATTTTTGATTCTTGATGCACTTTGGAAGTGGCAGAATAAACACTTCTGAACACTCAACTTCTGACTGTACGCCTATGTAAAGAACTCTGTGACAGATGTTTTTTGTTTTTGTAGTTTTGTGTCTTGTAGTGATGTTTCTCAAGATGAGATGTCAATCTACCAAAAAGTACAAGTTACAAGCTATGGCCAAGTCGTATTAAAGCGCAAACAACTACAAGTCCCAGAGTGCAGTTTGGTGTTGCATCAAATTGTGTATTTCCGGTAGCTATCAATGAGTGTAGTCAAATGGATGTTCCTGTGTCAACAACCTTGTTATTCAACTCAACTGCTGCTAACACATTTGGCTCTTAACTCCAGTTTCAACAAGCTTCAAGAGACTATATTACTTTTTGTAAGGTGAGAAAACTACCGAGTAAAATCAATGTTTACTCGTAAAGGTTTTTTAAGCCTACTGTGTTGTCATTTATAAATATATAAATATATATTGAATTTATTGTCGATGTACTACCCTTAAATTTTTATTAAAGTAAAGAAGCAAATTATGTCTATGCTAAATATATGTAGCATATGAGGCTACTTTGCTACAAAGTGAAATGATGCCTTCACGGTGTTGTGGGAAAATCCACCCCGCACACATTTTGGTGACAAAACGTTTGTTTTGCTTAAACACCTTCCCAGTATTCTACAAGATTCAAGTGCGCATTTCATTATAGCGCCTCAAAACTATCTCAACTTTCTTTCGGATTAACAAATTAGCCTACAGTTGACTGAATTAGACTATATTTCACCTTTCCAGGGGTCTTTGACAGTGTCATCTATAAATGTTTTGTTATTGTATTGGTCCTGTATCAGATGCGACTGCTGTTGCGAACCCTGTCACTCAACACACCATCTGGAAACAGAACATCCTCAGTCTCCTCAGGGGTGCTGAACTTTGTCCCAGCCTGCACCACCACAGACACACAGTATTTAGAGCAACTGCAGGAGTTTTTGTCCCGGGCCAGACATCTTTTTGTCTTGACGGGAGCGGGACTATCCACAGAGTCTGGGATCCCTGACTACCGCTCTGAAAAAGTTGGATTGTATGCCCGCACAAACAGGCGTCCCATGGAGCATATGGAGTTTATACGCAGTGCTAAGTCTCGCCAGAGATACTGGGCTAGGAACTTTGTAGGGTGGCCCCAGTTCGCCTCTCGCCAGCCCAACTATGCACACAAAGCCCTGCAGCAGTGGGAGGACAGGGGAAAGCTGCACTGGCTGGTCACTCAAAATGTAGACGCTCTTCACTCAAAGGCAGGACAGAAACGACTTACTGAGCTCCATGGCTGTACCCACAGGTAAGAATATGAGTTTTTAATAAATATCACTTTATATTGGTGTAGATTATAGATTTAAATGCACCTTATCCTTTCTTGTCTCAAAAGTGTTGTTCTGTCCAAACTTTAAGGGTGGTGTGTCTTGATTGTGGGGACATTTCATCTCGTGAAGAGCTCCAAAAACGTTTTGAATCACTCAACCCAAACTGGACAGCACATGCAGGCACAGTGGCACCAGACGGCGATGTCTTTTTAGAAGATGAACAAGTTCGTCATTTCAGAGTTCCCTCCTGTGACCAGTGTGGAGGAATACTCAAGCCTGATGTAACCTTCTTTGGTGATACTGTGAGCAAAGCAAAAGTGCAGTTTGTGCAGGAGAAGCTAGCAGAGTCAGATGCAGTCCTTGTAGTGGGCTCTTCCCTACAGGTATGTTAGGTTCTATTACAACACACTTCTGTTTGACATCTTTTTCCTTGCTTTGTTTATATTTAACAAATACATGTTATTTTAAATGAAGGTCTACTCTGGATACCGTTTTTTATTAGCAGCAAATGAAAGGACAATCCCAGTTGCTATCATCAACATTGGGCCTACAAGAGCAGACCACCTGGCTGTGATGAAAGTGAATGGCCGCTGTGGTGAAGTGCTGTCATTCATTCAACTCTCATGACTGCTGTGGACTCGGACTACCTCAAATCAACAGGCTCCTTACTGTAATACTTGCCCGACATGTATTTTTGCTGTTCATTTATATTACACTACAACTGCTTTAAGTTCAATAAAGTTCTGGCCCTATTTCATTGTATTTTACCATACCACAAAAATTAGCATTTTAAAGTTCAGTAGTTTACAAGGGGTACTCGAAGTCCAGGCAGTTATAATTTCATTAGGGTGGGATTGAATTTTTGCTTATACACCATGAAATGCCTTAAACAGAAAAATGCTTAACATCAATGAGCTGTTTTGATCCCATTTATTAGACTAATAAAAGAAAACACTCTTAATATTTTTAACAATTTGTTCTGAAAAGATCTAACGTCACAGACAGACAGAGGGCAATGTAGCCAAAGTTTGACAAATGGTAAGATCTGTTAGGACATGTTGCTGTTGAAATTTCTCTTGAAGACAAATGTTCCAGCTTTTCAGGTTGGATTGTGTCTTTTGAAGCAAACATGAAGGGACACTGAAGGAGTATAAACAACACATGTGACCAGCAGCACCTGTCTGCCACTTTGCAGAGGCTGTAGTGACTGTCAGAGGGGTCATAGACAGACAGTTTTCAAAGCTCTTGTCCTGATCAAACCAATATGTGACTGGGTAGCCTAGTAAAAGGCCAAAAACAGTGCACAGATTCCACTGCTCACACTGCTCTCCAATGTAAATAGGTTCAGACTTATCGTGTTGTTCATATCCTTTAAGAAGGAGCTGTAGATTTTGAGTCATGTTTTTAAACTCTCCTCTAGATGGGTCACAGATGGTGGGTGTCTCTAATGAGTGACTTACATCAACTACAGTTACCCTGCCACCACAGAACATCTGATTTATGTGAAATAAAACAGTTGCTGGGTTGACAATCAGTGTATTTCCATTTAAATTTAGAGTCAGCAGGGATTTTGATACAAGCTGCGAGAACTGCAGTGAGTTCAAGTACTGCTGCACCTGCTCTGAACTGGCACTGTTAACGTCATACACGAGAGCTGGTTTTAATCCTAAATCCACAGCTAAAACTTGAATAAACACATCCAAACTCTGTGACAGGGACAGAGATTTCTTCCTTGTTAACAAATATTTCTGAGCGGATGCCACAATGACTTCTTGCGTGGACATGTCTGCTTTGTTATTTGTTATTATACAAAATCATTTTCAGACATATCTTCCAGAAAGGTATGCATGGCCAACGAGGTGTTGAAAATTACAAATCTGTATATTTAAAAATAATAAATGTAAAGTGATGTTAGTTTCCAGATTTAAGAAAAAAAATCTATAAAAAGTATAACTGAAAAGGTCATGTTATTATCCAACCAATACAGGTTTTACATCCGCTCTTCGTTGTTGCCCTGTGAAAACAAAAATAGTGATTAGACCAGACAAGTAATAATAAACAAAACAAAACAAAAACAAAAAAAAAAAAACACAAGAACACCATGACTCATGTCTTTTTTCCCTCCTTTGTCACATTAACAGTGAGGGATGTTAAACATATATAATATTAATACAGTCTAAGGACAATGGGAGCGTATTCCATCTATGCAACAAAATAAAAACTCTGGAAAGGAAGCCTGACAAGCACCACCTCAGGTTTCATTCCATCAAAGTACTTCAGCCTTTTCCAGACATATTTGACTCAAGTAAGACTTAATCAGTCCTTACACAGCAGAACAAACAAAGCTTTAAAAAGGTAAACACTATTGGGAGCTATGTGTGATAGGAGCCTTTAGATAAAGTTAGACTCTCCAATTTATGCTTTACCTTTTTCATTGTTTGTCCAGGTTATGTCCCAGGCTGAGGAGACAAGTCAAAATCATAGAGTTTTCTTGCGAACCAAACACCTGCTGCAAACAAACCCAGATTCACCAGAAGATTCCTAAAAAAAATTAAAATTACAATTAAAAAAAAGACCATCAGGTTAAAGAGTAGTCAGGTTAGTCAGCACACGACACTCTTAACCTTTTAGGTTAAACACTTTTAAAAGTACACCTACAAGCACCACAAGTATGCGTAATTAACCGTAATTATTTATAAATCTATTGTACTTCATCGGCAATAGGATTTTGTCTGGGATTACAAGCCAAGGGCAAATGGTTTTTCATGCGCATGGCCAAAGTTAGCAGATGAGCTAATCCACGCTTCAGGTTTTACACATTGGTATGATCTTACCTTCTAAAGTCATTTCTGTCTGTAGCAAACCGACAAGCTGAGTTGACCCAATGTATCACGCCAGAAGGCCCAGAGGAGTCCTTTTTTACATTGGGAGCGCTCATCTTGTTAAGTGAGAGGACACTGGCTGCTTAGCTACAGCGAAAGGAGGAACAGTTTAAAGGTAGCACACGTACGGCGGCCCGTAAAGCTCTAACTTTGCTCACTATATATTTCGTTTGCGTTCAAAATGTCAGCTACTCGATATCGTCGGTTTCTTAAACTGTGCGAAGAATGGCCTAGAGACGAGACCAAAAAAGCACGGGATTTGGGGACGTTTTTAAGGCAGAGGGTTGCGGCAGCTTTTCGAGAGGGTGAAAGCACACAGGTATTCCACTTTAACTAAAAAAGTATAGCAAAGAAAATAGGCTAAGCTAAGGCTAACCCTTTCAGAGTGCCCTTGCTTGTCTTGACCTAGAATTGACGTTAATGTCAATATTTATCTCCTATCACCATGTACAACATTTTTATGAGCCTGACGCTTTAGGCTCTGGACTGCCTCTTCAATGTTTTGCAACGTTTGTCGTTTTATACTGTTCAATTTTGCTTGATGAATAGCCATAACTAATTAAGTGTAGTAACGAGCTTGTCCTTTTTAAAAGATATTTAAATGTCTTTTTTATTTGTTATTTTTGGGAAACTTTTTTAATTAAAATAAGAAATTATTTCTACAGATCTCAGACCCAGAGAAATGTGACCAAATGTATGAAAGTTTGGCCCGCATAAATAGTAATGTATACAGACAGAAAGTAAGTATGTATTAACAATTGTGGTTAGAATGTAGTGATAATTTATGACACTTATGACCTAGACACTATATGGAAGTCATTGCTTTTAATATTCTCTCAGTTCCCCCGTGTTAGAGACACAAGCTTTACTGGTGTAACGGTGGAAGAATGCAGAGTTCTTCTGTCAGGTTTGTAATCAGCAATTCAAATGTGTCTATGGTATGTACTTTTGTTTATTGTGCTTTATTGTACAGGAAGTATCCAACAAATAGATGATGAAAAAAAAGGTTTGTGGAAAACATTGATGCAGAGATTTTCAGCAAAACCGCCAGAAGATGGTCCAGAAAAAACACAAGAAAAATAACTTGATTTTTTTGCTTGTATAGAAATAAAGCTGCTAATTGATATCTGCTGAACAATTGTGTTTACAATCTTTTTTAAGTAGGCACACTGGATAAAAACAGATGGGTTACACAGTCAAATATGAATTCATTATGGCACCACAACAACATATGCATCTGTTTCAAGTTTTACAAGGACTAGAATGCAGTTTTCAAAACAGAAATGGAAAACTGATGGAAAAATGGAGATCATGCTGGTTAATTTTTATAAACATAGAGTAAAATAAATGCAAACTGGTCAACACATACAACTCAATTAGCAAAAACACACACTACACATCACCCAATGATGGTGATGTGAACACACGCTTGATCAAATGGATGTTCCACTGATTACATTTATTCATTTTTCTTGTCTTCATCCTCAGGATTATCTCTCCATATGCAGTAGTTCAGGGAGGTGGCAAGGCACAGCCAGGAAAGATAGGGAGCCAAGAGCAGTGTGGCAGTGCGGCTTATAGGATACCAGGACCACATAGTGGCTCCCACAGTCCCAGTGAGAAGCACAATCTCCATTAGAGCCTAATAATACAATATAATACAGTTTAAGTATTAGCAATAAATATAATTATAACACAAATACAATTATAACGTATATTGTACATTAAAATTTACCCATTTTATCTTGTGGGCACCAAAAAAGATCGGAGTCCAGGTCCAGTTCATAGCTAGCTGCAGACCATACAGTCCCAATGGAACCAGTGCATCCTCAGTAAAACCACCAAGTTCTTTCCAAACCAGGTAGGAACCATAACTGCATCATTTAACATATTGTTAATCAAATGATGCAACTTGATTCATCTTTAGCTAAAGACCTGTACAAAAAGATTCTCTTACCCCATGCCTGTATACAGGCAGGTCCACACTATAGGGAAAGCTGCATTTGGGGGCCGCCAGGCAGGTTTTTTCAATGTTGTGTACCAGGTTTTAACCTCTTTGCGTGTAATGTAGCCTCCATAAAGTCCTCCAAGGTGTGGGAGGCCAGTCAATCCAATCATAGGCAGCCACATGTTCTGAGATTATGGAAATGGAGTTACAAAATTAAATCAACAAATCTTTGACAAAAACAAAAAAAAAGAAAAATGTTTAAATGACGTAAGAATAACATGGTACTATGACATGTCAAAGTTGTTAAAAGGAGCAATAAAAAAAACTGCACAAAATGTGGACTAGTTTCACAACATTTTTTAATATTAATAAATAAATAATTAGCGTTACCCAATACTTTAAGTTTGTTTTAAGGACATGTTTAATACTTTGCAAAAAGAGTGATGCATGCTTTATTGTTAAGTAACACTAGACTAGGGACCAAATCGCGGGTCAAGTAAGGTACAACTTACCCTTTGCAGTTCAGTATGCTTCAGTATTGCTGTTCAAACAACTAGAAACTGCCTAACATGATGGTATATAGGGATATCTGATAATTTGTAGTGCGGGATAGGCCGTCTTATCAAAGAGCTCAGTAAACAGTTGACGGACACCTCCCAAAGCTACAACAGCCAACACGCAGCCAACCAACCCCTGTGACGTCAGCCGCGTAATGCGCAGTAATTGGTCGTCTTCAGTGCCACGTGAGGCCACCGGGCAGACAGAGTTTATAGCTTTCAAACTGAACCCCAACTCACACTGCACGAGGTCAATTTTTGGAAGCAACTGATGTAAAGTGTCATATAAATTTATCCTGGTTCTTGGAGTTTAAAGGTCACATGTAGCCTACATAACAGTACTTCCTGCCAAGCCAGGTTTTATGTAATGTTTCCTTATTGCAAAACACAGCTGTGAACGTGACAGACGTGTCAAGATCGAGATAGTTCAGTCAGAGAGTCTTTAGTGTAAAGAGATTACACACCCACAATAAGGGCGTGTAGTCTCCGAACACTTTTAAAAACATTAGTTAGCAAAGTTCTTGCCGTAATCTCTATTGTTTTTTTTCTCTTTATTCATTAATTGATATTAAGTTTTATTGATAAAATAGAACTGTGTGTTTATTAAAATGCACTATTAATATTAGTTTCACAATTACCAGAAAACTATAATGCTTATGTTCGCAGTTTTTGCTGGTTTTTGTAACAATCCCAAACTTAAATTAATAATTAATCTTATGTTATTCAATACAAGCATTTTATGAAGTAGTCATAGGTAGTAGTGGAAATGGCCAAGGGAAAGGTAAAAAAATCAAATTTGTCTACTATAGCCTACTAATATAGGATTTTATTAAAAAATATATATTTTGTTGAAAGAAATATATTTTAATTAGTTGATGCATACATTTTTTTCTTTTTTGTATATTTTAGGTATCCAGCACCTGTTTAAAAATCTGACCAATTTCCCAATCAAAAACCCAACCCTGAAACAACACAGGATTCTGGCTCACAATAAAAGTCCAGAAAAATGACAGCTACACAAAGAAAGAAAAACATCAAAACAACACTAAAACAAAACAGCATACGAAAGAGAAGATTTTCTGTAAATGTGTAGGCTATAGACCAGCTATTGCCTGCACATCTGTAGCACTGAGCAGGAACATAGACCTACTCTGTCCATTGGGGCGCACTGCTGTGAACCTGTGGCCACTCCTCCCTCTGGAACAGCATGCACACCTTCCCTCTGGTCAAAAAAAAGCCTCCTTCTGGTCCTCCAGCCTTCCTTACCTTCTTGACGCTCCCCTCAGCTCGTTGTCTGCCTGTGAACTTTCACCCCAGCTGCATAGGAAATGTCATACAGGCAGAGGCCCGTGCTGCAGCAGGGGGCGTAATAGCAGGAAAAATAACAACATTTTACTGCTCCCACTGCATCTTTTTTTTTTGCGTGTCTGTCGTCCAAGTGCCACATCCCACAACCACCAGCAGCGGCCGCCGACTCCAAGTCGCAGTATCAATGGTCATTTCGCTTTAGGGCAAAAAAATAAAGCCGTGCCAGACATGTGAGTAGCAAACCATCGCTGTCGTTCTCCACTTGGCCGTTCACAGTTACTGTGCTCACGCTATTGTATCCTCACAGCGACGAGAAGACATTCTCAATGAGCGAGTGGATGTGCATTATGTGACAGTGTCCCGCTTTGATGCTCAGAGAAGGCTGTTGTGTAGTGTGTGCACGGGGATGGAGCGTTGTCGGTGTTGCGTCGGCTTGGCTAATTGTGCTTTGATTTTTTTTGCAGTAAAAAAACTGATTGACGGAAGCTTTGTGTTCTGTAACTATAAGACTGTAAAATTTTGGCTAGCGCAGTAGCCCACACGCAATTTGACCTGAAGTAGCGGTGAACTATTGCTGCGTGTAGCCTGGCATCCTCAGTCAGCTGTGAGGCCCAGAGCGCACACAATGCGGCGGGTTCATCTGTTTACAGCCTGCCCAAGAGGGCAGCAGACCCCAAATATATCCACATGCACACAAATTCACACTCTGTGTGAGCAGGGGAGCCAAAATGTAATTGTTTAATCAGCAACATCTGGAAATCACTCTTCAGATGTGCAACAGCAGTTATTGAGGGTAGCTCAGGCCTGTTTTATCACTGTCTTACAAGACTGACTTTAAGTTTGGGAAACTTTAGGCATCTCAGAAATGTTTTGAAAATGCATGCTTAAAAGGTTGTACTGTAAAAACTTCATGAAGTCAAAAGAATGGCTCGTTATTACTATAACAGTTCTGGTTCTTATTATTGTTATACTATCTGTTTGTTTTATGTATTTTATGGCTATACATGAAATGGTTAATATACTATTATATTTCATTTATAATAATATCCCTAATATATTTGTTTTTATTTTCTAAAAAGGGGGGAGACAATTAGGTCTTCCTCAAAGATGTCAGTCACTGAGACAAACCACCTCGTCACGACATTGCCCAGTCGAAGATCCTGGGTTTGAGACAAGAACCCCTTTCACTGATGGCCTAGACTGAGTAAGAGGTTTATGTTCATTAGTGTGTGACATTAAGTGACATATTCTTAAATAAATGTAAAAGAAAAAAGCTGAAAGAATGCTCTTCTTTGATTTCTTTTAGTCAACATAATATAATACAGTATATTGCCTCCTGAATACAACTTAGGTTTAACTTTCTATCTAAACTCTGATGCATGCTGATGTTGTGCAGGTTTCAGCTGGCCTGCTGAAGCTATGGGGAGCTGCTGGAGTTGTCTGTACAGAGACCCCATTCGAGACAACCATCTCACCAAATTTAAGGTAGGAAAAAAGTAATTACCCTCACCCTAGTGTTTTTTCTTCTGGCTTTGTTTCAAGGTGTTATAATCTTGTTGTAGGTCACCAATGTAGACGATGAAGGCAACGAGTTGGGCTCTGGGATCATGGAGCTCACCCAAACTGAGCTTATCCTTCACACACGCAAACGAGACGCCATCCGGTGGCCATACCTTTGCCTGCGTCGCTACGGCTATGACTCCAACCTGTTTTCTTTTGAGAGTGGCCGTCGCTGTCAGACAGGACAGGGTAAGCTAATCTGAATCTCTTTTCTGTTCTTCTGTTCTTATTAACTGATTGTATATTTTCTAATTCATGTATGGTTTAGAAAATTGCATTATAACAGTGTTTACTACATACGATAGTCAGTGACAGTTTGACAGTGTGTGCTGGACAAGACCGCAAACATGGTCAAAGAAAAAAAAAGATTTTGTACACGCATGGCTTTATCACTTTTTACAGTCTATGGTCACAGGAGATAAACAAAAGGATCAGCATTTAATTATGGAGACTTAAACATTTGCATCTACCTTTTCATAAAATGGTTTTGTGGTTCAACAGTTATAGAATTTTTTAGAAATTTTTGTGATGTGTGTGTAACTGCATAACAACTGTTGCGACAGAGGAAAATAAAACATTATAGTCTTTATGTCTCAGCAACAGAATGCTACATTTATCATCTAAATACATGTGTGACACACCTCATGCTGCCTTGGTAAGTGAGTGGGTTATACAGGGATGGTGTTTGTGTTTAAGAGCAATACTCTCTATTTTCACTAGATTGATTTTAAAAGTGAATTATTTTAAGTGTAATAGTTAAAATGTTTACTTCAGTATTCATTTCACTGTATTAGTGCTGTGTCAGAGACTGAATGTCACTCTAATAATGTAGTATTTCTTTGATTTGGCTAGGAATATTTGCATTCAAGTGTTCTCGGGCAGAAGAAATCTTTAACCTGCTCCAGGAGCTGATGCAATGTAACAGCATCAATGTTGTAGAGGAGTCGATGATGATGAGTCGTGGCGGTCACACACCAGAGATGGAAATGTCTCGCACTCCGCAGACACCCAACAGTGAGTCACACAGCACTCAAACACAAACACAAGAGGGAGTCCCACTGATCATACACATTATTTTGGATTAATTGTATCTTGGAATCAACTGGACAGCAGTCAATCTGTAAACTAGACACAGTGGAATTGAGAGACACAGAGGTGTTGAAAACAAGCAGGCAGACATTTTTATCATGTTGTGGTTTCTGTAGTTAACATTTTAATGTAGATTCATTATATTTTAAGATGACTTTTCTCTACCATGAAACTTGTAACACCATATACCATACAAAACTAATTTGTCACTCAAAAAGATTATTTTAGTTTATCATACAAATTCACTTTTTTTTTACTTATCAATGTCTGCAATCGATAAGTCTAATAATCTAAACATTGTTTTAGTGGGGACAGTTTTACCTCTTCTTTTATGTTTCATAAATGTGCAGCTCCAGCATTTCCTGGCCAGGCATTTCCAAACGGTTACCCAGGTTACCCACTCAGAGGGGAATCACAGCCTTCTATAACTGAAGAACATGGTCACAGCCTGATGGGTTTGGAGGACCAGGTACGATGTCTCACTGCGGCTAAATGCATGTTACTTGTATGGATGACAAACATGTTGATCTTTTTTAATTTCCCTGACAGACCCACACCTATGTGAATACTGTTACTATGGAGGGGGATCTCTCTATGCGTCACTGTGTGCACACTCTACCTGAAGTGCGTCCCAGCACTTTCCCTGAAACAGCTCGGGGAGGCATGCCTGTTGGGGGCCAGAGCAATGCTCAGTCCAGCCTGCGTTGTTGTCCCATGGAAGAGCATAAAGACCCTCAGGTGTTCATACAGCCATCTTCACAAGAGGTGAAGTTCAGGCTGGGCCCTACTCCAGCACAGCGCCATCTAATGGAGAGGGAGAGAGAGAGGGAGAGGCTCAACCCTCACAGTCTGCAGCCAGTAGAGGGCGCTACAGGGTCAGAGACAGAGGGAGACGAGCCGTCAATGCACATGTGCAACTCTCACTCCTACCACCATTTCCATCACCATGCACTCCGTCACCCAGCCCACGAGCATTCGGACAGCAGCGAGCTGACCTATGAAAATATCAACGGGCTGCGCAACAGCAGGAAGCAACGGCTCAGTCCTAGCAGTGTGTCACAGTCTGTGGGCTCCAGCAGCAGCAGCAGCACTGGGGACAGTCACTCCCACTCTCTGCTGCTCTCCCATGGCCCATCTTCTCTGCCCCCACAGGGTTACCCCTGTGACAGAGGCATGAGCCACCGGCGGACAGCGCTGCTTAACTATGAGAATCTGCCTTCCCTGCCACCAGTGTGGGAGTACAGTGCGCTGCAGAGGGACGACGAGCAGGAGGAAGAGGATGACGAGCAGGACGAGGATGAGTATGATGAAGAGGAGGAGGATTTTGATGAGTACGAGTTCTCAGAAGGGCCTGGGACGCCTAATGGGTACCACCAGGAAAGCAGGGCCATCCACAGAGATGCTCTTCAGAACTATGTAAACACAGAGCAGGTGCAGCCCCCCCGGCTCCGACACACCTGCCCCCCACCCCCACGCCCCTGCCAGTCTGACAGAGGGGGCAGAATATTTAACTTTGATTTCCGAAGAAGGTCCAGGTCAGGGGTGGGGGGCTGCGACCATAGCCACATGCCCCCCTCACGGCAGCTGAACTACATTCAAGTGGACCTCGAGGGAGAGACAGCTTGCCCCTCGGCTCTTAGCAGCGGGGGAGCCCAGACCCAGCCACAGCACCAGCGCCTCCCACCCCAAAAATGTGGCCAGCAGGCACCGCGTCGCAGTGAATGCTACGCCGTCATAGATCTGAAGAAGACAGCCGCCATGTCCAACCTGCAGAAAGCGCTGCCCAGGGATGATGGCACTTCCAGAAAGACTCGCCACAACAGCACAGATCTGCCTCTGTAATCAGTGTGCAGACTCAAAAGTGGAGATATAAGACAGATGAAGGCTTATCCTCATCTTAGCACACTGGACCCTTCACTGTCATCCTACATTGTACTGTCGGGCTGACGAATACACTACAGGTACTGAGTGAGAAACTCCACCAAACGTATCTGCACAGAAAAGGCTGTTTTTGTGGAGATTTTGCCATTTCAATGATGTGTTATTTACAAATTCAGTGTGGTGTCAAGTAAGTCATCATCTTCACTCATCATCTTCACTCATAGTATCATTTCCTGTCACTCCTCAGTTAGCAGCATTAATTACATGCTCTGTTTTTTTTTTATTAATTACGCAAGGAGTCATACATGTGACCCTTCGCCAAGAGGAATAATTGTTGTTGGCATTAATGAAGGTTAATGGTTTCTCTGAGATACTGGCCAATTTTCATACCTCATCAAAAGCACCTAAGTCTAATGTCTTGGCTAGTTAACGAGAGACCATTGTTTATAACTGTATGCCTGCAGAGCAACTTGCACACAAACCTATAGAACTGTATTTTCTCATATTGTGGAATTGTCCAAATTTTAATTTAAATATCAATTTAAATGATAGAATGCAGAGGTATTAAACAGATATTTAAGAGATTTAGCTTTTACTAAAACAACAGGAAAAGTAGCACATGTGGAGTAAACAGCACTATCTACACAGAGCAAATGGAAAAAGTAGCATATATAACATCATATAACATCTCTGATATATAGATGTTCCCCACAGTTTACGCTTGTCACATTTGCACTTTTGACCACTGAAATACTCACCTGCCACTCCACTCAAGCCACAGGTAGGACTATGTTGTTTTACCAAAAACAGGGGCCAAATATTAGAACATGTTAGTCAGCATTATATTATATATTAGAAAACACAAAAAACCTCAAGTGGTGAAAGTAAGCTATAACCTTACATGACTAATTCTAAAATATTTCACTGACATAAATAATTTGTGTAAACGTACATTAAGATTATTTTGAGGCCTTCAAGTAATTTATTTTCTTATTTATTTATTTATTTATTTATTTTAATTTATTATTTATTCATTAATTTCTTTGAAATACTTGTTTGTAATGATTTTCCAATTGATGACCAGCGTTTTGTAATCCAGTTGATAAAGTGGAGACCAAAGTTTCACCTAAAACAATCACTGGAATTTCTTAACTTTGCTTCATTTATAAAAGAGTGACTGTCTTTATATTTTAAGTGCCAAACATAATTGCAAACTGTAATAAATCCAATCAAATGTGCCAGTAGGATTTGTTAAAAAAGAAACAAAACCAAAAGGAAAAAACAAAAGGAAAGAAAAGCAAGAAAAGCAAGACATATTGTATGTTGACAATTTTTTTTAAAGTGCACATTCCACCTCATTTACACGGAGACAACTGTTTGGAAGCGAGTGTGTTAAAACGACAGGCACAGTGGTTTATTGCTGCTAGATGTAAATACAGACAGCTACATGTCAAGATGAAATCTAAGTGTTTCAAATTTATGGGATGTCAAACCTTTCAACATGTTCTTAGCTGTTAGCAAACAGAAGTAGCATAGTTGTGTTCCTCTGAGGAGTACAAATGAATCATGCACTTGAATCGTTTCTCTGTCGGCTCATCTGCGCTGTTTTTCTGAATGATTGTGTGTGTTGCGGGGTGTGACCGAGAAACACACTCGTGTTTTCAACTTCGGACAAACATTTCAGACCAGGCCGAGAGGCCGAGAAAGGCTTTCAGATTCATCCTCAAAAGCTTTTCAATCTGAATGGAATGTGGCATTGAGCTGCAGCACGCAAAAGGTCAAATCCAAATGGTCGACTTTTTGATGTGTAGGATTAAGGTTTTCCAAAGTAATGCTCTTAAAATTTCCCAATCTTCACATTTGACAAGGTGACCATCAACAAAATTAGTGTAAAACTAATGATTACTCAAATACTCTTAGTATTTGCCTTACAGTCTGGAAGTTACATTACCACTTAGGATCCCATGATTTAATGTCAAGCTTTAATCACCTGAAAATGAAGTCAGTAATTTGTACGTTTGCTTAATTCAGTAAGTTTGCTAACTTTTACACGCTTATATTAATAGGTTGTTTGACTGTATGTGCGAGGATCTTGTCACAATGTTATCAAATATCTAAGGGGTGTTTACATTTTTTGCAATAATGGGTGACCTATTGTTAGTCCATTGAAATCAAACTGATGTGTGAAATAATAGTATACTAGTCTGTAGAGCTGTGGGTTTATGTATTCAATCTCCTGTTCTCAGTCTTTTATTAGGTAACAGTGACTCACTTTTGTTGCCCTCAAGTAGCATTTCAGCTGTTCAAAACGAGCGACTGCCTGCTTTTGTGATTGTAGGGCTGCTCCGATTCATTCCCAGTGCCATACAGTGCCATTGTATTTATTTTTCATAGCAGTGGCCATCTTTCATACTGAAATATACTGAGTATTGTTCAGTGTAGTTTTAATGATATTTTTAACTACCGTGTGTTCAAAAATGTGTTCTTTGTTTTTAACACAGTAACGAGATACAATGAGGCGACAAACCATCGGTGTTCGGTGCCTCATCTCATGTAAGTGTGATATTTGCAGGGGTTCAGACAAAGTGCAGCTCCCTGGTTAATGTGGGGTTCAGCCGTCTGTAAATTATCAGCGGCTTGGAGAAACAGGTCCAGATATAACACCTCTTATTTCTGAAGTTCCTCAAACTGGATTTATTGTCGAAAAAGGTTGTGTAAAGAAAAATGAAGAAAAAAAAAAAAAAAAGGGCTCACTCTGTGTTTACCGCACAAACACAAATGCTTATCAAAACATTTTTTTGTTTTTCTTTCTCACTGTGCCTTTTCATATTCAAGCTGGGACATTCTCACTGATGAACAGTTGTGTTCTGTTAAGCTTTAGCTTTCATTCTAGCTCATACTTGAAGCTGTATGTGGAAAAAAGTGCCAACTCCTGATTGTTTATGATGTCTGAATCAATTGTAACGAATCAAAATAATATGATAACAACTTGTCAGTGATTTTAAATACAAAGTGAAATAATTTCTGAGGCAAAATAATAAGTAGATTTGTTTGTAGCAATGTGAAACTTGAGCATTTCCTCTCATTGTGTTGAAGAATGTGCAAATAAAACCTCTTTGGGATATCTCTGGGTTTTACCAATGTGATTATTCGATTAAAAACAGTGAGAACAAAAAAGCAATGACATGGTTTTTGCCATATCATCATCTTCATCACCTTCATCCTCATCACCCCATCAGTCAACATTTTATTGTAAAAGTTCCTGTTAAGACAACAACATCTGACAAAATAACGAGAAACCTGTATCTCTTCTTGTGTATTTTTTATTGTTTCTGTCTTGTACAAGGATGTAATCACTCAGAGGGTGATGAACATGTACACGGGTCTGAGCTGTACATTTTTATGTGACAGATTTGTGTATTGACATACAGGTTGCATTAGCATCACTTTGTGACTTTAATATTTCAAAATGAATGAAAGGCTTTGTGACTTTACTACTTTAAAAAATGAATGAAAGGAATGAGTGCCCAATCTGCTCGAGCATGACAAAAAACTGGGACCGTCAAGGATCATCAAATGACTCACTCTGTATATTGAATGCACAGGCAAGTGTTGAAAAACCATACAAAATATTTTTGATGAAAGAGAAATCTCCTTTATGTTCCACCTCAGTTGGGAGTTAAAATATTTGTTCTATGTTTCTGTGTCATCACTTACACGAGCTGGTTGTGTTTCTCATGCTGCCATTAGAAGTGAAGAAAAAAAAACTGTCAAAGGAAGCATTCTTTGAGGTCATTACTTCCTTGTTTTTGTTTTGGTCATTTTACTTCTTTATATTTAAATCAAAACTGAGCCTGACATTCAGTAACTTTTACCCTCAATTTGATCAAATATAGAGTGTGGATTTGTCCCAAATGTAAAAGTAAATGTAATTCAAATATTAAAACTAAGCAATGAAATACCTTGTTGTGCATTAACAAGTGTCAGTTTTTCTCAACTGTTTTCTGTTTTCCTCAGATTATTAGATGTATACCACAGCAGACACAGGTCTCAAAGGTTAACATGCTGTAATTGGCCTTAACCTAACAACAAGCAATAATTGGTCAAATCAAAAATCCCCTTTTCCTGCAGCTAAGTGTTTTGCTTTACTAAACAGTGATGGAGTCGTCTGCTTTTAATTCTATTTACACAAAAGACTGTCTGCAGTGTAGTCAGTGGGCATGTTAATGTGCTTCTCTCAACATCTCAACAAAGGAAATTCTGTTTATGGTGGAGAATGTACTACTGGTGATTAGAAATAGCACTTACAATAACAGCTGCTCTGTCATATCAATACTGAACAAAACCTTAAACGGAACACTTTTGATTTGCCCCCATTTTTCATGAGCTGAATTCAAAGATCTCAGACTTTTTCTAAGTACACAAATGGTCTATTTCTCTCGAATATTATTCACAAATCTGTCCAAATCTGTGTTAGTGAGTACTTCTTCTTTGTCGAGATAATCCATCCACCTCACAGGTGTGGCATATCAAGATGCTGATTAGAGAGCATGATTATTGCACAAGTGCTGGCCACAATAAAAGGCCACTTTAAAATGTGCAGTTTTATCACAGCACAATGCCACAGATGTCCCATGTTTTGAGGAGCGTGCAGTTGGCATGCTGACTGCAGGAATGTCCACCAGAGCTGTTGCCCATAAATTCAATGTTCATTTCTCAACAATAAGCCGTCTCCAAAGGTGTTTCAGAGAAATTGGCAGTCCTTCCTGCCAGCCTCACAACTGCAGACCATGTGTCCCCCCACCAGCCCAGGACCTCCACATCCAGCATCTTCACCTCCAAGATCCTCTGAGACCAGCCACCCAGACAGCTGCTGCAACATTCGGTTTGCAGAACCAAAGAATTTCTGCACATACTGTCATAAAATATCTCTGGGAAGCTCATCGGGGTCTTGACCTGACTGTAGTTTGTCGTCGACTCGAGTGAGCAAAGGCTCACGTTCCATGGCATCTGCCACTTTGGAGAGGTGTTCTCTTCACAAATGGTTGTCACACCAGATACTGACTGGTTTTCCCCCTGAGAAACTGCACATTTTAGAGTTGTATTTTATTGTGGCCAGCCAAAGGCAGACCTGTGCAGTAATTGTGATATCTAATCAACTTCTTGATATGCCACACCTGTGAGGTGGATGGATAATCACTGCAAAGAAGAAGTGCTCACTGATTATAAAGCACAAAGCCTCACCACATATTCATATGAGCAAATGTGTAATGATGCACATACTGTAACTGTGACACCTTACAGAACACAACAACACATACCTAGTTAATGTCAGATAGTTCATGAAAATATAAAAAGAAAAAACTAATCAGGGACTGACTTCTATTTCAAATCCATTTTTTTATATAAATGTTTGTGTACTTGTGCCTTATGGAGACGATTGGTTTGGAATCACAGAAAGACTAAAAGACACAACTGTATGACTTAGAGCAAGAGCAATTTACTCAACACCAAAACAGGCCTGGAGACAGAGAACACTCAATATGGACATTGGATGTTCAAGTCTGACATGCTTCTGGAAAAGTACAGCATATGTAACTACGTATTGCGTGATTGATTGGGCGATGTTGTTTTAACCTTGCACTTGTTTGTGCTAAACGAGGACAGAGCTATAGATACTGTAATCACAGCTTCAGTGTGAAGAGGCCTCATAAGACACTCTGACCAGAAGACACAGTTCTAACAGAGATAGTCACGGATTAACGTACAGATCTTAAACTGGGTTATGGATACATATATGTTATATATAAATAATTCCCCAACAGTGCACCTGTGAAATACTTTTTATAGCGTGATTGTAAAGAGTCCTCCCTAGATCTTTTCATTAACATCTATAAAAAGGCCTGAAGGGAACAAGCACTCCACCTTGAGAGGATCTAATGCCCATCAAGCTTAACTGAGCGTAAACAAGAGTGAGGCTGGGGAAAAAAAAACACTGAATGGAAAGGCCACAGGAGCCAGACTGAGCACAATGGATATGTCAACAGCTGACCGAGGGTACTGCACAGACACTACAGATCTGAAGCCACATCAGCCATTGACCAGTTAAAATCCCAGGTTGTTTGTAGCTTTAAAATCATGTCAACAAGATCATGTTAGAAACAGCTTTGAAGGGGACAGGTGCACTTGTTTTACTGTTACTGCTTAAGTGTTTCAAAGTGACAGCAGGCAATTCATAAACCGACTGACTTCACTTTGCGTGAGCGAGGACTGGGAATGTTGTCATTTTTTGTTTAAATTTTCCTATTACAACAATGTAATTTGAATTTTGTGTTTTAACAGGTGCAGATCACCTTTATAACAACATTGAAAACATGATTGATTATGAAGATCTGTTGACTTTATGTCTCCCCTATAGTTTGTGTGGTAAGTGCAGTACTTTAGAGGGAAGTATTTGGACTTGTATGGAAGAACAGGGGTTGCGGTAACCTTTGTCAAGATAAATGTAATATTTCTGTTTCTCAAAATGAAGAAAACAGTATGTATTTTTTTTTTCAGGGAACCTTCATTTTCTCAATAGGGAAATACAAGCCTCTGAAGTTTAACAAAACCTATGTGAATCCAACCTGGGCATATGTTTTGGGCTGGTCCCTCGGTCTGTTCTGTGTCCTGCTGGTCCCTTTGTGGATTCTCTACAAACTCAAATATTAAGGACTGTTTGGCAGTTATGGCAACATTAGTACATTCATGTTCAATTATAGTGACAGTCAAACATTTATTCTTATACAAAGCACTTTATCTTTAATTAAGTAAAGATTTTTTTAACGTATATTTTAAAGAATAGGTTAAGTTCATACCGGACCAGGCCTCAAGACTTTTTAATCCTTCAAAGTCTTTGTGTCAAAAAAAATCTGAAATCTTATTTATGGACAGACTGGTGTCTTTAAGCCATTTTAAAACCCTTCTGAAAGAATTTATTCAAAGCCAATGTTCATGTTTTAATTAACTGTGTTTGTGAATGTGTGTGTGTCTTTGTATCTGACTGTATACTCTAAAACCTACTATACAGTAAGCCTTGTATTTATCTATTGTATTGTTGTATATCAACAGAGCACTATGGAAAAGAGAGTGTTCTCTCATTGAGTCTTCCCTGTATAAATAAAGCAGCAGTAAGTGTAAAAGGAAACCTTACATGTAAGGTAATATTTTACACAAGCCGAAGCTTGACACTAATGACACTTAAAAATGTGACAAGTTCGCACGAGACATTATGCTTTTTCTCTGGGGAGACGTTTGTGCCAGTGGCTATTAAGATTTCACACGCTGGTTCATATGTTTTCAACTGTTTTTTCCCACCATTCTAGCATTGCTAAATGAGTACATATTACACCAATGTACAAAGAGTAAAACAAGACTCAGAAGAGTCCAATCACACAACAGTGAGGGAGACAAAAATGGTTAGTTCACTTTAAACTCAATTTTAAAAGCACCCATACCAAAAGGACTTGCGTAATATACAATTGAGGAGATGTCAATTGATAAACCTTTATATTTGAAATTTGGTATTTCAAAGGAAGTGACACGGCAGTGACAGTGTTTTTTCATCATTTTTTGTTGTTACAAATATATGTGTCTTTATTCAGTGTTGGAAGACAATCACAAGAAACTCATGAACCTATCATTTTCAGACTATATTTTTTTAAATAACTGAACTCCTCTGTATGGAAACCTTTTTGCAAATGGTCAGCATGTTGCCAAAATTTTAATGAAAAAGCTATCATGGTGGCACTTATTTTTGTTTTGAGAATTGAGTATTAAGTATTTGCTTGCATAATGTACATTAAATGTTAGCTAAAGCACAGAGACCTTAAGCATCCTGATGAGACGGAGCAGATTTTCCTTTTCAGTAAATCACCAAAGATACACACACTGTGACTGAATACAGTTCTTCATCAATGAAGGGCATCTGCTCAAGCGCATTCAGACCCTGGCCTCGTCCAATTGAGTTTACTGTTTTTAAATCACAATAACAACAGAAACTACACAAATGACTCTGATCATAAGTTCTTAATACTGTGTATTGCCTTTAACATCAGCGACAGCTTGAAGTCTTTTGTGGTAGTTGATGAGTTTCTTTATTTTCTCAGATGGTAAACCTGCTCATTCTTTTTGGCAAAAAGCCTCCTGTTCCTCTAAATTCTTGGGCTGTTTTGCATAAAACGCAATTTCCATCTCTGTGTAACATGTTACGTGGTCTGACTAACAATAAAGTTTATTTAAACTTAAACTCTGTCACTGTTTGTGTGATGCTCTACAAAAATTACTAAAACATGTCATTTTTGAGGTGCTTTAAGCTGAATATCACCAGAAAAAATAGACCATGGTAAAATGTTAAATCAGGAGTAGGACACACCGTTGGAGTTTGTCTTAATACAGAGGTGGATCATTGTTGAGGGACAGGTGGCAAAATGGGCCCTCATTAAACCTTGGTCTATTGCAACTAAAAGAATAAAATAACATTTAAAACTAAGAATAAGTATAGAATCAAAGTAGCCTAAAGTTTCAGTGTCACATTTTTGCCTATCACAATAGACCTATATGTAATAGTTCATTTTATATTACATTATGTTTATATTGCTGATGACAAAATAGTTGTTACAGATGTAGATGAACCAATCTTTTGCAACTACATGTGCTGAAACATGCTATTTCTTATGTCATACTAGAATAAAACTCCAGTGAAAGATTGAATGAGGCCTGGTCTGAAATTAAATAGGCCAAAAAAGGAGGAGCAAGTTTCATTTTCATGTTTTACTTTTGAGCCTCTGCGTAGCTCTCTGCACAATATCAAAAAAAATCTTCAGCAGGACTAACTTTATAAAGGGCTTGTGATGCTCGGATGCATAACAGGAGGTTGCACAATCCCTGTTATGCAGCTGTTGTGAAACTACACTGAACTTTAGTTTTGCTTTCGGTGTTTTTCTGCCATTCACCTTGTCAGGTTGACACCTACTTACTGTGCATAATTAAAACTACACATTCCTGTCTAGGACTGCAATTCATAAATATTGAATTTTACATTAACCCTTACCAAGAATTTTGTCATAGTAAGTGTCTATTCCAAATACCAAATACTACAGATCTATTTAGAATCTCTAAATAGCCTATGTCACATTAATAAAAATAAAAAAGCATCTACTATTACACAGTATCCAGTATCATGTCCTATTTGACATTAAAACATAAAAGCCATAATGATTTTAAATATATTTTAAGGAATTTGAAATTGGCAAGAACCTTTTTGAAAGTTGGAATTTATAATAAAACCATGTTTAACCATTAAACTCCGTCCTCACTACTATATCATAAGAAATCATATCTATCAATATTAATTCAACATTTACCACTTAGAACACAAAACATTAAATTAAAAGCTTGTAATAAACTAGTCTCTGCATTGTCCTTCGGCTCTGACACATCCTCGTGTCTCCTCCTCGTCAGAAGATCAGATCAGTCTAGAGCCGGTTGACACTAAGTCTTGCTGCCTTGATGTCAGTCACTCAAATGGCAGCTCAGGTACCTTTATGTTGTTATAAACCTCCCCACCACCCTCCCAACACAAATTAATTCAAATTGGTTACGTTGTAGACTATTTTGTAACATGGCAGGTGCTTGTGTCTGTGTCAAAGCACCCTCTGACCTCTGGGCGACTTCTGTTCCCGTTGTGCACCATATATGATCACTCCTATGCTGTTTCATTTCACTGAGATTCCCCCATGCCCCTAAACCATCAAAAGACCAGTGGGTGTCTGTAGGAATCTGGGCAGATGTGGTGGTGGGACAGAGACCGTTCTCGTGACAGTGGTCCCCATGAACTCTGTCACCACTGTCCCACAAATTAATTCTTTATCAAATTCCAGGCTAAAGCAGTGACGTTTAGGGTATTTTGTCAAATGTCAAAATGGATCAAATTTGACCCAAACGGTATGTAAGGGTTAAAGACAATTGCTAAATCTTTCCAAATCTTTAAATTTAAAAAATGTAAGGCTTTTTACAGAAATATCATAAACTCAACATAAAAGTAAAGAAATTATCAAAACGACCTATGTTACTCACAGTTGCTGGGATGAAAAGGCTATGTTTGATCCAAGCGTAGGCTTACATGTCATGCAGTGATTTAAGAGTGACAGGTTAATAGTTCAGGTAATGTTCAGAGGTGTTAGGGCAAATTTTTGACTTTTTAATTGTTCTTGTAAAATTACCACATTAAAAACTATCTCCAATGGGAAATTAATCATGCAATGTCCCTCCTCCCTCCCAAAGTCATTAATTATGAAGATAAAAGCTTTGGAGCACATCTCTGGTCCCCCCTTGTGGAGAAAAAAAAGCCTACTTCTGACTAATCTGACAAGTTAGGTAAGCACTATAAATGTGAACCAGAGGTACCCCCTTTGCAGACACTTAGATGTGAACTCAGCATCAATGCACACTTGGCACTGCAGCATACCCAGCTCGCTGCCATGGCTAATGTCCTTCTTACAAAACATTCACTTTCATCTGAGGAGCGAGGCAAATGGGGCAGCAAAACGGAGTTTATCCTGTCTGTCGCTGGTGCCATAATTGGACTTGGAAATGTGTGGAGGTTTCCGTATCTATGCTACAAAAACGGGGGAGGTGAGTATTTAGTGGAAGTAGTGTAGCTCACTGAAGTGAAGTCTGGAGTCAGATTTAACTTGAACTTACTAGGCTAATGTTTGTTATCAAAACTGATGAACTGCATTTCCCATAAATTATAAATGTTAAAATTAGGCCTAGATATTTAAACGTTTTGTAAAATTGTTTTTAGGTTTAGATCAAACATTGGTTTATTAATAAAACTCTATTGTTTTGTTCAAAGTATAATAACCCTTGATCTTACACTTTAAATTTAAAAGTATAGTGGAGGTGTAAACATGAAAAAAAGTGTGTGCACCCTTCTCTCATTGCTTCACAGCTGATGATGAACGCTCTGACAGGTTTTTCGGAGCTGTGAAAATATTGTGGTGCATGTCTTTGTACAAAAAGCCGAGCCACATTCTTTACTAAATCCCTCAAATGTCTCTTGATTGAACACTTTGTTCAAGTTGACTCAAAGGTAAGACAACAGTAATGTTTTATTTCATATGGTCCATGGTTAAAACATCTATTTTCTAAATTTTTCAACTCCAGACTATGTCAGTCTGACTTTTATCACCCCTGTAACATCTTCCATTTGTGTTTTGTTTTTCTGATTGTGGTAAGCAGGCCTTGTACTAAGTCACAGTCTGTTCCCATTAACCTTGGCCTAACAATTAGATTTTTATTAGTCTACATTTGGAACAATAACCCATATTACAGATTGTCTGTTTATTTGTTTATATTGTTCTTTAAATTTTATTACACGGGCCTCGAGCAGTACTGCCTCATCAAAAGCAATCTGGTGTTTATATTCTAGTATTTCTAAATAAAGAAATGAATAATTTTACTGTCATGGTTGTAGTCAGGTGTGTGTGTAATATTTGCAGGCGCGTTCTTCATCCCTTACGTCTTGTTCCTGGTGACGTGTGGCATCCCGCTGTTCATACTGGAGACAGCACTGGGCCAGTACACAAGTCAAGGTGGCATCATGTGTTGGAGAAAGGTCTGCCCTTTGTTTGAAGGTGAAGAAAGCACTTACCAGATCTCATCATATTAGGGATGAAAATCTTCTGAAAATCTATCAACAGTTTTTTTGTTATTCTAAGGTTTGGGATATGCAAGCCAAATTATAATATTTTATGGATGCATCAGCTACATTGTGATACTAGCCTGGGCCTTTCTCTACTTATTCTCATCCTTTTCTGGAGAGTTGCCATGGGCGAGCTGTAATAACACATGGAATACAGGTAAATGAGTGTAAATGTTAGTCTCATTTTAACACTGTGTAGACTATTGTATAGCTCTTTATGAATTCTGGTGGATGTTGTGTTTCAGATGCTTGTGTGGTTTTAAATGACTACAATAGCTCAAGTAACAGAACATCGTCATCCTCAGTCATAGAGTTTTGGCAGTAAGTACAATTTATTTCTGTGTTATTTTGTCTTTTTGGTCCTTATAGACAGTGCCAGTGTAGATTGACAGGAAAGAGGGGTGAACATGAAACAAACTAGTCAGATACAAACCTGGACAGATCTGTTCTTATTTATTATTATTTATTTATTTATTTATTTATTTATTTAGAAGTTCATGTCAGGCAAGTAATTAAATGCCACACATAAATAATATAGCGAGTTTATTTAAAGTGTTGAGGTCTGATAAATTGCTGTGGGAATTGTGTGCAATGGCTATTTCATAAAACTTTTGGCATTACTGGTGTTACTGAACGACTTTGGTGTTTGGTGATATAATTACTAAAATTATGAAATACCTGTTTTTGATTAGTGATCTTTAGAAATAATCTTATAGGTATGTCTTTATTAGTTAACTTGACCAGTAATCCTGACGTTGCATAACTGTTGCTCTAGGCGACGTGTGCTCAATATCTCCACTGGCATAGAGGATTTGGGGAAAATCCAGTGGGAGCTTTGCTTGTGTCTTCTACTTTCGTGGATTATCTGCTACTTCTGTGTCTGGAAGGGAGTACGGTCTACTGGAAAAGTAAGAACTCAGCTGGAGATAAAAAAATTGTCTGGGAATTTTACTAGTGGACAATTCCCAGACATATTCAAATATATTCATCTCACCAACATTGTGGTTGCATAGGTTTAAACATTTAGTTGTGATGTTTAAATACTGACTGGCACTTCTTCCTGGACCTTTCAATGTCTGACATAATTAATTCTGGCAATATGTATATCGATGTCATATGGTCTTAATTCAATCACTTTAAAAACAGAAATGATCATGGTTCAGTATGTTTTATTGTTAACCAAAGATATGTACCCACTCCCCTGCCTCAAGCAGAACATTGCATGAGTAATGGTTATTTTATTAAGGTGTGAAACACGGCTACATGCCAGCCCTCTGATACGTGCATGAGCAAGATTTTTCAAGAATACTGAGAAATTTCTGCCTAATTTGATTTTTAGAATTGTGTTTTACCCAGGCCACCTACTTTACAGCGACCTTCCCTTTTGTCATATTATTTGTGCTGCTTATCAGAGGCATGACTCTTCCTGGAGCCTATCATGGCATTAAGTATTATCTATACCCCAATCCTGCCCGGCTCACTGACCCACAGGTTTGATCAAAATGTAATAATACATCAACACAGGATTTTGAAGTTTGAAGAGATAATGTCAGCTGTGGTTTGTAGGTGTGGATGGATGCTGGAACTCAAATATTTTATTCCTATACCATTTGTCTTGGATGTCTTACTACACTTGGTAGCTACAACAAGTACAACAACAACTGTTACAGGTGAGAGTTACTCATTCATTTTGTATAAAAAAAGATTTCAAATAAGAACAATGACTGTCTAGACACTGCTTCCCTTTTAAGTAATGTGGCAACCAATTTAATCACAAGCCAAAACAGTGATAAAATCAAACCTGTCAGATCAGACAGCTTCCCAACTGACTTTGCAGTTTTTCCTTTGGTCTTGAAACAGTAGATGCAGATAATTATATACAAATAATTATAGTATATTTGTGATTTGCAGAGACTCCTTTTACCTTTGTCTGCTAAACAGCGGAACCAGCTTCATTTCTGGCTTTGCCATTTTTTCTATTCTGGGATACATGTCACAGAAGCAGGGCATAGATATTTCATCAGTCGCTGAGTCAGGTATGGGCTAATGTAGCCTACATTTAATTGCAGCAAATTATATAGTATTGTCTTTTTGAATAAAATAGATGTTGGTATCACTCTGCAGGTCCCGGTCTTGTCTTCATAGTCTATCCACAAGCTGTAACCCTTCTGCCCTGGCCTCAAGTCTGGTCTGTGTGCTTCTTCGCCATGATTATCTTACTAGGTATCGACGGCCAGGTGAGATGCATACTTCCATTTATTTTGAAGTAATTCTTTGCCAATTTCTGTTAACTCTTCTAATGTTTTTGGTTATTCTACAGTTTGTTGGACTGGAGAGCATTGTGACATCTTTTACAGATGTCTTCCCAGCCCAGATCAGGAAAGGATATCGCAGGGAGCTTCTACTGTTTCTGATCTGTGCTTTTTGCTTTTTGGTTGGCCTGTTACTGGTGACAGAGGTGAACTGAATGCATGAATCAATGCGCATATATTCGGACATTGACTGATTTTTATTGTTATTCTTCAGGCTGGGGCATACATTCTGCAGATCTTTGACCATTATGTCTGCAGTGGACCCTCTTTACTTTTGATGGCAATTTTACAATCAGTGGTTATTGGTTGGCTTTATGGTAAGACAACATAAATGTCACCGTGTAAATTATTGATTGCTACATAGTAAACAAACTGAAAGACAAATTTCACACAATCACAAACCTCTGAGGCAGTTTGCTTGCTTTTACTTACGAAAAGCAGTAAGGGATTTTTTGTGAATAAAAAAACATTTGAAATGAGTCATTTCTTGTTACAAGTTCTTGTTACAATATGAATATTGCTAAATAAATCCATAGTAGTTTTGCCTTCTATAGCTAAAAGAGAAACATTATCAAATTAAAATGTATTTGAGTCTGAAATGGGACAAGAATCTGAAATGGGACCCTAAATCTACAACAGTATTAACCAAAAGTCTATTTGTTTTACCTTACAGGCGCTCAACGCTTTGCAGACAATATTGAGGATATGATAGGATACCAACCTTTAGCACTGGTCAAGTATTGCTGGATGTACTCCACCCCTGTCATCTGCAGTGTAAATCTTTAAATCTAAATAGAAAAAAAATATATTTTTATGTATGGGGTTCAGATGCTGTGTTTTTATGTATATTGTTTTCAGTATATACATTGCCATTGTTTTAGGGGACATTTATATTTTTGATGTTGAGATACACCCCTCTGCGGTTCAACAACACATACGTGTATCCTTGGTGGGCATACGGGATTGGCTGGTTTCTTGCAACATCTTCTCTTTCCATGATCCCAGTCATCATGATTTGGAAACTTGCCAATGGAAAAGGTAGTCTCCAGCAGGTCAGTATGTCACTATGATTTAACTGATATGACGCTGAAAGGACAATGTATTGAATCCTCTTTGGTATAAATAATGAATTGAATCTCATTTACATCTTTCCTTAGCGGTTCAAAAAAATCATGCAGCCTTCAGATGATCTTCCAGTGATGGCAAAAGAAATGGCTCGTCTTAGCGCCTCAGATCCTGTCTCCAAGGATCGATAAATAGCGGGATGAAATATTTTGTTTTGTATTTTTACACAACACAGTATTATAAACTACTTTAAACATGCAAACGGTAGAAAATCCTTTGAGGGGTTTAAGTTTACAGCTTGGTGTTATAGAAGGAAAGAATTTTAACTTAAATACCTCCAAATGTTAAGGACTATTTGAACATTAACAGTGGTCTTTATTTTTGACAATTATGGAGTATGTTAGACTACTTTTGATAGGTCTGATCATTTAGATTTTTGTGGTGACTGGGACTCATGTTAAGTGGTATGTTTGTCTCACTAAACAGGTACTTAAGTTCTTAATCATTGTGGCCTTTGATACCTGGTATAGTCTTTCAGCATATTTTCATTAGTAAGTCTTCATTGCAATTTAAACAAATTGCTTGTAGTGATATTAAAACACACTGACCACTTTCAGCTTTTATTTTGATGTTTTTTTCTACAAATATAATTTTATTTCTTTTGAAAAATTCTTTATTAAATGTCAAATATCTATATTTTCTATTGACCTACCATAATGATATGTATAACAGAGCTATGAACATTTTCACTTTTTGTATTTAAAGGTAATCTCATTTCTGAAACTTTACTACTTTAAATAAACTCAACTTTACCGGTTAAAAGCATAATACATGTTTTGTACTCACTTTGATAGTCACAAAGAGTGAATCTGTGTTTTTGTAATGATACATATACATTAAATATGAAACAGATGTTAAAACATTTACCAATTTATTTAAAAAAAGTGAAAAATTGAAAAAGAAAAGTTTAAGAAGATACAGTGGCTCTAACTATTTTGATATCATCAGCTGGTCTGTCTTGACTGTTTGTCTCCACCATCCCAATGCGGTTTAGAACTCCCATCCCCTGGCACACTCTGCCAAAAATAGTGTGCTTTCCATCCAGCCACTGTGTTGGGGCCAGAGTAAGAAAAAACTGACTACCATTAGTGTCTGGACCTGCATTGGCCATAGCCAAAATACCAGCACCTAAAAGACATAATAAATTTTAGTATTTTTTTTATAAATTACACAGAGATATTGTTAACAAAATGTTCAATCAGAAAATTTACTAAAACGACTTTCATTTATTTATTATTGAGTTGAAATATTTCTGTGTATTTAGTAGACTTAATACCTAATGAAGGAGATTATGAAAGCAGCATTTACATTTGAATAAACTTACCAGTAAATTTAAGCTCAAGATTTAATTCATCTTCAAACTGTTTGCCAAATATAGAGGCACCACCTCGCCCTGAAAGCAGATCAACAATTAACTAGATTCATTCATGTTTTTAGTAAAAATAATCTCTAATTATTTAAAGTTCACCTGTTGCCGTGGGGTCTCCACCTTGCACCATGAAGTCTTTGATTATCCTGTGAAACTTGGTATTGTTATAGTAGCCTCTTCTGGATAGTTCTGCGAAGTTCTTGCAGGTTTTTGGAGCATGGTTCCAATACAGCTCCACCACCATTGTTCCCATCCTGAAAACATTTTGTACCAATTTTCACTAAAACAACGCATAATTACACAAGATGTACGTTTACACTACGATGTGAACCCTTATTATTTTTGCGTGAAGAACTGCTCTCCAATAATAAAATAACCACGGTGCTAATTGCCGTTGCTAGCAAAGTACGGAACACTTTCTCCACTTACGTCGTCTCCAAAGCCACTGTGGCTGGCTGCCATGTGTCTGGAGGAATCCCTGACATGGTTTCTACTTTAAATCAGCCTTACGTACGTCCACTTTAATAAAAGGCACACAGTTTTCCAAAAATACTAGCTTCTTTCATTCATATTAGTCCATTTCGAACAGAGCGTCTTCCTCGCTGGCTGCCGCGCATTTGCTCTGTAGGTTACAGATGACCGCACCAATACACTGCCCTCTATCGGACAGAACTATAAATGGCTACCTGAAAAAATAAATACCCCTATTACCCATAGATAGTAAATAAAATAATGCAAATAGTGTGTTTGAGCCTTGATATATTGTATATCTGGATCTTTTTTTAAAGCATAAAGCAAAGCCAGTAAAAATAAATTTAAAATTCTACCTTAATTGTATTATAATTAACATCGAATTCTAAATGACCGTACTCGATGTAATTTTGATGGGTAAAAGTTGTTAGCTCGGCTAAATAGCTAAGTAATGCTATATATTTAGCCGTGTAAGAGACCTCAAAACCACCCATAAAACCAAGAAAATAGTATTACTCACCGAAAAACTGAAGACCACACTTCTTGGGGGGTCTGTTAGTACAGCCAACAGCACAGCAAGCCATTTACACAACTTTCTTCTTAAATACTCAGAGAACAGCCGAGGGTAAAGAAGCCTGACACACTGATCGCCTAACATGCGCCAAGCCAGCAAGTATCACGGAGGAGCTAACTAGCCACTTGTTAGCCAGCTAGCCACACGACGTGCGCAAGGCTCGGTGATTGACACATGCGAGTCAAGATAACCACACCCACAATTATGCACAAAACTAAACTTTTCAGATAGCATAAACGGACGTAATAATCAAAAATTCACCCCCCCCCCCAGAGTTGTCACATGGTAAAAACTTAGCTCTAGAGACAGGAGCCATCTTTTGTACCAGGCTGTAAACATGTTTTTTACACCCGTAAAGTCGCCATTGGGTTTCTCCTTATATTTCCGCTTTTGGAGCCTGCCCTCTGGTGGACGGCGGTATATTGCCGTATTTTGATGTATTTTGACGTATGGCGGCGCCCTTACGCAGGGACCGTTTAGGAGGTTCCATCTTAGACGCTTGCTATTACCTCAAAGTAAAAAGATAAAGATAGAAAATGCAAAACAGTGCAGAAAAAGTATTAACCAATTTGAAGAAGTCTTACGTTCATATTGTTTTACTTTTCCACTTTAAACTATGGCCTATTCTATGCATCTCACAAACAAGGTAAGACAAATCTTACAATTCTAGCTCTTTGTTTTCTTTATGGTCAATTGAATTAAAATATACAGTTATTTCTTTTTTAATTCATTATGTTAAATCATGATATGTTTTAGACTCGTGCCATTAAAGAGTAACTAAACCCTAAAACAACTTTTTTTAGGTAATGATCTGTATAAATGGGGCCTTATTAGTGCTGTCCATTGATCTGACTAAAAGTTTTGACAATTGAGTATAAAGTATATTAATTTTAAAAAATATGGTGTAAAACCGTCTAAGTGCTGCCCCCTTCAGGTTGAACGATAATTATTGTAGTTGCTAAAACTGTGACGTATACTGGCTCGACTAACGGCTCACGACCCATGACCCTGGCACGTCACCCTTGGCATTGTTTACTCCTGGTATAAAAACATCTTGTTCTGTCAAAACCCGTAGCCAGTCAGCGTTTAATTAGCATCTAGTTAGCATAGCCATTTATATAGATATTTAGATTATTTCTCATAGCCTAGATAATTAAATAGCATAGCAGTTAGTTCTTAGTGTAGTATTGTTATAAGCATAGTTAGTTAGTGGCACAGTATTGCATCAGTTAGGATAGCTTTAGGTTAGCATAGATTTTTTTTTTTTGCATTAGAGCTGTGTATTTAGTGTGGTTGTTAGAATGGGGCGTAGGTGTAGTGTGGCTGGTTGCAACAGCACTGTTGGACGGCATAGCTTTCCAGCAGACTTAGAAATTAGGAATAAGTGGTTACATGCACTTGGCCTGGGAGACCGAGAGTTACCGCTGAGAGCTGGAGTGTGCAACCTGCATTTTACACGGGATTGCTTCTCTAACGCAATGGAGGTGGAAATGGGCTTCTCCAAAATGCTCACGCTAAAAAGCACTGCAGTGCCAAACACTGCTCCTCTTGCACGGACTCCACCACTGCAGCAGTGTCTTCAGGTAAGTGAGCATATATTTATATATATATATATATATATATATATATATATATATATATATATATATATATATATTTATCCTATTAAACTAAAATTAATTCATCAGTTTGTCATATTGCTAGTTAGATACAGTATGCTAAACGTTAGCTTCAGCTTCAGATACCGTGGCGCTAACGGGTCTGTCGCAGACTTGTGTAGATACTCCCTTGTTTCTCAGCACACACATATATCTAGCATTACTATGTTATTACTCAATATTACGTTAGTCTTTTCTCATACTTTGCTGTACCTGTATCAGTGATGCAGCACTAAAGAAGCTTTATTTTTGTGACTTTGGACTTGGCCAAACATACGTCTCTTGACTCGTGTGTTCTAACAGGGGGCATTTTTACGCTGTCTTGGATAGCTGTGTTGGACTTGTGCGTTTTGTGTAAAGCTTGCTCATTTAATTAAAAGCAGAAAAAATGCGCACTATTGTTGTAAATTGCATATTGCTGCTCCACGAGGCTATATGTGACTGTTTGTGTTTGGCCATGTCTTATTTGAGATTCTTCGCTTTGTGAGAACATTTGTGTCACTAATATTTATTTATTGCATTGTAAAATATATGAAATAATTGAATTTAGGACTAATTTTAGATGACCAGAGAAATTGGGTGCCAGACAGAACCAGTCAGCTCCAGATCTGCAGGTGTGCAGGCTAAGGTGAAGCCTATCAGGAGAAGCAAATGTGAGTTTGAATACTATTGTATTGTACTGTACTATCATATAGTCAAGATGATTTAATGTTGTTTTGCACTTTTAATGCTTATTGATAACAAATTTATTATAATTTGCGCAGCCACCCAGGCCAGAATGCCTAACAGGAGTGTGTGGTGTGACACAGGCACACTGATGGAGTCTTTCACAGAGTGTCCCAGGGCAACCTCTACACCAATAAAGAGGAAAAGAAGTGACGTGTCCACTGATGACTCAAGCTACTATCCAGATGGAAGTGAGAGCACTATGGACTGTACCAGGTAATCTGTTTAGTCTCATTAGGTTTTTCAGTTATATTTGACTGTTTCTAAAAAACTTTTTTATTTTCTTTACTTTTACATAGCGTCTTCAATGAAGTGTTACCACACAAACTTACTAAGTACATAGTTTATGAAGATAAATTGCTGGAGCTTTTTAGAAAATGCCCTGTCTGCAGCTGGAGTTGTGCTGTTTCACAATCAACCATTGGCATACTTCTCCAAGTCAAACAGCACTGTGCTCACTGCGAGTATTCCAGGGACTGGTCGAGCCAGCCAACGGTAAACAATATACCAGCGGGAAACCTACAGCTTTGTGCAGCTATTCTGTTCACTGGCTCATCATTTTGCCAGACATCAAAGGTGAGAGATAATATATGGTGCCCTTATGTTTGCACACCAAGTCATTTTATGAAGATGTCTGTTTTTTTTCTTTAGTTCTTAGATGCTTTCAAAATCAAGGGAATCTCTGAGCAGTACTTCCACAAGCATCAGGCCAGACTCCTTATTCCCACAATAAACTGGCAGTGGACGATTGAGCAGGATATCCTAATTGAAAACACCATTGCTGCTGGGGCTGTGACTCTTGGTGGGGACATGAGCTGATTCACCCGGTAATAAATAACTTTTTTATGTACATACATACATACAGCAGCTGCTGCTGCTGCTACCGGGCTTTGTTGACTAAAGTGCAAATAACAATTGTAGGACATTCAGCAAAATATGGCAGCTATACAATGATGGATCTCAAAGCCAATGTGGTCATAGACATCCAACTAGTCCAGGTACTACACAATGAAGTATTTTGTTATGTGAAAAACTATATACTGCGCATTGCTCTAAAGTACTTTTGAGTTTACAGAGCAATAAAGTCGGAAACAGCCAACGAATGGAGAAGGAAGGATTTGTAAGAAGCCTGTCTCTTCTTGAGCAAAGAGGTGTCGTGGGCCAGTCCTTGGTGACCGACCGACATTCAGGTGTACAGAAGTTCATGAGGGAGCAAAAAAAGGACATTAGACACTTCTTTTACACTTGGCATATGGGAAAGGGTTTTGTGTGTGTGTGTATATATGTGTGTGTGTGTGTGTGTGTGTGTGTGTGTGTGTGTGTGTGTATGTGTGTATGTGTGTATATTGCTACATGTTTACTTTGAGTTTTATAGCTGATTTACAGAATTGTGTAGTGTGTAAGTCCAATTATAAATGCTTCTTTAGAAGTCCTTTATTTTATTTTTATTTTATTTATAAAAAAATATATTCAAAAATCCAGTGGGGGAAGAAAACCTCTGTATGGTCCTTCTTCAGGAAACTCTTCCCTGATCCTGGTCACATCGCAGGAAGGTATGACCACTCTTACGTGTTGGCCAAGGTACCCCCAGCACCACCTCACGACATTGCGATAAGCAGAGGAGGTGCACGTGTATGTTGAAGTGGAGGGTAAAAAAAAAATAAAATGATTTATAATAATATTGATCTTTTCATACTGGAACTAACATGTTTGTAAGTGTATCTTCCATTTCACCAAATAACTGGAGATAAGTGCCATATACAGCTTGTAATACATAGGGGTTTAGAGCTACTGGCTCAAAGCCTGGATGGGCTGTTATGCAGTCTACTCCACCAATCTGGTGACACCTATGCATTACCTATAATATGAGAATGCTTACTTTTACTTTACTTTGTTAGGATGATTTATTTATTATTTGATATGCGAGGATTGTGGGTTTTGTGTCGATTACTTAGTAAATGAATTAAGTGTACTGAACAATCTGGGTCTTGTGATATTTCATAGCTATACCTTGGGTATCTCCCTACAACAGACATTCTCTCCCGGGGACAGTGAGCTGCAGTGCCCACAGGTGCACCTGTTGAGACAATCATTTCTATCTAGATTTCAAATATTTTTTTGCTTAATTATTAACACATTAACAATTTTTAAAAGTTCGTTAGCCTTTGCTGAGCATTAGCCTAAATTAGCCATAATGCTAATTTTTACCACTCCGACACTGGCCCCATTCTCTCTTGCGCTGCTGCTTCGATAGCATTGCCGGTATCTGGGCCCGCGACTTGAGCCAGCGGCTCGAATTGATAAGGCTCTGGCCCTGTCTGTAATGACAATTCACCCTCCTCCTCTTCGGGTGAAGGAGGGGGAGAGAAGTCCTAAACTTCAAATTTTTTTTTTTTTAAATTCAACAATTGCACATTTTACATGAACATTCATCTCCTTTATAAAAATAATACATTGTGCAGTTTCCAACATTGCAAGTTTTTTTTTATAACACAAACAAAACCATAAAGAAAGACTCACATCATCACATTTTGCCAGGGGAAGTATAAATTTACAAAAATATATCAAATTGTTTAGTCCTCCACTTCAAATGACCGCTCTGTTGCAAAGCTACTTGCGTCACTCCAGTCACTCTACATCTTTGCACTTCTCACATCTGAGCTGTCAATCAATCCGCATCTGTCTCCGCCCACTTTTCCAGCATTTTTCAAATATTGCCAGTATGCGGAATTCGGTTCTGACCAGGGGTTTAGTTGCACTTTAAAGCATAATTGCTTTGTTGATACAGATACAATACTTTGTCACCGCTAGTTTAACCCCGCTTGAACAGAAGCAGCATTTTCTTCTGCCAACAGTCCTGAGATTAATCAATTGAGGAGCTCTAATCCAATTTGAGCCGTAGCTTGTCTGTTAACAGCACTTCTAAAGCTTACAGCTAGGTCAGGGTGTCTTTGTGAGCAGCCTACGAGGAAGAGACAGGTATGTTATAGTGTTTTAGATCATGTGAAAAAAAAAAACAGTGAAAGTCAAGTTGTTTTTTACTTTCTTTCTATTGGTTTTATGGCTGACTTTAAGCATGTAGAGGGCCTTAATGGTAGATTTGTTGTTGCTCCTCAAGGTCAACATCATGTCCATTCTCAACATTCATGCCCGGGAGATCTTTGATTCCCGTGGAAACCCCACTGTCGAGGTTGACCTCTCCACTGAAAAAGGTAAGTAGAAATGTGTGTTTTATGCATTGTTGTAGAGTAGATGAAAATATTTGAGAATATGTAAATTAATTAACTAACTGTGGTGGGGAATTTACCTCTTCTGCTTCCAGGTTTGTTTAGGGCTGCTGTACCGAGTGGAGCTTCAACAGGTATTTACGAAGCCTTGGAGCTCAGGGATAATGACAAGTCTCGCTATCTTGGAAAAGGTTTGTATACCTTGTTTATGACTTGATCATCGTAGAGCTCGAAGGGTGTTTTGTTGTTTTAGATTAGATTAGATTAGACATTATTGATTCCCACAATGGGGAAATTCACATGTGACAACAGTTCACCTACAAAAATTGTGTAGGAAAATATACAAGTGAGAACATTCAGTAAAAAATATATGCAGGCTTTAGAACAGATTTAAATATAGAATAAAAATATAAAGAAACTTTTAAAGGTGCAACCAGGTAAATTACAAATACAATAAAAGAGCACTCTACACACAGTTGAATAACATGGGGAAACATAAAGCACAGGTCAAGAGTTGTAAAGTCTAATGGCATTTGGTAAGAAGGATCTGCGGAAGCGCTCCTTCCTGCTTTTGAATTAACTCCCGTTTCGATAAACTATTCTTTTACTGTCCCTTTTCGTTTTTTTCTATGTCAAATATGTTGCCTGCTATATGCTTGGACCAGGAATAATACTGAGCATTTATGTTAGTTAGTAATCAGTTGCACGCATCATGGTTACTGTATTTTTTTATATCGAGATATACATAGTCTTGAAATAATTAGAATATATGGGCTCATTGTCAGATGATGATGTACGTCACAGACACAGTGCACCTGGTTTACCATAAACTCTGAGGGTGTCTTACCATCTCATCAGATCATCACAACTCTCTATAGTATATATATAATAGTATAATATGTATCTTATATGTAAGATACATATTATCCTAAATAGTTTCATGATTTATTCTAACTTCTTTATCACAGGAGTCTCACAAGCTGTACAAAACATCAATTCAATTATTGTACCTCTACTTGTGGGCCAAGTAAGAACAATTTCCTATATTTCTTCTATATCCTTTTTACCGGGTTCATCTCCACCCACTGACCAATTACCAACTGAAATATTCCCTTTATATTTAGAATGTATCTGTGGTTGAACAAGAGGCTATTGACCAGATGATGATTACCCTGGATGGCACTGAAAACAAATGTAAGAAACCTTGCTTATACTTTAGACTGGATCTTGGCTCCTTTGGTAATTTTAATGGCCTGCATTATTTTTAACAGCCAAGTTGGGAGCCAATGCCATTCTGGGTGTGTCACTGGCTGTATGCAAGGCTGGTGCAGCAGAGAAAGGTGTCCCCCTCTACCGTCACATTGCTGACCTGGCGGGAAACCCAGAAGTTATTTTGCCTGTGCCGGTAGGAGTTAATATTAGGTTCCAATCTATGACTTAGTCCAAAAGTTGTTATGTTTTTTTATTGACATGGTAACAAACTACGGTATGTTTTTCATCCACCAGGCTTTCAATGTGATCAATGGAGGATCCCATGCAGGTAACAAACTAGCCATGCAAGAATTCATGATCCTGCCCATTGGTGCTACAACATTTAAAGAGGCCATGCGCATTGGAGCAGAGGTCTACCATAATCTCAAAAACGTCATCAAGAGGAAATATGGTCAGGATGCTACCAATGTGGGGGATGAAGGTGGCTTTGCTCCAAATATACTGGAGAACCAGGAGGGTATTTATGACATAACTTTGCATTTCTACACATTTGTAGAAAGTTCTAGAATTTGTATTATAATAAATTTACTGTATTTAATCCTGCAGCCCTAGAGTTGCTTAAGGAGGCCATCGCCAAAGCAGGGTACACTAATGAGGTTGTGATTGGCATGGATGTGGCAGCCTCTGAGTTCTACAGGGAGGGAAAGTATGACCTGGACTTCAAATCTCCGGATGATCCAAGCCGTTACATCACTCCTGATGAACTCGCTGAGCTCTACAAGAGCTTTGTCAAAGATTATCCAGGTACGTTCATGACTCGAAAATGTATGTAATGAAAAAATGTAGTTACAGCAGGAGAGGGATATTAGCACAACTTACACATTAACAGTTACCACAAGAAATTTAGATATTTATCCTTATCAAGAGTAAGCACCTTATACAAAAAAAGCAACCGACTAGATCAAACCTCTCATATATTTTACCATAATTTGTGCTTAAATATAATATATAAATAACCAACAGGGATCAGTGCAAATTAAAACTTAATGGTGAATCCACACTAAACTAAAAATACTTTACATTATGTTTTTGTGGATCCCAGTGGTGTCCATCGAGGATCCTTTTGATCAGGATGACTGGGAGGCCTGGACTAACTTCACTGAAAGCACAGACATCCAGGTTGTTGGCGACGACCTCACAGTGACAAACCCTAGTCGCATCTGCAAAGCTGTGGAGGAGAAAGCTTGCAACTGTCTGCTGCTTAAAGTCAATCAGATTGGCACAGTTACAGAGTCTATGAGGGCGTACGTCACTAATGTTACAGTAGTACACTCATTGTGTTGTGTTTGGCAGGATTTATGGTTGTTCTGTTTCAAGATGACTCAAAACCTGAATGCCAATATTTGTTTTAAAGGTGCAAGATGGCCCAGGAGAGTGGCTGGGGTGTGATGGTGAGCCATCGCTCTGGTGAAACTGAGGACACATTCATCGCAGATTTGGTGGTTGGCTTATGCACTGGACAGGTACATTTTGTTAGTTTACAAATTTATCTTGGGTTATTTTTTTCAGCAATTAACAGCTGGTCTCTTTATTATTATTATTATTATTATTATTATTATTATTATTATTATTATTATTATTATTATTATTATTATTATTATTATTATCATTACATAAATTTTATATAGTGCTTTTCTGGGGACGCAAAGACGCTTTACATATAAATTTTTCATTCATACACAGTCACACACTGGTGGTGGTAAGCTACATGTGTAACCACAGCTGCCCTGGGGCAGACTGACAAAGATGTGGCAGCCGACAATCACCAAATACATTCACATTCTCTCGGGGGTTAAGTGTCTTGCCCAAGGACACAACGACAGTATGAACTGTGGGGAGAACGGGAATCGAACTGCTTACCTTTCGGTGGAAGGACGACCGCTCTACCACTGAGCCACTGCCGCCCCGCAATAAACATTATATATTATATATATAAATATATATATATATATATATATTGAAAATACTAAAATTCAGTATAGTCAAGTCTTCTTGCACTAAAGTTTTTATACACATTGACTGTCAAATTATTTCAGATCAAGACTGGAGCTCCCTGTCGCTCAGAGCGGTTGGCGAAATACAACCAGATTCTTAGGCAAGTACTATACTAATATATAAACATACACACATATATACACATATATATATGTAAAATAATATATTATTGGTACAATTAGTAACAGGATTCTAACTAATCAAAAATGTATTTACAGAATTGAAGAGGAGTTGGGTGACAAAGCTTTCTTTGCTGGAAAGAACTTCAGAAAACCATTAATGTGAACCAGACGAAGGACCTTGTGTGATGTGATGCTATTGCAAACATAAGAGCACTCATTTTAGTAGAACTACAGTAGTAAAGGTATATGAAGATCATAATGTTATGACCAACTAGATCAGTGTAACAGCACTGGCAGACTGTGACAAAGATGATTTTGGATGGACAATTAATAACCTAATAAATAGTCACCACCACTGACTGTGATATCCTTGCATTTGTGTTTGATGATTTTATGTTGTAAAGCACCTTGAGTTGCAGTTAGTTGAACTGTAACATTTAGTTAATGAAGAGTGTTATAAAGTTTTGATTGGATTTATCTCACTCACATTATGACATTATATCCTAAATGTTACTCCTAATGTGTAAACGGAGTAGAATATACCTCTTTTATTACAGACATTTTATACTTTGTATTTTCTACAAGTTTAGTATAAATATAAGTTTTTAATGTTTTGTTTTTTTTGTAATTTACATTTAGTCCTTTAAATAGCCTAAATTAGTGACATAATCTTGAATGTGAAATTAGTATTATTATTAGTATTAGTACTATTGTTATTATTATTTGTATTATATTTTATTGTGACTGTTAAATTGTTGCCTGGTTATTCTGCTGTGGCTTACACATGGATGGTTAGTGGTCTATGTGGCGCACACTGTTTGGTGTTTGATTCATGGATGCCTGTGTAGCAGCTGATGAGCAAAGCCAGTGGCTGCTGATTCGCGGCACATGCTCAGTAATACACACCAGGCAACTTTGAAGGCTGGCAGTGGCTGCCGCTGAGGTCACTGCGCTGAAAAAATAGACTGCCTGCCTCCGCTACACCGCCTCCATTTTGAATAGCCATGTAATAGGGGATTCGCATAGTTTGTGTGCGTATCGCCCACTGCGCTGCGTAGTGTCAACAAGCCACATCCAAACATCCCTCGACATGGACGACCTGTTCAGTCCGCGGAGGTAACTTAATCACCTCACTCCCTGCAGTTTTGTTAAGCTGCTTTGCATTAGATGTGTTTAATGTTTTGTCGCGGTACTTTGTAGAGCGTTTTTATGAAATACTCGGCGTGTCAGTGGTCACGAAGTTGGTGTCTGGCTAACAAGCTAGCCAAATATAATTGCTGCGTTATAGTACTGTCTCGTTAGCAGCTAGCCAAACCTTGTCGGCTAAATATTGAATGTTATTGTCATTTTTCGTATAGCTAACCGTCTTTGGCGTAAAATCGGAGTTATTGTTTTGTAGTAAACTGTGCGTCAGTGGTTTAATCCCTACGCGTTGACTAAGACGGAGTATTGGATCGCCTTTGGGCTTGACCTGTATATTTACATGATCGTCTGTATGCAGCTAGCAAGGTTATGTCTGCGACATGTTGTGAAAGCAAACACCAATACATGTATGGCCTTTTGTATAGTTTAATTAAGGGGGCTGTCAACCTGATCATTTTGCGAAGTAGCACACACTGTTCTTCTAATGGTAACCGTAAAAATTAGCAGCTCAGCGTGATTGATTGACAGTCATTTGCGGTAGCAAGCGTCGGGTTTCATTCTTGTAATATAAGAAAACGTCTTAGGTCACAGCTGAGATTGGCTCTCGGTGATTGAGAAGGCGGGATGTTCTCACTGAAACCACTGTCTGGTGCTGGAGAGCTGTTGGCAGAGCGGTCAAATATTGATTAAATGCCTGGGATCATACTGCACAGCGTTAATTACTATGTACTTAACAGAGGCATGCTATAGACTCGCTTAAGGGGAATAGTTAAATGGTGTATTTTTTTTTAAATAGAAATTATTTAAATAATTTTATTATTTATTTGTTTAATGCAGAAGCCTGAACAGCACACAAGGCGAGATTAGAGTGGGACCAAGTCATCAGGTAAGCCAACAACAAAATAACGAATAGGTAATAAAATAATTAATAATAACATTTTATTAACATTTGGTGTACAAATTTTCTTTTCCAAATATACAGTGACCACACAGGTACTATATTACGCTTTATAATTATATTTTTTTATAGATGTATAATTTTTTTTATTTCAATGCAGGCCAAGCTTCCAGAGTTGCAGCCTAGGCCTCCTCCTGGTTTACAGACTCAGACGGAGAATGAGGAGCTGATGTGGACACCAGGGGTCAATGACTGTGACCTGCTCATGTACCTGCGAGCAGCCAGGTGAGTGTTTGTATTTTTTGCCTACAGGGTGTAATGTGAACACAGTAGAAACTAGTAATAGTTGTTGTATGTACAGATTCTATAACTCTGTACGTTGCTCTAACGTGTAAAGATTTATTTTTGTTGTATTAGTATTAAGTCTGGATGGGTTTTTCCACCACACATCAGACCAGTGAATATCTGTTTAAAAAATGTCTTTGCCACACATATACCAGGAGCATGGCAGCATTTGCTGGGATGTGTGATGGTGGATCCACTGAGGATGGATGTTTAGCAGCCTCCCGTGATGATACAACACTCAATGCACTCAACTTGGTAAGAAGCACAATATTATTTTTAAGGACCAACCGAAAAATTATTTATTTATCTTTATTCCATTGTAGCTACATGCAAGCCATTATGATGCTGCAAAAGCCCTCCAGCGTCTTGTGAAAAAGCCTCTGCCAAAACTTATTGAAAAATGTTGGTCAGAGGATGATTTGGTAAGGTTTCTTTTTGTGACACAGTAAAATCACAGTCTTGGTGATTATACTGATTGAATTATAATGTACTGCAACACAACTTTTTTATTTTACCCTCCTTCCTTTTTTTTTCTTTTACAGAAACGTTTCATCAGAGGCCTGAGGCAATATGGGAAAAATTTCTTTCGCATTCGCAAAGACTTTCTGCCCAACAAAAAAACTGTAAATTCTGTCGGAGTTTGTCTTTATTTTTTAATGCACAAAATAATATGTTAAATTATAAAATTGTGTTGTTTCTAGGGAGAGCTGATTACTTTTTATTACCATTGGAAGAAAACTCCCGAGGCTGCTGGAACAAGAGCGTATAGACAACAACGTCGCCAGCCATCTGCACGCAAAGCCAAAACACGTTCTGCCACTGTCCCTTCGAATACACCATCACAAAATTATTCGAGTTAGCCATTCTGATTCTTTACCTTATACCCCATACTTGTGTAATAGTTACATTAGTTGAAATCTGATTTATGCTAATCTTTTGTTTTGTAGATGAAGCAAGTTCAGCCAGTGAGGACGATCTTGATAGTGAAGATAGTGAGCAAGATGTTAAGAGCTGCAGCCACTGTGGTACAACAAGTATGTTCAACTGTTTTTTTCCTTCACTTTCACTTTCAGATAAATACAGCCTTGTGTCAGTATTCCAGAATGTAGACACTAGGCTGTATAAGTTCTAATATTTTTATTCTGCTTGTTTCTTTAATAGACTCAAAGGATTGGCATCAGGGTGGTAAAAACAACCCTGTGCTGTGCACCCGTTGTCGCACATATGAAAACAAGCATGGCAGCCTTCCACCCGCTCAGAAATCTGGCGGCTCCTTGTTCATGTTTAAACCTGTTAAGGAGGAAGAAGAGGTAAACAGCAAGCATGGCATGAGGACAAGAAGAAGCAGAGCACCTGTAAGCCTAAGGCTTTTTCTTTCAGTCATTTTTACTGCCTGTAATAAATGTTTGTCAGGAAGTGCCATGATTAAATGAATTATTAATTACATTTTGCTCACTATTTTACAGCAGTTATCATCTTTAAGAAGTGGTCACAGAAGAATCACAAGTTCCCCCACTAATGAAGATCAGAACACAGGCAGTCAGTCTTATGTGAGAGCATCTGCTGTTGACAATAAAAATGACGCTACAAAGAAGACAAATAAGGTAAACGGCATATACAAATTGTCCCAATATATCTCGCCTAAACCTTGACAAACGGAAAAATGATTGTTTTGTATAATTTAATATTGATGTCTCATATGTATAACAGAAAGGATATTTTCTGTCTTTTCATTTGTCTTTATTTATTGTATCAAACTGCAAAAACCTTTTGAGGTTATTGGCAAAAAAAAATTATATATGTAGCCTACTGTTTAAATATTGCTATGCAGAAAATAAAAGAGGAGGTAGTGTCACCGAAGTCAACTAAACGTGTAAGAGAAAGCCCTGCCCAGGAACCGGATGAGTCTGAAAAAATTACACCTAAAAGACCAAAGATCCAGGTGAGATCATTTGTACCTTAGAATAAAACTTATTTTATAACTGAATCTATCAAAGAAAATTATGCAACCATATACTAAGTATATATTATATAGATATGAAGGTACAGCGATTTAAAAAATGTGACATAACATGAGTTAGCAAGGTTGTTTTGTTTATTTTGCCCTAGGATCCTCAGGGCACACGCTCAGAAGGAGAGGCTGAGATTGAAGAGGAAAGCTCTTCAGAAAGCCGCAGTGCTCAAGATGATGGCAGCAGTGACACCAAAGATATTGATCAGGACAACCGCAGCTCCTCTCCCAGCATTCCCAGCCCTCAACAGGGCAATGAGAGCGACTCAGACTCATCTGCTCAACCGAATGGCATCCAGTCAGAGCCAGCTGCTGCCTCTTCTGCTGCCTCTTCTGCTGCTGTGTTAGCAAATACAACAGCTCCAGATGCTGCCCCATTTCAGGGTCCTGCCATCATTGCTCAGCCTCAAAGGACCCCTTCTGCTGATGCTGCTCACAGCCCCCATGCAGCTCCATCTCCAGAACTCCCCCAGACAGTCACAAGTCAGTCAGTCACTACTCCTAACAGCCATTCACAACGTGTTTCTCATGCTTTGTCTGCTGCTGGCCCCCACGGGCAGGAATCTCCACTTTCTCCACCATTTCAGGTTCCCCCTGCTACTGTTAGTGGGAATACACACCCTCTGCAGCCACCACAGTCTTCTCAGAGACCAGCACTTTTCTACAAAGAATCGCAGCTACCGCAGAGTCCTCTACCTGGCCCTCAAATAAAGCCTCCTCCCACTACCCCAATCCCACCTTCACAAAAACAGATGCCACATCAGCCTGCCACGCCATACCCCCAAATGCCTGCCAATCTCCCTCCTCCACCTGCTCTGAAGCCCCTCAACTCTCTGCCCAACCAGCATCCACCAGGTGCAGCACCTCCTCCACTTCAGATGATGCCACAGCCTGTGCCCACACAGCTCCCAGTGATCTCTCAGGTGCAGAACCCCACTGGTAAAGGTGTAAATACTTCTCATCCGCCTGGAGCTGCCCCTCACAACTTTACATCTGTTACCTCATCTGCTATTGGCCCAATCCAGAGCCTTCAGTCGTCCCTCCCACCTCTGCGACCGTCATCCAGTTCTTTAGGGTTACAGGTTCAGATTAAGGAAGAGCCTATCGATGAGGTAGAGGAGCCTGAAAGCCCACCACCTCCACCCAGGAGCCCTTCTCCAGAGCCAACTGTTGTGAATATAGCAAGCCATGCCAGTCAGTCTGCACGGTATGACCTTATTGTCATTTAACTTGAAAGGTCCACTTTTGTTGTTTTAACACTGTAAAAATGTGTAATTTGATTTCTTTCATTAAGAAAATTATCTTAATGTCAGTGCACCCAAATCTGTTACATGTTTATAGTTACAAAAGTTAAAATAACATATGAACTGTCAATAAATTGAATTTAAACCCTTTCCTCCTACATCCCGCAGATTTATTAAGCACCTGGATCGTGGGTATAATTCATGTGCACGAACAGACTTCTTCTTCACTCCGCTGTCATCCTCGAAGCTGGCCAAGAAGAGAGAGGAGGCAGTAGAGAAATCCAGGAGAGAGGCAGAGCTGAGTGCACGACAGGAGCGTGAACGGGAGAAGGACCGTGAGAGAGAGCGAGAAAGAGAGGCAGACAGAAGTGCTGTGAGTTGTCTTTTTATTGCTTTTTAAACTATTTTTGAGAACAATACATACGTTTGACACTGGTACATACTCTGTTTGCATGCAGAAAGCCTCTAGTTCTTCACATGAGAGCCGAATGAGTGAAGCTCAGATGACAGTCCATGGACGGCCATCTTTTGAGCAGCCACCCACCACTGTAGCTGCCGTACCCCCATACATTGGGCCTGATACCCCTGCTTTGCGCACACTAAGTGAATATGCTCGTCCTCATGTCATGTCTCCCACCAACCGAAACCATCCCTTCTATGTGTCGCTGAGCCCTGGAGACCCCCTGCTGGCCTACCATATGTCTGGCCTGTACAACGCTGAACCAAGCCTCCGGGAGCGGGAGCTAAGAAACCTTAGGGAGAGAGAACTCCGTGAGAGGATGAAGCCTGGATATGAAGTCAAGGCCCCAGAGCTGGAAACTTTACACCCCTCTGCTAATCCAATGGAGCATTTTGTCAGGCATGGAGCCCTAGCTCTCCCGCATATTCCCGGGCCTCCTCACCCCTTTGCAACCTTCCATCCTGGGCTTAACCATCTGGAGCGGGAGAGGATGGCAATGGCAGGACCACAACTGCGCCCAGAGCTGAGTTATGCTGAGCGACTCACTGCAGAACGTCTTCATGCTGAGAGGATGGCCTCAGTGGCTCCTGAACAAGCTGCCAGGCTACAGATGCTTAATGTGACGCCCCATCATCACCAGCACTCTCACATTCATTCCCACCTCCACCTGCATCAGCAGGACCCCCTCAGTCAAGGTCAGGCACCACTCATGGACTTACAGAATTTTGAGAACCTCTTTAATCAGAAGTTTAGATCATTGTTTTTGTTTATATTTTTATTCAGGTTCCAGCCCCCATCCTCTTGTGGACCCCATGGCAACAGGACCACGTCTTGCCAGATTTGCTTTCCCTGGTGGACCAATTCCAAACCCTATGCTCAGTGACCTGCCTCATGATCATGAGATGCTGCGCCATCCTTTATTTGGTCTGTATTTTGATAGTTTCTATTCCAATGTTTTAATTCTATTTCATTGCTTGTTGTTTCATAATTACTCTTTTTCAGCAGGTGCGTATCCACGAGAGCTACAGGGTCCAATCCCTCAGATGTCGGCTGCCCACCAGCTCCAGGCCATGCATGCTCAATCTGCAGAGTTGCAGAGGATGGCTATGGAGCAGCAGTGGCTGCATGGGCATCACATGCACGGAGGGCCCATACCCAGTCAGGAAGATTATTACAGGTAATTTCCCTGAATACACCTTTACTTAAAACAGCATACATTTCTTTTAGTAACATGCTGTTTTTATTCTTTTATGAAGCCGTCTGAAGAAAGAAGGTGACAAGCCATCGTAATTATTAGGTGGTGCATGCTGTAAAACCCTAAACCTATACTAGTACCCAAAAGAATACTGTGTACCCAATAAGACTGTCGGAGAGAATAATGTATGTTTGTTAATTTTTGCTTTTAATATATTTTGGAAGAAATCGTAGTGTATTCTTATGTGCATTCCCTGTTTAGCACTTAATGGGACTGTTAAAGTCTGGCAGAGATTTTCATATCAAGACTTTATACTAGTTTTATGAAATTATTGAACATATTTGAGTGACTAAAGTAACTAAAGTAATTTTATCAAACAAAGTGTTTCACAGTTTCTTACCTAGTAAAAGATATTTAGTGAAGGATATGAAAACAGGCTGACTTTGGGGTTAACTCTAGATATCTATGGTTTGAAAATTGTTTTCTTGTACTTAATGGCATTTAAATCAGTGTTTGGATGATTGTAATGGACCTAGCATGATGCAGTTTGTTTCCACTAAACTAGAGTAGCATTGTTGTTTAGAAAGCATAGTTGCTATTGGTTTTACTCTAAATCTGCTAAATATTTGTCTAAATCCTGAAGTTTTATATACATATATATATATATATATATATATATCTTTTCACAGTATAACCGAAGCTTTTATCCTTCGTTTTTGAGATTGTAAATATTACATGTTCACAATATTCTATTTGAATGAGTACTATTGATATAGCGGTAGAAGTGAACTGTTGACCCCTTAATTCAGCACGATACTATTAAATGATAAGCTATTACACTATATGGTATTATGAGTTGAGATAATAATTGATCAAAGAAAGTTGTAATAGAACTATGTATTTAGGTTATTTTGAAGCAAATATCAGAACTGACTAAAAAGATAAACTTTTGACATTTTAATTGAATTTTTAAACATCTGCCAACACATTTAATATTTATGGGATATAATATAAAACTGTATCCATTGCATATTTATTTCAATAAATACTTCTGCAATTACATATTGACTCTGGCACTTATTCTCATTTGTGGAGAAGAATGCTTACAGTGTTTTATGATTTATCATTGAAACGTTTATTAAATACACAGAATACCATAAATAATGTGATGTATGCAAAGATTTCTTATTGGACAAGGCATAATATTAATGTTGTCAAAGAAAAGAGTTGTAAATGTGTGTAAATGTCTGTTTAGCTCCTGTATGCAGTAAAGCTTAAATGCAAACCCATGCTTTGGCATTACAGCCCCTCGGCAGTACTCTTCATAGAAATATAACGCACTCACACCACAGCCTTCTTTCTGAGTTTCTAATTACAACGGCATTCATTTTACAGCTTTCCCTAAGTCCCTACTGCACTAAACTAAGCTATTTATTTGACAGCTAAGTATAGACTTATATTTACAGATGGTCCAGGTGAACTTGAGTCTAATGTATGTATTGGAAGTTTAAACTACAGGTATGTGTTTGATGGACCCAAATTGGAAATCATGACATCTCCATGCGTAGATTTTTTCATTAATCATCTTGAGGGTAAGCCTTTTTCTTCATATACTGTCGCAGATATTGGATAGCTGAAAGTGCACTCACATTGGCCAGTAGGGCTGCAAAGGATTTCAAAGAAAGTTGTTTTGTAGATAGAATTATACCATAAATGTGAACTGTAATCAAGTATCACAGAGAACATTTGAGAAATTATTGTTTTTTACCTGCTTTCCAGGCATCAGCGGCCTCTGGATCAGAGGATGTTAGTACCCACGAGGCAAAGGCAATGCAGACCAAACACATATCTGACTGCTTTATGGTGGAAAAAATACTCTGAGGATCTGTAACAGACATATCAATGGAAAGATATACTTAATACAGCTTTGAATTTGGATATTCATTATATCTCAAGTTTGTACATACTTGATGTCTGTGTGTCTGTAATCTGCCGCACAGCTGTGTCTCTAAACAGCTTTGATGTAACTGTTGAGGCTCCTTCCTCAGTGACCACACCACAGTGTGAATCAATTGCATTTACTGGCTTTTTCTCAGCCTCAACATGATATGTCCAGGCATCACAAAATTTGTTATGAAAACAAAACTTCTTGATTGAAAACAAACTTGACAAGTCTTGAGAGAACCAATAAGCACGGTCAGTGCGTTTACAATTAAAGTTCCTGATTAGAGACTGAGACATGACTCGGATTGTAGAGACATCTTTCAGTGTCATACTGTTTGTACCAAAAAAAATGTAACCTGGTTTTGGGAATGTTAGTTCTCTTACAGTGGGATGAGTGCAGGAAAAAATAGGGATAGGCTCTTTACTCCACTGGGAATCACAGAAGGAAATGAGTCGTAGGTCAGTGTCAACTGCACGAAGAGTGTAGTCGTGGGCTGGGGACTTTGAGATTTCTCGTAGACCGTAGAGAGTGACAGACATTACCTCATACTTTGCTTTATTATCAGTGAAAAGGTTTTCAAACACTCGAGGAAAAGATATTTGATATTGTTCATTTGTATAACACATAATAGGAGCACATGTTGATACCTCAAAACTATCACTTGTTATAATTGGCACATTCTCCTCTAGTGGCCTGCAGCAGCTCTGATCCAAAAAAGATTGCAGTGAGAATTCCTCTAATGAGTTCAGAGCATGTACATTGTACATACTCTTGTTGTTTTTTCTTAAATGTTGTGGTGATGGAAAATCACACAAACTAAAAGTGGAATCATGAGGCCATTCCTGCCCTGAACAGTCTTCAAAGAGCACAGGTGTCTCCATTTCATCAGAGCTTAAAGAGTCCTCTTCATATGTAGAGAAAGATGGATAACCTGTCCTGTGGCTTTTGGCACGTTTGTTTTGGTCAGGACTGGAGTTCCTATTTGAATTAAAAAACTGACAGTATTCTTCTTCTAAATCGGAGGTAGAGAAATCACAGCTGGAGCAATCTGGCTTGGATTCATCTTTATGTGTGAAATAGTCTGAATCAGCCGTATCAGACATATTCAAAACCATGCTGTCAGCTATGTTACAGTTCATAGAACTGACTATAGAGCTGTTATCTGAGGCACCTGCAACATTGCCAGTGGACCCTACCAATTCATCTGCACTACATGTTTCCCCAGGCAACATGCTTCTCTCCATCTTAAGATGTAAAAGATCATTTATTGTCAATTTTTCCATTTCATCCCAAAAAGCAGAGATTGCATACACAGATTGAGAGTTGCCTATAGCTCTGGCATATGCTTCTGGGCTGTCTGCAGTAACAGCAGGAACAGGTTGAGGTTTCATTTGATCTCTTTTTGGCCCTGATAAATTAAGTTTATCAGAAATAGGTGTATCTGAAAACACACAGAGCTCAGTGCTTTCTGTGGAACAATGGCAGTAGTTTTCATTCGGCATGTTGTCAGCTCTGTGGTGAGGAGATGTGCTCTCATGACAGCTGATAGCTACTGCACTGCTAATGAGAGAGCTACCAGAAAAGGGCATTCCTCTGTCTGCTGAATTGTCAGCATTAACATTCTCAAAGAGATTAAGATGTACATTTTGCAGAGTAAAATGTTGAGGTTCTTCCACAGACTCTGGAGCTGAAACATAGTTTTCTGAATCATAACTACTGCTGGAAAAGAATTCTTCTGCAAATTCATCTGATTCCACTGTATGTGTGATAGAGTATACGTCATCATTTGGTTTGTTTGTGTCTATTGTTGTTTTGCTGATACTTTCTAGGGTTATATGTGGATCTTTACATAACGATTTTGTAAGGCACATGTTTGAGTCTGTACTTAGTTCTATCTGGGAGCTCTCAAGACTTATCTCAGCACATGAGTATTTATCTTGATGACATTGAATGGAGCCAGTGTCAGAGGCTCTCACAGATTCTTTTTTGACTGGGTTTATTATGTCATTGTCAAAGCACATGTCACTTCGAAGCTTGTGGGTGGCATCTTTTTTCCCAATTTTTTTTAGCAGCCTTTTTTTTTTTTTTACCGAAGTGCCAGTTGCCCAGTGTTGAGGATTAATGTTGACTGTCACAAACCAGCGCTCTTTCTCTGCTCTTGCACCAGCAGAGCTCGCACAGTCACAAACCCCTCCCTCTGAACTGGGTAGCTCAGGTTCCTGTTTAGCTTTGAGGTCACTCTCTGCTGGCTGTTGGCCCACTTTACTCTCCAGTTCTGCTGCACCTTCATCTGAACACTGAATAGCAGACAGTCCCTTTTGTAGTACTTCAGCGTCTTGATGCAACACACTGTCCTCTTCAGCTTGATAGTTGTCTGAAGGTCTGTGTTCAAGTTGGACTGGTGGCTGTGTACAGTCTGTGCAGGTGTAAATGGAGCTGTCCAGGCAGTCTGAGTCACTGAGGGTGGAGTTGTCGGGTAAAGCAAGGGAAGGTTGCAGCAGACAACACTCTTCACTTTCCTCATAGAAGCTCAGCCAGTCATAGTCTGCTATGTGCATGCTATGATCTAAGTCGTCCATTTTGATACCTCACTCATGTCACCTTATCTGGAAACATAAAAATGATTTAAGATTAAGAGTCATCTTTTTTGAAAAAGCAGTGAGAAAATAAGTGCCTTGAGTACAAACTGTATTGACACATCTCAGTCACTCATGCACTGTAATGAGGTGAGTTTAGTGCCAATATTTGTTTTGTGTCTCTCTGCACAGCTCTAAATGTCTTTGGGGAAATTACATAAAATTAAGAAATGTGTATTAAATTAATTTTAGTTTTGACCTTAGCAGCAAACAACTCCTGAGCACCATGGTCACAAGCGTCAACAAACATTTTCTACAGCCCAGCTCTTAGAAAACAGATCATTTTTTTTTTTAGGGTTTTGAAAGAGATGTTAAAATGTTCTCACATTTTGAATTTAACTATTTTAAAATATCCACCAGGACTTTTTATTTTTTTATTCTCTATCTTAAATGCTATTTTGTACATGTTGAATACATTGTTAAATAAGGTTTAGCTTTAGTAATCTGTATACCGTTTTTTTAATTTTGTTACTAAGAGTATTATAACAAATACAGTGTTAAGATTTTGATTAATGGGAACTTACCTGTTGCAGAAGGACAAAATGTCCACCTTGAAGGTTCTTGTCTGTCCACTGTAGTGACATACTCCAGTGCGTTAGTTGTTGTCAAAGTCAGACTGGAGCCTACACTCAGCTGTTATAAATAGAGACGAATGGTCAGTCACATGCAGACGTCCGTCCCTCCATCAGAAGAGGTGTGACATTTCAGAGGCCTAAAATACAAACTGTAAGGCATTTATTTCAAATTAGAATAACACCTTTTTATGGAAATAGTGCGACATCTCAAGTTAAGTTCTGAATGAAGAACACATTATGCAAAATTAACTTTTACAGCTTACATATTGACACATGACAGACCGGGGTGTACCTCTTTGCTGGGTACAAATCCTATAAGATTCTGCTGAGATACTTTACAATAGACGCAATAACACTATCAGTGGGAGATCACTTTTATCAGCGTAATTCGAGTTGGGATTGAGGCCAACAAACTTTATCAAAAAGTGCTTTATTTCTTCAAACAATCCAAACATTAACAATACATTCTTCATGGCTGCAAAATTATATACATAACTTGTTTAAAAAATTAAATAAAAGAACATTATATACACATAAGTAATGCAATTTTCTACAGCATTGCACAACTTGGACAAAATGGGTCACAGTCTTTTAATTTGTTTGAAAATTAAGTACAAGAGGAAAATGACTTTACAGTTTTACTGGTGTGGAGACAAAATATAGCCTTTAAAGTTGTACAGAAGGCCACTGGAGAAGATTCAAATAGTTTTTCTTTCGTCATTAAGGTCATCATGGCACAATACTCAGCAAAAGCTGTGTTTGGCAAACATAACTAGTCAAGTAATGCTCAGTGCAACTATAATGGTTGCCAGTGTTGCAAAACAATCTTAATTACACTTACTGGCAACATATTTTAAGCATAGTGCACAATTAAATACAGTAAAGTGCACAGTTTAGTATTCATTTGATTGGTTGAAATAAATATATTGGGTACAATATTTAAACTTCCTAACTACATTGTACTTAGCATGTGATTTTTTTACTGGGCTTGATCAAAACAAAACATTTGGCTTTAGTATATTAAGTCTATTTATGGAATGATTCTGTGGTATTTTTGTAATACATAAAAATACATTCGCCTTAAACAAAACAAACAAAAAAAAATGCAATGGTAACAATAAAAACATGGTCTCTAAACTCCGGTACTAAATCCATTCTTTTACCCTGTTTAGTAAAACCCAGTGCATGATTACAAAAAGGAAATAAATATCACATGTACAGCATAAAAACAATCAAAAGATTACATTTGCCACTATTTCTTCCTCTAGACTCTGTCATTCTTCCCTTGCCTTTGTGCTATGCCGAGACAGCTGTCTCCAACATATTGTTAGCCTTCATACAAAATTCAAAGCAAGGAAAGCAGCACTTCCAAAATAAGCACTATGTAGACAAAACCTAAGTAGTTGAGAAACCAGGCCTTTTGAGTAATATGTATAAGAATATACAGTTACAAAGACATAAATGTACATAAATACACATTTTATCCAACATTTCTGTCTACTGCTTTTTAACATAGGAGCTTTTAAAATTAGTTACTGCAACCAACCTTTATATTTATAATAATTTATAACCCAATTCTACAGTTATAACAGTCCTAAGGAAAATAGCAGCAACGGTATATTTGGCCACTTGGTTTTGTTTTGTTTATATGATTGTTCCTCACACCTTTGTATTTTATGCAGGAAAAAACAAAACAAAAACAATCATACATCGTTCCTGAGTTCTCACTTAGATTGAGTGCTCCTTCTACACATTGTAGACCTGTGTTGTAGATGTGGTGGGTATGGAGGCACTTTTAAGTGTTGCAGATGAACGCTCTCTTCGGACATACCTGGGCTTTCTCACTATAAAAAAAATGGAAACTCAGTCCAAAAAATGTCTGTTGAGGTTTAGGCTACATTATCAATTTACATTACAATTTAATATGAATATTTTCTAATATGAAATATACTTTTTTCTTATCAGTATTTTTTCTCCGATTCTCTTACAAAAGTGCAGTGCTTCTTAACGTTGGCTAATATGTGCAGCTAGTGTGTTAACTGCTATGTATTACTTAGCATAATACCAGAACCTGTGGCAGTTGTTTTCATTGTAGAACAGTAACGTTGACATACCTGATGAAGAAGGTATCATAACTGCCTAAAAAGGAAACATAAATTAAAAATTTGAGATAAAAGCATTTATAATACATTGACTCAATGCTATAATGTACCTGCTGCGTCTGAATAGGGTTTTAGCAATAAAACAGACTTACTGTCTCACTTGGCTGGAATATAAAAGCTGTGAAAATACAAAAAAAAGTTAGTTTTCTTGTATGTTAAAAGTTGAATAGTAGACTGTCACCATTTCAGCTTTTTCAACATACAATGCAAAATGATAATACTGCAAATACAGACAGCAAGTAGAGGACAACTGTGCAGAGCTTACCCTTGTTACGGCGGTAGAAAATTCTTGGGAGGTGGTTAGAGCGTTTGAGGTAGAAAAAGGAGGCAACTGAGAGAATCAGGAACAAGCTGATTAATAATGTTCCTAGAAGAAGGGATGCTGCCACACCTGGTCCGCCTGCTCAAAATTACCATGGCAACAAGAAAAAAAAAAACAGTATAATCCATGTAAGAAAATACTTTAAATATAATTGTGTAATTATTATAACTTACCAATTTTAGGAATGACTGTAGTTACTGTAGTGTGATTTTTTCTTTCCACTGTGTAGTCTATAAGAATATACAAAAAATAAACTTCAATTCACTAAATCAGAAAATACTTATAGAACATTAGGCTACTTGTCCTTACTGTAGGTGCAGGCTGTTATGTTTTCCAAATCCACAGCTGTTGAGTCACAGAATATGCAAACAGTGTTGCTGTTTTCCAAGACACGCAGAAAGCACCCTATTAATGAATAAACAGAATTTTAATCCCACAACTTCAAGAGCACAAAGAGAGAATTCATAATTTTCTGCCACAAAGGGGAAATATGTCAGAACAGATAGCAGACTGCAGACTGTGCAAATTACCTGGTTCACAGTGGGTGTCATTTGAACATGTAGTGTTTAGTCTGTGTTGCTTGTCTCCACAACACTCGAGTGAATTCTGGTGAAGTGCCTTTGGACAAAAAGGCAAATGATTAAACCAGTAAAGCCTTGACAAGTAGCTGGTAATTGCATGGCTACAAATAATTTGCTAACCAGCCCCACCTTAGTTACAGGTGTTTCTGGTCTTATAAGAATCACAGTTGCAGCCAAGACCAAAAGAAATGACAGAGCCATATTCAAACCCTTAAAGACATAGAATCAATCAATGAATTGCTTCACAGTTTCACAATAAAACATTTTCAAAAAAACTTCTCTATTGTTTTAAGAAATGTGACTGGTTTGACAAGTTGGTTGTGTGTGTCCTATAACGCAACATTTTCAGGTTTATCAAGTTTAGTGTATTGTTTATCTTGTGCTTTAAAGAACAGTCTAAAATCTTAGTGGCACATAAAAAATAAAAACATAAACATTTTATTTATATTATTTATATATATAGTAAACATTTTAATTTGCCACATAGCTTTGTTAATTTACTCATGGAGCGGTCATTGCATCTGCGGTAAAATAACAGCTTTAAATGTTAATGTAAGGATAATAGAAAACCTTTATGCCATGGCATCAAATAAAGTAATAATAAAAAAATAATAAATGATCAGGTAGTGCCTCTAGCTAGCACCTGATTTAACAGACTTTCATCTTGGGGATTAGAATGACTAACCTGCTATCGTCTATTTGCACCTGTAGGCTACTTAGATAATGTGTTTACAAGAGCCATTCTAGCACGAAACAGGAAAAACACAAAGTTAACTTACCAGCCAAACACTAGCAAGGCTTTACCCCGTCCAAGCTCCCGCTTGTTACAGAAGTTAGGCCAGATTCCACGGAACCGCTTAAAAATTCACCATGCAGACATGTTTGTGGGCAGAACCCTCTGTAATTCAGTCACAGATTTAGTGCGTAGTCGATAGTTGCCTCTTGATTTCTATTAGCATTTGTACTTCCGGGTTTGTTATTTCACATTAAAATGTCAAGGGGTGGCTTAAAAGATAGACCGAATAAAAGTTCCCTGTAATCTCTCTATGCCTTTTCAAGAATTGCATGTTAGACGCTATATAAAATTGCTATACCATGACCTGAATAACTTACACAATCACTGTATGGTCTGGCGTTCAATATAAAATGTATCACTGCTCACTGTTATCACTGTATCACTGTATCACTACTTTAAATTTGAAGTGACATTACCTACTTCAGTACTTTAGTATTTGATTTTATTGAACTTAGTAAAGGATCTCTCCCAATTACTGCTGTTTTGGCAATGGCCAGTTGCAATAATAGTATAGTATATATTGAGGTTTAGCGGTATAAATAATTAGCCGGGATGAATGGTCATGAGCTGATGATTTTTTTTTTACTTTCAAAAGCAGCGTATATTTTACCCAGGTGTCTTGAACACGGCAGCTTATGGCGGGAAATTGTTCACAGACGCTTGACTTTTTTAGTCATTATCCTAAATATTGCGGTTTCCAAACTGTAAGTAAACCTAAACTTGTTAAAAATAATTAGACTGTGAAATATCGTGTTGCATTATAGAGTTAGCCTATAATATAGCCTATAATAAAAAATAATAAGTTAATTATTATTAGATATCAAACAATCTACAAGCTTAAGAAGTAGCTAAACAGTTTTAGCTAACAGCTAAAATGAACGACATTTTACAAAATAAGCTGCCCACACATTTAGACCTCAGACGTTGAGGTAGCAACGGATACCCTTGTATCATAAAGTATGTTGTCAAAAAGACAACAGGAGCGAAACAATACTCAAAAAAACATTCTAGCTTTATCAAAGATATGTCTACCTTGTGCAGCCCAACCTTTAAATTAATGTCTAGTCTTTGAATATTTGAAGTTTATTTTCAAAAGGAGCTAACTTTTATTTATTTTATTTTCTTGCAATGGGGAAACCAAAGTCAAACCAGTTGAATGGCTTTGACAAATAAGGACCAACCACCATGTCCTCCTATTAAAATTAAATTAAAGTTTTTCAGAAGCTCTTTTTTGGTACAATCGTCTTTATCCAAAAGGATGCAGGATGCAATGTGTGTATGTTGCCTTTCCTTGACTGCCCTGTAGGGGTCCCACAAGGCTCTATGTTGGGGCCAATAATATTTACCATTTAGCTACATAAATGATCTACAGTGGCATGAAAAAGTATCTGAAGCCTTTGGAATTTCTCACATTTCTGCATAAAATAACCATCAAATATGATCTGATCTTTGTCAAAATGACACAAATGTAACAGTGTCTGTTTTAAAACCACCCAAACATTTATAGGTTTTTATATTTTTAATGAGGATAACATGCAAACAATGACAGAAGGAGGAGGAATAAGTAACTGAACCTTCTGCCTAAGGAGACTGAGAGCAATTAATAACAATTTTTACCAAACAATTTAAGTCAGGGGTGTGTCCAATCACTGAGGAGTGGCTTAAAGCTGCCCTGCTCACTATAAAACACACACCTGTTAAGAATTGTGTCTTGATGAGAAGCATTGTCTGATGTACACCATGGCTCGCTCTCTGAAAACCTGCGATCAAGAATTGTTGATTTGTATTGTATGATTTGTAAAAAAGAACCCTAGAGTGTCTGCTAAAGACTTACAGAAATCACTGACACAGTCCAATATCTCTGTGCATACATCGACTATCTGTAAAACACTGGCACAAAAAGAACAGTCCACAGAACTTCTGGAAAAATATTTTGTGGACTGATGAAACGAAGGTTGAACTGAAAGATGGAACAGCTTACCAACATCAACACCTCATCCCCATCGTGAAGCATGGTGGGGGGAACATCATGGTTTGGGGCTGTTTTGCTGCCTCAGGGTCTGGACAACTTGCAATCATTAATGGAAAGATTAATTCAAAAGTTTATCAGGATGTTTTGCAGGAAAAGCTGAGGCTGTCTGTCAGACAGTTGAAGCTAAAAAGATGATGGATGCAGCAACAGGACAATGACCTAAAACACAGAAGTAAATCAACTTCAGAATGGTTTCAGAAGAACAAAATACACGTTCTGGAGTGGCCAAATCAAGGTCCTAACTTGAACCCCATTGAGATGCTGTGGCATGACCTCAATACAACGATTCATGCCAGACATTCCAGGAATCTGACTGAACTGCACTAGTTTTGTAAAGAGGAATGGTCCAAGATTGATCCTGATCGATGTACCAGGCTGATCTGCAACTACAGGAAACGTCTGGTTGAAGTTATTGCTGCCAAAGGGGGGGCAACCAGATATTAAATGTGATGGTTCAGTTACTTATTCCTCCACCTTCTGTCATCGTTTGCATGTTATCCTCATTAAAAATATGAAAACCTATAAATGTTTGGGTGGTTTTAGTTAAAGCAGACACTGTTTTTTCATTTGTGTCATTTTGACAAAGATCAGATCACATTTGATGGTGATTTTAGGCAGAAATGTGAGAAATTCAGATACTTTTTAATGCCACTGTACCTGAAGCCTGTCATGTAAACATGCAAATGTATGCATTTGATACGGTTGTTGTCACACACGCAAAAAACACCCAGTAGCATTTCTATTTCTAACCTCACCATGACTCAAGTGTCTGGTTCAATAGATCATGTCTCCAAATAAACACCAAGAAAACAGTCTGCATGATGGTCACAAAACAAGCAAGTGAAATCAAGCACTCCAAGGGGAGTTGTACTTGATTTAGTGAAAGTATCTTGGACTGACATATAAAAAAACGTAAAACACTAAAACTTTTTTTTACAAACTATTAAACTATTTTATCCTTGCAGGTAAGACCTTTTATTAATGTAAATGCTGCACAGATGTTTTAAAACATATTTTCTTACATCAAATATTGTATCAACTTGGTCACTAGCTGCTGGCATAACACAAATTAATACAATTCCCTTTTTAGTTTTAGATGAAAAATAACTTGTCATTCCATTACTGCAATGTCTTGGACAAATATAATTTAATAAAATTTAACAATTTACCTAATTTTAAATAAGTATGTTTTATATATAAACTAAAGCTTTACATGGACTTGTTCCTTCTCTTTATAAAGACTTTATTAAGTGTAAATGTACTTTATTTATATAGCACTTTACTACCCACAGGTGAACCAAAGTGCTTTACAAGAGGTCAAACAATTAAAATCACGGCAAAATATAAAAAATATAAAAACAGTAAGAAAAATTATAAACAAGTGAAAAACTGTAAAATAAAAGTGTCACCACAATAACGGGTACTAAAAGACATTCTACAAAGATATGTTTTAAGCTTACATTTGAAAAGACCCAGGTCATTGATGAGACGCATGTCAGTTTGGAGCTTATTCCAGAGCCTAGGTGCATCAACTGAAAAGGCTTTGTCACCTGCCTGTTATTAAGCTAAGTCTGGCAGTGGAATTAGCACCAGAGCAGAAACTCGTGGGGACTGTGAGGTGCCACACAGATGCACCACATTTGGACAAGCTGTGCTCTCAGTGAAAAGACACAAATATTGGAATAGCTCCCCACTTCCAAAAGGAGACTGTTCAACTTATGAAACATTTGACATTTAACCCTATAAAACCATTTGTATCATATTTGCTACTCGAGTTTCTGAGACCTCTAATTTATCAAATTGCCCAATGTATCATATGTGATACAAAACAAAATCTTCCAAAAAATGTTTTTTATTTTTTTATTATTATAATTTTTTTTAATGTTTTAAATTTCTGTCCATTTTTAATGTGTCATGCTTTACTACAACAGTTTATACAATCAAATCTGTCACCATTTTTAATGTGTCTTTTATTGTTGTGTTTTAGTGTATTTTTGTTTATTAACTGTGTTATTTGATGTTACCTGCCTGGGGACAGATGGAAATTAGCTGTTCTTCTATAATCAGGCACATTTACAGATGTGACCTTTGTTACAGATGTTCATTAATGTGATTTGTCCCTATTAAATTATATTAATAAAAAAAAACATTTAGGCTACACAAGTTTAAGACTACAAGGTAGGTACAAGGTATTTGGGAACTTAGGGCTTTGTTTGTACATATTTGAAAAAAAATATTTGTTCAAAATGCAAAACAATATTACATTGGGGTCCCAGAGTTAAACACGGATTGTGGTACTCCTAAGAGACTGTTAACACTTAAGGTATAATAAATATACACATTGACAGTGGATAAAACATAAATACCATTGTTGACTTAAACATAACACAAATATACACTCACCTAAAGGATTATTAGGAACACCTGTTCAATTTCTACATGGCAGTTGCTTCAGTGCATTTAGGGGTGTGGTCCTGGTCAAGACCATCTCCTGAACTCCAAACTGAATGTCAGAATGGGAAAGAAAGGTGATTGGAAAAATGTTGCCTGCTCTAATGAGTCTCAATTTCTCAATTCAGAATTTGGCGTAAACAGAATGTGAACATGCCTTGTTACCACTGTACTTGCTGGTGGTTGTGTAATGATGTGGGGGATGTTTTTCTTGGCATACTTTAAGCCCCTTAGTGCCAATTGGGTATTGTTTAAATGCCTACCTGAGCATTGTTTCTGACCATGTCCATCCCTTTATGACCACCATGTACCCATCCTCTGATGCCCACTTCCAGCAGGATAATGAACCATGTCACAAAGCTCAAATCATTTCAAATTAGTTTTGGCTGTGCTAAAATGCCCCCCCCACAGTCACCAGATCTCAACCCAATAGAGCATCTTTGGGATGTGGTGGAACAGGAGCTTCGTGCCCTGGATGTGCATCCCACAAATCTCCATCAACTGCAAGATGCTATCCAATCAATATGGGCCAACATTTCTATAGAATGCTTTCAGCACCTTGTTAAATCAGTGCCATGTAGAATCAAGGCAGTTCTGAAGGCGAAAGGGGGTCAAACACAGTATTAGTATGGTGTTCCTAATAATCCTTTAGGTGAGTGTATAAGTTTAATCAACATCTATTCTGTATATGCTGTAGTCTTAGCAGCATGCATAATAATATCCACATTCAATTTGGTGTCTTTTATGGTAAAAAAAAAAACTGGTGTGCATAACAAAGGCTTAAGCTACCCCTGAAGCTGTATGTGTGTCCTACTTTTGCCTAATATGCATCTGTGTATTGTTATATTTGACTATTAGCTACTAAACTGTTATTATTTTCACAGGCAGACATAGAAAATGAATCACATGAGGAGCCTAACAGAGATGCTGACCATCCCAGCAGGAAACAGGTGGTTAAAAGAAGATATTTGCGTTATGTTGTCTCTGCTGTTCAGCTCTATCGATGGCACAATGGTATGCATGAGCTAACAGTATATCTTAATGTTCACTCAACAAACTGGTGATTGGCAGGACTAAGAGTACCAGTGGCTACTCCAGTGTTACAGATTCACAGTTGTTCTTTGGGTCTCAGTTTTGGCCTGAGAATTCCCAAGCTGCTTCTCAGTCAGTAAGTTTGTCATCAAGGGCATCAACACAAAACTCTCAGGAGGTAGGAAGTAACATTTTGAGGAATCATTTATTCACAGAACATAAATAATACATTATACAATTGTAAATATAATAATAAACGATATGTAAACATAAGTAATTTTTTTGCTGTCAGCTAACATTAAAACTATTTACTTTTACTTGTATTTTTATTTTTACTAGTATTTTTATTTACTTAAATTATGTATACATTTTGTCTTCTTTGGATGAATAATTGTACAATTGGCTTTGTATTTCATTTTGTTTTTTTTAGGGAAGTGACCCAACACTTCTGAGCAGTTATCAAACAAAACCTCTTCTTTTTGGAGAGGCTAAGGAAAAAAGCACATTTTTTAACATACTGGATAGATTTGAAGAAGACAAGAAGAAAATAAAGGAAAATCTTGACAGGTATACCACTGCCATACTATTATTTGATATAAGTCAAATAATGTAATGTAAAATGTATATTAAACTTGCTGTTTAGGTTTCATAATTAAATACTTTACATTTTTTTATTCTGGTTTTCTTTTACAGTGACATTTTAGCCAATGAATGCGTATATATTCGAGATACTCTTAACAAAGTAAGTGTAAGAAAGTAGGGAAGCTGATTCAAGATGTTATTAAGTCTCGTACATTTCTCGTATAGAAGTTAAAAAAAAAGTTTTTTTTTTCTTTTTAGATTCAACAGCTTGCTACTGGAACAGAGAAAAACAGTGCAGTATTTCACATGGTCCTCGAAAAGATTGACAATTTTGCCAAAGCATGTAAGTTTGCATTCTTGATTTTTGTTCAGTGCAATGATTTTTGTATGTATTTTATTTTTTTGCCATTAGATGGAGTTGTTGTCTAATAAGTAAACCTTGTCATGTGTCAGATAGCTATTGTTTTGTTTGTTGGTATTACCGTTTCAACTTTTTCAGTGCAAAATAACCTGATAAGTCTTCAGAGTGACATTTCACTGCAGCTAGAGACTTTACTGAATAAAATAAATTCACAAAGAGAGGCAATGATAGGGTTGGAGGACATGATGCAAAAGGTTAGTATTTAAGGCTCAGACATGAAAATTTTGTCAAAGCTGTTTAGTTATCAATTAAAAATTTTTCTTTAGACTGGATGCACCACTACAGAACTTGGCTGCTCTGTGCTGAGCCTAAATACTAGTGTGGAGTGTCTAAAAAAGGATCATGAAAGTGAACGAGACATGCTTGAGGAGGCCCTGAAGCTGCTGAGTGCATTAGTCTCCAAAGAGTCAGCAAAGCCTAGCCCAGTGACAGTAATGGACAGCGTCATTCAAACGTCACCAAGCCTCACTCAGTCTATTTGTAAGAGTCTGCAAGAAAACAGGCTTAAGAGCTCACAGCCCAATGGTATTTGTAAAGCAGTTCCTCACCAGGATACCAGATGCTTTATAGGAAAGAGAAAACCTTACAAGAGATTTAAAAAAAGCGCCAACTGGTGATCTCTCAGAAAAGTAAGCATGTGATCTCTAAGGAAAATAACCCGTCTCTCATAAACTGTAACAAGGAACCTCTCTCTGAGCGCCACAATTTAAAAGAGAGCAGATCAGCTGAAGCTGCTGGGTATTTCATCACTCCTCTCAGCTGCTGGTCTCAGGATAGCAACAGCTCATCATGCCTCAATGGTGTTGAGCCCATCCTGGACAGGACAGAGTCCCCAGTGCAACCTGGAGGCCTTTGGCAGTTGTTTGAATTGGGGTGCGATTCTGACTTTGTTTTGTAGAATAAATTGCACAATGTCCTCATTATTTTGTGTTATTGACTAATTTTTAATACTTGAAGAGTTCAGTTGAAGTTAAGAAGAACAAACAAGTACATTTCAATTCTCATTGTTATTTATGTTCTGATGTTTTGGTGCTCACTGGATTCAGGATTTTAATAGTATTCAGTTTTTGTTTCCATTTAAAATAAAAGGAATTGAAAAATGTCTTTGAAAAGTATTTTTACTTTTTTTGGGTGCACATGGCAGAGTGGTTAGCACTCCTGCCTTACAGCAAGAAGGTCGTGAGTTCAAAACCCGGCCGACTCAAACATTCTTGTCCGACTTCGGTCTTTCTGTGAGGAGTCTGCATGTCCTCCACGTGTTACTGTGGGTTCTCTCCGGGTACTCTTCGCTTCCTCCCACCGTCCAAAGACCTGCATGTACAGGTTAATTGGCAGCTCTAAAGTGTCCCTAGTGACTGAATGTGAGAGTGAATGGTTGTCTGTCAATGTTTGTCTCTATATGTCAGCCCTGTGACATACTGGCCACTGTCCAGGGTGTACCCCGCCTCAGGCCCAAAGCTGCTGGGATAGGCTCCAGTCACCCAAGACCCCTAATGGGACAAAGCGGTAGAAAATGAATGAATGAAAGTATTTTTACTTTAGTAAGGCTTACAATACAAAATACAAATATAAAGTCAAGTAAATAAATACCATTCTCAATGTCATGAAATACATTAACAGCAAACCTTTTATTGCATTTTTATTTTCAAAACTAGCATTTTTTGATATTAATATAATTATTTTGTAAATTTGTGTTCAAATGTAATTTTTTTTCCATAAAACATTTTAATTAAAAATAAAATGTATTATAAATCATATTAAGTAGCTTACAAATAATCAGCACAGAGCTCTGAAACGTTTTTGTCTGAAAAAGTATATGCTATTGGCTTCTGAGTAAGTGCATTATTAGCAAGTGATTCATTTTAGCTACAAATTTTCCCACAAAACTTTGATCTAATTTTTGTCACTGTTTAATTAAGTCAGATGGTGGGGACATGAGTCCTCTTGGATTGAGGTTTGCTACTAAGCAGACATCATAGTTATCATGCATCAGCGTGCGCCGAGCAACCACTGTCCATCGGTTTTCCCATGGGTCAAGTGCCAATATGTCCTTTGTTATATCATCATGGCGCCCTGACGTTAGTAAACAGAAAAGGTAGCAAAAGTCACTTGATAATCATTTTGACTGTTTTAAATTCATATGTATGTGTTTTTCATACCTGCTTCTTTGTAGTAGCCACAGATGTAAATCTTGCCTCCTACCACCCCTGCATTTGGAGCATTTGTACGCAGTGAAAGTTGGGGACATGGAAGACGAGGCCCATCTTTCCAGTAGTCTCCATCTGGGTTGTAAATCTCCACAGCATCAAGGCAGTGGCGGGACTGCCCACGGTCTAGACCTTCACACCCAATGCCTCCTAGGTTTAAAAAGAATGTTTTAGAAATGCACTAGAAGATGTTTCAAACATAGCAATTTTTATAAGCTACCACTGTTACCTATCACATAAATTTCCCCATTAAGTACCACAGCGGCGCAACGATACTTTGAGTACTTCATCGGAGCTAGTTCTGTCCACCTGTTTCTGTTTGCATCATACTCCAGGAGGCGGTTACTGAGGCGGTCAGGCTCATCATCAAGGCGGTAGGACTGGACAATAGAATAAGGAGATGTTTGACAAAGCAGAACAAATGTCATTTATTTATACATCACTTAAAGCAGTCCTTAAAGTAATGGAAACAGTGTCTGATTTTGTCATATAATCATCACCTGTGGGGTTCGACCACCTATGACATAGATACTCTCTTTCATCCTAACCACGCTGTGATAGGCCAAAGGCATGGGCAGGGGTGCAGCGCTGCGCCAGGGTCCACCCTGCAGGGACCAGCGCTGCACACAGTTAGTGATGAGATACTGGTTCTTCAGCTTCATTAACCCACCCAACAGATACAGAGTGTCCCCCAGCGATGCTAAACCGTAGGAATCACGGTGCTCTGCAGATGTCAGCCTCTCCCAACTTCCTTGGGCCTCAACTTTGTACCTGGAATTGGATGGATAATCAGTACCATGATTGTGGCAAAGGAGGTTTGCTTGTATCTGAACCACCTACCTGAAAATCTCAACATTAATGTCTTTTTGTCGAGCCAACTTGCGTGCATTTGCTTCTCCTGACACTATGATGTAATTTTGTTCTGTTACAACTCCAGCTGATACATGTCCTAGAGCATCTCCATAATTTGGTGAGGTCATGTAATAGATTCTGCCTGTTGATGGTGCAAAGCAAAAACTGCGCTCGCCATAGTTGCCATATCTTGACCTAATCCCACCACTGTCATTGCCCACACAGAGCAACAGATCTGTAGTCTCCATGCCATACCTGAGTTTTAGTTTTCGTTGTGCAGCAGACGGATGCATTTCTGTGACTTCTAAAGCCATATTCAACATTTCTAAACATTCAGCATCAGCCAACAAAACTGGGTTCCTCTTCATAGTCTCTCTTAAATAGTCAGGATTTATGAGTGGCAGTCGGACTTTCCTCAGAAGCTCTGGAAGGTGCCGGGCACGCAGATCCTCTTCAAGAAAAGTGCCATGTTTGACCCAGTGAAGAACCACATCCAAGATGGTCTCCTCTCTGGAAACATTGAGGTCATCGGATGATAGTAGTTTGCCAAGCTGATGGGCCTCCAGCTCCAACACTTCTTCATTTTGGCAAACCTCAACAAAGTGCTGCCTCAGAAAACGATGTGCACGGTCAGCCAGTTCCTCTGCACCAAGATCACGAGCAAAGTAATACACACCAAGGCAGTTAGAAGCATCCATGTTTTCTGTCATGTGGTGCCGACAGCGATTGAAAACGTCATCCATCTGCAGAAGAAAAGATGCAATGGCGATGCCTTGTACGTTGGTATTAGTCAGAGGAAGATCTGCACAGTACATGTAGTTAAGAAGAAGGGCCAAGCTGTCTGCAGGAGTGTCACGGAGGAAGATTTCTCTGTTATTGCACTCCCGTAGACCGCATGTAAACATGACGCGAAAGTATGGGCTGAAGGCTGAGAGCACAACTCTGTGGCAGGGGAAGCTAATGCCTTCAGCCACCAACACCACATCTGTCAGATGCTCAGTCTCCCTCATCCTCCTCAGCTGATCAAGCAGCACCAGTCCGTGTTTGACTGTAAAATCCATTTTACTTACAGAATTAACAGCAATAATTTAGGCAGTGTGCACTGTAAACTAAAATAGGTAGGTTCTGAAAAAAACACAAGATGGCATCCATGAAGTATAGCATTTTTTCTCAAAATGAGAGATTACAGTAAACAATATTATTATCAAACAATACAATTCCATGCAATATTTTTCAGGCAAAATATTTAGCAATCAGCTAATGTCAAAACAATATAGTGAATAAGCCACTATTATCTACATTATATACAAGTCACTCTTTATTTAAACCTTACCAATGTCCGCAACTCCTTCCAAAAAACAAGCTACAGAATGTGGTTTTAAAATAACAAATTAACTGTTTATTCCCACGTTTCTCGTCTTGTTTATCTTGCTACATATGTTACTTAGCGGGGTTAGTAAGTGTTTCAGCAAATGCAAGAGAGAAAGATATGTGCCCCCTCCTCTACTGAGCCCTCTGAGCTACCATCCCAAAAATAGATAGGGCAGATAGCTAGTGGGTCACAAGGGTTCAAGATTAGACAAGTGTTGGTTTATAAACATTCATTGCCAAGCCTTTTAGATGAACTAACATTAATATATATTTCCTGCTATTCCGTACTTTGTTTGCTCTGACTTTTGGTACCTTGTTGTTTGGTCAATCATGTGCATGCACTGGTATGAAATGAAACAGCTCCTAGTCTAGGCTCAGGTTTCATGAGCACTCTCTTAAAGGGCCCGTGTGTAGAATGGCCATGGCTCTGTTTGTGGAGAAATGTTGGGCAGACTATTGTTACACACTGGCTAGTTAATTAAAATAAAATGAATAAGTCATAATGTGCGATATTTTCGTTGAACAATAAAAACAATTTTCCTCACAGAAATTCCTTTGATTAAAGTTTGGGCTCTAAGACCAATGTCAGTAAGCAGGCTTCCAGTGTAACTATATCTAGGAAGACCCTGTCCTTTCTGTAAACACATTGTTTCCTCACAAGTTGATATGTATAAAAGAATTTTGGGGCTGTATTTCTGAGCAGCTTACAGCTAAAGATAAAAAAAAAGGCAAGAGCAAATCTAACCAATAAACAAACTGACCAGACCTTTACTGGGTAGCAAACAGGGGATTATGACCTCTGGTGTAGGCTTGTTAAGAAACATCACCCTGACATAACTTTAAGCTATTGTGAAGGGGGGTAAAGTGTGTTTTATGGTTCAGGAATTTTGCCAGTGAATGGAAAGCAGAAGCGGCGGAAATGATCTTGTCAGACATTCCTTAACATTTAACAGAGTTAATTTTTTCTGTATAATATTATTAATATCCTATATCCGTCACAAAGAACCTGGTGTTGCTCTTTATGCAACTTCATGACAGTGGTAAATCATTAAAGAAGTGGATATACATATATAGACTCATGCTGCCAAGTGGAGTGTTACTGTACTTTGTCTAGCACAGAATTGGAGTCAGCATCATGGATTCACATAGGTCTAGTAAATTCCGGGTAGAAAGAGAAGTTCTGGATGAACAGAGACTAGAGGAGGTTACACGGAGAAAATCTTACTCTGAAATATATCCTTCTCTAATTAAACTGCTAAAAAATTCCTTACGGTAAGATGTTTTGCGTGTTTATTGCTGCACAGATGCTGTTGTTTCACTGTTTCTCATTATTTTCAGATGTTCAGTCCCCAAACTTAAGAGATATGCAGTAAGCAGGCTGCCTATATTATATTGGCTACCCAAGTACTCAGTGTGGGACTACGGCATGGCGGATCTTATCTCCGGTCTCAGCGTCGGCATAATGCACTTGCCACAAGGTATGATTTACTTCAATGTGCTGGGTACTTTAAATCTCCTCGCTCTGTTCTGTCTGACCAGTTATGCCCAGGCTTAAACTACATCTTCATGGTCAAGTTCTGATAATTATTGAATTTCATTTACTTTAATTGCTGCAATTAGGTATGGCATATGCATTGTTGGCTTCCTTACCTCCTGTTTTTGGGCTCTACACATCCCTCTATCCAGCACTGATCTACTTCTTTTTTGGAACATCACGCCATGTTTCCATAGGTAAGTATCACTGACATAAAAAGAGTTTTGAATGATGTTTCAAGTATCGAAGGAGAGCTTTGTATCATGAATATCCTATGTGGTTAATTATATTATTTTTAACCAGGGACATTTACTGTGCTCAGCATTATGGTTGGAAGCGTAACAGAAACACTTGCTCCAGACACAGCGTTCATAACAAACAATGGGACAAACTTCACTGAAGTTAATATAACAGCCCGAGATATTTATCGTGTCCAGGTGGCAGCTGCTACTACATTCCTGGGAGGACTAATTCAGGTCTGTAAACTAAACATCAGAATACTGGCCTGACATGTTGATGCCCCAGCTAAGTCTTACTGGTCTATCTGCATAAATATTTATTGAGGTGGTGCTTGGTATGGTTAAGTTTGGCTTTGTGGGAACATACCTTTCTGAACCACTGGTGAGGGGCTATACTACCGCTGCTGCAGTTCATGCTATGGTGGCACAACTAAAATACATCCTTGGTATATATCCAACCCGATTTAATGGACCACTGTCTCTTGTATATGTGAGTACTGTATTGTTTCACAAAACAAAATGGTTAAAATGTGATATGAATCATTCATTTTAGTCTACCAATGTGTGTTTGTTTCCTTTTTTAGACATTTGGCAGTATGTGCTCCTTGCTCTCCCGTACTCATCTACCCACGCTAGTGGTCAGTACTGTTTCCATGGTGTTCCTTATTGCAGCCAAGGAGCTAAGCACTTTCCTTCGTCCAAAACTGCCAGTGCCAATTCCAGTGGAGCTCATCACAGTCAGTTCACACAAGGACACACTTTCTCACTTTCTTTTATGTTACCATTTCTGTACAAGGTACTAATGCTGATGTTGCAGGACAAAAAGCATGAACACAGTGGAAACAGACAGCTGATTCAACACAAGTGCAGCGTCTGTGCTTGTGCTGTTCACAGCAGAATTCTGATAGTTGTGGCTAATAATTAGATCCACATTAATCAAATGAATAACCAAGTTTTTTAATGATTAATTGACTTAAAACATGGTAATAGTCACTGTGTATTTGGATGATTTAGATTGTGAGTGCAACATTGATATCATCCTATTCACACCTGAGCAGTAACTACACAATTTCAGTGGTTGGAGAAATTCCTAGTGGGTAAGCAATGGTTGTCCTATTTTTTTAAATATATTTTTATAAAATTGCTTGCATTGAAATGCTTGAACGTCTTGTTCTCTGTCTGTTTTAGTCTAAGTGCTCCATGTGTACCAGATGTGGCTCTATTTGGAAAAGTCATTAGTGATGCTTTTGCATTAGCAATAGTTGGTTATGCCATATCTATTTCGCTTGGAAAAACATTTGCACTGAAACATGGGTATAAGGTGGATACTAATCAGGTAAAGTTATACTTTTCATACTGTATATAATAATACAAACAACCAGAAAATATTTAGTATTTTGGTTGTTTTCTTAGTTAATTGGTTCTCTCATTGTTGCAGGAGCTGTTGGCCCTTGGATTGAGTAATGTAGCAGGAGGCTTCTTTGAGTGCTTTGCCGTCTGTCCATCCATGTCCAGGAGTCTTATTCAGGAAAGCACTGGCGGGAAAACACAGGTTAAAGAAAACAGAAGCACACAATAGATCAGAGAATTACATAATAACAATCAAACAATAATAGCCCTTGTACTGTCTTTGAAGATGGCTAGTTTGGTCTCAGCAGTTATTGTGTTGGTGACCATAATGAAACTTGGCCCTTTGTTCCAGGAACTCCCAAAGGTAATTTCTTTTCTTTCTTTGATTTTGTCTTTCTTTGTACACCCTTGAATCATGAAAATGTCCTTTTTACAGGCTGTCCTTGCATCAATTGTCCTTATTAATCTCAAGGGTATGTTCAAGCAGTTCTCTGACATTGTGACACTGGGGAGAAGAAGCAGAATTGATATGGTAAGATGAGAAAAAAGATGAGAAAATCTTAATTATGCAATCATCTGTGACAAAGTGTGTCTTTATTGCACTATTTAGTTTCTGTGTTTTCCAGTTAGTATGGTTGGCCACATTGGTGTCAACTCTCCTCCTCAACCTGGACATGGGTCTTGCAGCTTCTATTGCATTTGCTCTTCTGAGCGTTATTGTCAGAACTCAGATGTAAGTCTTTAATATAAGTCTGTTCTCCTTTTACTGATAATCTTAGACCAAAAAATGTATTTTGTTTAATTATTAGAAAAATCATTATGTCTTCATTTTGTTCTTTTTACTAAGGCCGACATACTCTATTTTGGGGAATATCCCAGGTACCGAACTGTATGCCGACATAGAAACTCACGATCAAGTAAGTTAGACATGGCTGTACAGTTAAGAAGACTTGCTCTAAATATAAACTGATGATTTTCAGGCAAGAGAGATTCCAGGTATTACAATATTCCACTCATCTGCTACAGTTTATTTTGCCAATGCTGATCTATATCTTGAAGCTCTGAAAAAAAAGGTTTGTCTAGCAATTTTGGACATTCTTTGCTTTATAATGTAACATTTATGGAAGAATTTAACAATATTATGTTTATCTTGTATTTCAGAGTGGGCTTGACATTAGTAAAATGATAATCTATAAAAGGAGACAGGAGGCCAAAACAAAACGCAGAGAAAGAAGGGCAGAGAGACGGGCTGAAAGGCAAGCCAAGAGGGAGGTAAAAAAAGTTTTTTACAACGTTTGGGATATTGTATTAGTTTCTATTAGTTTCTTATTAATGTATAGCATAACTGTAATCTGTTCACAATATGCTGTAGTAGTAGTTTACCATCTGCTGCAATGAACAAAGTCAAACAAGCTTTCAAGCACTCTGAATCATCTCCTTCACTGATTACTCAGATGAGACAGGCCCAGAGGGAAGCCAAACAGCTGGCTGGTGGGCCCGTATTCTCTGTGGAGGGGGAGGCTGGACAATGGAGGGACCAGTGTATGGTTAACATTGTTACAGAGGATCCAGAGCAGAAGACCATTGAGAGAGAGAATGGGACCGTGTTTGTTATGCCAACAACTCCACAGACTTCAGAAGGTCAGTGTAGATGGGAGTACCTAAAAGGGGGAGATCCAGAAAATGCTAGCTTAGGTTGGATGTCTGAGCTGCCGGACGGGGACACCACAACACTGGGCTCAAGCAGTGAGGACACTTTGAGTCGTGACTTGGAGCGAGTCTCCCTTGGATCCTTGGGAAAGTGGACCTGGGACATCCACTCTATTGTCCTTGACCTCTCTACAGCTAACTTCATTGATACAGTGGCTATCAAAACAATAAAAAATGCAAGTAAATTATTTTGGCCTATTAATGTTATTTAAATTAATATTTCTACACTCATAGAATTTGCCCTTTAACAGACTTTACAGGACTTTCGTGAGATTGATGTAGCTATCTACTTGGCTGGATGTCAGAGTAAGTGATGAATAATTTTCTACTCATAGTTTGTGTTAATCTTACTTTGATTTAGGTGTTTTCCGCTAATCAAAATATTTACTTTACATTTAGGATCTGTTGTAGAACAGTTGGAGGTTGGGGACTTTTTCTCAGAGTCCATAACAAAGCAGCATCTGTTTGCCACTGTTCACGATGCTGTGCTTTTCTGTCTGGATCATTGCGGAGCAGGAACTTTGGTGTGTATTATACCATTTTTTTTTAGAGTTAACATGTCAGCAAAACATATTAACTACAATTGTTTGATTTTAGGACACCAACAGCAGCACAAAATTTTAGATGTGAGTCAGACCATGCAGCTGGTCCATGGGGGTAGAAAAATCATGTATGAAAGAGAAACAACTTGAGGTTTTATATGTAAATTAACTGATTTTACCAAGTAAACCATAAAACAAATAAATATAGATCATAAATGTATATCTTACTAATTGTACAGTAAAGGTCCAGAGTGGCATTACTTTTATTTTAGATGTGTTTTATTTAAGTAAATAATTATATATCTTAGTTTATGTCTTGTGTTTGCTAGAACAACTGACATGGCGGATTATTGTTTTACAAATGCAATGTGATTTATTATAATAAAAAACAGACTAATTAAAAAATAAAAGTTGTTCACTGAAAAAAAAAGAAACAATGTTTTCATTTCATATTTTAATAAATAAAATCTTGCAAAAATATTATAATTTTTTTGATTTTGTACAGGTTCAATTTAAGGAACAGAGACAAGGCAACATGCATCTCACCGAGTGAGTCTAGTTTGGTAACCGGTGCAATAATAAGACTGAAGAGTTTCTTAGTGCAAAGGTGCATGCAGGTTTTTAAGTGTCTCAACACCATGAGTCTATAGTGCAACATTCCAAAATATTATGAAAACAAATCATCTCCTGACACCTACTGCATATACCTACTGTCACCTCATTTACTGTTTTATCTCTACAAACTGCCCACAAGTGTTAGCAAAGAAAATGTGCACAGGACAGTCCTTTTAGGGCTTGATACAGTTTGCTTGGTTTTGTTGTAAGCTATAATTCTTGATGAATGTCAGAAGATAAAGTCAGGCTGTCATCATCATTGTCCTCTGGCTGATGTGAGACAAGCTGCTGGTAACGAGCCTGACGCTGGTAATCTGGATCAATGTTTATCCACTTATTGGCAACCCACTTAGTTCCGCGGGTGACCACACAACCCCCATGGAGAGCATATTCATCCTGCTCTCCCACCCAGCCTGCAGAGCACACATAACTTGTTTGAATAATGTGCAAAGGATAGGCCCAATAATGGCATTTATTTTAAACTCTACCTTTTCCATCTGAAAGAAAGTTGTACCAGAAAACAGCTGTCCCTTTGGTCGGCCTTACTCTCAAGTTACTTTTGTCACAGTTCCTCCTGGTGTCCAAAAGGTCCACATCATTCTGTATTAGAAACTAAAGCACACTGCATCTCAATGACACAATTTACTCATTTTCAGCCCCATGCACCCACATACAGACAAACAAGTGATTTACGACAGATATGAACGACATGCACAGTAAGTACACACTACTTTAGCTGGGAACTTTTTAAACATTTCCTGTCCCACACACAATTACGCACCACTTCATCATAGGTCCTGTTGTCTGCCACAGGGAATGCGGTCTCCCCGCCCCCTTCAACAGAGTTCAGGTAGAAGAGAACTGTGATGTACCTAAGTGTGCAACACAGATTTGAAAATTGACACACGTATGGAACAAACACAGGTACAGACTACAACACAATGAACACATGAATGCCCACAAGCACAGCCAATACATATTTTTATGGTACAATCACTAACAACTAAAATACCAGTCACTACCTTTGAACTTAACATTTACGAATCAACAGATGAATGAATATTTGACTTTATACTTTATTTATAAAATGCCATCTCAAACACCACAGTGACCCACTTACCTGCAAGATGTTTCAAAAGGAGTGGAGGTGTTAGCTACGAGTCGAGTGTGTGTGCAGGCAGTTTCAGGATAAACAGGACCACTGTCGTGGTGGGCATGGTAGTGCCCTCCTTCCTCATAACGCACCACTTGTAAAGGTTCACTGAGGTCTACTAAGGTGGAAGGGAGCTGAGTCAATCGAGTTACCCTGTATAAAAACATGAAGGAAAGTTGTGGACTAATATACTATGTTCTTTAGTATATACAAAACAACTGGTCCATTGTACATAACAGAGGAACATGAATGATTAAATATTGATTATCTTTCTGACCTCTCTTTAATATCTTGTAGGACCTGGTGTGCTCCTTTACCCTGGTACAGCCATGTGTGTCTGCTATTTCTCACCAGCTGACTTCTCTTTACTCCCTGTTGCAGCAAGAAACGCTGGAAGGCATCACTGCTCAGAAGCCTAAACTCATCTAGACTCAGCAAACCTGGTAAATTGTAAAGTTATGATAGAACACTTATAAATAGTTTTATTTGCAGTTCATAATCATTACTTTGTGAACAATATAAAACAATATTTTTGGACAATTGTCAATATCTGTGCTAATATTGAAAATGATTAAACAAACTAATCTTCTATAAACACAAAAGATAACATTTGATATTGATTGACACTAATTGTAAATAAAATGAGGATTTATTCTTACCATCACCATCCTTGTCAGCTTTGAGACCTGCATAGATTTCCCGCAGACTCTCCGGTGTGAGCCAGATGCCGTCTCTTACTCGAGAGTGTGTGAGTATCTGTACGTTAGTAAAAACACTGTAATAGAACAAGTTTAAATCAAGCTACTGCTGTATGTACCACAGTCCATCAATAGACAAACACCTCATTAGGCTGCAGCTGTCCGTCCTGGTTGATGTCAAGAAGGTTGAAAATCTCCTCCGGGCTGAGGTTGAGCTCCTTCACCAGTTCTTCTTGGTCTTCCTGTACCATGAGCTGGCTTTCCATCAAACCCTTAAGCTCCGCCAGCTGCATTACAACACGACACTCAGCCTCAGACAAAAACTCTGGGATTTCTGCAGGATAAACAAAAAAATAAATGAAAAAAATAATAACTCAATATATAAAAAGTGTGACCACAGCTTATGGGAGCAACAGAGCAATGGAAATCCTCTCCACATTATAATTTTTATTAACCCAAGCCAATGACTCATTTGGTTTACTAAGGTTTTATGTTAATCACTATGATTAAGCTATTGTTCCATTAACTGTACTGAAATAAATACATTTCAGTTTTCCAGACAAAGCTTTCATCTCAGGTCAGTGGTCTGTTGATGGCTTAATTCAACAGTTTTCACAAACGTGTTTGGGTAGCCAAATTTACTCACTTCTCAGCGTGCCTTACCAAACAGAAGAGGCTTCAAACTCAGAGTCCGCATGTGATGGACTTTATGTGGCGTCAGTGACACCTTCTGGACGTGACCAACCTGAAAGACAAGTCAGAATTAAGGAATAATGAAAAGTAGCCTAAACGGATAGAAATACATGTGCATTTAAACAAGTAGACTATTTACCCTTATGCCTTCAACTCTTGGAAGTAAAAAGTCCCGGTGAAGACCAGCCTTTGATGGAGCACTCCGGGAGTCAAGGCGCTGGTGGTCAGAGTCTCGAGCTTCACGACTCCGGCCGGCTTCTTCCTGTCCGCTGTTGTAGTGCACGTAGAACAACAGAGCTATAACATTAATGATGTATAGGTGGAAAAACACCATTACGACCACAAAGTAGGAGCGGGAGCAAATGCTGCTCTTACTGCAATGACGGTCGCAATGCGGACCAAGTGGCAAGGTCGCGCTCCCTGGTGCACTCGTTTCTTCGGCATCTTGCCTCTCCTGGTTGTCAGTCATTTCATTAGATAGGACTGCAGCGCAACAGCTACTTCCTTGGTATTAAAGTCCATCCGAACAATGTGGCGATGAAATGCCGGTTTGTTCAAAGTAAGTGGTGTAGCCTACAGATCATAGATGTCAGTGTCCAGATTATAAAAGATATTCAGAGCGTTCAGGCCAGTTTCTCCCGCTCAGTCTGTAAAAAAACGCTGCTGTGCATTCAGACAGCTCGTATAAACATATCCTACGCTGTATCAAATCCCGCATATGTCAAGGCTACAAGCAGCTTATCCTGAGAAGTGGTCCGCAGACATCAGCGCGTCGCTTCCAGTCTTGTTGACACTGCAGCAGCGGCCAGCCGCGGAGCAAAGCGCACTGCGCAGCGCAGGGCTTCTCACTTTTACTCGAAGAAATGGGCTTATACTGGAACAGCATTGGAATAGTTGGCTAAAGATGGTCATTTTACAATAAAATATAGGCTTACAGGCTAAATCAAGCAATAAGGATTTAGAGTCGATTCATTCTCGCATTTAAGTAGGCTACAATCTCTGCAGGCAACAGAATTTTTACGACACAATGCTACCCTCTGGAGACCATGTAAAGGAAAACAACAGTGCAATTGATACGATTCTCAATTTGGAGTTATGTAGCCTACATTTTAAGGACATTGCCCAATAAACTCAAAATAAAGACCATTAGAAGGCTACTTACAGTATTAATCTGGACGGAAAAGTAGAACTTATTAATTTTATTCATTCATTTTCTTCCACTTATTGCCGTTAGGGGTCAGGGGTGACTGGAGCTCAGTCCTGCAACTTTGGGCCTGAGTCGGGGTACACCCTGGACAGTGGCCAGTTTAAAGCTGACAGACCAGTGCCAATTGACCTACACATACATGTGTTTGGGCGGTGGGAGGAAGCCGGATTACCCTGAGAGAACCTACGGTAACTCGGGAAAGACATGCAGACTCCTCACAGAACAAAGCTAGCACTGAAATTGTAGTTTATGTGGTTATTTTGTTTTTGCTAGTAGCCCTTTTAATGACCTTATGATGCGCGTTTGATAGAAATAGCTTTCGAATAGCTTCTATTATTGATCTTTAACTACTCTATACTTAGTATTTTATTTAAAACAAAACTTTTAGTGTGGAGCTGCGGCATATTGCTCATAATCTTGAACTTTACTTTGAACTGGGGGCTACACTGACCGACGCTAGTTAATTAGCTTAGCATTTAGTTAGCAGAGCTCTTGATTTTGCTTTATTTCCTGGGCCCTTAACCCAAGCAAAACTTTGTTAAAACAAGACCAAACTAACTTTTAAAGGCTGGTATAAAGCAGTATTTTTAGGATAAATGTGAAAAACTTCAAATCAAAAAATACGTCATGTGTGCATAACAGTCGTTTAGTGAAAAGTAAATTGAAGACAAAGTAAAATGGAACTTGTTTTATTGGCCATAAACAGAAACAAGATATGCATATTATACGAAATCTCATTCCTGTATTTTTATTATTTCTTCATTCTTCAGCTTCTTTGGTCTACAAAAAAGTAAATTTAGTGCATGCATGAAAAAATAAATAAATAAAACAACAAAATAAAAAAATCTTTTCTTGGTTATCTTTTGTTACCTTGACAATTTCTCTACTCTTTGTCCTCAGCTTGTTGACCTGGGATTCAGCAATATCTGCACGCTCTTGAGCCTCCTCCATCTCATGCTGCACCTTCCTGTATCTGGACAGGTGAGTATTGGCCTGCTCATCCTGTGTTATTATTAACAGTTTATCAAAATGTGGATAGAATAATCATTCAAACCACAGACAAGTCATTATGGGCAGAGTGCACTCACCGATTCTTCAGCCTGTCTCTTGTATACTTTTACTTTCAGCTGAAGCTTGTCTACAAGCTCTTGGAGTCTGACAATATTCTTCTTGTCCTCATCAGTCTGTTAAAATTTATGAGAGGGATAAAACAACTCTATATAGAGAAATAAGCCCACCATATCATAATGCAGTGCGAACACCAAAAACTGACATAAATGAGATACAGTTTACCTGGTAGGTTAGCTCCTTCACTCTTCGTTCATATTTCCGCACCCCCTTTATAGCTTCAGCACTGCGCCTCTGCTCAGCATCAACTTCACTCTCTAATTCTCGAACCTTTAACAAATAGAGGGAAATAAATTAAAATAATTAGGTGTTCTGCTGTTTACATAAAGACATTTGCAAATACTTACCCTTGCTTCCAGTTTCTGGAGTTGCTTCTTGCCGCCCTTCATGGCCAGATTCTCAGCCTCGTCCAGACGATGCTGAAGGTCCTTCACAGTCACCTCCAGGTTCTTCTTCATCCTCTCCAAATGTGCACAGGTATCCTGCTCCTTCTTCAGCTCCTCTGCCATCATGGCCGCCTGCAATACAACTACCATTAATATGCGGTCCTCACCACAGGTAAGTAAAACACCTTAAGGTGTTTTCCTGACTCACATCAGTGATGGCCTTCTTGGCCTTTTCCTCAGCGTTTCGTGCTTCCTGAACAGCATCTTCTACCTCTCCTTGGATCTGGATAAGGTCTGCCTCCAGCTTCTTTTTTGTGTTGATCAGACTGGTGTTCTAAACATATAGTTTGATTATATGCTTAAATTTATGTTTACTGTCATTATTAACTTAAATGGTATCGCTTAACCTTTATGTACCTGCGAGTGGAGGAGTCCCACACGCTCACTGGCATCAATTAGCTCCTGTTCAGCCACTTTACGGCTTCTCTCTGTCTGCTCCAGAGCAGCTCTCAGCTCCTCAATCTCAGCCAGCATCAGGTTGTTTCTGCGCTCCACCATGGCAACCTGCTCCTTCATTTCTTCTTGTCCTCTCAGTGCGTCGTCAAGGTGCAGTTGTGCGTCCTGTGAAGGACCCAGTACACATTTATAATCCAGGTTGAGTAAAACTTTTATTTTGTTTAATGAAATGAAAACAAGTACCTTGAGCTGTCCCTGGACATTCCTGAGTTGTTTCTGGGCTTCAGCTGCCTGTCGATTGGCATGACTCAGCTGAATCTCCATTTCATTGAGATCCCCCTCCATCTTCTTCTTGATTCTCAGGGCATCGTTTCTGCTCCTGACCTCAGCATCCAAAGTGCTCTGCATGGTCTCAATCACTCTCTGGCTGTTCCTCTTTATCTGCTCAATCTCCTCGTCCTTTTCTGCGAGCTTCCTGTCAATCTCACCTTTGACCTGAGTGAGTTCAAGCTGAACACGGAGAATCTTGGATTCTTCATGCTCCAGTGTAGCCTGTAAAGATTTGGTATTTTTCATCTATTCTGATAAAAAAATTGATGAATAAAAGAAGTTAAGTGACTGAAAATGAAAATGTGGTTTTACCTCTGCCTCCTCCAAGGCAGTCTGGATTTCTGACTTCTCACTTTCTACTGTCTTCTTCCCTTTCTCAAGCTCATGAATAGTCTTACCAGTCTCTCCAAGTTGTTCTGTCAGATCTGAGATTTCCTCTGTTGGGTTAAATGATAGTATAAAATGACTAAATGCTGATTTTAAGTGAAGATGGTCATAAATCAATGTTGTTTTTTGAATACAATTGGAAGAGATGTAGCAGGTAAGAAAGAATTTGTCGCCTTACGTTGCAGGTTCTTGTTCTCCCTCTTCAGTGTCTCCAGTTGGTCCAGAGACTCTTCATAGGAGTTCTTTAACTTAAACATTTCTGTGCTGAGTGACCGAGCTTCTTTCTGAGCTCCCTCCAACTCGGCCTGGCTCTCCTCATACTTCTGCTTCCACTCTGCAAGAACCTGAACACATCAAAATAATCTGTTTGTAATTTACATTTGTGTGGGTTGTATCTAAATGCACAATACATCAATAGAAACTCCACCTTGTCAAAGTTTCTTTGTTTCTTGTCGAGGTTAGCAGCAAGAGCATTAGCTCTTTCCACATCAATCATCAGGTCTTCCACTTCACCCAGAAGCCTCTGTTTGGTCTTTTCCAGAGAGGCACATTTTGCATTCACAGCCTCATTGGATTCTTCTGCGTCCTGGAGACGCTGGGCAAGCTTTTTCCTTGAGAGGATGATTGGTATTTAAATTTAGAGTTAAATAAGAAGAGTTTGATAAGACATCTGTGGGTAGACAATCATAATTGACTTACTTGGCCTCCTCCAGCTCCTCAGTGCGCTGAATGGCATCAGTCTCATATTTGGTTCTCCACTGAGCCACCTCGCTGTTAGCCTTGGACAATGAACGCTGCAGCTCAGCCTTGGCCTCCTGCTCTTCCTCATACTGCTCTCTGAGCAGGTCACAGTCATGACGAGATGACTGGAGAGAATGAGCCAGGGCATTCTTTGCCTATGAATCCAATGACAATAATTAATAATAATAATTGAACTTTCTGGTTACTTAAATCCTGTTTGTTGACGTTCTAAAGATAATACCTTCACTTCCTCCTCAATATGCCTCTTTAATTCCTCAATCTGCTGAGTGTAGGCTTGTTTGCCTCGGGTTAGCTGAGAAACAAGGGCTTCTTTTTCCTCCATCTGACGACTAATTTCACCTTAAGGAAAACAATATTTTTTCTATGTTAAACACATTAATACAAATATAAATATTCTAAAATACAGATATAAAATAATAAATATGTTGAAACTAATTTTACTATTTTCAGTTTGCAGTCTTGCTTTGTGTACTCCCAGGTCATTCAGTTGTCGCACATGTTCATTGTTTTTGGTCTTCAGCTCACTTAGCTGATCTTCAAGAGTGCGACACATCTTCTCCAGATTGACCTGGAAATAACAGAATATTTTTTTATTCTACTTAATAGGTATGTAACACTTGACTCCACTCAAGATTGGATTTTATTTTATGAAATGAGTTGAGACAATTTCGAAGTGATCAAGTGCCCTTTTATTATTATGGCAATCTGGGCTCCAGACAATCTTTTTTTTTTAATCACTGTCCCAGTATCGTCCTGAAAGCCAGTTCCAACAGTCCCTAAGTAAATGTCAAATGTTCCCATTAAATATAGGCTAATGTTTGTCTATTTGTGAGTTTATAAATAAACATAATTCAAATAAAATTCTACATGCGTTTATATATATTTTAATTTGCTAAATTACTAGGTACTTTAAATAAGTGTATATTAACGTTAGTAAAACTCTAAATAAAATCTAAACCAATAAATCTGCCTCAGATGGATTTAGACCTGGTTAATTATTTTGTGTTCAATAATTAGTATTTTGGCAGAGCGTTTAGCACTCCTGCCTCACAGCAAGAAGGTTGTGAGTTCAAAACCTGGCCGACTCAAACATTGTCGGCCAACTCCGGTCTTTCTTTGAGGAGTCTGCATGTCCTACACGTGTTACTGTGGGTTCTCTCCGGGTACTCCGGCTTCCTCCCACCGTCCAAAGACATGTATGTATAGGTTAATTGGCAATTCTAAAGTGTCCCTAGTGAATAAATGTGAGAGTGAATAGTTCTCTGTCACTGTCTATCTCTAAATGTTAGCCCTGCAATTAACTGGCCACTGTCCAGGGTGTACCCCGCCTCAGGCCCAAAGCTGCTGGGATAGGCTCCAGTCACCCGCAAATCCTAACGGGACAAAGCGGTAGAAAATGAATGAATAATTAGTACTTACTAACTTTAACTGAGACCTAAAACCTCTTTAGATCAAACCCATTAATAAACACTGGTCTCATGTGTTTCCCTAAAACAGTAGAACTTTATCAAAACAACTCTTATTTGTTTAACTGTTACCTTTGTATTAATTTATCAATAATAACAAGAATGTATTAACAGTAATAATTAATGTGATGACCAGAAGTACTTCACAAAAGACCTAATTTGGTCCGCGGCCCTTAAGTTGGAGACCGCTGGTCTTTACTCTCAGTAGCTGCAGAAGAGACTCAAAGAAAGCAGCACATATCCACCAGAACACTTAGTTTAAGACGGGAATGATTGTGTTATATAAAATAACTTATGGCTCAGTGATGTTTCAGACTCAGGACAGCAGCTTCTGTTTACAGTTTTGCCTCTTTGCTAACACAGATTACTGCTCACATTCTGTCTGTTCTCCACCGGTGATGCAACATTTACGTGACCTTTTGTCTATTTTGGAGAGAGCTCAGCCTCAGACACAGATATGTTTTTTGTTGTGCACTCGTTAAGTCCGGTCTGTGCAACAGTGGAGAGATATAGTGAGTGAATGAATGTCTTTCGCTAAAGTGGATTTATTTATGCTGCCACACCTCTGAATTGAACAAGGATGAGACTTCCTCAATATCAACATCCAAACTCTCGACTCCATGCAAGAAACTGTTAGCAATAACTTGTTGAAATTGAGTTTGCAGTAAACAGAGGGGCCCTGTTGTTCAAAACATTAATTGCAATTCAAAAAACATCTTAACTGACTGGAAACTTCACATATAAGAATTGATTTTGTGTCTTGGCTCATGGTTAATCTTACATCCCTACTAGTTAATAATATAAACAAACATCAACCGAATTAATTTGGAAAATTATTACCTTTGCTTTTGCAACAGACTCCATGTTGCTTGAAAGATCGTCAATCTCCATTTTATATTCACTCTTCTCCTTCTCTAGTTTCTGCTTGACCCTCTGGAGGTTATCGATCTGCTCTCCCAGTTCGGCCACACTGTCAGCCTGCTTTTTGCGCAGAGCAGCAGCAATGGCCTCGTGCTGCAGAGTGGACTCTTCGAGATCACGGCGCAGCTTCTGAAACTCAGCCTCACGCTTCTTGTTCATCTCAATTTGAACTGCTGTAGCTCCACCAGCTTCTTCCAGCCTCTCGCTGATCTCTTCTAGTTCCCTGGAGAGATCCGAGCGCTGTTTCTCCACCTTGGCCCGAGCAGCTCGCTCAGCCTCAATTTCCTCCTCCAGCTCCTCAATACGAGCCTTATGAGACAAAAATACACTCACATAATCCCTTAAATAGTGAAAACCTCAGTTTAAGGTCCATGTCATCATGGATGTTCTCAAATTTAATGTTAAAGTGGAAATAATAAATCTGTGACCAATTCACAAGAAACCTTACCTGCAGCTCCTTGATTTTCTTCTGAAGCTGAATATTAATTGCCTGTTCGTCTTCTATCTTACTAAGAATCTGGCTGATCTCAAAGTCTCTCCTTATAGGGAAAGAAAATGTAAATTAGACTTTATCTCAGTTTAATGTGTGAGTAATAGTTTTCCTATTTGTACATACGCACTTCTTGATTTTCTCCTCAGACTGCTGCTTGTCATTCTCCAGGTCCATTATGGATTCCTGAGCCAGTTTAAGATCTCCTTCAAGTTTTCTCTTTGCTCGCTCCAGATCCATTCGGATCTTTTTTTCTTGCTCTAGAGAACCTTCAAGCTATTTCAACCAAAATATAATAAGGCATTCTTTTTTTGGCACAAAACAATAGCATGGATTAACTCTGATTATTTACATCATCCACTTGCTGCTCCAGTTTGGTCTTGGCCTTGGTCAGAGTGTTGACTTTGTCTTCCTCTGCCTGAAGGTCATCAAGAGTCTGCTGATGAGCCTCTTGGAGGGCTTTCTTCTCCTTTGTCAGCTTGGCAATGGCCTCATCTAGAGAGGACATCTCTTCAACAAGATTTTTAACCTATAAAATACAGTAATGTAAGGTAATTAGGGATTGTTGTATTCTGCCTCTGTACAGGAAATAAGAATGTAATCTCAACCTTGTTCTCAGTGGCATGCTTCTCCTTTTCCACTTTGGCCAATGTGAGCTCCAAGTCATCAATGTCTTTCTTCAACTCGGAACACTCATCCTCCAGCTTCCTCTTCTTTGCAGTCAGCTCAGCATTGATCTCCTCCTCATCCTCCAGTCTCTCAGACGTTTCTTTCACTTTGGCTTCTAGATGGATTTTTGCTTTAATCAGCTGCTCACACCTCTCCTCTGCGTCTGCAAGGGTTTCACCTTCCTATATTCAGATTGTTAAACAAAATAAAATTTTGTGAGCTATTCCAAAACTCTAAATTTGTATATCATGACTTGTTTTACATACAGATTGAATTTGTAGTTGTAAGTCATTCTTCTCTTGCAGCAGAGTAACCATTTTCTCTTCCAGCTCTTTCTTCTTTGCCAAGGCCTTTGCAAGCTCTTCTTTGGTCTTTTCAAAGTCCACTTTCATTTGGGCCATCTCCTTTTCAGTTTCAGCGCTCTTTAGAAGAGGCTTAATCTTGAAGTACAGCTTCATCCACGGCCATGTTTTGACATTCATGAATGAGCGGATGTTGTACTGAATGGAGAAAATGGCTTCCCTGAAGAAAGGTAAAATATAGTCATCAGTTGATTCTAGACATCTATTTTAAAGGTTGTCATGTAATATCATAGGTACCTGCGTTCCATCATCTTGACAAACTCTCTTCTCATGAGGAAGCCTCTGCAGAGAGCCTGAGTCATTGTGACCAGAATGGCAAGTTTTTCATCACGCATCTCTTCCAGCAGACCTAGCAACCCAGCTTTGAAGAACACCTGAAATACATTTTGCTCTAATATCACATTTTTAAATGACCTTCAAGTCACCAAGAAAATACTCTATACCTTTGTGTGTCCAAATTTATACTGGGTGTGGTCAACATCAATAGAACCCAAAAGTTTCTCTGAGGCCTTTTTGTTGTCAATAAACTGTCCCTCTGGGATGACACTGGCATTCAGTACTTTGTATCTGAGTACAGAGGTTCAGTTTAGTTTAGTTTGATGACTCTTGAAGAAGTAATAAATAGAATTAAATTAAATAATATTTCTGCTACCTCTGCTTGAAGTCACCATAGAGGATTCTGCTGGGAAAGCCTTTCCTGCAGATTCGGATGCCTTCCAGCACACCATTGCACCTCAGTTGGTGGATGACCAAAAAGTTCTCCATCAGGCCTTAAAAACCAACAATTATATTGTTATTACATTTGACTCCCACTGCTGATTTTTACACCATGAAATGATTAGCGACCTACCTGGAGTCTTTGATTCATTTGGAATCAAACAGCGAACAAAATGTGGATGAGTGCTTCTTAAGTTGGTCATCAGCTTGCCCAAGTTCTCCTGAAACACAGTAAGTTTTACTATTAAGTAACTCAAGGATACAAAGTGTGATATCTGGTGAGTTGTGCCTTTGGTAAAGGTGTTATTCTTCCTTTTTTTATGTTATATCAATTACCCATTTCCTGTTGGTCAGAGTTAACTTTTCTTTTTCTTGACCAGTTATTTGTTGAGTGCATAGTGTGGTACAATCATTTGTGCAGATGCAGTAATGTATAAGTTTTTTTTTGTAATGTTTTCCCTCTTGCACCCCGTGGTCAGCAACACATAAAACAAAAGATATTTGCTAATAGTATTTACATAATGCATGTGCACCATGCATTAACAGTAATAATTAAATTATCTAATAATTGATCATTTTAACGGTATGTATTTACACGTTTAAAGTTACATAATGTTGCTTTAAACATGTAAAATAATTTAATTAGTTAAATATGTCATCGTTTAGTAATATTAAACCGAGGGGAGATCTGTATTACTTACCCTGAATAGAGCTGATACAGTCTGAAATGAACCACCCTTTTTCTTGCCTCCTTTTTTTCCACCTCCTTCAGCTGTGACATAAATATTATACAATTTATTATTTTACTACTATTTATACAATATATATTTTACAGTTTGGCACATATGGCTTCTTTGTGTTAGACTTTACCATCAGTTGAGGCATGAGATGCATACAGGAGAGCCAGCAGTTTGGCTGAGGACTTCTGATAAAGTTGTACAACTGAGTCGTTCAGGGGGTCTTTGTTCTTGTCCAACCAGCCATTGACATTATAATCCACAGTACCAGCATAGTGCACAAGGGAGAAATGGGCTTCAGCTTTGCCTTTGGCAGCTTTTGGTTTTTGGAAGGGGGCACTTTTACCAAGATGCTGGTCATACAGTTTGTTTTTGAAGGTAGTGTCTGTTGCCTTGGGAAACATGCACTCCTCTTCAAGGATGGAGAAGATACCCATTGGCTGTTAATAAGAAAAGACTGTGACTCTCTGGTACAAATACTGTAAATGAATATTACATTTGAGAACATTACAAACACACCTTCTCAATAAGCTCAATGCATGCAGCCAAGTCCATACCAAAGTCAATGAACTCCCATTCAATCCCTTCTTTCTTGTACTCCTCTTGCTCCAGGACAAACATGTGGTGGTTGAAAAACTGTTGCAGTTTTTCATTTGTGAAGTTGATGCACAGCTGCTCCAAGCTGTTGAACTAGAGGCATTTATATGACAACGGTTAGAAGAAATATGACATAAATACAGTAAATACAGTTTATTATTTCTGATTTATTTCAGTTTCTCTATGCAATACAATTCAAAAATGCACTTACATCAAATATTTCAAATCCAGCAATATCCAGGACACCAATGAAAAAGCTCCTGGGCTGCTTAGTATCCAACATTTCATTGATTCTGACAACCATCCACAAGAACATTTTCTCATAGACGGACTTGCTCAGAGCCATGACAGAATTGTTGACCTTCACAAAAAAGAGACATGCTATAAGTATGTACATCAAGAAAGGTGTTAGCTTGCTGTATATGTGTCTACATTAAAAATATGTTATCAGTGTGAAATCAATTGTTTACTTCTGTTCCAGACCTGTGGCACAGTTTGACCTTTTGTCACATACTCATTCCCAACTTTGACTCTGGGATAGCAAAGTGCTTTGAGTAAATCAGCAGAGTTGAGACCCATGAGGTAGGCAATTTTATCAGCCACTGAAAACAACACATTGAAAAAATAAGACCAACACAATGGTCATGTATGATATGCGACATTCACAAATGTGTACTATAAGTTACGTAAGGTTTTACCCTCAGTGCCATCAGGTTCAGCCTGCTCTTCTCGCTGCTTCTGCTTGAACTTCATGTTTCCATGATGCATCACAGCCCCAGTCAGCTTGTACATGCTGGCCTTCTCCTCAGCAGTGAAGCCCAGGATGTCAATGGCAGTCTGTCCAATAAAAATGCATTCTTAAAATACAATAAAATAAAAAAACTTTTACATGAATGGTTGTACCATAAAGCCAGTTGTCTGAGCATTAGTTTTTTACTTTGCATTTACTCACATCAGTGGCAATGAATTCTTCAACGTCATTGATACTCTTGACAGTAATTTCTCCCTGACTGACCATTGGATAGTCAAAAGGATTGGTGGTGATAAGAAGGGCCTCTGTGGAAAGCACAAATATGTATATTTTAATACTAGGATGTGTAACTCACTACTTTAATAACTCATACTTTTTTGCATAGTATTTTTCGAAACATAAGATATAAATCTCCCACACCGATTAGCTCAGGTTTGTGGCCTGTCATTAGCTGATAGAAGATGTGGTAGCTTCTCTCAGCAGACAACTGGAAGGTCACTCGAGACTTCTCCAGAAGATCTGTAAAGCAAAGTAGTCAGCGCCATCATGTGTCAGTTTTCATTATAGTTTTCATAATACTGCTGAACTTAAAGCTTACATGTTTCAATATCAGCTGAAGCCAACTTCCCAGTGGATCCAAAATGGATTCTGATAAATTTACCCTAAAAACGGGAAAGTTTATTCTGGATTAGGTTCAGCTTTTAAACACATTGTACAAATATGAAATATTTACACTTGTCATTGTGTGTTTTATGAATAAGGATGTTTATGAGCTCTAGGGTCTGAACCCATACTGTCACATTTTGGGGAAAAAAAACATTAAGTGTGAATTGTTTACATAATAATTTATACAACAAATTTAATTTTAAAACATCCTGCCCCTCTGAACATCTGAGAGACCTAAAGTAGACTAATGGTAAATATGCAACTAATCCTGACCCTGGTCTCTACAGAGAACAAATCAGGTTACAAACAAGTTTTGCTAATCTCCACTACCAAAGTCAAAACACTTTTGCTTAAATCTAGACAACTGTTTTATGAAGCCTGTGATAAAACAGTGCTGAAGCGTCTTTTAGGCTAATTCCAGCTGTCAAGCCCACCTCAGGAGAGACCAAAAAGGGATCAATATTGCCTTGGCAGAATTTTATGTTAACCTATACACCTCCAGCTGTCCTCCACCCCCTGACAATGCGCTTGATGGTATCGTCTTCCCTCAAATAGAAAATGAGGCAGCTGAGATTCTGGGTAGGCCCATTACCACAGTTGAGGTTCAGGAGACCATGGCTTTACTGTTGAATACTACAAGATGACTTTTTGTTTGCTCACCCCTGTGCTAATGGACATGTACAATGAAGCAATTGGTCATGGTCACCTTCCGGACACCCTGTCAGAGGTCACTATTTTTCTTCTCCTTAAAAAGGATAGGACCTCCTTTTTTGTAGCTGCTACAGGCCAATATCCATTCTTTCCAAGGTCCTTGCCTTATGGCTGAAACATATCCTGCTGTCCATCTTAGCACTCAATCAAACTGGGTTTACGCCAGGCTGGGAGTCCTTGCAGAACAATAGACGTCTCCTTAATATCATCCACTGTCCTTGGTCTGCAACACCAGAGGTTGTTGTGTCCCCTGACGCGGAGAAGGCCTTCGACAGGATTGAATTGTATTAAGTACAATATTATATCTGGCTACAATCTACACTACCAAAAGAGCGGTGGTCAAACTGTGGCTTTCAATACTTATGCATTTATATTACTGCTTCACTGTCGGATACCATGACCATTTTCTGCCCCTGATTGACAAAACTGTGAAAGACTTTGTCCGTTGGTCGGTTTTTTCCTCTAGTATGCATAAATGTAGTCAAGATGGCTGTCCTCCCAAGATTACTCTACTGATTCCAACATATACCTGGTCTGCTAGCCAAATCTTTTTTTTTTTTGATAGATTGGACAAGTTAGATTACATAACACTTTGGACTTCTAGGCCCCTCTGTTTTGGCCCCAATTTATAAAAAATATCTTTTAAAACCTCCAACACTGACCTGGTATTTCAAATTTAGTATTCTAAGGGCATCAAGTCACTTAAAGGATATTTTTTCAATCCATTTTAAAAATGCTAGACTTGCTAGAATTTACTTCTGTTAGTGATTCTTGTGTCAGATGCAACCTTTCTCATGGCCAAGTTGTTCACATGTTCTGGTCACACTGTAAACTGACATCATTCTGGTCAGATATATTTGTTATATTAGACAGGGCATATGGTTGTGACATTACTCCTATTCCACTAACAACTCTGTGAAGTAACTTCATGACATTTGGGATCCTTTTTTATAACATGTAAATTAGCTTATTCTCCTCTAATGTGCTGGAGGATGATTAGAGATTTTATTACTTTCTTGGTGTGTGTGTTTGTCTTGTCGGGGTTGGACTGCTGGGGTGAAGGGGAAGGGGGTGATTCTGATGGTGGTGACGTACAGTTGTGATAATTATGCCATTTATATTCTGTAAGTCAGTAAATTTAAAAAATATGTTCAATGAAGTTAGAAAAAAAGTATTTTTTTCTTTCTTAATGAAGAGATAGAGAACATAAATAAGTTCCTGAAAGGACTTACAAAGCGGGATGAGTTGTCATTCCTCACAGTCTTGGCATTACCATATGCCTCCAGCAGTGGATTTGCTGCAATGATTTGATCTTCCAGCGACCCCTTAAAATAATATTTGATTTAGAAAGACATCCACTCTTTTCACATCACATTCACATCTTAAGAGTATATTCTTATATTTTATACCTGCATCTTTCCTGGAACTGGCTCTGACTTCTTTCCTCCAGCTACTGCGATTGTCGCAAAGTACTGGATGACACGTTTGGTGTTGACAGTCTTTCCTGCTCCAGATTCTCCGCTGGAGAAGGGGGTAAAGTTTTTTTTACAGCTAACATGAATATTACTATTTATATAAACAAATAAATTATTCAAATTTTCTAATACAGTAATACAAAAATGTTCAACTCACGTAATCAGGATGGACTGGTTTTCTCTGTCTGTAAGATATTAAAATGTATTTCTGAGTTGTTGGATGTTTTATGTGAATGTTCATAAAATACAAGATACACTATAAATAATACCTTGGAGCATGAACTGATAGGCGTTGTCAGAGATGGAGAAGATGTGGGGTGGAGCCTCTATTCTCTTTTTGCCTCTGTATCCTGACACAACCACTGCGTCATACACTGGGAGCCACTTGTAGGGGTTCACAGTCACGCAGAACAACCCAGAGTAAGTCTGTCAAGAACAAATTAAAAGAGATGAAGAAGAGACCGGACCCAAGTTTTTCTGTTCATGAGTGGACAGCTTTACACTCACGTAGATCATCCATGCTGCATAGCGCTCTTTGAGGTTATACAGCACAGAAGGCTCACTGAGGTGGGTCATCATGGCCATGTCCTCAATCTTATCAAACTTTGGAGGGTTCATGGGGAAGATTTCATCCTCTTTCACAGTGAGAGACTGTAAAAAATCTATGTTTTAAATCTTTTGATTGTGAAATGCTAATTTTATTTTACAAATAAAGGTTTGTATCTCTTTTATGCCAAAATGATGCTGCAGTTTTGTATGTGTTAACAGTTGTTAGCACAATACTTCACTAGTTGTGTAGTGTATCTCACCTTCCCACAGAGAGTCTCCACAGTGGCTTTTCCACCCTCCCTCTTGATGAGTTTCCCTTTCAGGTACATCTCCTTTGGCTCAGTCACAAAATAAGCTGTTTTAGCGTCAAAGGGAGTATTTTGAGCTTCAATTCTCTCTCGTTCTGGCTTGCGGAGGAAAACGGCCGCCGGGCCAAAACACTCCATTTCTGGGTCCGCACTCATGATGGCCCTTTACTGTGGTTTGGAAGAATGACAATGGTTTGAGGGCAGTCCTTTTCTTCATCAATACCAGTGCTACGTCTACAGCAAAATTACCTTGAGGGACGTCTGGTTGTTTTCTGGAGGTTTTTCTGGCTGCCTTCAGTTCAGACTTAAAAAAAAAAAAAACAGGAAAAAAATATGAAGACTCAGTTAAAGAAGGCTACACTACAAATGATTCAAGATTATTAGTAAGATAGTTTAATATGGTGCTACAAAGAAACATACCTTTGCTGGGTGTCTGTTCTTGGATCAGAATATGCCCTGCTCTTTATATGCAAAGATGAGAACCCATCACATGTGTGCAGCTCAATTTGGGCATGTCGTCTGGCATTGTGCCTTACCTTAGAGCTGTCACTCATGTGATGTCTTTCCTGCAAGATCACCCTAAGATCATAATTTTAAAATAGATTTTAGATAATCTCACATATACTAGCAAATATTTATACTCCATGAGGCATGGCTATATTGTTTAATTGTGATGTTTGTACAATTTGTAATTTTATTTTAAATATATTTGATCATTTATTTTACTCATTTAAGCAAGGTTGCAAGCCTTTCTGGAGACCACAAGATGCATAGCATGAAGTAAAATTTACATAAAAAAGGAGGAGAATCACTGGCCATGTAAATACATGCAGATGTGAAGTTAATCCTGCTCAAGGTTTGACCGTGCTATTAAGCAAAGGTGACTAATGCTCCTGGCACAACAGTAGTCCCTGGCAATGCTTTGGAGACGTTTTTTAAAAGTCAATGATATAATGTTTCAAAATCCTTAGAAGTCAGAAATTGTTAAAAATGAAATGCGTGCCAAAGAGCTTTGAAGAAAAGAAAGGATTGCCAGGGGATTATTTCCCACAACAGTGCCAACAGCTGTTTTTATTCTTGCACTTAAGGGATACACAAGGGAGACTGAGACAATCCCTAAATCTAGAGCAACTGAGTGATGGCTGCCAGTTCAGCTTCCTTTAAGGTGCATGAAGTATTTTATGCATTTCATTGACTGTTAAGATTCTTGGAATTGTACTGCAAGAATACTGTGTAATGCCAGGCAAATATTTGAGGCACACTTTGGAAACAGCTCTTAGAAAAGGTTTCTATTGGAAAGACGATCTGGTGCAGTGAATAAGAAGAAGAAATTCTGAAGTGATTACACTGGCGATATACTGAGCCTCTGTCTTCAATAAACTTTTGTTACACGATAGCTCCTCAGTCATATTAGGACAAAACTCAAATATAGCAGCAGCCTTGTGTTGACGGTCAAGCCAAAAGGCAAATGCCAGATGCTCAAGAGGCTTATTGTGTTTTTATGGCCTTTGATCTTTGTCTGTCAGTTTCTTCTTTTGTCAAGCAGCAACAACTGCTTCTGGATAACAAACCAAGGTGATTCTTAAGTAACATTCCCGTCTTGTTGATGGCCACAAAGAGCCTGGATACAACATGTAGGGTAACAATAACAGCCATGTTCATCATTGTAAGTACATGTATTTGTGGATGTATATTATATTTAAATTCAAGATACTGCTTGTGGACAATGCTCTTGATTGAACTCCATTTGCCAGCTCAAGTAAATGTCTTAAATGGTTTGAATGACTTCTTAGTAAATGATGCATGAGTGGCATGACTTGTCGCATCCATAAACTCATGGGATTAGGTTGTGAGAAGGTGAGAAAGTGTGGGGTGACTTTGGAGCCCCCTTTTCCTGCTTACTTGCTCCACCACCGCTGTCAGATATCTACTTTTAATGAAACATTGAGTATTATATTTGGTGAACATAACTAGCTTTCATGAACTGACGGGCATACATACATTTGTGCAAATTCAATCCAGTGTGTAAGATTAGTGCTTGTGTGCTGTCAGTTCCAAGCGGCGCTAAAGAGCTCCTTGAAAGCCTATGTATAAACATTAAGGGGGTCGGTGACATCTTATAAACACCAGAGGGATCCTCAAGTTGTGAAGGCGCCAACATGCAGCAAGGGTTCTCAGTCTCTTTTCATCATCTTGAGATTCTTGGCATTCAGACCCCTCCTTCCTTCGGTCAAAGTTTTAACTGTTCAATTCAATGGCTTGTGTCAATTTTGTCACACTTTCTTTTCACAATTTCTTGAACTAATTTGTGAAAAGTGATTATATGATCTATTTGAGTACCTTCAATCAAATTTTTAAAGCTATTTTGTTTTTGTTTGTAATTTTAGGGACAAATTTAGCAAGAATTTCTAGCCTTTAGTATGGTTACATTTTACAGTTCTGTCTTATCCCAGTTAATCCTTCAAACTATTTATAATAACAACCTGCTCTGTGCCTCACCACATGTGCCCAAGTGAAAAATGTATTCTATTCCTGTCATTTCACTTATTAAAGGTTTCTATCATGACTAAAATAAATTTTATGATAAAACAGCACATGAACAATAAACATAATAAAACCTTACATATGACTACACCTAAACATGTGGCAAGAAAAGTCTACTGACGTCATAAAGGTATGAAATTATCCAATTAGAATAAGAATACAGCTTGTATGTTTATGTATTATGAAGAAATCCTCACCTGTTATAAAAGTAATTTAATGTTTCCGCTGATGTATCAACAGGAAAGAACTGGATGCCCTCCATGGACAAAAGTGAGAGGAGACAACTGTGTGGTGACAATAAACACAATCAGCACTACTTCTATATAGTGTATAATAAAGGTGACATGACATTCAACACACAAAAATACTGTGGAAGGCAGCATTTGACATTCCATAATTGGCTACAAAAACTCTGTATATTTATAAACTATTACACAAATCTTTGCATATTGGTGTAGACTTGCCAAAGAAAATATTTAGATTGATGACACTCCCTTGAAATTGGCCTGAACCTAACTCACACAATTATGATTTGTACAAGTATACAGCAAGTTGTAGCATAAAATAGCATACTTACTGTCACGTATATTGCATTAAACATACCGAGTTTACTTGTGTTTACTTGTCCATCTGAATAAAATTGTTGCAGTGAGCATTCACACCACCTCTTTCTCTCACTCTCTGTATGCAACTAATTCAAATTAAAAAAGTTATTGAATTGGCACACAAACTCTTGATGTGCTACAAAATACCTACACAAACACATGTCTCAGTTATTACACTCCAGAGATGGAGCGCTGCTGTGGAATTCAGACATGTTTAGATAAAGTCTTGGCAGCATTTGCAAAAAACAATGGACATACTTCATACTGCAGTCTATTATATAAATGTTCTTATTTTTAATTTAGACATATACTGCCTTCTACACTTCCTAAAGGAAAGAAGGTTGGTTTGAGAACTGTCTATGTCTGCCTTAGTTTATTTCTACCAATTAATTAAAAACGAATCATACAGGTCTACAGTCATTGTATATACATAATAATAATACTTGTATTTACAACCAGATTTTAGTATGACATGTTTGATGCACTTTTTACCCATGCAAATCTTATTATATTCAGATATTTTGTAACAATTTATAATTTATTGACACATACCTCATATAGATGTTTTCTTTTTTCAACGAATGCAGCCAATCTGTAGCATCAGATCCATTGTGCTCCACAGGAAACAGCACTGCCATGTAGCCATCAAACTAACACCTACAATTGGAAACATTCATCTTGAGACTTATTTCAAACTCACTAACCTACTAACTAATCAAATCTGAAAACCAACTATCCTGTCTGTAGAAAAGAGTTCTTGGAAATATGATGCTGAAATAAATCTGGTAAGTAATTAACAGAAGCGTTCAATGCATTTGTCAACAATTTCAAAAGCAAAGGGACTGGGAATTTGAAAGCTGTAGGCTATATTTGCTTTAAGCCCTAATATGACGATAATTAAAGGCCAGACATATTGAATATCACCTTTTATTGCAACGTAATCACACCACAAGAGAATAGTTTCACAGCATCTTTGGTTTCGTCTTTCTTTTAAAGAGAAAGCACAGCAGTATAATGTACCATAATGGAGTTTTAAAATAGCCACAGCTAAACACTTGGCCATGTCTACATTTCTGGTCGTTATTTTGTTTTCTATTGTCTTCTCCCTTGCACTACAAACTCACTTAAAAATATTATAATTAAGTTGTACAATATTTGTCTAAGCAGTTAGATAGCAGATATTTATTTTAAAGACAGGATTTCATCTAATGATTGTTTAATGATTATAGAGGATATGATGACACCAGTTGTGTGGATTAGGCTCAGATGCCACCTGACACCATTTGTCCAAAAGAAGAGCAATGACCTAAACAGGAGAGCTCCACGTGCCTAGTGGCCCAAAATTCAGTATAAAAGACCCTCTGACATGCTCCTCCGTAGTTTTGAACTGACAGGCTGCCGACGAAGGTGAGTCTTTATTAGATCCATGATTTTTATTTGTTATAACATGATCCATGAGTTGTGACAAGCAGGCTTTTGCTTTTATTATTAGACATATCTGATTTACTCCTGAATTCTTTTTTTTTTTTAGTATCCATTCTGCTGCTGAAATAAAAGGTAAATGGAAAATACGTTTTTATGGTTGTTTAAAACCCTAACTCATGGATGCAGCTGTTTTTTTTTCTTTTAAGTTTTATTTGGTATCTATGTTACAGTAAGGAGTCATCATGAGTGGGGACCCAGAAATGGAGTGTTTTGGCCCGGCGGCAGTATACCTCCGCAAACCTGAGCGAGAGCGTATTGAGGCTCAAAACACTCCTTTTGATGCCAAGACAGCGTACTTTGTGACTGAACCAAAGGAGATGTACCTGAAGGGAAAACTCGTGAAGAAGGAGGGTGGAAAAGCCACTGTTGAAGTTCAGGGTGGAAAGGTTTGCAGATATATATGGACATACATTGTTAAATAGCCATTTTTAACTACTCTGTATTAGTAAATATGTAAATGTTTTGATGCAGACCCTGACTGTGAAAGAGGATGAAATCTTCCCCATGAACCCTCCAAAGTTTGATAAGATTGAGGACATGGCCATGATGACCCACCTCAGTGAGCCTTCTGTGCTGTATAACCTCAAAGAGCGCTATGCAGCATGGATGATCTACGTGAGTGTAAAGCTGTCAACTCATGAACAGAAAAACTTGGGTCCGGTCTCTTCTTCATCTCTTTTAATTTGTTCTTGACAGACTTACTCTGGGTTGTTCTGCGTGACTGTGAACCCCTACAAGTGGCTCCCAGTGTATGACGCAGTGGTTGTGTCAGGATACAGAGGCAAAAAGAGAATAGAGGCTCCACCCCACATCTTCTCCATCTCTGACAACGCCTATCAGTTCATGCTCCAAGGTATTATTTATAGTGTATCTTGTATTTTATGAACATTCACATAAAACATCCAACAACTCAGAAATACATGTTAATATCCTACAGACAGAGAAAACCAGTCCATCCTGATTACGTGAGTTGAACATTTTTGTATTATTGTATTAGAAAATTGGAAAAGGACATTGTAATTTCTTTGTTCATATAAATAATAATATTCATGTTAGCTGTAAAAAAAACTTTACCCCCTTCTCCAGCGGAGAATCTGGAGCAGGAAAGACTGTCAACACCAAACGTGTCATCCAGTACTTTGCGACAATCGCAGTAGCTGGAGGAAAGAAGTCAGAGCCAGTTCCAGGCAAGATGCAGGTATAAAATATAAGAATATACTCTTAAGATGTGAATGTGATGTGAAAAGAGTGGATGTCTTTCTAAATCAAATATTATTTTAAGGGGTCGCTGGAAGATCAAATCATTGCGGCAAACCCACTGCTGGAGGCATATGGTAATGCCAAGACTGTGAGGAATGACAACTCATCCCGCTTTGTAAGTGGTGCTTCATAACGAGACTTAAATCCCTGTGACATAAAGGGATGACCATGTGCGGTATTTGAAAAGGAGGCAGTTGAAACTTTGTTGTGTATATTAATGACAATAAAAAGTCAAATTCTTGAAACCATTATTGTATTTTTAGGGTAAATTTATCAGAATCCATTTTGGATCCACTGGGAAGTTGGCTTCAGCTGATATTGAAACATGTAAGCTTTAAGTTCAGCAGTATTATGAAAACTATAATGAAAACTGACACATGATGGCACTGACTACTTTGCTTTACAGATCTTCTGGAGAAGTCTCGAGTGACCTTCCAGTTGTCTGCTGAGAGAAGCTACCACATCTTCTATCAGCTAATGACAGGCCACAAACCTGAGCTAATCGGTGTGGGAGATTTATATCTTATGTTTCGAAAAATACTATGCAAAAAAGTATGAGTTATTAAAGTAGTGAGTTACACATCCTAGTATTAAAATATACATATTTGTGCTTTTCACAGAGGCCCTTCTTATCACCACCAATCCTTTTGACTATCCAATGGTCAGCCAGGGAGAAATTACTGTCAAGAGTATCAATGACGTTGAAGAATTCATTGCCACTGATGTGAGTAAATAAAGTAAAGGCTAATGCTCAGACAACTGGCTTTATGGTACAACCATCCATGTAAAAGTTTTTTTATTTTATTGTATTTTTATTGGACAGACTGCCATTGACATCCTGGGCTTCACTGCTGAGGAGAAGATAGGCATTTACAAGCTGACTGGGGCTGTGATGCATCATGGAAACATGAAGTTCAAGCAGAAGCAGCGAGAAGAGCAGGCTGAACCTGATGGCACTGAGGGTGTGAAGCACATTTTTAAACAGCAAAATATTAAACAGTCTATGTCATTTCTCAGTAACTGAACCCTTTTGTATCTATATAATAGTTGCAGATAAAATATCATATCTTATGGGTCTGAACTCTGCGGACCTGCTGAAAGCATTGTGCTACCCCAGAGTCAAAGTCGGTAATGAGTTTGTGACAAAGGGTCAGACTGTTCCACAGGTACGGACCAGTCCTCACTCTCAATATGTTTTAGTTTGTTGAACCTTGTACATCGTTTTACTCTAATTTATTCTTACAGGTCAACAATTCTGTCATGGCTCTGAGCAAGTCCGTCTATGAGAAAATGTTTTTGTGGATGGTTGTCAGAATCAATGAAATGTTGGATACTAAGCAGCCCAGAAACTTTTTTATTGGTGTCTTAGATATTGCTGGGTTTGAAATCTTTGATGTAAGTAAACAATATGTTAAACATGTTCATTATAAATCCTGTCTGTCAAAAATCTAACCCTTTATTTGTTTCTGCCTCTAGTTCAACAGCTTGGAGCAGCTGTGCATCAACTTCACAAATGAAAAACTGCAACAGTTTTTCAACCACCACATGTTTGTCCTGGAGCAAGAGGAGTACAAGAAAGAAGGGATTGAATGGGAGTTCATTGACTTTGGTATGGACTTAGCTGCCTGCATTGAGCTTATTGAGAAGGTTTGTTTGTAATATTCTTAAATGTAATATTCATTTACAGTATTTGTACCAGAGAGTCACAGTCTTTTCTTATTAACAGCCAATGGGTATCTTCTCCATCCTTGAAGAGGAGTGCATGTTTCCCAAGGCCTCAGACACTACCTTCAAAAACAAACTCTATGATCAGCATCTTGGTAAAAGTGCCCCCTTCCAAAAACCAAAAGCTGCCAAAGGCAAAGCTGAAGCCCATTTCTCCCTTGTGCACTATGCTGGTACTGTGGATTATAATGTCAATGGCTGGTTGGACAAGAACAAAGACCCCCTGAACGACTCAGTTGTCCAGCTCTACCAGAAGTCCTCAGTCAAACTGCTGGCTCTTCTGTATGCATCTCATGCCTCAACTGAAGGTATGAGCGCCTGCATAAAATTTGTAGTAAATTTGAATAAATTTGTAGTAAATCAGAATATTCATGTTATATGCACTCAGCTTGTAACATGTGCAGACATTGTATCCCAGAATTCTGTCAGTACAAACTACATCAACCCATTTGACAAATAATTAAGCAAAATTCCACACACTGAATCCATAAATATGTGCCAACCTATATAATAGATATTGTATAAATAGTAGTAAAATAATAAATTGTGTAATATTTATGTCACAGCTGAAGGAGGTGCAAAAAAAGGAGGGAAGAAAAAGGGTGGTTCATTTCAGACTGTATCAGCTCTATTCAGGGTAAGTAATACAGATCGATTCTCGGTTTAATATTACTAAACGGTGACACATTTTGTTTTACATGTATTTATCCATCCATCCATCCATCCATCTTCTACCGCTTATCCGGGGCTGGGTCGCGGGGGCAGCAGTCTAAGCAGAGAAGCCCAGACTTCCCTCTCCCCAGACACTTCCTCAAGCTCTTCCGGGGGGATACCGAGGCGTTCCCAGGCCAGCCGAGAGACATAGTCCCTCCAGCGTGTCCTAGGTCTTCCCCAAAGTCTCCTCCCGGTGGGACATGCCCGGAACACCTCCCTAGGGAGGCGTCCGGGAGGCATCCGAAACAGATGCCCGAGCCACCTCAGCTGGCTCCTCTCGATGTGAAGGAGCAGCGGCTCTACTTTGAGCTCCTCCCGAGTGACCGAGCTCCTCACCCTATCTCTAAGGGAGCACCCCGCCACTCTGCGGAGAAAGCTCATTTCTCCGCAGAGTGGCGGGGCGCTCTGCGGAGAAAGCTCATTTCGGCCGCCTGTATCCGGGATCTTGTTCTTTCGGTCATGACCCAAAGCTCATGACCATAGGTGAGAGTAGGAACGTAGATCGACTGGTAAATCGAGAGCTTTGCCTTACTGCTCAGCTCCTTCTTCACCACGACAGACCGGTACATCGACCGCATTACTGCAGAAGCTGCACCGATCCGTCTGTCGATCTCATGCTCTTTCCTTCCCTCACTCGTGAACAAGACCCCGAGATACTTAAACTCCTCCACTTGAGGCAGGAGCTCTCCACCAACCTGGATGGGGCAAGCCACCCTTTTCCGACTGAGAACCATGGTCTCAGACTTGGAGGTGCTGATCCTCATCCCAGCCGCTTCACACTCGGCTGCAAACCGTCCCAGTGAACATTGAAGGTCCTGGCTTGATGGAGCCAACAGGACAACATCATCTGCAAAAAGCAGAGATGAAATCCTGTGGTCCCCAAACCAGACTCCCTCCGGCCCCTGGCTGCGCCTAGAAATCCTGTCCATAAAGATAATGAACAGGACCGGTGACAAAGGGCAGCCCTGCCGGAGTCCAACATTCACCGGGAACAGGTCTGACTTACTGCCGGCAATGCGAACCAAGCTCCTGCTCGGTCGTACAGGGACCGGACAGCCCTTAGCAAAGGGCCCCGGACTCCATACTCCCAGAGCACCCCCACAGGGCACCGCGAGGACACAGTCGAATGCCTTCTCCAGATCCACAAAGCACATGTGGACTGGTTGGGCAAACTCCCATAATCCCTCCAGCACCCTGGAGAGGGTATAGAGCTGGTCCAGTGTTCCACGACCGGGACGAAAACCGCATTGTTCCTCCTGGATCTGAGGTTCGACTATCGGCCGCATTCTCCTCTCCAGTACCCTGGCATAGACTTTCCCGGGGAGGCTGAGGAGTGTGATCCCTCTGTAGTTGGAACACACCCTCCGGTCCCCCTTCTTGAAAAGAGGGACCACCACCCCGGTCTGCCAGTTCAGAGGTACTGTCCCCAAACGCCATGCGATGTTGCAGAGGCGTGTCAGCCAAGACAGCCCCACAACATCCAGAGACTTGAGGTACTCAGGGCGTACCTCATCCACCCCCGGTGCCTTGCCACCGAGGAGCTTCCCAACTACCTCAGTGACTTCAGTAAATACATGTATTTACTTAATTTAAATTAGAGTTTACTGTGTTTCAGGAGAACTTGGGCAAGTTGATGACCAACTTAAGAAGCACTCATCCACATTTTGTTCGCTGTTTGATTCCAAATGAATCAAAGACTCCAGGTAGGTCGCTAATCACATCATGGTGTATGAATCAGCAGTGGGAGTCACATGTAATAACAATATAATTGTTGGTCTTTAAGGCCTGATGGAGAACTTTTTGGTCATCCACCAACTGAGGTGCAATGGTGTGCTGGAAGGCATCCGAATCTGCAGGAAAGGCTTTCCCAGCAGAATCCTCTATGGTGACTTCAAGCAGAGGTAGCAGAAATATTATTTCATTTCATTCCATTAATTACTTCTTCAAAAGTCATCAAACTAAACTAAACTGAACCTCTGTACTTAGATACAAAGTACTGAATGCCAGTGTCATCCCAGAGGGACAGTTTATTGACAACAAAAAGGCCTCAGAGAAGCTTTTGGGTTCTATTGATGTTGACCACACCCAGTACAAATTTGGACACACAAAGGTAGAGTGTTGCCTATTTAATACTTAAACTATGCACATAAATATTCAAGAGGATGATTATCAATACTTGCATCCTGCCTGTACAGGTGTTCTTCAAAGCTGGCCTGCTGGGTACTCTTGAGGAGATGAGAGATGAGAAATTGGTTCAGCTGGTCACAATGACTCAGGCTCTGTGCAGAGGTTATGTTATGAGGAAAGAGTTTGTCAAGATGATGGCGAGGAGGTAAGTTTTAAAACTGATGTGTCTGGAGGTTTGATTATTTACCAAATCAAGTAACTGAACTTTTTTTTTCATTTTATTTCCAGGGAAGCAATTTTCTCTATTCAGTACAACATCCGCTCATTCATGAATGTCAAAACATGGCCGTGGATGAAGCTGTACTTCAAGATTAAGCCTCTTCTAAAGAGCGCTGAAACTGAAAAGGAGATGGCCCAAATGAAAGAGGACTTTGAAAAGACCAAAGAAGAGCTTGCAAAGGCCTTGGCAAAGAAGAAAGAGCTGGAGGAGAAAATGGTTACTCTGCTGCAGGAGAAGAATGATCTGTCATTGCAAGTGCAGTCTGTAAGTTAAATTATTAGACATACAGTTGATTTACTATTAGGATTTAAAATAGTGACGCATGAGCAATTTTAAAAGTGTCACCATTGGGCTTAATTCACTAATTTTGTCGCAAACTTGTCTGTAATTTTGTAAACCTTTTGTAAACAATGTTGTTAGTTTGTATGCAGTTTATTTTTACATGCCTACAAAATACCACGTGTTTCTTGTATTTGGATTACACTGCCATGCCTCTAATTGTATGTTTTTTTAGGAAGGTGAAACTCTTGCAGATGCAGAGGAGAGGTGTGAGCAGCTGATTAAAGCAAAAATCCAGCTCGAAGCCAAAGTGAAAGAAACGTCTGAGAGACTGGAGGATGAGGAGGAGATCAATGCTGAGCTGACTGCAAAGAAGAGGAAGCTGGAGGATGAGTGTTCCGAGTTGAAGAAAGACATTGATGACTTGGAGCTCACATTGGCCAAAGTGGAAAAGGAGAAGCATGCCACTGAGAACAAGGTCAGCAGAAAAATGTTCATAAAATCTTCTTAAACAATTTTAAATACCTAACATAAAAGGTATATCAGAAGAAAAGCTTGAACCAAAACAATCACGATAAGAAGTCTTGCAACTTACAAATGTAAATATTGAAGCTCCTGTTCACACAGAAGAAAGTAGGAGGCGACATACAGCATGACTGTGTTGCTGCTGTCAAGTTACAAAACACAGAAGAGGCATAGCCAAACAATGTTTTTGATGTATAGGGAAAACAACAATTTCTCCTTAGCACAATTTAGTAGTGTAAGATTTCCAGTGAGGAGGGAGTAAGCATACAGCAATTGCCAAGGTAGGCTTACAGCACCTGGCCTAGTCTATACTAAGCACGAATACAATACAAAGACATGCCCACGTACCATCAGCTGTTCACAACCTTATGTAGACATCTACAATAATCCCCTCTCCCATGGGGCCAGAACTCCCCTGAAAAAGAGATTTGTAATTTAAGTGGGAATTTCCTGGATAAATAAAGGTTAAATAAAAAAAAAATAAAATTAAGTAGTTGAAAGGAGCAAGCACAGTCCCAACCAAATCTCACAATAAGCATTAAGGATCACAATAAATGCAAGTGTGCACTGGAAGCCATTGTTTGTTCAATGTCAAAGGGCAAATCATACTAAGACTATGACTTTGCTAATGTGTAGAAGGCTGACTGAAGTCAGAAAACTAAAGGCTCTATAATTTGTGGCTAAGCAAAACTATTTTTTTTACAGGTCAAAAACCTCACAGAAGAGATGTCCTCTCTAGATGAGGCCATTGCCAAGCTGACAAAGGAGAAGAAAGCCCTCCAAGAGGCTCATCAGCAGACTCTAGATGACCTTCAGGCAGAGGAAGACAAAGTCAACACTCTGACCAAGGCCAAGACCAAACTGGAGCAGCAAGTGGATGATGTAAGATTTGCATTTAAATATAAAACACTATCATGCTTTAATTGTTTTATGTAGTAAATATTTTAATCAACTTGATTCATGTATAAACCAGCTTGAAGGTTCTCTGGAGCAAGAAAAAAAGATCAGAATGGATCTTGAACGAAGCAAAAGAAAACTTGAAGGAGATCTTAAACTGGCCCATGAAACCATAATGGATCTGGAGAATGACAAGCAGCAGTCTGAGGAGAAAATAAAGAAGTGCGTATGTACAAATAGAAAAACTATTACTCACACATTAAACTGAGATAAAGTCTAATTTACATTTTCTTTCCCTATAAGGAGAGACTTTGAGATCAGCCAGATTCTTAGTAAGATAGAAGACGAACAGGCAATTAATATTCAACTTCAGAAGAAAATCAAGGAGCTGCAGGTAATTCTTGTGAATTGGTCAAAGATTTATTATTTCCACTTTAACATTAAATTTGAGAACATCCATGATGACATGGACCTTAAACTGAGGTTTTCACTATTTAAGGGATTATGTGAGTGTATTTTTGTCTCATAAGGCTCGTATTGAGGAGCTGGAGGAGGAAATTGAGGCTGAGCGAGCTGCTCGGGCCAAGGTGGAGAAACAGCGCTCGGATCTCTCCAGGGAACTAGAAGAGATCAGCGAGAGGCTGGAAGAAGCTGGTGGAGCTACGGCAGTTCAAATTGATATGAACAAGAAGCGTGAGGCTGAGTTTCAGAAGCTGCGCCGTGATCTCGAAGAGTCCACTCTGCAGCACGAGGCCATTGCTGCTGCTCTGCGCAAAAAGCAGGCTGACAGTGTGGCCGAACTGGGAGAGCAGATCGATAACCTCCAGAGGGTCAAGCAGAAACTAGAGAAGGAGAAGAGTGAATATAAGATGGAGATTGACGATCTTTCAAGCAACATGGAGTCCCTTGCTAAATCTAAAGTAAAATTATAAAGAATTTTAGAAGTTAACCCTTTACATATACTGTAGATTGTTAACTTACATACCCTTTGTTTTTTAGGGTAATTTGGAGAAAATGTGCCGTTCCCTTGAAGATCAGATGAGTGAAATGAAGTCTAAGAATGAAGAACATGTTCGTCAGTTAAATGATATCAATGTTCAAAGAGCAAGACTCATCACAGAAAATGGTAAGTGTCACACAAAAGGTCCACAATTCCATTCATAACATACAACTGTAAACCACTTTCTATTTGACCAGGGGAGATGGGACGGCAGCTTGAGGAAAAGGAGTCTCTTGTTTCACAACTTTCAAGAGGCAAACAAGCTTTTATCCACCAAATTGAGGAGCTTAAAAGACACCTTGAGGAGGAAGTAAAAGTATGTCTTTATGCTCTTCTCTTGCAATATGTTATCTCTCGAGAGATGCAAAGTATATACATAATATTTAATTTTTATTTTTCAGGCAAAGAATGCCCTGGCTCATTCTCTCCAGTCATCTCGTCATGACTGTGACCTGCTCAGAGAGCAGTATGAGGAAGAGCAGGAGGCCAAGGCTGAGCTGCAGCGTTCATTGTCCAAGGCTAACAGCGAGGTGGCTCAGTGGAGAACCAAATATGAGACTGATGCCATTCAGCGCACTGAGGAGCTGGAGGAGGCCAAGTAAGTCAATTATGATTGTCTATCCACAGATGTCTTATCAAACTCTTCTTATTTAACTCTAAATTTAAATACCAATCATCCTCTAAAGGAAAAAGCTTGCCCAGCGTCTCCAGGACGCAGAAGAATCCATTGAGGCTGTGAATGCAAAATGTGCCTCTCTGGAAAAGACCAAACAGAGGCTTCTGGGTGAAGTGGAAGACCTGATGATTGATGTGGAAAGAGCTAATGCTCTTGCTGCTAACCTCGACAAGAAACAAAGAAACTTTGACAAGGTGGAGTTTCTATTGATGTATTGTGCATTTAGATACAACCCTCACAAGTGTAAATTACAAACAGATTATTTTGATGTGTTCAGGTTCTTGCAGAGTGGAAGCAGAAGTATGAGGAGAGCCAGGCCGAGTTGGAGGGAGCTCAGAAAGAAGCTCGGTCACTCAGCACAGAAATGTTTAAGTTAAAGAACTCCTATGAAGAGTCTCTGGACCAACTGGAGACACTGAAGAGGGAGAACAAGAACCTGCAACGTAAGGCGACAAAAACTGTTTAAATACTTACAACACTGTTGTAAGTAGTTTAATGTAAAGAAACCTTTACATTACTGTATAATTTAACACGTTTAACAGTATTTCTAGGTATATATTATATATAATATGTTGAGTTAAAGGTGTTTTTTAAAGTACATCAAAACTCTAATTTAACAGAGGAAATCACTGATTTGACTGAACACCTCGGTGAATCAGGAAAGACAATCCATGAACTGGAGAAGGGCAAAAAGTCAGCAGAAATTGAGAGAGCAGAAATCCAAACTGCGTTGGAGGAGGCAGAAGTATTTAAATAGTTTACATGCAGAACATTAGAAAGATAAATAACTGTAAAAGTTCTTAACAATCTTTCCCTTTCTTTGTAGGCAACTTTAGAGCATGAGGAATCCAAGATTCTGCGTGTTCAGCTTGAACTCACTCAGGTCAAGGGTGAGATTGACAGGAAGCTCGCAGAAAAGGACGAGGAGATTGAGCAGATAAAGAGGAACAGCCAGAGAGTGATTGAGACCATGCAGAGCACTTTGGATGCTGAGGTCAGGAGCAGAAACGATGCCCTGAGAATCAAGAAGAAGATGGAGGGGGATCTCAATGAAATGGAGATTCAGCTGAGTCATGCCAATCGACAGGCAGCTGAAGCCCAGAAACAACTCAGGAATGTCCAGGGACAGCTCAAGGTACTTGTTTTCATTTCATTAAACAAAATAAAAGTTTTACTCAACCTGGATTATAAATGTGTACTGGGTCCTTCACAGGACGCACAACTGCACCTTGACGACGCACTGAGAGGACAAGAAGAAATGAAGGAGCAGGTTGCCATGGTGGAGCGCAGAAACAACCTGATGCTGGCTGAGATTGAGGAGCTGAGAGCTGCTCTGGAGCAGACAGAGAGAAGCCGTAAAGTGGCTGAACAGGAGCTAATTGATGCCAGTGAGCGTGTGGGACTCCTCCACTCACAGGTGGAAAATTAAAGTGTTTGTACTGTTAAAATGCAATACCTATTTATTTCAACTCTAGACAGATTTTAAATATATTTCTCCATTTTTTATTTTTTTTTAGAATACCAATCTTATTAACTCTAAAAGGAAACTGGAAGCTGACCTTTCCCAGATCCAAGGTGAAGTAGAAGATGCTGTCCAAGAAGCAAGAAATGCTGAAGAAAAGGCCAAGAAGGCCATCACCGATGTAAGATCTGTGTTGGAGTTTTAAACTTTTAAGCCATATTTTAAAATAATTTACTATATAATTTAACTATATTATAGAGATAAATATAATATTACTAATATTAATAGTAATATTTTATGTATTTGTCTTCTATTGACAAACCTGTAATCCCAAATAATTTTTGGTTTAACCTAAATAATTATGGTATAAGTTTGTAAAAATTCTAATTCACTTTACATGGTTCTGTACGGCTTATGTAGGCGGCCATGATGGCAGAGGAGCTGAAGAAAGAGCAGGATACAAGTTCTCATTTGGAGAGGATGAAGAAGAACCTGGAGGTGACTGTGAAGGACCTTCAGCATCGTCTGGACGAGGCTGAGAATCTGGCCATGAAGGGCGGCAAGAAGCAGCTCCAGAAACTGGAAGCAAGGGTAGGTAATATCAACCATATTTACAAAATGTAGTTGGACAATTAATCTGAGAAACTCACAAAGCCTTCACTTTTTTGCCCCCTCTTATCCTAATATTTTCTCATTCTGGCAAAAAATGAATGAACCAGGTTCGGGAACTGGAATCTGAGGTAGACGCTGAGCAGAGACGTGGGGCTGACGCTGTTAAAGGCATCCGCAAATATGAACGCAGGGTGAAAGAACTGACTTATCAGGTACATACAATATAAGCAATGTTAAAATGTTGAGCATAAACTGAATTTACAAATTTGACTAATTTACCATTATTTGTACTTAAAATGTAGAATAGAGTTTAAACCTCTAGGGGGCATGAATCACCATTCTGTATCCTTCTTAATCTACTGCGGTACATCTTGAAGAATAGAGCTCCAGTTGCTTCTAGTAATAGAGACCAGTTTGTGTTTATTCATAGTGTGCTGGAAGTGTGATATTTATGAAGGAGTTCAAACTGATTTTCACTTTGAAGAAGCAACTCAGGAGGAACTCTTACATGTACACTTCACATACACTGTACCTGGACTGTAGACGTTAGGTAGGAACCAAAATAATCCAGTTTTTGACTCTAGACTGAGGAAGACAAGAAGAACATTGCTCGTCTTCAGGATCTGGTGGACAAACTTCAGCTGAAAGTGAAATCTTACAAGAGGCAGTCTGAGGAGGCTGTGAGTGTTCAAATACACTGCACAAACAAATCAACATGAAAAAGCTCAGGATATTATAGTGCAGAAACACAGTTAACTGTTTTATCTTTATGCCACGCTTCAGGAGGAGCAGGCTAACACGCACCTGTCCAGATACAGGAAGGTTCAACACGAGATGGAGGAAGCTCAGGAGCGTGCTGACATTGCAGAGTCGCAGGTCAACAAGCTTAGAGCCAAAAGCCGCGATATTGGCAGGGTAATGTGGTATATTTTCTGTTCCTGAATATATTGGTTTGATTATTTAATTTACTAAGAATTTTGTATCTTATTTTAAAGGGAAAGGATGCTGAAGAGTGAACATTTGGGTGAAAAGACTCCAGACACAAGAAACTAAAAGTCATAAAATATGGTATTTTTTTTATTGTGTCAAAAAATAAATCTTTGAGCATTTGAAAAGACAAACTTGTATTTCAATTTAATAATTTCGAATAAAATACTGTGTACTAACAATGTAATTTTACAAACCGTGCATATAGGTAGGAATTATAAATAATATTAACATAAATTTAAGTGCTCCAAGCATAACATTCACAGTTCATCTTGTGTCAGTCAGCCACTTAAAACGCCTTTAGGTTAACATAACTGCAAATCTTTGGCTCGTGGCGATAATGTCACAGACATTATGGTAACATTGCCGTTTTTATGTCTCAAAGCATGTGTTGTCCTATGTCAACATCCAGTTATGATGACAGCAGAGCCATTATCACAACCACAGCTCAGAAAAAAAGTACTTTTTACATCATTTATAATCACACTGTACACTGAGTTACGACAGATTTTCTGTTGCAATATTTCAACTATAAGTTTCTTGATTAGTATTGAAAATACTATGAAGAAGATTATAAAATGAAACCATACATACACTGATACAAATATCAAGTAGCTTTGTGTGGCTGCATCTTTAAATGGACTCCAATTTGTTACAGAAGTCCAAGACCACCAACAAATTGTGCTTTTATATCAAAGGTTGTTCCACAATAAGACTTAAGGCAGCTGAGCTCTGAGAACATTGTGGAGGAGACGGCTATATTTGTATTTCTTCCAAATAAGCCCAGCCGGGAGCATAAGCGTATCAAGTATCACATTTTATTGAACATATAGACCTATGTCGTTGGGTGTGAAGTCCTCGGTATTTAGTTCCTAATGCCCTCTGTTCCTCTTTGGCAGTTCAGTATCATCTTTCAACAGGGAAAGAATGCAAACTACTAACCATCACCATATAACATGATCCCTTTCTTACGGACTATGGGAAACAAACACTTGACTTGGCTAAGGTCAAGCTGCGAGCCGAGCCTTGTCTTCAGTTCATCTGTCAGGCCACACAGTTCAACAAGCCCATTTAAAGAAAGGGTTTATAAATACACTCATGCCCTCGAGACAACACAAGTGCCGTTATAGAAAAACCTGGAGACACAAACCTAATTACCTGTTCACTGCAGATTGTGCATCAGACAATGATGCTGTAACATTTATGAAGCTCAATATGTAGGGTCTTCAGAGTTTGGTTACAGGCTGACATTAAAAAAACTAAATGTTAGAGACATTCCTCGTGCCTCGTACTGATAGTTTACCTGTCAACAGCAGAAGGGCTTGACCTCTATATAAAGCTGTCTTTGCCTCCAAACCTATGACTTTAAAAGCTCAAAGGTGAAATGGCTCTGTCTGAACTCACTTACTCTTCAGCCAAAGATAATAAGTTAATATGTCCCTTATTTATTGGCTTATTATTTCTGTGTAGAACAAAAAGGGTCTAATAATGGACCATGAGTGTGAAACCTGGAAGAAGAAAAATTGGAGACAGTTCAAGTTCAGAACTTATTTGCCTTTATTATAATTTGCTCTTATTAATCTTTCAGAAAATAGCCTTAACAAACATTACAATTAAATGAATATGTACATAAAAAGATATGTACATTTATATGTAATAATATTAATACTTTATTTTGAGTGTTATATTTAGATGAGTGATGAAAGTGGTCATTTTGACACCTTTATATCATATACTACCACCTTGAGTCAAAACAAACTGCTAAATAATGAAAAATGTTTATTGACAACATAAAAAAATGTTGATTTAAATTCATACAAACTTTAGAGATTTAAATTAGGTCTGAGCCCGTGGATTGTCATAAATGGCACATCACAAAAATGTCATATTCTGTGACTTCATAGGATCCAAAGCTGTTGGGGAAAATGAGCCTCTCAGCTTTAGACTGCTGTCACTCAGACAAAATCTTACTCTGTTTGCCCTTATTCTGTTTAGGCCAGGCCATTGTTGGCGTGGTTTGGTTACAGCCTTCAAAGACTTGCATACATTCAGAAACACAAGGGGACAACATGACTAACTACATATTTCTGCCAAGCCACCTAAATTAAACATTGTACTAATGTGACTTTCTCAAGGAGTTTGGGGCCATAATAACAGTGTATTTTCCAAAGGCTTTTTTCTTTATTGCCAGGTCATTTCCTCTCACTAATACCTTAAGTCTTCTCTTTCTATAGCCTGCATATAAATACTTCCAGTTAATGCAACTGAACGAGGCAGGGCTATTGTACTAATAATATGAATATTGTTCTACATCCTGTTGTCCTTCTTCACTAAAGAACCCATTTAATTAGGGATTTTATAAAACACAAGACAAACACAAGTGCCTTTGCTATGATGAGGTATCATCTTTTTCACAGGATCTTAGACTAGCAACTGTTCGGTCCAATTCTGTGCCTTCGTAAAAGGAAAGACTTGCAAGGCTTCTGCAACACAATACCAGTGACACATGAGAGCTTCTCCACAGCTAAAGTCAGATACTGTGCAGTGCCAAGGTGCATTAAAGAGATTAGACTAAAGACCTAAACAATGTCTGCACTCAAATAACCAATATGTAACAATATTTATGCAGGAAGAGAAAAGGCTCCTTTGGGTGGACTCTGTTTATTCATAGCCTACTCTTGTAGAAGTTTTGCCAAAGTTTGTATGTTGTTCGGCGCCGGCAGTGGTCAACAAAAAAAATCCAACACATTAGTTTGGTTTAATGGCCCCTAAGAAAATGTTGTTAAAAAAACAATAAAAAAAACATTTATAATACATGAATTAATGAAAACAGTACATCAGCAAACAGTTCATGTATATTTTATTAAATTAAAATAATCTGGTGCAGACATACATTTAGTTATTTTGCCTTTAATCAACCATCAATCATTTCAAACGTTTCAGAACAATGTGAATTTGGTAACTAATGTTATAGCTATCATCGTTTAAAACTGGCATTTTAAACTCTAAACAGTTAACCATTGTCCGCATAACCATACTTTATTAATAGTGCTTTATTGTCACTATCACATCACTGATGAAGGCGGTCCGATGGGAGATAAAAAATAATACATGGCCAAATTATAGGCTACGTAAAATGCCATGACCAAATTAAGCGAGTCATTTGTGCTGACTGAACACTGATCTCTCTCTATATAAGAAAGAAGGCTGGACTCCGCCAAAGACTGACAGGCACCGAGTCAAGGTGAGTGAGTGAGAGGTTTTTATTAGCAGGAGTGAAGCCAGCAGCTTAATGAACAATGCAGGGCATGACAACTTAATGCCAGCCAGGCAGACACCACAAAGTGAATGCTGAGCTCTTGTGTTAATGCTAGGATTTTAGTGCACTTTTTTTTGACATTTTGATTTGACTTATTAATGTGAGGTATTTGTTTTGTATCTTCCAGGAGAACCCTCATCAGGCCATCACAAACTGTTTTTGTCTGGGGGAGGAAACAAGGTAGGCTAATTGCATAAACAAAAACATATTTAAGTTGAATATCTAATAGAGCAAACGTAATAATGTAATAATATGCATCTCTGCTTTAATTGGGAATGTGAGTCTAGTGTGGAATAACCTACAGTAGGCCTGACTGATAATTTGTTTAACAATCCAAAACTGACAAAATAAAATACAGCTAAGACAAAACCTAAAACCTGCATCATAGCCTACCTTCAATAATGAAATAGTTATCTTTTCATTTTTTTTTTCATTTTTTTTTTTTTTGTTTTTACATTTAACTTAACATACCATCTTAAACAATTTACTGTTGTCTTACCTACATGCAGTAAAACGGCACAATGAGTGGGGACGCAGAAATGGAGTGCTTTGGCCCAGCGGCCGTTTTCCTCCGCAAACCAGAACGAGAGAGGATTGAAGCCCAAAATACCCCCTTTGATGCAAAAACAGCCTTCTTTGTGACTGAGCCTGGAGAGATGTACCTGAAAGGAAAACTCATCAAGAAGGATGGTGGAAAAGCCACTGTGGAGACTCTCTGTGGGAAGGTGAGAGCTGGGCCACTGCTATGTGGAGTACAGTCTAGTCATCTGTGATAGTGTTTCACATTACAACTGTACTTGACAACATTTGTCAGTCTACATTAGCCCACTCACTGAATACAACATACATTTGTTCTTGTAAAGCACATGGAATCAGTGAGTTAAATACACTTAGTCTTCCTCTTTTAATAAAGCATAGTATTTTATACCATATATTTTACTGATTTTTTATTCAAAACGTAATTTAACATTGATCAGTTCTTGCAATGCCTTTCTGTTTTGTCACACACATACAACTCCTTTTCAATCTTGATGTAGACCCTGACTGTGAAAGACACAGAAATCTTCCCCATGAACCCTCCAAAGTTTGATAAGATTGAGGACATGGCCATGATGACCCACCTCAGTGAGCCTTCTGTGCTGTATAACCTCAAAGAGCGCTATGCAGCATGGATGATCTACGTGAGTGTAAAGCTGTCAACTCATGAACAGAAAAACTTGGGTCCGGTCTCTTCTTCATCTCTTTTAATTTGTTCTTGACAGACTTACTCTGGGTTGTTCTGCGTGACTGTGAACCCCTACAAGTGGCTCCCAGTGTATGACGCAGTGGTTGTGGCAGGATACAGAGGCAAAAAGAGAATAGAGGCTCCACCCCACATCTTCTCCATCTCTGACAACGCCTATCAGTTCATGCTCCAAGGTATTATTTATAGTGTATCCTGTATTTTATGAACATTAACATAAAACATCCAACAACTCAGAAATACATGTTAATATCTTACAGACAGAGAAAACCAGTCCATCCTGATTACGTGAGTTGAACATTTTTGTATTATTGTATTAGAAAATTGGAATAATTTATTTGTTTATATAAATAATAATATTCATGTTAGCTGTAAAAAAACTTTACCCCCTTCTCCAGCGGAGAATCTGGAGCAGGAAAGACTGTCAACACCAAACGTGTCATCCAGTACTTTGCGACAATCGCAGTAGCTGGAGGAAAGAAGTCAGAGCCAGTTCCAGGCAAGATGCAGGTACTTTTTATAGGAAAATGAAAACACAGCATATTTCTGTTAATAAGGCAATCCGTTTAAAGTAGCATTCTTGTAATTTTTCTGAATGAAGGGGTCGCTGGAAGATCAAATCATTGCGGCAAACCCACTGCTGGAGGCTTATGGTAATGCCAAGACTGTGAGGAATGACAACTCATCCCGCTTTGTAAGTTTTCATTTTTTATTTATCCTCAGGTTTATAAACAAATAACATAAAATTTGTTCTATCTGTTTTGTGTTCTATAGGGTAAATTCATTAGAATCCATTTTGGGACCACTGGAAAACTGGCCTCAGCAGATATTGAAACTTGTAAGTTTCTCATTTGTAAGAAATGAGGGCAACAAATGTTTTTGTACCTTTAGCTGATTGGACCACCAACTATTAACATTTCAGATCTTCTGGAGAAGTCTCGAGTGACCTTCCAGTTGTCTGCTGAGAGAAGCTACCACATCTTCTATCAGCTAATGACAGGCCACAAACCTGAGCTAATCGGTGAGAGATTTGTGTTTTAAAGTATGGGAGCTTATATATATATATATATTTATGCTTAATGTGCATTGTGTGCAGAGGCCCTTCTTATCACCACCAATCCTTTTGACTATCCAATGATCAGTCAAGGAGAAATTACTGTCAAGAGTATCAATGACATTGAAGAATTCATTGCCACTGATGTAAGCATGTGTCATCATTCACACTTTTTTAGATATTACATTTTGCAGTATTTTGCTTATCAAAAACATTTTCAACCTTAATGAATGAATGAATGAATGAATGAATGAATAAATGCAATAACATTTTTAGACTGCCATTGACATCCTGGGCTTCACTGCTGAGGAGAAGATAGGCATTTACAAGCTGACTGGGGCTGTGATGCATCATGGAAACATGAAGTTCAAGCAGAAGCAGCGAGAAGAGCAGGCTGAACCTGATGGCACTGAGGGTGTGAAGCACATTTTTAAACAGCAAAATATTAAACAGTCTATGTCATTTCTCAGTAACTGAACCCTTTTGTATCTATGTAATAGTTGCAGATAAAATATCATATCTTATGGGTCTGAACTCTGCGGACCTGCTGAAAGCATTGTGCTACCCCAGAGTCAAAGTCGGTAATGAGTTTGTGACAAAGGGTCAGACTGTTCCACAGGTACGGACCAGTCCTCACTCTCAATATGTTTTAGTTTGTTGAACCTTGTACATCGTTTTACTCTATTTATTCTTACAGGTCAACAATTCTGTCATGGCTCTGTGCAAGTCCGTCTATGAGAAAATGTTTTTGTGGATGGTTGTCAGAATCAATGAAATGTTGGATACTAAGCAGCCCAGAAACTTTTTCATTGGTGTCTTAGACATTGCTGGGTTTGAAATCTTTGATGTAAGTAAATAAAATGTTAAACATGTTCATTATAAATCCTGTCTGTCAAAAATCTAACCCTTTATTTGTTTCTGTCTCTAGTTCAACAGCTTGGAGCAGCTGTGCATCAACTTCACAAATGAAAAACTGCAACAGTTTTTCAACCACCACATGTTTGTCCTGGAGCAAGAGGAGTACAAGAAAGAAGGGATTGAATGGGAGTTCATTGACTTTGGTATGGACTTGGCTGCCTGCATTGAGCTTATTGAGAAGGTTTGTTTGTAATGCTCTTAAATGTAATATTCATTTACAGTATTTGTACCAGAGAGTCACAGTCTTTTCTTATTAACAGCCAATGGGTATCTTCTCCATCCTTGAAGAGGAGTGCATGTTTCCCAAGGCCTCAGACACTACCTTCAAAAACAAACTCTATGATCAGCATCTCGGTAAAAGCAAGTCCTTTGAGAAGCCAAAGCCAGCCAAAGGCAAAGCTGAGGCTCACTTTTCTCTGGTGCACTATGCTGGTACTGTGGATTATAATGTCAATGGCTGGTTGGACAAGAACAAAGACCCCCTAAACGACTCAGTTGTCCAGCTCTACCAGAAGTCCTCAGTCAAACTTCTGGCTCTTCTGTATGCCTCTCATGCAGCAGCAGAAGGTAAACTCTGACATTATGTTAGGAAAACACTATAGAGTTTTTAGTAATTCATTAAATGTGCTTTTTATTCTTCTCCCAGCTGAGGGTGGTGGTGGAAAGAAGGGTGGAAAGAAAAAGGGAGGTTCCTTCCAGACTGTGTCTGCATTGTTCAGGGTCAGAGAAACATGCAGTTTGAAAAAAGTGCTGTAATATTTTTTATTGAATACTTTTTGTTGAGATTTTTTTGTTTCTTTCAGGAGAATTTGGGAAAACTCATGACAAATCTCAGAAGCACTCACCCTCACTTTGTACGATGTTTGATTCCCAATGAGTCCAAGACCCCTGGTTTGTGCTGTTTATCTCAAATTTATACAACTACTAAAATATTACTAATCTATTATGCCTTAATAGATCAAATATATTTAAAACAATATATTTCAGGTCTAATGGAGAACTTTTTGGTCATCCACCAACTGAGGTGCAATGGTGTGCTGGAAGGCATCCGAATCTGCAGGAAAGGCTTTCCCAGCAGAATCCTCTATGGTGACTTCAAGCAGAGGTAGCAGAAATATTATTTCATTTTATTCCACTAATTACATCTTCAAGAGTCTTCTAACTAAACTAAACTGAACCTCTGTACTTAGATACAAAGTACTGAATGCCAGTGTCATCCCAGAGGGACAGTTTATTGACAACAAAAAGGCCTCAGAGAAACTTTTGGGTTCTATTGATGTTGACCACACCCAGTACAGATTTGGACACACAAAGGTAGCGTGTTGCCCATTTAATACTTAAACTATGCACATAAATATACAAGAGGATGATTATCAATACTTGCATCCTGCCTGTACAGGTGTTCTTCAAAGCTGGCCTGCTGGGTACTCTTGAGGAGATGAGAGATGAGAAATTGGCTGAGCTGGTCACAATGACTCAGGCTCTGTGCAGAGGTTATGTCATGAGGAAAGAGTTTGTCAAGATGATGGAGAGGAGGTAAGTATGGATGTGCCTTTATATACCTTATAATAACAGTAGGTATAGTTTTGGCTTTTCAGTACTACAGAAATCTCTCTTCATCTTCCCCAGAGAGGCCATTTTCTCAGTCCAGTACAACATCCGCTCATTCATGAATGTCAAAACATGGCCGTGGATGAAGCTGTACTTCAAGATTAAGCCTCTTCTAAAGAGCGCTGAAACTGAAAAGGAGATGGCCCAAATGAAAGAGGACTTTGAAAAGACCAAAGAAGAGCTTGCAAAGGCCTTGGCAAAGAAGAAAGAGCTGGAGGAGAAAATGGTTACTCTGCTGCAGGAGAAGAATGATCTGTCATTGCAAGTGCAGTCTGTAAGTTAAATTATTAGACATACAGTCGATTTACTATTAGGATTTAAAATAGTGACGCATGAGCAATTTTAAAAGTGTCACCATTGGGCTTAATTCACTAATTTTGTCGCAAACTTGTCTGTAATTTTGTAAATCTTTATTAAACAATGTTGTTAGTTTGTATGCAGTTTATTTTTTAACATGCCTACAAAATACCACATATGTTTCTTGTATTTGGATTACACTGCCATGCCTTTAATTGTTTTTTTTAGGAAGGTGAAACCCTTGCAGATGCAGAGGAGAGGTGTGAGCAGCTGATTAAAGCAAAAATCCAGCTCGAAGCCAAAGTGAAAGAAACGTCTGAGAGACTGGAGGATGAGGAGGAGATCAATGCTGAGCTGACTGCAAAGAAGAGGAAGCTGGAGGATGAGTGTTCCGAGTTGAAGAAAGACATTGATGACTTGGAGCTCACATTGGCCAAAGTGGAAAAGGAGAAGCATGCCACTGAGAACAAGGTTGAGATTACATTCTTATTTCCTGTACAGAGGCAGAATACAACAATCCCTAATTACCTTACATTACTGTATTTTATAGGTTAAAAATCTTGTTGAAGAGATGTCCTCTCTAGATGAGGCCATTGCCAAGCTGACAAAGGAGAAGAAAGCTCTCCAAGAGGCTCATCAGCAGACTCTTGATGACCTTCAGGCAGAGGAAGACAAAGTCAACACTCTGACCAAGGCCAAGACCAAACTGGAGCAGCAAGTGGATGATGTAAGTGACCACAAAACACATATCTTAACTGTCTTGTAAAGCTAATCAAAATGTCTTATTTTGGTTGAAATAGCTTGAAGGTTCTCTAGAGCAAGAAAAAAAGATCAGAATGGATCTGGAGCGAGCAAAGAGAAAACTTGAAGGAGATCTTAAACTGGCTCAAGAATCCATAATGGATCTGGAGAATGACAAGCAGCAGTCTGAGGAGAAAATCAAGAAGTAAGATTTAAAGCAGAGTTCAACCAAATTTATATTTGAATAGGAGCTAAAATACTTTTCTCTGCTGTAGAAAAGACTTTGAAATAAGTCAACTCCTGGGTAAAATTGAAGATGAGCAGTCTTTGGGAATCCAGTTACAGAAAAAAATTAAGGAGCTTCAGGTAATCTACAAACATACAAGTCAAATCAATAAAGCTTGTCTTTATTAGATATTTGGAACATTTTAGTCACTGTCACAGTCTCTGTTTCAGGCTCGTATTGAGGAGCTGGAGGAGGAAATTGAGGCTGAGCGAGCTGCTCGGGCCAAGGTGGAGAAACAGCGCTCGGATCTCTCCAGGGAACTAGAAGAGATCAGCGAGAGGCTGGAAGAAGCTGGTGGAGCTACAGCAGTTCAAATTGAGATGAACAAGAAGCGTGAGGCTGAGTTTCAGAAGCTGCGCCGTGATCTCGAAGAGTCCACTCTGCAGCACGAGGCCATTGCTGCTGCTCTGCGCAAAAAGCAGGCTGACAGTGTGGCCGAACTGGGAGAGCAGATCGATAACCTCCAGAGGGTCAAGCAGAAACTAGAGAAGGAGAAGAGTGAATATAAGATGGAGATTGACGATCTTTCAAGCAACATGGAGTCTGTCGCAAAGGCAAAAGTGAGAGATGAATTTAAGAGCCAATATATAAAAAAAAATATTTGTGGTGTACTAACATCCATGTTGACGTTATTAGGCAAATCTAGAAAAGATGTGCAGGACCTTAGAGGATCAGCTGAGTGAAATAAAATCCAAAAATGATGAGAATGTTCGTCAGCTCAACGATTTAGGTGCACATAAAGCCAGGCTTCAAACTGAAACTGGTAAGAACACAAAAAAACGCAAATGGCACATAATATTATCTAAATGTGTTTTTACATTGCACTCCTATTGTTATGGCCTTCTTTTCTTTTTGTACATAGTGTAAACTATGTTCTTGTTTCTCGTTAAGGTGAATTTGCGCGCCAACTGGAGGAAAAAGAAGCCCTTGTTTCTCAGCTAACCCGAGGCAAACAGGCCTACACTCAGCAGATTGACGAGTTAAAGAGGCATATTGAGGAGGAAGTGAAGGTATTATCTTTAGAACGTCAACAACCAGGATTTAAGTAACCAGAAAGTTCAATTATTATTATTAATTATTGTCATTGGATTCATAGGCAAAGAATGCCCTGGCTCATTCTCTCCAGTCATCTCGTCATGACTGTGACCTGCTCAGAGAGCAGTATGAGGAAGAGCAGGAGGCCAAGGCTGAGCTGCAGCGTTCATTGTCCAAGGCTAACAGCGAGGTGGCTCAGTGGAGAACCAAATATGAGACTGATGCCATTCAGCGCACTGAGGAGCTGGAGGAGGCCAAGTAAGTCAATTATAATTGTCTACCCACAGATGTCTTATCAAACTCTTCTTATTTAACTCTAAATTTAAATACCAATCATCCTCTAAAGGAAAAAGCTTGCCCAGCGTCTCCAGGACGCAGAAGAATCCAATGAGGCTGTGAATGCAAAATGTGCCTCTCTGGAAAAGACCAAACAGAGGCTTCTGGGTGAAGTGGAAGACCTGATGATTGATGTGGAAAGAGCTAATGCTCTTGCTGCTAACCTCGACAAGAAACAAAGAAACTTTGACAAGGTGGAGTTTCTATTGATGTATTGTGCATTTAGATACAACCCACACAAATGTAAATTACAAACAGATTATTTTGATGTGTTCAGGTTCTTGCAGAGTGGAAGCAGAAGTATGAGGAGAGCCAGGCCGAGTTGGAGGGAGCTCAGAAAGAAGCTCGGTCACTCAGCACAGAAATGTTTAAGTTAAAGAACTCCTATGAAGAGTCTCTGGACCAACTGGAGACACTGAAGAGGGAGAACAAGAACCTGCAACGTAAGGCGACAAATTCTTTCTTACCTGCTACATCGCTTCCAATTGTATTCAAAAAACAACATTGATTTATGTCCATCTTCACTTAAAATCAGCATTTAGTCATTTTATACTATCATTTAACCCAACAGAGGAAATCTCAGATCTGACAGAACAACTTGGAGAGACTGGTAAGACTATTCATGAGCTTGAGAAAGGGAAGAAGACAGTAGAAAGTGAGAAGTCAGAAATCCAGACTGCCTTGGAGGAGGCAGAGGTAAAACCACATTTTCATTTTCTGTCACTTAACCTCTTTTATTCATCATTTTTTATATCAGAATAGATGAAAAATACCAAATCTTTACAGGCTACATTGGAGCATGAGGAATCCAAGATTCTCCGTGTTCAGCTTGAACTCACTCAGGTCAAGGGTGAGATTGACAGGAAGCTCGCAGAAAAAGACGAGGAGATTGAGCAGATAAAGAGGAACAGCCAGAGAGTGATTGAGACCATGCAGAGCACTTTGGATGCTGAGGTCAGGAGCAGAAACGATGCCCTGAGAATCAAGAAGAAGATGGAGGGGGATCTCAATGAAATGGAGATTCAGCTGAGTCATGCCAATCGACAGGCAGCTGAAGCCCAGAAACAACTCAGGAATGTCCAGGGACAGCTCAAGGTACTTGTTTTCATTTCATTAAACAAAATAAAAGTTTTACTCAACCTGGATTATAAATGTGTACTGGGTCCTTCACAGGACGCACAACTGCACCTTGACGACGCACTGAGAGGACAAGAAGAAATGAAGGAGCAGGTTGCCATGGTGGAGCGCAGAAACAACCTGATGCTGGCTGAGATTGAGGAGCTGAGAGCTGCTCTGGAGCAGACAGAGAGAAGCCGTAAAGTGGCTGAACAGGAGCTAATTGATGCCAGTGAGCGTGTGGGACTCCTCCACTCGCAGGTACATAAAGGTTAAGCGATACCATTTAAGTTAATAATGACAGTAAACATAAATTTAAGCATATAATCAAACTATATGTTTAGAACACCAGTCTGATCAACACAAAAAAGAAGCTGGAGGCAGACCTTATCCAGATCCAAGGAGAGGTAGAAGATGCTGTTCAGGAAGCACGAAACGCTGAGGAAAAGGCCAAGAAGGCCATCACTGATGTGAGTCAGGAAAACACCTTAAGGTGTTTTACTTACCTGTGGTGAGGACCGCATATTAATGGTAGTTGTATTGCAGGCGGCCATGATGGCAGAGGAGCTGAAGAAGGAGCAGGATACCAGTGCACATTTGGAGAGGATGAAGAAGAACCTGGAGGTTACTGTGAAGGACCTTCAGCATCGTCTGGACGAGGCTGAGAATCTGGCCATGAAGGGCGGCAAGAAGCAACTCCAGAAACTGGAAGCAAGGGTGAAAAAATATTCAATATCTTTATTAAATCATTGTAATTACTTTTTTTCTTGCCACTAATAGATAGGTTTACCTTTTTAGGTGCGTGAGCTTGAGGCTGAAGTTGATGCTGAGCAAAGAAGAGGAGCTGACGCTGTAAAAGGTGTCCGTAAATATGAGAGGAGAGTCAAAGAGCTGACATACCAGGTATTTTTTGTACATCCTTAAGTACAGTCTTTATATAAAAGTGAAAATTCATACATTCTCTCACACATCTACATTAGACTGAGGAAGACAAGAAAAACATCAGCCGACTCCAGGATCTGGTAGATAAACTGCAGTTGAAAGTGAAGGCGTACAAGAGGCAGGCTGAAGAAGCGGTGCGTATACCCCAGGATGACCTACATGTCTGCTACAATCTACCAAAAGATCATGTACAAACTATTTTGTTCTGTCAGTACAGGACGAGCAGGCCAACACTCACATGTCCAGGCTGAGAAAGGTCCAGCATGAATTGGAGGAAGCTCAGGAGCGCGCAGACATCGCTGAATCCCAGGTCAACAAGCTGAGGGCCAAGAGCCGTGAAGTTGGAAAAGTGAGTAAAGTAAACACTTAAAATGACATTATCTTGTGTAATTTTGCAAATACAAAATTTGCAAAATTTACAGCTTACATAAGCGTTCTTTTCACAAAAAAATTAAATAATCTATTTGTTTTAGGGAAAGGAGGCAGAGGAATAAGCTGCAGTGGCTTTGAAAGAAAAGATGGAAGTCATACAATATGATTTCTGTTTGCATGGCTCTCACAAATTGTAGTTAATTAATAAATAATTTTTCCCATTTAATGGTGTCTGCTTCATTATTGCACAAAAAACTTTCACTTTTAGCTAAAGGTATGTCTGTATTGTTAACTAAAACCAGATGTGACTGTCTTTTTGTTTATTGGCCATGCTGAATGAGAAAGAAAACTGCTAAAAAGCTCTAGTGTTGTGATTTTTAGGTTTCACACCTGCATGTTTCACTACATAAACCTGATAAGAATACATAAATATATGCAACAAACACAGTGGTTACCAATTGACACTTTAAACACAAACTTATATCGCAAATTATACTTGATACAAATTAATGAGAGTGAAAATGTGGGTGATTGACAACACTGCGCCCACTGACAGCAAATAAAAATCATTTCCTTTATCTTTAAGATGAAAAATCTAAGTCTTTAAAATCATATTCCTTTGTATTTTCTCTTTGGGAAAGTGTTTCATTAACCTCTTGACAAATGACAGCTGCTTAGTCCCACCTCTAATCCCACTGCACCTGTCTTTTGCGTCTGTATCAGATGTGTGCATTATAATTGATTTAATATAACTCCAGACTCCATATACACAACAAAACAACTATGTTCATTGAGGTGTGTGTGAGTCTCAGGAAATATTGTGCCTTAGTGAAGTCAGAAAAGTCAATTTAGACATTAAACACTTTTAAACCCTAATGAATACTTTTCAGATAAATCATTTTAAAAATTAATTAGTTTTACTTATTATACATACATACATTTGCAACACAACCAACAAATACTCAAACAAACCTTTATGTAATTTAGGGAGAATACAAAATTCAAATCAAACAAAAAGTATAATTTGGTACTTACATCGATGTACTACCTTCCTAACAGACTGGTTTGAAGCCCTCAACAGGATGCAGTGTTATGCCGCAGTTCCTACATCATTGTCTGCTCAGTGTCTCCTATTGTCAACTTGTGAGAGGTGAATATAAAGTCTGCTAGATAAACTTCATAATGATGCATTAAAACAATGTAAAGGGTACTGCCAAAAGAGTTTGCCACTGATATCAGAGCTAAATCAGACACTAAAACTCTCTGTAAGCCATATAAAAAGGCACAATGCCCGCTGGACATGAGGTGTCACTTACCCAAATAAAACTAATATTAGCAGTCAGAGAGCGGGTTTTAGAGAAGCCAAAACATCCCATAACTCCCTCCAGAGATTTGGGGGTCTTTTAAAGTAGCAAGGCACCTATCGTCTTTCCTGAGTGGGCCCACTGTTTGATATTCTTACTGACTGACATTCCAAACAAATGCACACAGGCACTATGGATAACTCCGGGACTCTCATTTGCCCTTTGTCCGTCAACCCAAAATTCATGTTTTAATCCTTTGACAGCTGCAACAGCCTGCACAGTCCTTTAGCATTAGATAATGGAACAGATACCTCACAGCATTGTAAAGTTATGGTGGAGAGCATTCTGATTTAGCAACACTTAAATAAAAATAAAAAAATCCTCCCTCTATCAACCCTGTAGGAGACAATTCAGCACTGTAATAAATAAATACTGTAATATTGTGACAGGTTCAGACACTTTTAAAGGTCTGCTATTATGCTTTGTGGAGCTTTAACCTTTACCATTTCCTCCTGGTAAATGTTTACTTAAACCATGAGGGGAAAATACATGCCTTATTGCAAGATCAACAAAGGGTCTTGAATTCTAAATTTTGGTTTAAAGCAGGTTAATGACTTAAAGCAGAGGTGAAATCATGCTGCTAAAGATTTTTTTTTTTTTTTTTTTGGGGCTTTATTTCTTGGAGACAGACAGGAAACAGGGGGGATAGAGAGGGGAATGACATAAGCAAATGGACCCAAGCTGTAATCAAAGTCGGGTCACAGTATGTGAAATGCTCTCCACCTGGTGAACTCAGCATAGAAATGATTTTACATAGATTCTCTCTTCAACATGTACCCTTTTGTTAAGTTGAAAAAAAAATAAAATAAACTCTCTCAAAAATCTTAAACTCCTCTGGCTTTATCATTAAGTTCTTTTAAGGGTTCTAAATATGACAGAGCCCGGGAAAGTAATGTAGTCCCTGCCAAGGATTGCAAGGACAACATTACTCTCTGCACAGTCAACAGTGAATACTATTGTACTTTTAATAGAGAGTGAAAAAGAAATGACATGAAGAGTAGGAAGTTTTTACATAAATACATTAGCTTTAGCAATATTTGTTTTATTTAGGATTATTTGTTGCATTTGGCATTAGGTGTGGAGTTTGCATGTTCTCTCCTTGTCTGTGTGGTCTGTGTTTGTGTCTGTGGAATCCTATGAACCAGGGTCATAACACAAAACTCAATATTGGGAGCATTGTGTTTTACGTAGTAGCCTAAATAAATGTCCTGTTGAATTGTGTAGGAGACAGATTTTTTACAGTCATATTTAAAAAGTGCTAAATCAAATATCATGCAATATGCTGCTCTATTTAGAAGATAAAGGGTTTAGAATCAGGTGTTGCTAGTTGGACGTAAACAGATACAGGTTATATTCATAGATACTACCCGATTTTCTATTTGTCATCCTTGTCGCAGACCACCACACAGCCTAAGAACCTTCCCTACTTTTCTTTAAAAAGTAAAACCAGACCAATTTTTCATCCACAAAATACTAATACATCACACTAAACTAAAGTTTAGAACTTAATGTAAAGTTTTAGCTTTTTAGCAAGGCAAATAAGGAAGCAAACATTTTATATTATATATATTATATTATTTTATATTATTTTTATATTAATGTTTAAGGAGGCAAATATTTAGCAATATTTGCCTCCTTAAACATAAGTTTGTGTGATTGAACTGTCAATATTTATCCCCGTTTCATTTTGACCCCTTACACTGTTTATGTTTTTCGTTTTTTTCTTATGTTTCACTGTTAAACAGCACTGAATATAAACTACACTGAGCCTACTACACACAGCTAATGTGGCTAAATAGATTCATCCCAGAAACCTGAATTTAGAAACCTAGAGACTTATTAAGTAACAATGAAGTCTACTGTACTGTAAAGAGAGTGTGAAAAAGAAGTGACAGGAAGAGCAAGATATGTTTATATAAATACATTAGCTGTAGCAATATTTGTTCCAATTAGCATTAGCATTATTTGTCGCTTGTAGCTTTAGCAAAACCAGCTGCCACTGTTGTAGGCTAGTAAACCCCAAGGCTTCTACACAAATGATGAGAGATAATTACAGCGCTGAAGTGAAAAATATGAATAGCATTTAATCACCAAAGATATAAACATTTAAATATCCATTTTTATGTGGCTGACAAAATCTTTACAAAGTTAGCTTTTTTCTGCTAACTGCTTCAGATAGCCTGTACAAAAATGAGGTGGCATTGGAGACTGGCACAAAGAGAGGAAACTGTCCCGAGTAAACGACATCAGCAAAATGGAAAGCAAAATTACAGCCAAAAACATTCTTATTGATACCTATTAAAAAAAACAAAAAAACATAGACATACAGGGAAGGCTATAGTGTTGTAGTCTCTTTTTTGTTGTAAACTACGTATTTTGCCCATTTAAGCTTTAAACACATTCACTTCTTTTCTGATCATTAAAAGTAAGATTCACAATACTCAAATAAATATAGAAACAATTAAAAATCCATTTGTAAAGTAAGAACCTAACATTTAGACCAAAATCAAAGCCATCCAAATACATGCCACTGCCATATTTGTTTGGTGTTCAAATGCACAAATCACTTCCAGTCCAATAATATTTCCCATATAAAGGACAAGGCAGTATGTTGCTTATAACGCTAAAACACCTCGGTGCTTTTCCTACAGCAAGACCTAGAATTACACTGATCTGTCCTTAGGCTTCACTGAAGTCAAACTTGTTTCACCTCTATATCCACAGTGGGTACCCTCGCCTCTCCCCACAGTCCTGGAGAGACAGATGTGGATGTGAAAGGAATGTAAACTGTCCATCAGCCTATGTACATTAATCTGTAAACTGTTCAAAATTTCATGCAAATAAATATTTTCAAACAAAACTTCTGCAACAACAACAATGACCTCAACATTTTGGCTATAAAGAGTTACACAAAATTCACCCACATAGTAATGGGCATCTTTTAAGTTTATACTGTTTGCTGTTTTGATTATTTCTGTGTAAGCAGTGTTTCATGAGGTCTTCTAACAATGTTGAGCAGTAGTCAGTCACCGGGTCTCATCATGCTTAGTTACAGCAGAGATGCACAACAGTAGGTACTTCATATAAACATTCAGTCAAACCAGAAGGAAAAGGTTGAAAAGTTAATACATAATGTACACTGTGCAGATGAGACGAGATAGAAACCTTTGAAAATGGACACTAAGTGCTTTGATACATGGCTGAACCACAGTGTAAAAATGAACACTTAGCAGAAGGGCAGCAGTTCTCGTCGATGTGGCATACACCTACAAAGAAAAGGCAGGAGGACAGGCCAGCAGACGAAAAACACACTGCTGTGCTCTTTTACAACTGTGTTGTGCTCTTTATCAAGTGTCTGAAGTTTATGTAGAGCGTCTTTTTGTTCCCTGACTGAAAAGCCTCCGTCGCTCCAAAGCAACCCTTAAAAGTGAGTCTTTGACTTGGCCTGCCACTCAGTGTTCCTGCCATCTGAAATGAGTGCGTCAAGGCACTGCTGTGTGGACACCAGGCAGATGGAGGAAAAACAGCATTGTACAAATAGTTTCTAAAAAATAGACATTTCCAAATATTAATACCTCTGTCTGCAGATTACACTCTAAGGAAAAATGACATCAGGGTTAGTTAAATCACTGTGGGAAATTGTTTTTATGCATTACTCATTCACTCAAGGATTATTCATTTAGAGGACACCCTCCGTCTAATCTCTTTTAATTTGTGCTATGTCTGTGTAATAAATATGATTAATGGACATTCATTCACAAACACAATGCATAACTTCTATAATCTATCAGGGGCATTAACATAGGTTCAGACTTTGTGTCACTAACTGTAGAAATGTAGTAAATCAACTGAACAAAACACAAATCAAATATGCAAAACCTTAACTTTGTGTTTACAGACCAACAGACACTATAATTGAGATGTTTTACTTCAAAGTCTTGAAAGAAAATCTAAATAATGAGACATGCAGGCGGAAATGTAAAACGTTCTCCCACAATGATTTAACATTTCCAAAGAGACCAAAGTTGACAGACATCAAAAAGCATCACATATTGGTAACGTATGCATTGATAACACTATAAGCTGTCCAGAAGCTACATTCCTCATACATAAGCATACAATAGTGCATAAATTCAAATAGGGTCAATATAAGTTGCAAACAAGGCCAAAGAGCTTTCTGTCAGTGTGGTCAATTATATATTACATATAAGAGTTTGTTTGAGAAACAGATAACCATTGTTAGTTCTTGTACTGTTCATTCCTATATACATTAATATTTATTAAAGAAAATTTGTTTTTGTTTTTTAAATTAATGTTAAAAATGCACTATTCATTTTAATAAGATGCATTGAAAAAACATGATATTACAAATGGTGGTTATCTGTTTTTGCAATCTAACTCTGAGTTGGCCTTTCAATGACATTTTGCTATTTGTGCAACAATACTTTACACAGAACAAATTGTTAATGAATTATTATTAATAGAAAAGCCAAAATGTATAATTATTGCCCAAAACACTGATTTGTCACGTCAAGTCTAATATGCAAATAAGAATAAAGCAATTATTTCTTTAACTTTGCTGATCTGGAAGACCAAAGCAAGTATCTGTGGAAGCATTTTAACAAACTCAACTTGTAGTTCACTAAAACAAGAAAGTCTTGACAATGAGTGTCTCATAAGAAGTCACAACCTTACTTAAGGTCAAAGATTGGCATTTTGAACCATTTCTGACAAAGTGCTCTTTGTTTAGAGTCTAAATTTACTTGCTTGAGGGAAAAGTGAAGTCATTCTGGTTCATGTCATGTCATGTCATGTCATGTCAGATACACTTTACAGCACTGACAACGTCTTGGCAAAGGACAAACATAGATCAAAAGACATGGTCACGGTTAAGGCCCAGATCTACTGTTGTGTGAAGCTGCTGTTGCAAAGACAATTACCATTGCTACACAAAAAAAATCATAAATAACAAACCCAAGAAAAGCAGTTCACAATGCAGCATCTTGAAATAGGGAAACTTTAAAACATGCAGCAGCACCTTCTACTTTCTTAAGTACATTTATATCCTGCAGTGTAATTCACAATAAAATAAAATAAAATTTTAAGACATTTGCACTTGATGGCTGTCAGTCTAGTGTGCTAGTGTGCTTTATCTAAGTATCTGAAGGCTTTCATAGTGACAGAGTAACATCATGCTTTACATTCTCTCTTCAGACAGATGTAAATGCTAAAAGGCAAAAAATCACTGAGAGCTTCCAAACACTGCATGGTGTGCTTTTTCAGATTGAAAATCTACACTGTGCCTTTGATCTGACAAGTAGATCTGAGCCTAAACCTCTAAAAGTTAGGAGATGGTTATAACGTGTGTCTGAGATAAAACTGAGACAGAGTTAACTGAATAAGCAGGAGTCCTATGGAGGCTTGAAGAAAATTACTCCTTCCACACTCTGATGTGTTTTCCTGCAACAAGAATTCACAATTAGAGCTCTTTTGGCCCAGTTATAAATGCTGTTAAAAGTCATCAGTAGAAATAAATGCAGACTACTTACTAAGGCACTATAGTCAAAGCAGGATGTGGGGCCCTTTCGATACCGTGCATTGCTCAGTACCTCACATGGATTCTCCTCCCGAACTGTTCAGTTTTAGTTAGTGAAGATAACTATTAACTCTCAACATGATGGATACATGGTTACCATCCGCACATATAACACCAAACAGAGCATGTGAAGGATACACTCAGTCTTGACCTGGGTCAACTTCTCAATCTCACACGAGCTGCAGGGAAGGGTTTCTGCCACCACAAACAGCAGGTTGGTGTTTTCTATACGCTGAGCGTGGAACAAACTGCAACAAGAGAAGTGAATGATATTAAGCCAACTATATCCTAAAAATAAAATAAAAAAGATACACACATCATATGTTGACACATACCGTGAGCAATTACCACAGTCCTGAAGCACACTGGACAAATTGGTGGTGTTTGTGAAGTAGAACTGGCTTTGGATGGTCACACAGCTGCTTTGCTTTGTTTCAAAACCATCAACCAGGATGTCATCTAAAACAGACACATTTAATATTTTTATATTTAAGATGGTTTTGGTAATAATGTTAAAAACTCAATATTTATATTTACCTTGATAAAGCCAGCTGTTGTAGGCCAGTCCATACAGGACCTGTTGTATCACAGACCTGAAAAATGATTTATTGTACCATGGTGAAGAATAAAATATAATATCAATACTATCACTTTAATTATCAAAAATCAATAATAGGTCTAAGGACAGACCAGGGACACAATAACATTGAGCTGGAAAAACAAGGGAGGGAGAGCAGCAGGTGCAGGATTCATGTGCAGAAGTCTGAGCACTGTAGAGATTTTTGTAAAAAGCACTTTACATGCTGCTGGTGTCTACTGAGTTTCATAGCACACAGTCTTACCATGCCACTGTGGAGGTCCACCAGGCCAAACTCATAATGTCAGCAATGGATGGCTGCAAAGGACAAGAAACAGGAAAACATATATTAGCTGAAAATACATAATGCATCCACCATGAAAATCCTTTGGTGATTCCTACCACAAAGATGCCCCTGGGTGCAGCACCAGTGTGGCTGCTGCTGACCGGCTCACAGGCAGATTGATATTGAAATGACTGTCGCCGGTTGTAAATAGAGTTGTTGTAGAGAGCGTGCATCAAGTATGGGTCCACGTCTCCAAAGAAAAGGCCCACCTGTATTTCAATAAAAGAAAAAAAAACAAAACATGAAAAGCATATCAGTCAAACAGCACCACACTGTGGTTTCACATGAACCACAAACAACAGACAGATTCTTCTATTGTGTTAAGTTTTAACCTTTTTCCAGTGGTCCCTCTGATTGGACATGACCAGAAAGCCACCATCATCAATGAGATAGCACAGGAGGTCCTGCAAACATGCATTAACATCAAAACGTTTATCAAATTGTCTGTTTGTGTCACATAGGCATAGTATGTGTGTTTGAACTTATTGGTTTGCCTTTTTAAAACACTTCATTTTTGCAGCGTTTTAATGTAGCCTCCATTCGGCTTTAGTTTGCTTTAGTGTGTTTATGTTTTACTTTGTATCAGTCTTTAAAAATGTATGATACAAACAACTGTGTTCACAGCCTGATTGCTGAAGGAAAACAATACAGTATCTTTGATGAATACTTATGAATAATGCAGCATGAACTACAGAATGTACTGCCACTTTTACAATGAAATAGAAAAAGAGTCAAATGGGAGTGAAGTTAGAAGTCTTACGTCTGTGTTGGCTTCACAGTCCATCTCACAGCTCCTGGACGGCCCACACTGTAAAAACAAGACCATAGCAAAATAACTCAGTCTAGACAATTAAGGACTGGTAGTTATTGTCAGACAATGATGTGTACCTTGTGTGAGCCCTGTTGGCTGTCGGACACATTGCTGGCAAGGATCTTAAACTTATCCACCCAGGCCTCCAGGTCCAACTTCATGCCAACCACTAATGACCCATTTACATCACATTGTAAGAGCAAATATTGCAGTACTGTGTCACTCACTCGTTCCAACACTTTTCTCACCTGCAGGTTTAAGAAGTTTTCCTCCTAAATTGACTTCCACGGCTGAGCTAACCACAATCCCAACAGTGCTATTTTCGCTGCCTACTAAGTCATCCAAAGCTGTAAAAGGAATTAAATGTGAATGCTGAATTGTGAATGGTCTTTTACATTGACAAAAATAAATAAATCTAATATTGTTTATTGCAGTTTTATCATTTTGACAATTTTTAAGACATGCAGAAGTACTCACAAGACCTAGGAGGAGCTCTGAACATGTAACCCCTGTTGTCAAGGCTTCGTCTGTAGTAATTTGAATTGAAGGGTTCTGGATCCTCATCCCACAAGTCGGCCGCACTGAACACACACAGACATGATAACAGTATAAGAATGGATATAAATTGGTCAATAAACCATTTTTAGATGTTGGATTATAATTAATATATAATTTTACACCCACTTATTGGGGAATACCCTTGTTATTCCTCCATCTGTGGATGCAAACACTGCCAAGAAACCATACCTGCAACAAATCATTAATTGAAGGGAAAGTTGCTGTAACATGTGTTTTTATAATGCTGCTGCTGATACTAAACTCACGAATTAAGGTTCTTGTTCTTCCACACACGTGAAGCAAGCTGCCCAATGATCCTTGAGTCTAGGATCAGGTTGTGAATGAGAGCTTGGTCACCTGTAATCACACACACATTTAGGAAGAAGAATCACACTATATATATGTTCAAACCAGTGCACTCACACTCGTCAGATTCAGGCGATATGTCTATTATCAGAGTCAGAAAGTTCTGCAGAAAGTGTGTATTGTTGTCAGAGAGATGCAGACGTTTGCAGTATTCTCTGCAAATAAAGAGAAGATATTAAAAATCTGCTTGGAGAAGGAAACACAAAACTGCTGAGGCTGGTTTTGTGGTCACCTTGGGGCCAGAAATACATGTCCTGAGGACTCAAAAGAACTGGGCAGCAATGACTGCATATCTGTTAGACAGAGACAAAAGAAGTGGAAAGCTATAATGTGGTTCTTAATCTTAATATAAAGCTGTTTGTTTACTTACATTGAAGCTGCAGCATCACATCACTGAGGTCGGCTTGAATGTAGTATTCATTGTAGGACGGTAATACCAAACCCAGACTTCAGATGGTGCCATCACAACATCAATAGAGATAATGACATTTTCAGAATCAGAATCAGAAAAATTTTATTGCCATTGTCAGTGAACAAGATTTTCAAACTAAGAACTTGCTTCGGCGATAAGGTGCGACATAAAGGGCATGCATAAAAATACAAAATAAAATACAAAATAAATTGACTTACCTGTAATCGGTGCCATTAATTGGAGTCCAGGTGTACCCTCTGACCACCTCATCAATGTATTGCTATAAAACAAAATATAATATGGTAATTATTGTTGTATGCTATATCTAACATCTCCCTTTATATAGTTACAGATATCTGCCCACTTTTTTAATTACTTGCCTCATCAATTGACTTCAAAAGGGTTTTTATCTGCATTTCACCTGGCCGTCCATCAATCATTTGTTGCCTGATCTAGAAAATGTATGTATTTTTAATACATATATCACACGCTCAGAGTAGTTAGACAGAAAATCCCGAGGCTCTGTCCATTGACCTGATAAAAACATGTGCTCAAACAAAAGTAAGGAACACAAAATGCCCTGTAAACATTTTTATTTCTTCCATTTCCAGTCATTTGCCAATAAGTGCTTACCTTTTCTTTATTGCTGTCCTCCACTTCAGCATCCAGGAAGTCCAATGTGACAGGCTCAGGTAAGTTCACAAGCTGACACAAACAAGCCAATAGCGTAAATAAAATTGTGACTAGAACATGCACAATATTGGGACATTTGAAATATATATTACCTTTGGCAGAAGATTGGGGTGAAGCAGGAGGTATCCATTTGGATCAATAGCAAATATGTATCCATTGGCTCCAAGCTGTTGGGAAACAAAACATTTGTAATTACAATACATTATTAAGTAAGGTAAATGGAAAAAACATCAACATGCAGAACCTTCACAGCATTGTGACAACAACAATTCAACAAACAAAAATCTGAACAACAGTTTGAGCCAATATTATTCATAACCAAAGTGAAATGTTCCATCACAACATTTGAGGTTATCTTACATAGCCCTTTTAATAACTTCATCTGAAGAGAGTAGTGACCAATATGAAACATTACTCACGTTGTAGCGTGGCGTCAGACGTTTGATCTCATCCAGATGCACATCTACACCCATCACACCTAAAATGAGCTGATTCTAGTAATAAAAAACATTAATTAAACACAAAATCAATGAGTTATTAGGATTATAACTTTATTTTTGGGGGTTTTAACCTGTGAATTTCCATCCATGGTGAGATTAAATACAGGTAGTGTTCCTGTCACTACCAACCCAAGACCCTGCAAAGGCAAATCCACAACACTCGATACACGTTATAAGAAGATAATATTAGTCGCATATTTTTTATTTATATCCATTGCTATCTTACCAGAGCATCCTGATACACGTTGGTCCACTGAACCTGCTTGGCATCACTCCCTGCAAGAACCATAGGACGTCCCAGCACGTCGAGGTACTCCTGTCACAACACGAGAGCACAGGAAAGCAGCTGCAGCTTTAATACTACCCACAACATCAGGCCACAGGGGACAATAGGTGTGCAAACAAACACCAGAGGATGCAGAAGAGTGGGTGAGCGACACAAAGAGAAGAGATTCAGATGTGTCAGAGGCACTAGACAAACCCACCTGGGTGTTAATCCTGATAGCACAGATGGAACGGATCTCAAAATAGTAACCTGCCAAACAGGAAAGAAATAGACAGAGAAAGAGAGAGCGAGAGAAGCTATGAGAAAACAAGAGTCGTGCTCATAAATATTCAGCATTCTACAAGATGTTATGAGTGACAGCTGCTTGAACCAAACACAAACTGAAGGTTTTAAAGAAAAAAAAATCAGTCAGCATTAGTGTACTTTTTATTTAGCGCAATTAGACTGCGTGTAAACCCATTAGAAATAATAATAAAAAAAAAAAACAGATTTAAGTGTTTTATATATTAGGGACATAACTAACATAAATTTACATTTACATTTATTCATTTAGCTGACGCTTTTATCCAAAGCGACTTACATTGTTCTACAGTAATTACCAGTGTTACAGTCACTGGAGGCAAGGTGGGTTAAGTGTCTTGCCCAAGGACACAACGACAGTCTGAACTGTGGGGAGAGTGGGAATAACATTTATTTGTTTTTGTCCTGTGAGGTGTTTTGAAATCTTTTCATGAATTTTTATGTATTTAGCTCTTAGTTCCAGTATATGTTGTCCTAAAAGTGTAAATAGTAAACACTATTCCTTTAACTGTGTAAAAAATTTAAGATAAAACTGACATACAATGACCAATATTAAATGGGCTTTTACATTACCTTTATTAGTGCACGCAATCCACTGCAACGGTGTGACATCATAGTTGTGCTGACCTACAGAAAAGGTGAATACTCGAACCTAAAAAAAAAAACACCATTTCAGATGGTGACGCAAGTCAATGTTTTGTTGTAATTTTGCATTAAACCATTAAACGCAATAATAGACATAGACACAGACTGTTTTGTTGGGCCAGTTGTATTGCATAAAGACGTCCTGAGCCCTGTCCTCGCCTCCGTCAGTGAACAGCATGATGATTTTATTGCAGTTTGCTCGAGGAATATTCGTTTTCTAAAGGAGCCATAGGAAAATAAATAATCAAATTGTTATAAAAAAAAAACAAAACACTTTGATATTGATTTAAACCTTACAGGTCACTTACATTTAACAGCTGATTGAAGGCAAAATGAAATCCAGATTTGTAGTCTGTTGTGCCTTTAGCTTGCATCTGTTGGACTGCTTCTTTAAAAATCTTTTTATTGCGCACATTTGCCTGAACAAGATGTTTAAAGCAAGGGACCACAGCTTCAGCTTTCTCATTAAACTGAAACACAAGAAAAGACACACACTTTGAAATAAGAGTTGTGTTTCAAAAGGAGCACGGGAGTAAAAATGATAGCATACCCACCCTGGCCACATTGACATAGTCATCATCAGACAAAGTGTCCAGCATTTCCATTACGGAAGCCTTAATCAGTTTGAGAGTAAGCCCGCTGACGCTGCCACTCCTAAAAACACAGTCATTTATTCAAAATATGATATTTACTCAGGTACAATTAATATAAGCCCAGATGGAGATGAGTAAAACAAACTGCCTGCAAAGCACTTTCCATCTGGAAAACAATGCACCAGAAATAAAAGTTTTGCAAATGTGAGTGTGTATTACATTCACATTTTTACATTTAGTCAATTATTGATGCTTTTATCCAAAGCCACTCACATCAAGCTTCCATTCACCAGTGTTACAGCTGGAACAACACTGGAGGAAAGGTGTGTTAAGTGTCTTGCCCAAGGATACTATGAACTGTTGGAAGACCTTCTAGTTACGATGACCGCTCTACCACTCTACAGCTCTGAAAAGTCTAGTAAATTGGATAAACAAGGCCTGTGATCTACAGTATATCATGACCTCAATACATGGGAACTTTATTGGAACAAGAGTCATTTCAACTTGAGTAGTGGCTACCATTGTGACAATCTTGTAGATGTGATGAGCTGATGTAGTGTTCTCTTTAGCTCAGTCTTTGATTTGATATATACAAGAGTGTGTGTTGGAGAGCAACACAATGGCCACTGCACAAGGACAGTACTAAGGACACAATACTCAGTGCAGTGCTCAATGACCATGCGATTGAACCAACCAAAAACAGCCAAACATAAAACTAGCATTAAACAGAACATGGCCAGTAGTAGAAAGGGCTATATTATTTATAAGCATTTGCTATGAGCCAGACACTGTGCACTGATGCTCACACGTCCACGTGCACAGTGGACGTGTGAGCATCATGTTTTTCTTTAATATTAGTGGCCAAAGGTAAGGCAGCAAACAAAGCTGCTCACAATAAGTTGTGATTTATAAGTGATAAGGAAAGGTTACTCCACTAAGTAATAGATTAGTTACTCACACATCGACAAGTATGACCATGTCTTTGGGGGAGGAGGCGCCCTGTATGTACCTGGAACATAAAAAAATAATAAAAATATTTAAAAATTTGAAAATATTAAAAATTATTCAGCATTTAATCAGTTATACCAGGGTCTCCTCCTGACATCATACAAGTCAATCTTATCAGGGGCTTTCCATGGAGTAGCTGTGAAAAGAGGCAAAAGCATTTATGCTACTCAGAGAAAAACTTACATTAGTATCTTCTAGACACCAGGTAAGGACATGAAAAGGGTACCTGGGTAATATCGTGTCACCCCTGTGGCACTCCCAAATGCCTGCCACAGCAGAGATGGATCTTCCCTGCTGTTCTCCATGAAAACCTTTTCCAGAGCCTGAGTCCAGTTCAACTCATTTAAAATGATTGGAGCTAATGAGAGAAAAAACTATGGTCAGTTATATGGTATGCAAACTATCGTGAGGTGTCTATGGTCCTCGACATACCTCCTTTATAGATGTCAGTAGGAATCTGAACAGCAGTGTAGGAATAGTTGACATTGTTTTTGAAGTTTGGGTCGTATACAAACTCCAACTTGATGTGCGAAGGGTTTTCCACTTCTCCTTCTCCATCCATCGAATACTATCATGAGAAAACACATATTGTTCTATTGGAGTTGGGACTTTTTCAATGTATCCCATTTTCCTATTGGCCTTAGTGAACATAGACATAGTTTATGAATCAGTTTATTTGTCCCTTACTCACATAATCCAGCTCTGCCTTGGAATCATAATACGCCATGTCCAGCTCCTGGAAAATAAAATAAACATGGTTTGTAAAGGCTGCCATTTACAAGGTGAGTTATGTGTTTTAATAACAATTTCTAGCAATATTTTAGAATTTCTAATCTGCAATCATCAAAATTAAAGATACACAATTTCACCATCAAGTACCCCTGGATTAAAAGTTGTGTGTATCTACTGTAGCTTTGTAAGGGATGAGAGTAACTGTTAAATGTTCCAGAGCATAAGCCTAATCTAAAGAGAAAAAAAGTTCCCAAATGTTCTATTTGCAAAGCTGTCTTCACCAAATGTTAAGCATTGTGCTTTGTGCTGCCACATTATGAATCAGTAACAGTCTGTAAGGGCTGGGCTGAGTATCGCCATCTGTTCTACTGAGCTCTAACAACAAGAACAAGTCTGACATATACTTAGAAACTATTTTTGATTTGTTTAGATTTAGCACAAAAGCATTCTTAAAAACATTAAAAAATTTCTTTTCATCAACTTAATTACAATTCTGTTAAACTTTGGCAGATATTTCACAAAGTTCACACTCTGCAAAATGGTCAATTGCAATTGAAACCATTTTTTTAGTAAATGGACTTAAAGCTCGAGAAGGAGAGGTGGTGTCTGCTAAAGCGATTGGAGATTGTGATCCCATGTGAGAGGATGTGGTCAACCACGTCTCTGTTTGTTGGCCTTGTGAAGCTGACCACTGAAACAGCTCTGTTCGAACCAATTTAGAGACAATGTGGTCAGAATAAATGATTATTAAGACATATTTTTGTTTTTGTCTAGTGTCTACTTAATATTATTCCTGTTAAAATTACACAAAGGAGAATTTACCTTGATGCTGTCTTTCCACAGATGTTCTCGCTGAAGCTGCTCTGCTTCATTAGCTAACCTCTATAGAAAACACAGCAACAGAACAGCGTTCCATTATTGATTTATTGATGGGACTAGAAGTACCAGGAACCTGTCTGTCTCAGATGGACACCTTAGAAATCATTTATATTCACTAAATACAGCCAGAAGAATACAAGAATAATAGTGCTGGGTTAATTTAGCTCTCCAGTTGTAGCTTACATATTTCTAATGTTCTTAACTATAATGGCATATTACAGCCAACAGCCATTGCACATTTTCATTTTCAGATTCATGAATTAATAATAATGTGATATAAATGAGCAATAACAGCTGAATGGGAAAGATAGTTTCCTTATACTGTACTATTAAACACAAATAAATAGCTTGATTACCTGGACAGTGCAGACAGTTTACATTTGTCATACTCACATCAAGGGCTTTCCGCTTCTTAGCCAGAAGTTTTTCGATATCTAACGCAACTTTCTCCACAATCTTTCGTGGTTGATTCTTGACCACGCTGAACCGCCGTCTTTCCTCATTGTAAATCTGTAACATTAAAAAAGGACTTCATTAATCACATTCCTGTAAGGATATGGGTAAAACAGGGCAATCTTTGCTGCATAACGTGACACCTTTTAATGCAGGGCAGCTACAAACAACATGTCTATCCAAGGAATGTTGGGTCAAGCTCTGATCTCCTGACTTCCCTTCTTGTCCACTGCTGAAGACAAACAGCTGATCTCTAGTGTTTGCACTAGGTCAAGCAAAACTCAAAAGCTAAGTAAGCCAGAGTCAAAGCTCATGTAAATGTCATGAAAACATAATGTATTGAGGCCTGTCATATAACAACCACACAAACACAGTTTAAAGTTAGTGCATGATGTTATGGTACAGTTAATTAACCCCTCACCCTAACCCTGAAAGGGGATAAACATTTTCTCAAGCTTGTCTATTTTTGTGTGTGTTTTCACAAGATGGTATCATGCCCCATCAATAAGACTTACATAGTGAAAGTCAGAGGTTACTCTTCCTTCAGAACGACTTTGCAAATAAAAGGTTATATTTTTTTTATTTTTAATTTATTTATTAATTAAGGATTACTGTGTTGTATGAACCACAAAACATTCCTGCTGAGCTGGCACTATATGGATAAATCTATCTTTAATTTCCTGTGCTGGTAATGGCTTTCTGTAAACTGCAGCTGCCTACGACTTTCGATCTTGAAAGCTGCTCAAGCTGTACTTTGTGTTTGAAAGAAGAACTACCTCAGACTAAGAGTGCATTTATAGTATTGATGAATGGTTAAAAAAAATCCAGTTAAATCACTGCCTGGCCTTTTTTCTCAAGTCTGTTAAAAGATCCCTCTGACCATCTGCAAACTAAAACTGGTAATGTAAATGTAAATTTTATAGCTCTTCTCCAGAGAGCCTCAGGTTAAAATTAGGGCACACATGAAAAAACATTATCGTTGTAGTAATTATTTTAGGGCAAATAAACAGTGTCTCACTAAATTATACTGAATGAGATTCTATTCTCATTCCGCTCTTTCTTTAAATGATAATGGATGTACAGTTACCAACCTTTTTAATCCACAGATCACAAGGTATTTCAAACAGTACTTACAGTAAATAATGGCTTGGATTTATATAGCGCCTTTCACAATACTCAAAGTCCATTATTCATTCACTCCACAGTCACACACTGGTGGTGCCCTGAGGCAGACTGATAGAACCCTGGCAGCCAGTACACTCACACACATTCATTCACCAGTGTCACAGCTGGACCACCACTGGATGCAAGATGGGTTCAGTGTTTTGCCCAAAGACACAACAACAGTATGAACAAGGGACAAGTAAAATAACTTATCTCATTGAACAAAAATGTAAATGTAAAAATGCATCAATCTAGTTATTGGTTTTAGAGTGAACCATTCTAGCTCTAGGTAAGACTATAGAAATTGATGCCAAAAACAGTGTCTCCTCAGTACTCACTAAAAACACAGTTGTACAGCTTAAATGTTACATGTTTGTTCTACTTCGACCTACCCAGAAGTAATTGCACCAAAATCAATTCTCATGATTGCAAAGAATTAAACAGCTTTGTGCAAGAATGTACTTTAAAGGCCTAATGAATCTTAATGAAGTCTTAAACAAAGTGTTGCAGCATAATGACTATTTTTTCTGTATTCTCAAGTTTACTAAAACCTTATTCATGTTTTCCTTCTATATATCCATAGTGCCAAACCCCATTTCTCCTAACCTTGACCTGCTACATCAAGCAGTAAACCAGAAGCCTACTCTTGAATGAGGCCATCAGACTCTCCTCTCCCCTGGGACAAGACTACAGGGAAGAAGTGACTGGGTCAATAACAAACCCACGTGTCACAGCCCAGTCCTATAAACGGACTTTAAGCCATATCTCAAGTTGCATACTGACCAGCAGAAACTTAAAAGTCTGGGCCAACATCAAACATTGCTCACAGACGGGAACATGCAGTAATAAACAGAGTGTCTCTGTGTCGGAAGAAAAACTTGAGCCAAAGTAGAAAATATTTATGATCCAGCTGCAATGTTTCAATGTTTATCTGCTCTAAAAACAGAATGGCAGAATCTAGGGACTGTCAATTGTTTAAAAATTTAAGTTTATTTTTAATAAAAAGTATGCCCAGGGGACAGACAACTTTGTTTTAAAGCTTTTTTTCCAAGATCAATGTGATTCCTGCAAAATCTGAAGCCCAAAACTCCAGTCTCCCACTGACGTCACACAATAAAATGAACAAAAAAAAATTAAAGCAGGAAAGAAAGATTCAATAGATTCAAAGATTCAATAAATAGGTGGGAGCTGATCTTAAATACTGCTGAGTCATGGTCTGTAGCAAACCTAACAATAATATTAAAAATAGCCATAAAAAGAGGATTTTATTTCTAATATTCTTCTCATCATCAAAGAAGCCACCTTGAGGAGAAGGCAGGAGATCTCGCTGAACACACTAATCTAAAACTGAAGTTTTAGGTTTCATAAATCCAGGTTAAAGGATAATGAATTGGGTAACATACATCAAAGATTGTACTGTAACTGACTGAAGGCAGAAGCAAACAGGAAAAGAGACAATCAATGTGGAAAACATCTCCCATGTTTCCTATCTTTGTGCCTAAATAACAGACATTTTTATCAGCAACATGCATGCGAGAGCAGTACACTGAAACAAATCTATTCATTTTGATGATCAATCAAAGACATGCATCTTCCAATGACTGTACTTAGTGGGTCAGAGTGTTAAGTGTTTACTAGACTTTTCCAAAAGGATTTATTTAAGATGAGGAAGCGAGTGTGACATGGAGGCATTACTGTGAGCGGTGGGCTGACCATCTGTTCGCCTGTGACACAAACAGAGAGGGCACGTGCACTGTACTCGAGGAACGGACACACTTCACAACATCTCTTTCCCTAGACCAAACTCACTGCCCACTTTGTTGGTGTCCAACTTTAAAAGGACAAACCTTGGTCTCATCAACCACAATTAGGATGGGGCTGGGGGCAACTCCTTCTAAGCATATATATATATATATATATATATATATATATATATATATATATATATATATATATATATATATATATATATATATATATATATATATACACAAGCTCTTGTTTTGTAATAAACATGTAGATGTTATGATGTGCATGACTTAATGAACTTAATGAACCCAGCACTGTAGGCGTGTGTTCCGCAAAAGTAGAATCATACAATGTGGGCACCACAAATTACTTTCACCAAGACTAGTTGCAAAAGAATAATGTCTCTATATTTTATATCAAGCTATACGAGAGAGAGAGGTGTATGTGCTTGTGGGAAAGCAGAACATTACAGGCTGTGCAATGAGACTCAGCAACACTAATGAAAGAAACAGAGCTTTCTATAAGGTGCTCTGTAATGGCTTTGATGTTTTATGAAGCTATTTAGCTCTTAATGGATTTAGGAGTTTGTTGTACACTGACCTCTCAGTGCATTTCTTATTGTTCTCATGGAGCACTACAGTGTGTGAGAACTGGAGATGAAGAAAGGGGACGGCTCAGTACTCACCCCTTTCAACTGCTGAGCTCCAGTGATGTGCTGAAAGACTCTGTCAATCTCCTGCTCGATGCGTCTGGCCCAGTGCATTACTCTGTGGATAAACAACACACTCTGACTATCAGACCACAAACAAAGGAAACACATCTTACACTAAAACTGTAACATCCTGTAATGGCTTATAAAAACACGTGTCACACACGTCTATAAAGCTTTAGGAATCCAGGCAAAACTAACAAGTTACTACAGGAACACAGTTTATTTTGTAAATATCTATAACTTTGCCATTGTTCTTTTAATATTATTATTATTATTATACAGTTTGTATAAAGGTTTATGTGTTTATGTGTTATTTGTTTTAATTAATGTTTATCTATGTCAGTACAGTGCTACACTGCTGTGTGTGATCCACATAATCTACAATAAAAGCTATCCTCGCACATGTAATATGCTTTTCAACAGAAACCACTGCAATATTTTAATGAGGGCACTAACAGGATAACCACCTCAACAACTCTCTCAGTTAGATGCCAACTCAGAGTGAAAAGAGGTGGCACATGTATTAACATGTTTTTGCAAGTGACGATTCATGCTCATCCCACACAGACACAAAAAAATGGTTTACATCTTAATAATTTTTAGCACATACAGTAAAAGAGAAAGCATCAATTTTTGAAGAGACCTAACAATAAAATTTCTCCTTGGGGATTATTTTGAATAAAATTTTTTTTTTGGCCTTTTTAGCCTTTACATGATACAGGCAGTGTAGATAATCAAACCTGGGTCACTTTTATATGGGGTATGCACTCTAGCAGGTGAGCCACAAGGTGCCCCACAGATTTATTTCTAAAGCCAAACAGAAGACTTTGTTTGCAAAGGCCAAACATTGTTTAGTTCTGTCTGTCTAAGCAAACGGACAGAGATAGAAATTTAAATAACCAAAAAATGTGCAGTGAGTTCCTTGAGTTCACAGAAAGGCTGTTCATTATCAGTGAGACATGCTCAGCAGAATTAGTACAGTTGCTGTACATAAAGACACCATCTAATCTATTTTCCTGTAGAAGCACCTCAGACAGATAATATATATATCACTCATCTTATCTGCAGTTTGTGTTTCAAAAGGTACCACAATGAAGCAACTGAATGATAAGAAGATAATGGTACTCTGCTTTGACATGACTCTTCTGAAGGCCCCTTTAAGCTACAATCTGAGCCTGACAGTGCCTTCCGCACAAGCACAGTACTTTTGAAAAGCAATATATTTTCACCCTAAGACCATCATATCAGTGCCAGGAAAGTTTTTAAAAAGTAGCTGCAAGCAGCACTTTTTCAATGTTCAACGTTCATAAAATCTTTATTGCATGCATTTAAAGCAACAACACAGTCCATCCAACCATCTTCTACCGCTTATCCAGAGCCGGGTCGTGGGGACAGCAGTCTAAGCAGAGATGCACAGACTTCCCTCTCCCCAGACACTTCCTCCAGCTCTTCCGGGGGATACCGAGATGTTCCCAGGCCAAAGGAGAGACATAGTCCCTAGGAAGACCTAGGACACCCTAGGAAGACCTAGGACACAGATGCCCGAGCCACCTCAGATGGCTCCTCTCGATGTGGAGGAGCAGCGGCTCTACTTTGAGCTCCTCCCGAGTGACCGAGCTCCTCACCCTATCTCTAAGGGGTACCTCGGTACAAAATTAACACTAAACAGGCCGCACATAACACAGCACAGAAAGTGAGCACAAAACTGATCTCAAATCTGCCGCTGACGTCTGATTGGTTTAATCTGTACAATTAGCTGCTGTAATAATGATGATAAACTAAGAGACAGAGTGAAGACATGTGTTGGACAGAAATGTTAGTGAAGTCTGAGTGTGGACTTCAGCTTTAATGAAGAAACTCAAAAGAGATATAGCTGCATTTGGGTTAGGGAGGTAACAATGTTACAATCCCTTATACCATCATGACATTCTAGAATCCCTTATGCCATCATGACATTCTAGAATCATTTATACCATCATGACATTCTAGAATCCCTTATACCATCATGACATCCTAGAATCATTTATTCCATCATGGCATTCTAGAATCCCTTATGCCATCATGACATTCTAGAATCATTTATACTATCATGACATTTTAGAATCCCTTATGCCATCATGACATTCTAGAATCCCTTATGCCATCATGACATTCTAGAATCATTTATACCATCATGACATTCTAGAATCATTTATGCCATCATGACATTCTAGAATCATTTATACCATCATGACATTCTGGAATCATTTATACCATCATGACATTCTGGAATCATTTATACCATCATGACATTCTGGAATCATTTATACCATCATGACATTCTGGAATCATTTATACCATCATGACATTTTAGAATTTTTTATACCATCATGACATGCTAGAATAATTTATACCATCATGACATTCTAGAATCATTTATACCATCATGACATTCTAGAATCATTTATACCATCATGACATTCTAGAATCATTTATACCATCATGACATTCTAGAATTTTTTATACCATCATGACATGCTAGAATCATTTATACCATCATGACATTCTAGAATTTTTTATACCATCATGACATGCTAGAATCATTTATACCATCATGACATTCTAGAATTTTTTATACCATCATGATATTCTAGAATCATTTATACCATCATGGCATTCTAGAATCGCTTATGACATCATGTGTGTCTGTTTAAAAATTATCCAAATGCTCTAAAATACAGGAAATGACACCTGTTTTGTTAAAACCTTTTCTTAAGACCACTCAAAGTTCACTTTATAGTCAAGTGTAGCTGGAATTGACTAGACTTCTTTGGGGTGTTTTTGCTGCGTGACTCAAGAGGCTAAACATAGTCTTAGTTTGTAGTTATCCTAATTAATACTTGAAACATAAATAAATAAAATCTGGTAATCTAGGTAGTTTCTAAAGTCTGGCTAAAGCCCTGACAGAGCACCCTGTTCTGCGTGTTATCACCATCTGGTGATAACACGCATCGCACCAGATCAACAAAACTTTCCATGCACACCTTTCACATATAGCTCTGCAAAGTTACAAAATTGCTTTAAAGCTTTGCTTTAAAAATAATTTAGCTCGATTACATAGCAGGAGGTCAAAGTGGACCAGAGCAGCTTGGTGAGTCAGAATCTTAAATCTGTTTCTTGAGCATATACTCTATACATACACCCCAGGGACAACACAGAGCTGCACCCAAATTGACCAAGAGCAGAAGAAGCTAGAGTTCGGACAGCGGGTGGAACAGCTTTTTCCTTTTGTACTATTTTCTTGAGGAATCAATAAAAATTGGCTAGTACAATAGAGAGCAACTCAAAGGCTAGCCATAACAACCTGTTGACTTCATGTCTGTGTATAGTTAGTAAAGTTTTTGTGTAAAAAAGATGCCTGGTGTAAACAACAGAAAGAGAAGGTCTTTGTGGCTTGTGCGATTTTCCTCCATGTTAGACCTACCTTACACCGTTCATGACTCTATTTAATTTTTCTACAGTATTCTACATGACACACTTGCAAATATAATGCTGATTCCATAACAGGCTTATTATGTCTCATTTAATGTAAAAGTAAAAAACAGTTTACGTAGGCTACTAGGTCTAAATTTGCACTTGAATCATCCTACATTGTGTTATCATCACACATTCACAGTGACACTTGTGAATTGGCACACAAAAATATACACCAAAATCCTCCATTATTTATAAGTCATGTATCTAGCTCTCTCGGTTTATTTAAAAACAGGCTGTAGAGCCCTAACCGGAGGCGTGAACACTACAGAAGCAGGGATAAATCCTCGCTACTGCAGTATTAATTCTTAATTGGAAAAAGATGCTCTTGCTCTGTGGTGTATCATCTCCGCTTCATTTAACCTGTGTGGAGCGACCCAGAGTTTCAGAGGACTCAGCAAAAACTGGGGGTAAATGGGGGGTGCATAGGAAGGTGGAAGCAGCTACTACACTGCTTCAGATAATCCAATTCATCATTAAACACATACTTCTTCACACAGCACTACACTGCTCTGGCTTACGGAGCATTTGCATATAGGAAGGTACACCACAGACCCCCAGGTGTGATTGGCAGATGTCTGCTCGAGATGAGGGGACCATCTGGACTATAGAGCAGCCTGGAGGTGGGCTTAGATAACAGTGAACACAGATAAACATGCCCCTAACTTTGATGTCATGTTTCGAAAGGCAAAAAAAAAAGATGAAGCTTGCGAGTGTTTACAATAAAGTACTTACTTTTTACTAATGCCAACTTCACTGGGTGAAGAACACAGAGGATTAAAGGTTAGGATGAGAGATCCATTTAGAATTTTTTGATGGAAGCCGTGCTGTGTATATTTCACAATAATGCACGCTTCACTCCACGGTACATTACAGGCCTCGTGTCTTTCAAGGACACAAAGTTAGTTCATGAAAGTTGGTTTGTAATGTGGAGCACACCTTAACTTGATCCAAATTGGAAGCTAAACAGCGTTTTTCTAAAAATGTAAATGGTCGGGCTCAATCTTTATCGTTATTCAGTCTTGGTGTGTTTTTTTTATGAGGTGGTGATAGAGTGTTAATCAAATAAAAATACAGAGAAGAATGAAGAATCATGCTGCCCTTTACTTACAGTGTGCATGGAAACATCTAGGCTTCTTTTGCACTGAAAACAATAAGGCCCACACAGGAAGTAAGCTTATTACACTAATGTAGAAATTATTTACTAAATCAAATCAGAACAGACAGGAATCTTTTTATATAACTTCTAGTTCTACTGAGAAATACTGATTAATATCCGAAACAGGAAGCTAGGGGTCTAATTAAACTAGTTAAACAGCAAAGTGATACTGTAAATCATCACCAAAACTGACTTGGTTAACTTTTTAGTCTGTATCAGGTGTTTATTTGCATTAATTGTTTCAATCTTTGTCCAGTCACTCAAATGCTGTCAAGCCCTAGATATGGGCTATAATAGAAGACAACACCTCAGCACAGCACCGAGCTCAGAAACCCGTTTACATTGCTGCAATCAAATTACATAAGAGAATAAAATCAGGGGCTGTTTGAAGGAGCCCATCTCCTGATAACAGAACCCAGTGGACAAGACCCAACTTGACACCATCTGAGCCCTCCTTTTTTCAGCCAGTGTGCGTTACTTACGTGTAATGCTGAGGAAAGGTAAGCCCCTCTGTTCCAAGCCACGACGCGCTGAAAATAAAGAGAATCTGGATAGATAGCAAGCAGACGATGCTGCAAGACCTTTTGCCTATCGCCATTTTCCATTAAAAAAAAATCTCTTCACGGGTTTTCGGTGCGTGAATGAAAGGCTCCGGTGTGTCTCCCCGGGTGGTTGCTCGCTTCAAAGCTGGCTGCTGGGCAAACGTCCGGTAGCTCAGTTTTGTGGCGAGTACATATCGGCGTGTAATGTCAAGTGGACGCGGAGGAGGCACGCATCGCTCGAGGAAGCATCGCCGCTAGATGCACTAATGCAGCTGCCAAGACACTGCAGAGTCTCTCCTCCTGCTCCCACATACAACACCGACACACATACTCCCTCACACGCACGCGCAGAGCGGACAGGGGCGCGCGTCACACAGTTCGCTCTCATCAGCAGCAGGCCGTGCATGCAGGCGCGTTCACGCTCACCAGGCAACAGCAGCGAATTGAGCTTTATTATCACTGCAGAGCCACGTGGGCCAGTACCACCCTCTTCAGTTTGATACCATTTTTAATTAACTTACATATTTAAAACACGAGGTGTCTTTAAAACAAAGAATATACTGTTAGATTTTTTTTTGTGGTTTAAGATTAATTTGTGTCTTTTGGTCCCATCCAGAGTTAATGATGATAAGGACATGGTCAATTAATACATTATACCAAAATTGGGTAAAGGATTGTGTAAATCCTGTAAATTCGGCTTGGATGCAATGTAATCTCTTTGTCATTGGCAATACATGGTGTATTTCTGGGATTTTTCTTTTTGGCTAGTGTTTTTAAGAGATGAGATGAGTTTCTGGGACTGAGGTGACAGGTGGGCTAGCACATACTGTCACAGGGGGGATGTCAGCTGTGTTTCTGTGGCTCCAGAGGTGCTTCATTACACTCCTGGCTGTGGGTAAAAAACATTAAAAAAAGATCACAAGTTGTTTCTATAGTAACGGCCTCATTGCAGTGAATTCATTGTGTTACCATTAAAGCACTTCTGTATACAACCATACACATCCAAACTAGAATATGGTGTAAGCCAAAGTGTCAAGCCTACCAACTGCATACTCTGACTACAATGACTTATTTATACAATGGGAGGTTACAGGCTGCAGAAAAAAATGCCATATATTCTCCTCAATCATCGCAGCACATGTCCATAGACAGTGCTCTACAGAAGCTGAAACAGCAAAGTATGAGGTTTTGCACACGTGATGTAGAATATAAATGTACAATAAATATAAAGCAGCTCTTAAATCAAATGAACATGTAAAATGTCTTTAATTTATAACTATATGAATTAATTTACAGTGTATATGAATTAATATTGTTTTTCATATAAGCACAGCGGGTGAGAGTGGAGTTAAGTGAAGCGCCCCATGTGTGCCTGCATCCTTACTGTACACTCACCTAAAGGATTATTAGGAACACCTACTCAGTTTCTCATTTACACAAGAATCTAATCAACCAATCACATGGCAGTTACTTCAGTGCATTTAGGGGTGTGGTCCTGGTCAAGACAATCTATTTAACTCCAAACTGAATGTCACAATGGAAAAGAAAGGTGATTTAAGCAATTTGGCGCGTGGCATGGTTGTTGGTGCCAGACGGGCCGGTCGATGTATTTCACAATCTGCTCAGTAACTGGGATTTTCACACACAACTATTTCTGGGGTTTACAAAGAATGGTGTGAAAAGGGAAAAACATCCAGTATTCGGCAGTCCTGTGGGCAAAAATGCCTTGTTGATGCTAGAGGTCAGAGGAGAATGGGCCGACTGATTCAAGCTGATAGAAGATCAACTTTGACTGAAATAACCACTCGTTACAACCGAGGTATGCAGCAAAGCATTTGTGAAGCCACAACACGCACAACCTTGAGGCGGATGGGCTACAACAGCAGAAGACCCCACCAAGTACCACAAAAAAAAAAACAGGCGCGTTTCACAAATCAAAACCAAACCATTTATTAAAATTGATTTATAATGATTACTCAGGAAACCTGAAAACAAAACCGATTACCCAAAAATATTTTTATTACTATGCTAAAACTCAGTAAGTTTTTAAAACAGGCCTAATTCTAAAATGGTTGGGTGGGGGCCATTAGACACCCAGGGCCACCTTATACTCGCCTTTACAACCAAACAAAAAGTATACGCCAAACGAGGACAAAATAAAACAAATGAGATAACAAAACAAAACAGAAAAAAAACAGCAGCAGGCTAGCCACCCTGTAAGAAAGAAATTACTTTAAAAGAAATGCTTGGCTTGGTAAAGCTTTGTTGATACCACACAACTTTATAACCCTGACAGTTAATAGGAACCCCAGACCAGAGACCCAACACAGCAGAGAGAGAAGCCATTTTAAAACAGGTGCTTTAAATAGTTTCCTAATGAGAGGCTGGCCAAAGGTGGAGCTAGGAGGAGCACCTCAGGTGCCCTGGGACTTTACACCACTACAATCGGGATGTGGTGGAACGGGAGCTTTGTGCCCTGGATGTTCATCCCACAAATCTCCATCAACTGAAAGATGCTATCCTATCAATATGGGCCAACATTTCTAATGCTTTCAGCACCTTGTTGAATCAATGGAACGTAGAATTAAGGCAGTTCTGAAGGAGAAAGGGGGTCAAACACAGTATTAGTATGGTGTTCCTAATAATCCTTTAGCTGAGTGTATGTGTCCTTGATCTAACCTTGAATCTCTGTCTCGACCTAAGTTTGCTCTTCCTGAACCGTGACCCTGAAGTTTGACCTTGAAGCGGCATTACAAGGGAATTTCATATTCACATTATTATTATCCCCAGAGAATTAACAATGATGAGTTACAGTAAAAGTGACATTTTTATTTGTGAACTGTTTAGCAGCCACAGTGATGCATCTGGATGACTGCACCTATTCCTGGCCCCTCTGGGAGGAAGGATGTGGCTTGAGGTTTAAGTCATTTCCCTTGCAGCCCCATGTGTTAATACTGCTGTCATGTCCCGGGGAGAGAAGAGACTAATTACTGGCTGCAAGGCCTTCCTGCCAATCCCCCTCAGAGAGTCGCACACTGTTAATTGGCCGACAAATCCAAAGGGAGCTAAACTGTAGATGAGCACAACCTTTACCTCAACAGTGCATATAAACAGTTTTGTTATTTCAATATAAAAGAATACCCCAATACCTCATTTCCCCCTTGCACCAGGGTTTTACTACAGACTAGTTTACTGCATATAATCTATTATTCAGATTACTCTTTTACATAAAGGTCAATATATTTATATAAAATTGTCTTCATCTTATCGTTTTATGAGCATTGTGTTTAAACTCCTAGCAGCCCTATGTGTTTCAAAAATTAACTTTATATTTTCAAACATGTTGTACTTTGTGGAAAAGAAGCCTTGGTATGCTTAAACTCAAGGTTGGCAGTAGCTCAATGGGTAGAGTGTCTGTCCTTCAACTGGTGGGTGGGCGGTTCAATCCCTGCTCAAAACATCCCAACTAGTAAACAGTACACTAGTAAATAGCTTAATGTATGTAAAGTGCTTTGAGTGCCTACTACAGTAGGTGGAAAAGTGCTATCTTTATTAAAAAAAGAGTACTATACAATGCAGAGCTGCTAAATCTTGGGCTGCACTTTATATTCATTTGAACTGATTGAATCGGTTTATTGCTGTAGATAAGGTGCCTTGGAGGTTGGCTCTCTTAACTCTAATAAAGACTTTCTCATGTTTCTCTTTTCATAATAACAAAGCATTTTTTTCATAAATTTATTAGATCAAGTAATTTCAATACATTTTTTAAAGAATTAAAAATAAAAAATATTTTAAATTACAATTAATTCACATAAAAGATTTAATCATTTTCCATCTAATGAAAAGGTTGTAGCAAAGGCATCTGGACTTAGTTTTCAAGGTGAAGACGTTTCAACCCTTGTCCAAGGGACTGAATTGACAAAGTTCCTTGGACAAGGGTTGAAACGTCCAGGTCATTTCTTCAAGATGACCTGGATGACCGAGAACCTTCACAGATCTTCCCATCTAATGGAAAACATTGTTTATATTTTAATACTGCATACAGGAATATTCAAACATGAGAAATTGCAGGAAAACCATTATACAGTTACTGTGCCTAAACCTGAGAATTGAATGAAATTAAAGTAAATTGATAGTGGTACCCACAAGTGCCATTGAGTCTTTATTATATAACATTATTATAAAACAAATCTTTGGTAATCTTTTCAATTTGTCAAGTTAAATAATTCTAAGTAAAATAAGTGTCACCTAAAATGAGATGGATTGCTGCTCATCAGGTAGAGCAGGGACGCTGGAAAGAGCAGGAATGAGCTTCTCATAGACAGTGATGCCTCTCAGGAAGACTTGCTCATTCAGGTACTCGTTGTGATCATGCAGCAAGATTGGAGTCTGGTTCATTGGTGAGAATCCAATAGCGGGGATACCAACCTAAAAGCATTTATCCATGTGTTTTATAATTATAAACCAAATTACATTTTAAAATTGTCATGTCCTTCCCTTGCATTACACTCACCGCTCTGATAAAGCGACTGTCTGTGGCAGCTGGAAAAATCTCCTTTTTTAATGTCAGATTCCTACAGCAGAGAGGTTAACAAAAATCTCAGGTTGAACAATAAACTATCAGAGACTGTCAAACACTTTGATTATTAGTTTTTATTCATTCATTTTGCTCCACTTAATTCGGTTGTCCAGTTATTCCTGGGGTTGTGGGTGACTGGAGACTATCCCAACTTTGGGCCTGAGGCGGGGAGGGGGGGGAATGGCCATTTAGTCAAAGAGCTGACACATGCAGACAGTGACAAACAACCATTCACTCTCACATTCATTAGGGACAATTTAGATAGTTACACCAAGTAAGTAAAAGCCCATGGAGCAAATATATATTACTTGTAAATATGTCATCACATTAAGTATGCAAAAAATCACGGGTAAGTAAAACAGACTTAACAGTACGTTTATCAAAATAAAGTGCATATGGTAAACACTTTTAAAGGTGACAGTTTGTTAAAGAAAATAATCCCAAATTGGATTTGAATCTGCACTAGATCTTGAGAACCCAAACATGTAGCTACGTGTGATGAGAACTCACATTTCCTTGCAGGCTGCAGTAAAGGCACTCCACCAGGGATCATTATCTTCTGTCGGTGTCACAGTCTGGTTCATATGTTTCTATAAAGAAGAGATTTCTTTAGTAAACAGAAACATGCTCAGTATATAGTATAGTATATAGGAGTTTTGCAAGTGAGTACCTGAGCAAATTTATATGTGACATCATCCCCTGCTTCTTTACACCACTGTTTGATCTGATGTTCAAACTCCTGACAGGATAATAAATTAGAGAATTATTAACACTAAGCAGGAGGTAATACAAAACTGATTTCCAGTCTCAAGTCTGTCATAAGCCACAAAGAGTGGAGTCATAGAGTTACATTTTAGACAGTATTCACACACAGAATAATACAGACCTGTAGATTTATGGTGGGTGGGATTCTCAGGTCAAAACTGACATCCATTTCAGCTGGAATGCAATTGTAGGCCACACCACCTTTCACCATCGTCATATTCACTGTGGTAACATCACCAAGTGTAAGACACTCACTGATGTTCAGCCTGAAATTTTAACACAATAAAAAACACAATATAAAATAAAAACCTGGAATATGAAACACAGACATGTGGATTATGGTCTAAAAATACCATATAAAAATCTATAAAGGCAATTTACAAATGCCCTGATCTGGCACCACAGTCACACTAAAGCAAGTATGTAACTTCCATTTTTGTTGATTTATCCTATTAAACATGCTTAAGCTTAAAAAGCAGATTATTGCTTCAATACCGTACTTAATCTAAAAAGCTGCTTTTTAACAGAAATTTGACATTTTGACTCACTTTACAAGTGCCCTAGGAGTACTATTCAGGTCTCAATGAAATTAAGACCAAACAAATTGAGACTATGCTTAGGAGAGGTCAGAATACACATGCGTAATACTCTACCAAATGATTAAAATACACTGGTTCTCACCTGTGTTTTTCTGTCTCCCTAAAGTCCAGGAAGGAGTTTATGATATGTCGCTGAGAAACAAAAATAAAGTGATCAATAATTATTTTTAAAATGTAGTACACAACACAATTGGATGGCAAAATACCAGCTTCTCAGCAGCTGTGTTTTCCACAAATCTGGAACCATGTCCTGGACTGCCGGGACAATGGATTGTAATCCCTGCAAGAAAGCAAATAGAAATATTTTAATATATTTAAAAAAAACTGATGGTAACCTATCCATGTTCTTCTACTCACACCAGGGGTTTCTTTCTCCATAGAAAACAGTGAAAGCCTCAGTTGGGCTGGCAAGACCTGTGGAGCACCAAACAAAAGACAGAATTTACTGTAGATACCTATAGTGAGGATTAAGTTGCCTAAGATGTGCTAATGTATGTGCTTTTATCCTGGTTTGTGCTGTATTTCCTGTACTAAACTTATTTTGATATAATACTCTGTAATACATTACTACTAGATTAGGTTAATTTTAAGTGTTTGTTTTTTCTTTCTACTTCTGGGGGCATGTTTATACCTTGGATGTGCAAAGAAATCGTTGGTTAACACATGGAAGCTTTGTGCTTGTGAAATAACTCAAGACCAAAGTTAATATATGTTTTTTTCCTACTTCAACAATGTTGGAAATTAACCTGAAGTCTTTGCAGTAGTCTGGTCACTTATGTTCTTTTCAAAGTTCATGTAGATACCAAACAACATAGTTAATGTAATGTTTCCAAACACACGTAACCTATCACTGCTCCAAGGCACTAACGCCTGTTCTTTTTATAATAAATAGTGTAGCACTGTATTTTTGTGAAGTAGTTAATCTTTGTGCATTAAAGACTATACTCTTCTTCTATTCATTTACTACTGGTAAACACTGCAACAACCAGTTATTTATTTACCCTCGTCAAGTGCAAAGCCAATATTTAATTTGTGAAACTCTTGATGGTTTACAAATGTTTCCATTCCTTTGTGACCCCCGACTTCTTCATCTAGAAAGAGAAAATACACAGAGCTTGGTAATTAGAAACATTTTCACTTCTGAATGTTTGAAGTTGGCAAGAATCTGCTGCAAACTGTTACTGAGTAAACACAGTTTTAAAGCCAAGTAATTTAGTGTGGTTTGAGTTACACAGGAAAAAATCCAGAATAATTAATCTACTTTTAGTGCTGTCAGACATTCAGAAAGTCTCAGACATGTAATAGAAACAGACATGACCTACCAGGAACAAACATCAAGTGCACAGTCCGCATTAATTTCTGTCCCTGTGCCTTCAATCTTCTGATTGCCTCGATGTATCTAGGAACATAAAAAGTACAGACTTTTGTCTTTAAGAAATATGCTGAACTGCAATAATCAATTATAAATAACAAATACAATTAATTAAAAATAACTTAAATAACTCAAATAAATAATTTGATTTAAAAATAATTTAAATAATAATAATTAATGATGGTAATTTAAATAAAGATAATCAATATTTGAAATGTTTTTCTGTTTTGTGAGTTGTTTAGGTTTTGTACTTTGTTTTTTGTTGTATCATATAGTCTTTTTTATGTTAAAAGGCAAAAATAAGTCTCGACTTTAGCCTACACCCTTTTCAGTCAATATAAGTTATGTTTAAATGTAATTGTATTCTTTTGTTCTTTTTTCCTTTTGTGTTGTGTTGACCAAAACAAACAAACAAACAAACAGAAAAAACTAATTTTAGACCAAAATAAGACAGGTACAGTAGAATTCTGAAAAGAGTCTGTATGCAGATTGGATCAGTTGACCTTACAGTGGTTTCTATTTTGAAAAGCATTCAAGTGACAGTCGAAAAACAAATTCTGTTTATTGAGTTATAAGCAGATTATACCCACTGTATAGTTACACATTTCATGTCCTGTGATCCACGGGCAAAAATGTTGCCCTCTGCATCTTTGAAAGCACTGAAAGCATCATATTTCCAATGTTCCTGGAGAAGAGATTGATATCAAATCTATTTTTTTATTGTCTCTTACAGAGAATGACGGGATCGGAATATTATTAACAGGATTCAACAACATACCGGGAAGACAGGCACAACATCTGTGTGGGAGTTCAGTAAGATGGACTTAAGTTTGGGCTTTGTTCCCTCCCAAGTCATAATAGTTACGACCCTGCCAGGACAAACCTATTAGGAAAGGATGTTTAAACCTTTACCTTTTTAATATCAAACTGAACAGAGATAAATGTTACACAGACCTCAATTTTCTTTATGGGTAGCTCCAGTTCTTTTGCAATTCTGTCCAAAAAGACAAGAGCCATGTCTGTAAATGAACAAACAGAATACAGGATTTGGGGTTTGAACATTAATGTTCTCAAATCTCAGTACTCAGTAACTCATAATTACATTTACGTAGTGACCTATGTTTACAAATTTTGAGGCTTGTTGTAAATCTACATAGACCTATCTGTTAAACAAGGTGAAACAAGCTCCAGTAATCTATACATGTACAAAAATACATCCATTATTTATGTGTCAATACAGGATGCTAGTCAAATTCCGCTTTTGTATTTGTAGCACTAAAAACAGCTACAAAAATATCCTCCTAATTTACAGGACTATAGCCAGGTCAACTGGAATTTGCACTCTGGTGTGATAAGCAGTGTAAGCATTATGATAATATAAGTCAGCTAATGGGGCAACTACAAAGTTAAAAGCATAAAACAATTTACAAACCACACAAAGATAAAAAGTAGACTTTGATAAATGTTCATGAAATAATGGTATCCCAATTGTTCTCTAGCATTTATTAGAAGTGCAGGCTCCACACCTCCCACCAGAAAAATAGCAACAGGCTACTTGTAAAGAGAAGAGAATTACTGAATAGATGTGTCTACCCAAAATACAGTGTCAACTCAAAATGCACGTGTCTCACCATAGTCAGGCTCTGGATGGACAGTTTTTAGGCGAAGATAGTGTCTAAACAGACTCACGGAGGGGTCCTCTCCAACTACAACGCAGTTTCCACTGCCGACGGCAGCTGGACCGTCTTTGTCAGGCAGCATGGTGTCCGCAGGCTACGGGTCACTTAAAACACACACACACACACACACACACACACACACACACACACACACACACAGTAAATAATAACTACCTTCAAAATGTCTTTAGACTGAGAAGCAGCTTATAAGAATCACCCTGAAAAATCAGGATCTGCTTATTTCTATCGTGGCGTTAGATTTGTAAACAAAACTTGAAACGGTTTTGCTTCTGCCTTTATAAAAACATGGTAACACGGTACCTCCTCGTTAATTATGGTGTAATCATGGTTAGCTAGCTATTGTGAAATTTTACTTTTTATGGCTTTAAGAGAAGCTGTTATGCTTACGTAGTTTTGATTAAAATAATACACAAAATATGCGGAGCAGAAATTATTCTGAAAAAAATTGTAATGAACTATAACGAAAACCAAACAAAGAGACGATGACACTTACCTCGTACACAGTGATCCTGCTGAGCAGGCAGCTCTGACTAGTCGTTTGAGCAATGAGCAGTCAGTTCCGGTGCTTCAAAATAAAAGCCTTTAGCAGTTCTACAGTAAAGAAAGTCTAGAAGGCTCACGGCAAGCCCTACTGTCAATGGGCAAGACACATAACAATGTACAATTTTAATAATAATAATATACAATTGTGTATATATCTTTTTTATTGTAACAATAATCGTTGTGCCCACACACAGCTTTTTACACACACATTTTATTACAGGTTTGTTTTTTGTATGATTGTCAAATAAGAGAAAATATATTACATTATAACACATAACTATATACACAAAAATAAATAATTGTTATGGCCCGTGCACTTTATATCTTTATTACATGATCTGTGAAGACTATAGGTAAGCAGTCCATACCTTCCAAAGCAAAAACAAATTGCCTATTTACAATAAGTTACATGTCACCTACAAAAATGGTAACCCTACAGCAAACACATTCCATGTTTTACATGCAAAAACACAATGACCACATGAAACAAAGCTCTCCACTATAAAGCTTGAAGTGATATCTTACACAGATTGAGAAACGTTTGTAAGTTTTAGTTAATGTATTTGCAAATTGCTACATGCCACCTCCCATGTGCTGAAACCTTTTTTTCCACAATGCTGATAACATTTCTGGTTTTCTTTTGCTTGTTGCCATCTTTCTATAACCACCTCACATCTCATTCAAGTTTACTGAGAAAGTTAATTAATCCTTGATGAAATTCTTTGGGCTTGTCCATGTAGCAGGCATGACGAGCTCCTTCTAGCTTTAGGACCGAGGAATGGGGAAGTTGCATCAGGTTTTTGTGGGACTGGGCACCCAGATTTGTGTCCAAAGCTCCAAACACAATTAGAGTGGGCGTCTGAAAAACACAGAAAAAGAGTAACGTGACGCTTATTTTATAAGGATGTTAAAATTGTGTTGGTTTATGTAAATTGTCTTGTTTTCACCTGAATATTTTGGTACTGCTGTGGTGTGTAACTTCTTGTACCCACTGGTGCTATAGAGATAAAAGCATGTAGTTGAACACTTTTCTTCATGAGAAATGGGATCGAATAATGTCCACTCATGGAGGGGCTCAAAAGCACTGCGGATCTGACGCCCAATGACTCCATGAACCGTGAAAGTAGGTCCACTCGACTCTGATCAGTCTTCAAAGCATCCGAGTCTGGGGATTTCCCATAACCTTAGTGGAATAAACACATTTTATTAACTGTAATGTCCAAAAGCAATTGATCATATATTTTTAGACTTGGTTTGTTTTTTGCAACCACATGAGTGTGCTATAACCCAGAAAATTACACTTTGAAAAGGTTGAAAACAACCAAATTGTTGTAGCCTACGGCCCATTTTAAAGTACAGTTATTAATTTGGTTAACGTTTGACTAATAGATTAATCAGACAAGCTTAGAACAATCTACAAAATAATTATTAAAGTTTGTTAAATTGATGCTGTGCTAATTATAATAAAATAATACAATTTAAGTTGTACCTGGCAAGTCCACAGCAAGAGCTTGATATCCATTAGTAGCCAGTATGGACATTGTACCCAGTTCTTCCCAAGTTTTGGAAGTGAAGGCCTGACCATGCAAAAGGACAATCTGCAATCTAAACATAGAAACATCAAACATTAAAGTGCATGTGGAAAACGTCACAACACCATGGCACCATACTCTCTTTTAAGGTATCCCACCTTGGTAATATCTGTCGACCAGCCGCATCTACAGGTAAAGCCTCTCTGAAAAATAATGGAGGGTCGCCTGGTAGCTGTCCAGTACGAATAGACACATTGACGCTAGGAAGCAGTGGAGGAGAGGTGGCCATCAACCCTATTTTTTGTTCGTCAAATGAGGGCTCCATACTACCCTGGCGAATTGCGGGCAGCAGCAGGTACAGCAATAATGTGGCCAGCAAAACCAGGCCCAGAACCACAAGACGATTGCGCAGGAAATTCATTGCACAAGCTGTGGATAAGAGATCTTTGAGAAAAAAAAAAAGAAAGAGAGATGACACAGTAATATTATTCAAACAGAATTTCTTTTATGATATGATTTAATGTATGAAAGTCAAAGTAGGCCCAAGTGAAAAGCTACATAAAACATTAACCTAACACAGTCATATTATTTTCCCATAGATCCTATAATAGGCCATATTTTGGTACAGAAGGGCTGTTTGTAATAAAACATTATATGACAGGAGCAATATTCTAAGAACAACCTATATATTTTCGATTACAGATAAAACATTTACTCTCACTTCATTGTAACTATTAGAAACAGACATCAGTACATCACCTTATATGCAATAGCCTCGTTGAGGTTCTTGTAGCACTCATTTGAACATCAGTAGGCCTAGATATCGTAATATAGGCTACCTCACAGTAAATCTATCTAAGCAATGATTTCCTAAGAATATAAACTGCTTATGTAGTCGAGAGCTTTAACATGACGAGTTAAAGGAAAAACATACCGGAACAGTAAAGACAAGGGCTAAACGGGTTTGCATGAAGACATGGCAGTGGTCTCATTCGTCATGTCTTTAGCATTAGTGGTTTCCCCAGTTGGATATCGTTTGGCTTCGCACGATGTAGGTGATAGTTAACAGTTATAGTACACAAACCTATAACATGCATAACACAACCTAAACATTTTGTTTCATTAAATTGTGGCGCATTTTACGCATCCGAGTACAGCCTTGCTGTAAAGGAAGCTATGTTGTGGCAGTCTCAGTGCTTTCCCGCCGGAGCATATTACAGGTTGCACACATATTAGCCTAGCACTGCGTCATTTCCAGCTAAACTTAGCAGCTCAGTCGAGATTTTTCTCGTCATAACCATGGATGTATAAGATCTAAATAAAAAAATACAAGTTCCAATAATACACTATAGTTACAACTCATAAAATGATTACAGCAGATAATACTGTGCTATGTTCTGCTGATGGTGTAGTAGTTCGTTAATAAATAAAAAAGCTGTAGCTTTTAAATCTTATATGTTTCCATATTTAACAGAAATGATAACACGCATTTCAATGTTAACTGTTTTATTACAATGTGTAGATAAAAAAAATATTAATTTTTTTATACAATATTAACATTTAACTTTTTTTTTGATGCATTATACAACATAATACATAAAGCAAGCGAAAGCAAGCAGTAAGTCATCATAAACATTATCTGTACCATCAGTTTGTCTTCTGTTTAACCTTCACAATTAAAAAAAAACTTTGAAAAAAAAGACTTTTATAAGTAAAGTCTTTTTTCAATATTAATAATATTAATATTTAATATTTTTACAATAAGGTTACCATGATTTCAAACTGTATTTGAAAGAGCACCTTTGGTGAAATCTAATACAAATGCAAAGCAGTCTTACCACAAAAGAGGTCATATTCAGTGTAAAAACAACATATTACAGGTTAGGCAGGTTCCAGTTAAAAACAGAATTAAAGTGCTGAATATCATGACATTTGATACAATACTAAAAGAATAAGTCTAAGACTTTGGTGAGATTTTGGAATGAAAAAGTATAGTATTATAAATAGACAAAACATAAAGAATTAACTATTGTACAAAAAAAAAGGTTAAATCAAAGGCACCTGGACTTGGTTTTCAAGGTGAAGGGGTTTTGTATCTTATTCCAAGAAACTTTTTTAATTCTGAGTTCAACTGATACAAGTGCTGGAGTGGATAATGGAGAACCTTCACAGACATATTGTACAAAAAAACAAAAAAACAAAAAAAACATCCAAACCATTACCAAATATAATAGTCTTTGTTGTGTCTATTTAGTAATATGATCCATACAAGACTAGTTTCCCCTTGATGACCAATAAAGTCGATCTTGAATTAGTTCTTGTATAATTAAAATGCTGCCACATAGTTGTTAATCTAAAAGCTCTTCATGTAAACACTGAAATGACCATATCAGCCAAATGTTATCTATAAAACCTTTACAAAAAGAGGCACCTGCTCTTTTTTGGGCCACACAGTGTGTGATTATAGCCCATGCAAAGGATTGTCCTCAAAGAGATTTCCCTTTGGCACCAACAATGCAAAACTTTTATTAATTATTTATTCTTAACAAATAGATAAACTTTCCTTTGGTAAGATATTATGCATTTTGTAGGTTTCAGGTAGCAAAAAAGAGCAAAGCAAAAAATGTAACATCCATAAGTCCTATTCTATAGGACTTTCCAAACATCAATACAATTACAAAAAGCTCTCTAAAAATACAGAATGTTGACACTGCATCAGACGCGTAATCAAACCTAAAGTTTTCCAGCCAAATATTGTGAGTACATCTTTGGCCAGTCAGTGTAATTTGCTTGTTGTTGAGATGTTCACAATTGTAAGACTACTGATGATATGCATTTTGTGATTTGCCACCATTGCAAAAATATCACTACTTTTCAGTGAACTTTCACATTTATGCTGACAAATTTAATAAACTACTGTATGTCTTAAAACATTAAAAAAAACATTGTAAATAGTTAGGCTTCCTTGGTTTACTCAGTGAAGCAGAGTGAAGATTCCTAATGGCAGTATAAGGCAAAGGTGCCAGGCTTCCAATACAGAGGACGCTTTATTTTTGCCTTCTGCACAGTTCTCACCCTTGTAGCCACTGTAGCACTGGCACTGGAAATGTGTTTGGAAAAAAGTCAGCTCAGCCTTTCCAGCCACTCCTGTAACTTTTAATTGGCCATTTTGACTTGTGATACTGTAGGTTGAGGGGCTGAGATGCAAGTATACATCCTTGTCTGGTATTCGGCGTAGGCAACGACCATTGTATTTACAAAGCATCTCACTGCATTGTTCAGCTGCTGTTGACACATTGAGAAGGTAGTGCCCCAATAATCCCTTGAGGTACTCATTTAGGCTGGAGCAGCTGGCCTAAACAACAAGAGAAATTATATTTTAGCAAACTACAGAAAATAAGTAATTTTAGTGGGAATTACCCACAAATGGCATGACACTTACAGTGCTGCTTGCATAGGAGGTGTCACCCCAGAAGATTACACCAGCTGCTCCAAGAGCTACACTCTCACCAATAGTGGAGACCAGATCCATCTACAACACAGGTTTAACAGAAACGTTATCTCTTAGAAGGAAAAACATCAATGTGACATTCAGATCATTACGATATTTAACTAACCTCGGTGAGAAGAGTCATCTGATTGATGTAAGTGGGCCTAGTATAAACAAAAACAGGACGTGCCAACTCATTTCCAACAGATGCCACACGCATGGCCTCCTTCACTCGGTTTCGAACAAAAAGTCGTCCATGTTCCGTAGAGCGTAGTATAGAGCCCATGTAAATAGAGGGAAAAAGTGCAGTGCATTCCATCCACAGCCAATTGAGTTGGTCATTGCGGTCCATCTCCACTACAGGGCAGCGGCCAGTGTAGTTGTCCAGGCCACTCCGATAGTCATGGTTATAACAATCTGGAAACAAGTAGAAGCCCCACAATTGATTGGGCCTGAGGTTTTTGGCGTTTTTTAAAGTCTCAAGCATGAATTTACGAGCTGACAGTTCAAACTCTTGCTTAGCCCCATGTGCAACTTTTTCTGGACTCCACTCTGGCCGCTTTCTAGCTACCATTTCCCGGGATTTATTTCGATAAACATCTTTAATATCCCAGTTTCTAATCCACAGTGGGCGCCATTCCTCCCAGTCAATAACGGCCAACCCTTTCGCTTGTGGCTCACGTATATATTTCTGTACACCTTCAGGCATCTTTTCAATGTGTTGAGTGAGGCTGGCCAGTTGTGGGATGCCTCCATTAATTGCAGTCCCCCCACGGTCATAGTAGGGATACAAACCAAGGCGTTCCTTATAAAAAATTGTGAGATTTTGACGAACAAAGCCTTCATTTGGGGATGCAACAATGTCAAACTGAGCCAATGATAAAGTCACACCTTGACGAGGGGCACAATCCTGTGTGGGAGCATTCCAGACAAGAAGAAGAGGCTTCTGTGAATATAATGGCCATCTTGTCTGCTTTAAGTCAGCTGAACACAGGACAATGATCCATGGACAAAACAATACAGTCAGAATAGTGAGATATAGCTCCATGAATGCTCACGTTCTCTCTAAAAAAAATTAAAAAGAAAAACACTGACAATGTGGATGTTAAAGATTAAAAAATACTTTTTAAACAAGTGAATGTGTAAATTGTAATTTTAGAAAAACTGTATGAAGTACAGTATTATGTATATCTAAACTATATAAAATATATATCTAAACTATATAATATATATATATATATATATATATATATATATACACACACACACACACACACACACACACAACTCTACTTTGGATTCTGTAAATTAGCTTCAGAAAGCAAAGGATGAGGAAGTTAAAGGTTAGTCAGCTAAAGAGAATCATTTAGAGGAAACACAGCTAAAAATATAATATCTACCAGATCTGCATCTTTATAACTTCTTTAATTAACAAACAGCGCTATCATTTACACGTTGTTCTCTAACCTGTTTCGTCTTGTCGTGGCTGAAGCTGCACACAAGGTGGAGGTCGACTAAAACAACATTGGGATAACTGACTTTTCCACCCCACTGCCATGTGATAAAATTCATAATCCTGTCAAACCATGCTGAGGATTTAAAATTAAAAGTCCCTGCTTGCAGCTAAGACAGCAAAAACGAATTGATGACGGGTAATGTGAAGCAACAAAGGTCCGTTAAATTTACTTCCTGAAGCGAGGGATCAACATCTTTTGGAAAAGATTTACCTCCTCTTGTTTTTCAGTGCAGTTCTCCCATATATCTTTTTTTTGGTAACTAACATTATAAATCATATTCTGAATTACATTAACACTGTCCATACATATATCCATACATTACACATGTTAGGATTATTACCCCCACCCCCTTCCCAAAGACATAATGGACTCACCCGCAAGTCAGTATTTTCATTAAAGGCTTTTGTTCAACCATTTGGTGTTCTGTTTTAACATCTTAGCACATAGACCAACAATTTAAATACTTTTTATTTATTTCACATAGTTCATAAACATATTGGTGTATAAAAAACACAACAGGAACATGTTTTCCAAAATAACTTTTAAACTAGTCATTAGATTAAGACAATGCAATGACATTAGGAAGGTAAAGATTACAAAGAAAATATGACCTTTCTTACCTCACTTTTCAGATTTTAGAATTTGAGCTGTAGTGCAGTGGAAAAGAAATGTTGATTCCGAGATGACATACATTCCTTTTATAACTTATCCGACTCCACCTCCCTTTGAGATTTTGCATGCTCATCCCATAAATGTTGTGTAGTTCCTTTTGCCCTACTATTATAAATAATTTTAAAAATACATTGCTTACAAGCTAGAAAAAAATTATGCTTTAATGACCACTGATTAGGGGCTACTTACTGCTGCTTACTTAAAATAACTCCATATGTTTTATACTGCATGCTAATAGTTAAAAAAAATTAGTTTATCTTAATATTAAGATATATATATATATATATTCTATAAATGGAGTTCCAAAAGTAATTATAGTAGAATGCATGTCGTAGTTTCTGTTTTACCTTTAGTTGGTGGGTTGGGCCGGGCAAAGTCACGTCTTGGATGCAATAAAGTGAAGTAGACTTTGGCCCAGCTGCCTTGATCCCTTAAGGAGAATAATATCATAGGCTTTGTAGAAAATCCTTTCACATGGTTGACCTTCAAATATAATTACATATTTCTCACCAGCATCCACCTTGCATTAGAAAGCTCACATACACACGTAACTTCTCTAATAATGGTTAGGATTTTTCAATTTCCCTGAACATTTCATCACTAGTACTCTGAAAATGTCCGTATCACTGCTTGCTTTTGTCCCAGTTTAACAAATCAAATGCAGATTTACTTGGTTTACAAACACTTGTGGTTGGAATGATTAAGAGATAAGACCAGAACATATTATAGCTTTTAAGATCATATCAATAAACATTTTAATTAGATTCCCCCACCTCCAGGATGTTCTTTTACTCAGATATAGTCTTCAAGAACTACAACTCACAATTTTGCATTTTATATTGTAATAAAAAAAAGTAACAATAAATTAAAAGTGAAACATTATATGCTGAAGTAGCAAAGAAACATGATCTCTCATTTGAATGACATCGGCTTGTTGCTCTGAGATGACATTGGTTCAACTGAGAGCACTTATAGTCAGTTTATCAAACATCACATCAGTCCTCTTTTAACATTGTGGACCAATGATTGTCAGCTCCCTATGATTTTATTAAGCAGATTCCATTTCATGCATAATAAAATAATTGACCAAAAACTAAAGTGTACTTTTCAACTCTATTCACTTTGAACTGCAAGTTGGGTGAATGTTACCAGACAAATCTGCCACCATAGATTTTGAATAAATAAGCACCCTGTGCTTTACACAAACTTGCATGCGCACAAACATTAATTTGTAAAATGAACTGGCTTTGCCTACTTGGCACACTTTTAGATCATCACTGGTGACCTATGCTGTGTCTAACAGCACAAACGCTGAAACGGATCACATGCAGAGGCTTAAAAAACACAGCTTCAGCCTGTCTGCATAGGGACTTCAGAAATGTCAAGAAATTAAGTTATTTTCAAAGATGGCCAGGCTTCCAGCACTAAACCACAGGACGGAGTTGACACAGTGGCTAGTCCAAAAGTCATCCTCATCAAGCTTCACAAAGGATGACTGGGAAATCTACATGGATGCATGGGTGATCCAACTTTATAATTCCCTGTAGGATACAAAGAAAATTAGTTCATCAATATTCTATGCACAGGGGAGAAAACGGCAATTACCATTTACATACCTGAGGTGTTAGATTCTTGTTAATTCTTTTGAGCTTGGCTTTTTTCCTTCCATTTTTTGTTACAATTGTCTCTTCATAAAACTCATGAGCCAAGTCCCCATCTTCATCAAAGAACATAGAGCTGTAGCAAAAACAAAGTAAAAACATAACGTTTTCTGTAGGTTAAAAAATTGACAACCACAAGAAATTTAGCAACAAAAAGTAAAGAATTAAAATAGAAAGTAGTATCTGTATTGCTGTGAGTAAAACGTTTTCCCTCAAGAAGTTAGGCAATTTGGTCAACAATTACTTTCCTAATTAGTTACAAAATTTGTTGTTCTTGTCCATCCAGCTAGTAAATATTTATTTTTTTAGAAGGATGACCAAATGATAGTACACGGCTGCACCCTCTCAATGGCCAATATCTTGTGTTCAGTCACAGTTTATACTTCAAATAAGTACTCTTAGCAATAATTGATGTTTATGCTCAGAATGTGTCTCAATGATTCTATGTCAAGAAGTTTAGCCTTGTTTCTTCCATCACTACCTCTTTTTGACAACAGTTAAACATTATACAATTATAATAATACAACTACAAGCTTATTAACACTGTCTTGTTGAATTATAAAATATATGTATACACATACAAACTTATCGGTCAATGTAATAATAGTGCTAAATAATTACCTTCTTCTAGTAAAAACAAAAGGTGTTGCCGCTTGAAAACTTCTAATTCTAGCCAGCGACTGCTCATTTCCATCTTTGGTTGGATCGTCAACACTGCCAGAGCCAGAAAAAGGCCAAAATCCTTTGGATTTGGAGCCACTACCACCCATCTTCAGCTCCAGCACATTATTTTTCTGGGTTATATGACAGCTGGTAGTGCTACAGTCTTGCTGCACCAGATAAGCAGATAAGCTCAAACCTTCTGTATCTCACACCTGGGGAAAGGAGCACATACAAAGAAATGGTAAGCTGAGGAATTTCTTCTACTTATAGACTAAACAGTCAAAGTCATTTTAAGGGTGTAGTGTGACAGCAAAGTTAAATTAATTAATAATTTATTATTAATAATTTAATTAATTAATAATTAATTAATATTAAAAAAGAAAAATAACATGACAAGCGTAAACCACATTTGTAAAATGCTAAAAAGCATTAACTTGATGCCATCTTGACAGCCTTACCAGGGTAAAATGTCCTTGACAAACATAAATAAAGTACTTATCCCTTGAGTTAGTTTAGTCATCTCATAGGTTATGGCATTGTTCGTCCTTAGTGCTAACATTGGCAAAAGACAGTGAGCACTATGCTGCTAGCGTTAGCCAGCGTTTCTGCTTGGTACACAGAATAACATTTAGCTTTTAGAATTTTAGACTAACTATTTGACAGTTTGATAAATGGCGGACAAGGCAGAGATATTAGATGGAAACATACCTAAGACAACAGCAATCAGGACCGAGAGAAGAAATTTGTTTTATTTGGGTTTGATGGTTAGCTAGAGCGATAAAAATGCATCACTTTCCGCTACTCTTCTTTTGCGTATTGATCCCTGACGTCTAGATGTGAGCAAACTGAAGGCTACCGCCACCTCGTGGACCGGATGAGGACACTGCATAAACTAGGCATGTATTCGTTACAGTTTCTCACGATTGCTAAGACACATTTTGCTTAACCTCTGACAGTTTCTACAATTTAAACTAAATTAACAAAACCTCTGACTTGTAGGGACAGTAAACACAGTTGGCAGTAGGGCGAAACTGAGTGAAGCTCAATAGAACAAACTAAATACCAGGGTTAGACCTTTCACTAATGGCAGTTGTTTTGAATAAACCGAAGCTCAAAACCAGGTACATCAACAAATAAACTAAAAGCACTAAACAATGGATTAAATCATGTTTGAAATGGCACAAAAAAAAAAAAAAAACTAAACCAGGACAAACATATGACTTACTTTTGTTTTTGGTGTATATTCATTCATAAAAATCTAAAAAAATTGCGATGTATTGTGTTTTACTTTTTCTTGTTAGGACAGGAAATGCTCATGTTGAAAAACAAACAAACAAAAAACATTTATTTTTTCTGTTCTAAAACATATTAGAATTCTTTACAAACAACATATGGTATGTTTTTAAATCTAAATAAAATATAACCATACAAACCACATTAGCTTCCATGATGATACAGGAAGTGCTGAAATCAAGCACCAGTGTGGCTCAGTTTGCAAGGAAATAAGAAATATTTATCACATATTTTTTTGTAGTTTTTAGTTTAGATGAACACATTTTGAGTTATAGTCATTTATCTACAACCCTTCTAAATCCCAGAAAGATTTTTCTGCAGTTTTTGGCCTGGTCGTGGAACACTGGACCAGCTCAATACTCTCTCCAGGGTGTTGGAGGGTTTATGGGAGTTTGCCCAACCATTCCACATGTGCTTTGTGGATTGGGAGAAGGCATTCATCCGTGTCCCTCACCGCATCTTGTGGGGAGTGCGCTGGGAGGCCGGGGCCCTTTGCTTAGGGCTGTTCGGTCCCTGTACGACCGGAGCAGGAGCTTGGTTCATTGCCAACAGTAAGTCAATCCTGTTCCGGGTGCATGTCGCCCTTGGTCAGCGGTCCTGTTCATTCACAAGTAAGGGAAGGAGGGAGCGGTCTGTCGTGGAAAAGAAGGAGCTGAGCTGCAAGGCAAAGCTCTCGGTTTACCGGTTGATCTACATTCCTATCACTTATAGTTATGAATGAACTTATTATTATCAATTGTGGGTCATGACCAAAAGGACAAGATTCCGGATACCGGCGGCCGAAATGAGTTTCATGTGCAGGGTGGCTGGGCCGTGTGCCACCGGGAGTAGGCCCTGGCTTGCCTGGGAATGTCCCAGTATTCTCCTGGATGAGCTGGAGACACTCCGCTCCTCCAGCTCATCCGGAGTAGGGTGCGGGAAGTCTGGACGGCCCTGCTTAGACTGCTGCCCCTGTGACCCGACCCTGGAAAAGCGGAAGAAAATTGATGAATGGATGGATGAACAAAATATAAATGCTAAACTTTTGTCTTTGCCCCCATTTTTCTTAAGAATTAACTTTTATATACACAAAAAGACAATTTTTCACCAATAAGAAAAAGTTTTTGAGTTCAGCTCATGAAAAATGGGGGCAAAAATATAAGTGTTGCATTTATATTTTTGTTCAGTATTTATGGACCAGCAGCTACACAAAAAGTCAACCAGGGGTTGTAATCTTTAATACGGCCTGCTTCAACATGTCTCTAGCAAGAGCATAGCGCTTGACAATCTGCCGAATGTGCTCTTCTTCCTCACGCTGCAAAATCCTCACAAAGTTGCATAATTCGGGAAAGCTAAATGCATCCCACTGTAAAAAAGCAAAATAAAGTATATTTATATGACAATATTAATTCATGGCTTTAACATAAATACATCACAATACATCACTTACATTCACTTCTCCCGTCTCATTCTCTTTTAAAACAAGACTCAGGGCCTTCTCACTGGGGCCAGCACATAAGCGTAAGTAGAGGGGATGCTCATCATGAGACAGTTTCCTCACGTACACTACAATGAATGTCAATTAATCATTACTTCAATATTTTTCCTTTCATTTGTAAGTATTGTTCCGTACCTTGATTTTGTCTCTCTGCGCGTTCAAACAAGGCAAACTTTGCCGGGTTGTCCACCACAGTGAACTTAGTGAGCAAAGCTACAATGACATCTTGTACTTGTGTTTGAGAACTTATATGCAGGTGCTTAACAGTGTCTTTCGGAAGGTAGAAAGACATCCGCCGTGTCATTCGGTTGTCCCGCTGACCCTCGTCCTGGGTTTGTCCTGAGCTCAGACTCTGAGGCGGTAGGGAGATCGGACGGACTAACTGGAAGTGGACCTTGATGAAACCAGTGTAGGAGCCATCTTTATGCTGCCAGGTAGAGTTAACAAAAGCATCTGTTCACTTGTGCAAATACTGCAATATGCTGCGAATGTCTGAGAAAAAAACTTACCATCATCATGTTGAGATTGCTGTTGGTCTGAGAATTATACTCTATTACTTTTTGCTGAATCTGCACATGACTTAAATCCTCTTTACCCCATTCAGTCTGTTCATCCTAAAAAGACAACATATCATCCACTGGCAAATATATCTATTTGACTGTTTCTTTGCTGGCTGATGAAGGATAGCTGTTGTATTTTTAAGCATAAGCCAACCATTTTTTTCTCAACTTTTTAATTGCTGTATTGAACAAGGAGACCAGAATCTTTGAGAACATGTTTTATTGGTATTAGCATTTTTCTTACCACATTTGTGTCTGTCTCAATAGATTCAACTGAGAAATCCTGCTGGTCTGTCCGCAGACACCCATCTGTGCAGCAGTCCAGCTGGATGAGGGGCTGACATCGATAGTGGCAAGTGTAGCTGCATTCTGATACATCGAGATTAACGAGATTATCGAGATCAAGAGGTTGAAGAGTGGGGAAAAAACAACATTGTTAGATGTCTACACTTCCAGAACTGTCTAGTGTGGATTTAGTTCATTCAGTTGTTGGTTATCTTTGATGCTGCATTAATGATCATTTAAATGTCTCTTTTTTTCTGACTACAACAGACAAAAAAGATTGTCTTTGGCATTATAACATGACATTTGCCAGAACTTCCTTCAGATTACAGGAAATCCTCTGATATCTTAAATGGAAAATAGAAAAGTTGCAGCCCCCATTGTGACACAGGAGAAACTAAACAGAGTGTTTTCTGTTGTGTAGATGTGTTCATTAGCATGCTTGTAATTTCACCTTTCATATTTAAAATACATACTTTGCCCAGTCAATGACAAGTAAACATGCTAAAATAAGTCTCTAACTGATGAGTGGATACAAACGGTACTTACTGGAGCAGCGCAAACTCTGTTTGTAAAGTCCCCAGATAAAGTCTCCACACAGGTCACACCAGGTGGGATGGGTTTGTCTATATGGCTGAAAGTCATGGCCTAATGAGTGGCCTAGAGATGTCTCGATGCTGACACTGTCTCCCACCAAGCGAACCACATGGAAAGGGCTGGGTTGAGCTGAGTGAAAAGCTGGTGCAGGAGTGTGGGCAGAAGGAGCAGCCAGTTCGATGGAATCATTAACACTAAGGTCCTGTAGCTCGATCAGCTCACATTTAGACATCTTGATCTTGACACTAACATTAACATGGTAGCTAGATGTCAATGTGTCTCTGATAATTATTTAACGCTAAGAAGAATGAATGTGAATGTCAGGCTCATAACCTTATGCTAAAAAATGCTACCAGGTCAGTTACACTTGATAGACCTGTACTTACATTGTGTGTATGTGCAGAGGCACAGTCATAAACAGCTGTCAAAACTGTAAAAGAAAGAAAAGGAAATATACACATTTATTCATTTAGCTGACGCTTTTATCCAAAGCACTTTAATGCCATGTCATATATTAGTATAAACACAGGCCTGCCTCTTATCATCTGATGCAACGTTTTGTATTTATATAAATACAACAACAGGATCATGTTTGGGGAGTCCTAAAGTGTTCAGAAGTGTTCCGAAATAACTAAATAATCAGTTTGCTGATACCAATTTATGCATAATCTTTCCTTTTGACATTTTTTTTGGTCATGTTAATGTAAAGTAGCAATAAAGTTAGTAATACTACAGGTGTATCAAAAACCAATTGTCCTTGTTCAGTGAGGAACAGCGTTGTGACTTGAATATGAATAACCCAGGGCTCAATTTGCCAAGTGGGTCACCGCACCAACAAATTATTTACACAGGGCAACAAGCGAGCATTGTTCTAGACTCATCATAACACGTCTCTCTAGTTTGACCATTTTATTAGATATGATTGTTGTTGGGTTGGCTGTTAATTAAAGTCGAAGTATTCGGAAATCGACACAGCTCCTATCGGGACAGTAGGGTCTCATCCTACAGTTTCAAACAGGACGGCCCCAAGTACAAGTAGGTTAGTCTATTTGCCCTCCCGAAGAGCTCACCCATAAACGGTGAAAATGTCCTTACCTTAGCTCGTTGGTTTATCGTGGTTTATTTCAGCATAACGCGGTAAATAAACGTTTTTTTGTGTTGGCACCGTGATGTCGTCCGACGCACGCACTTGAGCGCATGCACATTGTGCGTATGGGATTATCGCCTAATCCGGTGAGTTTACCATCCATCCCAGTGAGGACTGAAAAACGAATGCCCTCTGTCCCTCCTCATGTAGTGTGCAGCCTGTGTGTAGGGGCTACAGCAGAGGTGGCCAGAAACATTTCCTCTAACATTCAGGCTGTACTCAAGACAAACTTTTGGACAATTCTCCTATATTTCCAGAAAAATATATGAAAATGTAGGCTATTTTACTTAGTCACACTCGACTTATATTTCCACTCATCTACTTTTGTTCAAAGCCTCTTGGATCTTAGCATGGATATATTTGTATTGTTATTTACATGCATTATTCTGTTATTCTAATAAATAATCTAAAAAGTAAATTAAGAATATATCTAGTCATAATCTTAGCTATTATGTGCAGATGAAATTACGCATAGTCAGATTGAAATGTAGGTCCAGGTATGCTATCATTTTAAAATATGATAGAGTATTTTTTGATGTGATGAAAAAGCTCCATTTAATATTTAATGTTTTATTTGATTAAACATGGAGGTTAGTGTAATAGAATAACGACTGCACTACCACCTGAGCCACTGCGCCCCCCATACACAGTGTGGCAGATAAAACGAACAGCACTTTCCTGTGATCTACTGTATCTGGAATGGCTTTAAATATTAATGATTTGGAAATAACTCAGTGGCTGTAGGCTCAGAAATGGGAGCAGGCTGATTTTACAGGTTTATCTCTGTTCTGCCACACTTGCAGACAATGTGCTCCACATACACGTATTGTATTTCTTTAAGGCATAATTGTACCTTTTCTTATGCCTCATTTATATATTAAAACACTGCAATTTAAAGATATGTGATGAGAAGAAATAGAGAAAAGGAAAATGGATGTGTCCTGAATGAGCATGTTGTTTTCACTAACTGTCTGCCAGCAGTGTGACGGGAGTTGCAGAGTCACAAGCTTATTAGAGAGTTACTGGAGCACAATTACGGACAGCTGACCATTCAGTGTCTATTCAGTAATCCGACGAGTAATGAATTACTGGAAATTTTTAACAAAAAATAGCCTAAGATGTGCATGTATCTTAAATGTTACGCCTACATGACAATTTTTAGAGGTAAAAACATATAACTAAATGGTTTCCTATATAGTCTGGAATAGGTAGGCATACATACTTTGTGTTGTAGCCTATGGGAAACGTTTACTTGAGAAAATGTGTTCTTCTTAATTGGCGTCCACGCCAGCAGGAGGCGTGTTAACTGACTCCTGCTCTGTCACCCTCTTCCAAAATAAAACCCGAAACTGCTTCCCCTTTATATTCATCTTTAGCTGAAGAAACATACATATTACTTTGTTTGTACTCATTATGAGCAACATAAAATTGGTTTACCCTTTATATTGGCTTTTATTGAGCCTGTGTATTGCGTTAACAATGTTAAATTACACCGGAAGCTGTGTTTTATTTTAGCGGAAATACCTCGGTTCTGACGTTTTAGACCGTAACTGCTTTCAAACTCGAAAACATATTTTAAATTTTCTCGTGTGAAAAATAATCATTATTGCAATTTGAAAGTGAGGTAGTTACACAGGTTTGTGTTTAGTAACGCAGCCCTGCCGAGGTCAAGCATCATTTGTGTTTTAATTTCACTTTAGAGGACGGTTGCAGGTTTTTGGAGCACCAGAACTCAAGAGTCCTGTGGTTAAACCAATATGATCCAAGGGAAGGAGACTGAAGCCGAGGCTCGAATATACGGATGTACAAGAGCCACATCCGCAGTGCTTACCCACGTTTTATGCATTGCTTTTACTATTTTTATTGTTGTCCTGTCGCGACCGGGGTCAAGTGAGTGTCATTAAGCGTACATTTTTCCTGTAAGATTTTACTCAAGCTATGGGTTATTATTTACTAATGTCACACCATTTATATGTTTGGGTCTAGGCTTGTTTTCGTGGCATCCTTTCCTCATGACACTAGCTGTAAGTTCAATCCAGGTTTCAAAATATACTTATGGTTAATGTAATTTACTTTTTCCAATTGAAACTATTAACTGATATCAGATTAACTATTTGTTTCTGACATTTTCCCATTTCACTAGTTTTCCTTCTTCATGACAGAGGCCATTCTCCTTTTTTCATCTCATGGCTCCCCCATAAGGAAGTTTGCACACAAAACCAAGGGTCGGGTTCACTGGATTCTCCAGTGTCTGTGTGTGTTGTCTGCGGTTCTGGGCCTCGCAGCCATCTCATACAACAAACACATGAATGGTAAAGCCCACTTCACCTCGTGGCATGGTTTTCTGGGCTTGATCACAGTGTGTGTGGTTGGACTACAGGCCCTGGCAGCTGTGCCTCTCATCTACCACTCTCTTGCTAAAGGCTGGTCTCTTGCCAAACTGAAACGCTACCATGCAGCGTCTGGACTTGTCACCTACCTGCTCGGCTGTACCAGCCTGCTGCTTGGCCTCTGCTCTGCCTGGTTCAGTGAGTCTGTTGGGGAATACACCTGGTACCTGACCGCTCTCTGCCCTTCTTTGAGTGCACTTGTCATTATGAATCAAGTGTCCCGTACATACACAGCAAAGAAGAGACTCCAGTCTTGACAAACAGCCCCTCTACTGTATTTCATAAAATATATGCCAGTGTGGTCATTTAGGGTGTGTTCATTTTCAGGGAATAAACGGTGCTGTGCTTTTATATATATATTTAAATAAACATTTAATTCATGCAGTGACTATTTTGTATGAATGAAATTACAATAGAAGAGGGTTTATTGTTAAAATAACATTGATAACAGAGTATTCTTCTTTGATCTAGGATGTGTGTATTAAATTCTCAATGCATCTCTTGCCAAAAGTCAAAGTAAAAATCATGGTAGAAATTCAATTACAAATACATTTTGCAAAAACAAAATAAATAGATTTCAAAAACTAAAATATGAGATAAGGTGAGTGAACAGCAATTAAAAAGTTATAAAAACACAAAATACCAAAAAGCATAAAATAGTCATACCTGACAAATGGTACAATAAGAATAAAAAAAAAAACAACTTTGTTTTTTATAAATGTCAAATGCAATCTGTGAAGGCCAAGAATAAGGACATGGGGTCAGTATAATGTATCTTTAAACTATGCAAGCAGATATTTATTTTCAAATGCCACCTCTACTGTTAAATGTAATCACAAAATCTTGAGACATGCTTAAAGCAATCTGAGGATATCTTGAATAGAAAGTAATGACAGTAGAAGCCAGTTGTAATTGGAAGGTCTCTGTACAAAAAAAAAAAAATTATTGGGAATGATCTGTCTTGATTTCTCCAGTGTTTTCCCTAAAGGCTATTACCACTGTACGAGGAAAAAGAACTTCACTAAGTCTAAATACCTTGAGGTGTTACACTACACAGAAACACAATGCTACAGAGAACAGCCTAAACTTCCTAAGCACTGCAGACCCGCACCGACTACTGACAGAAGCTACTAACACTGCACTGCTCGGAAAGATGCATCTTTGTGAAACGCTACCACATAATGGCACTGTGAGTTTGGTAAGGCCACCACACCACCACCTGACCTTGGACTGCAGTCACTGGTGGTTGAATGAAATAGTGAGAATTCAGTTTGATGGCAGGCAGCTACAACTTCAGATATTCATATACTTAGGCCACACAAATGGTTTAAACAGCTTAGGTAAGATTTGTTCTCAAAATGTTTCTGAAAATTAGTAACCCCACTTCAATGACTGAAATAACAAAATCCTTCCAGAATATAAAATGTTCATAAGCATCCCCAGTGCTTTCGGTCCCATTGCTGAATCTGAATTTTGATTTGACGTTCAGCACCATCTAAATGCTCAGTAGTTGTTCCAACAGATGTAGAAAAGACTGCACGGACGAGTACCCTTTGTGTTTTTAAGGCTAAAATAGTCAGAATATGTTCTAGACTAGTTAATGTGTTATCAATGGCCAACATGAAAATACATTCATTTTAGAGTAAACAAAATGTTTGAAGTAAACTTAGTATTGCAATGGGTAGGGTTGGTTTGTCATTATGATCATGATATTAACCCCTTCAACCGAAATATACACACTGCACATTATTAACTTGCAATATAAACAATGTTAATAACTGCTATTTACAAAGTATTAACCTATGCATCTGTAGTATCCGACACACAATATCTTTAACAGGGATGCAACAATATCTACCAATTTGCTAAAAAAAAAAAAAAAAAAAAAAAATTTGCACTAATACTTTCCAGCAGATGTGAAAGAGCGCCGTGAGGATTTTTAGTATATTACAGAATTGTATCACTACTACATTATAAACCCATGTAGTTTTGTGGAGACCACCATAGAAACACGAGGCTACTAAGTTCAGAATTTCAACAGAATTTAACAGAATTTCACTACAATAATTTGAAAATTAAATTGAACAAGCCTACGCATTTTATCTCAATAAATTTTGGACAAAACTTAATGACAAAACAAACCTTTTTTTTTTTTTAATCACATGGCCTTGGTAAATTGTAACAGGAGATGGTGTGCTTAGAAAGACCTGGAAATATACAGCTGGTCCCTGAATGACAAAGATCAGCTTTGCTATGTGGCTCCAGCTGGACAACTCTAGGATATTCAGCATGTGGATTTTTTTTAAATTTTGTAACAAGTCGGTTAGATTTATTTTCAATTGATACATGTAAGATTTGTAAATTTTTTCTGTGAACTTTCTTAGGAATGGATATTTATACTACTAATTTACAGGAACAGTACTACTGTACTGTAGTCCATAGCCACCTGACTTCATTGTATGGTATACTATGGTCAGAATGTATTTAAAGGATATTATAGATACTGTAAAATTAACTGTTCAATTCACTTTTGTTAAAATTGTAAAATAGATTTTAGCCTACTGTCCAGTAACCTCTATTACGTCATCATCCGAACTACTACCACCATTCTCTGTACTGTGATGTCTGTCTGGCTGAGTCAGAGCTGCCCCCAACAGGCTGGAAGTGGGGTTATTGAAATGGGAAAGGAAACCCGATGAAGAGGTGCTGGGGATTGATGTAGGAAGACTCCCTGACCCAGAAAGAAGAGGAGTGGAGAGCATCCTAGGTTCAGAAAGTAACTGCTGACTGTAGGTAAGAGGAAAGCCAGATGTAAGCAGCCCAGCCATGTTGGGGTTCATCAAGTATGGGGGCATAGAACCAGATGTCAGTGAGGAAGATGTTGCAGCAGATGACATAGGGATGGTACTAGCAGCAGAGGAGAAAATGGCAGAAGAAGGTGTCTGAAGGTGGCCATTCCCTGTGGCTGGCTGTCTTAGTATGTCTGAGCCTGCAGAGGGAAACATGTTCTGTAGGTCAGCCATTGTTTGTCCAGGGGTCTGAAGAAACGAAGACCCCCCACTGCCACCCATCAATAGGGGGTGAGTCATGTGTCCTAGGTTCCCCAATAGAGATGAGGGGTTTAGGCCCATGTGAGGAAAACCTAGTCCACTGGAGCCCATAGAGAATCCAGGAAAACGTGCTGCAGCAGATGTGCGTTTACTTGCTGTATACATGTTGCCTTGGGGTTCAGTGCTCTTTCGTTTTATGCCATGCATCTCTAGCGCTGAGCTCAGGAGGTCATCACTGAGTTGTCTATTGAGGTCAGCAGTCTGATTGCTTTGTGACGAGCCTCCGTTCCCTCCTGGCCCAGTGACTGAGTTGGACGATGACAACAGTTCATTCCTGATTCCAGCGGAATCTCCTGTGGATGCAGAGTAGCAGCTGAGCTCTCTGAGGATATCGGAGCTTAAAGGAGAGGAGGGCTGTTGTTCTCTGTTGGGGGAATGCTGCTGTTGCTCCACAGGCGATGAGCACCCATTAGTGACCGGTTGGATGAAAGAACCCTGCGGCTCTGTGTAAACAATGTCAAAAGATGTACATAACACCATTGTCTGAATGATAAATCAAATAAATTACAACATATAAGTAAACTAACCTCTAGAAGCAGCGGAGCCCCCAACTGAAGGTCTACTGATCTTTCCAGATCTAACAGCGAAGATTCTTCCATCATGAGTCCGAATGTAGGTGCCTGTGTGTGAAACAAAGTGATTTCGAAAAATGTTTCCATATACAGAGTATACACATATATATTTATTGTACTGCCTTTACTACCTTTAGATCCTCTTATAACATGAATACTTTCCCCTGCACTGATCCGGGCTTGAACATCTGTAGTGCTGTTTGCTCCTGGAATAACAATATCTGTAGATCCAGATAAAAAAGGCAGCAAATAATAATTTTAATTTTTAGATGGATTTTGTGTGAAACATACTAAACCGTTTACCTGCATTACAATATATTTACCTGTTGTAGTGACTATTCTCTGCACAGTCACTCCAGCTTTCTGCAGGAAATTGACTGGAAGGCTGCCCCCAGAGCTGGAACCAGGGATGCCGATACCGACCTGGCGAGGCATCATGGGGATAGGGGTTGACTGGATTGGCCTAACACTTGCCACAGGTTTCTCGTCTGGCCTTAGCATTGGTCGCCTAAAAGTACAAGGTCCATATAGATTTACTTGTACTTAAAGTTTGTCTTTCTGGATAGTACTAGGGCTGGTTTATAAAGTTAATACATTAATAAAGTCCACCAAAAAAAAAAAAAAAGTATGCTGTAATAAACTCACCAACCACGTTGATTAAACGCAGGTATATTTGTGAGTGCTTGTTCACTAGTTGGGTAATATGATGCATACGAGGGGCGAGAATAAGGCACAGAGGCTCGTTTCTCATCCTCGTAGCTCTTCTTTGCAGCTCTTTTTTCTGCTTTGGTCAATTTGGATTCCTTACGGTCCACCAACAGAGACTCATGTTGGAAAGGTCGCTGTTGAAACAAAATGTATATTAAAAAAATAAAACATTAACATGTATAAAAAACATTAATGCAATTTTGTCTCACTCTTTGTTGGCTTTAATCTTATTAGAATAAATATGCCTAGTCTTTCACATGATAATCTAAATGCAATTTTTTCCCCCCTAATGCTAGACAAAGCATGCTAGACACAAACCTTAACTCCATTACTACACAGGAATATGTTCTGAGAGGAAATCTGAATATAAAGCAAATAGTTGTAAAGGAGTACTAAAGTAGATCCTATGGACTGGGTCTTATGTGTTAAAATAGCATAGCATTTTTTCCTTCAAATGAATTTATTTTTTTTTTAACCATAACCATTATTATGTAACTGTACCTTGGTGATAAGGTATGGGTAAAGGTGACAAGCTTGATATAGTACTGGTTCAAAATCTTCTCTAAATTCAAGAGACTTTCTTTCAGCTTCATGCTCCTCCTCCACAAAGTGCAACAAGGACTCCACTTCCTTTCGAGTAAAGTTTAGCACTGGGTTTAGGTCATCAACCACACGATCTTTAAAAAATAAACAAAATAGACAAAATATTCATTCATAAATTTGGCTAAGACTTTCAACAGGACTACAGTTCTCGGACAAGCAAAAATGCACCTACCAGACATTCCTTGTTTTGAAACCTGTCTGTCATAAATCTTCTTCTCCAAGGTGAAGTCACAAACAAGACGGTAAATATGGCAGGGTTTTTTTTGACCATAACGATACACCCTACATACTGCTTGAGCATCATGACAAGGGTTCCAGGAGGCATCAAACACAACAACACGGTTAGCTCCAATCAAATTAACGCCCAAGCAGCCCGCTCTGAAATTAAATAATAGCAATAATGTTCCAGACAGAGACAGCAATTTATTTGACACAATGTACAAAAATTACAAAATAAACCTGGTAGACAAGAGGAAAAGCCACGCTGTGTTGTTCTCCGGGTCGTTAAACTGATTGATAAGTCGCTCTCTTTCTGTAGCTGATGTACTCCCATCCAATCCTACAACATGTCATACAGAACCTTTCTCAAGATTCAAAGTTTTATGGTATGTTAGATAATAAATCTGTTGGCATTTATGCAATGTATATTTAGTTTGTATGGCTCACTGTAGTAATTGATGTTGCGAACCCAGATGGGACTCTGGTTTTCAGGCGAGGGGATGTGTGTTGGCAAGGTTTTTTTTGATAAGAAGTCTTCAATAAGAGTCAGAGTGGACAAACTTTGGCTGGCAGAGAAAATACAATAATGGGCACTACAAAACTGAGCTTTATATTAATGAAGGTTATGTATGTTTACCAACACTGCCTGATTTTAATATATGGTAAGATAAGAGAAAAAACACCTACCTGAAAACCAAAATTTTGTCTCTTCTCTTCACACTTTCATCAATCAAACAGAACAGCAGAAGCATCTTAGCAGAGTTTTCCAGGATACCCGGTTGGTACTTTGACATTATGTCCTTTGCCTGTCCAGAAATGTCAACAGTTGCTGATGTAAATAACAAAGATTTGTACAAGCGAATTGTGTAATGAATTTTTTGACATACCCATTCATATGTGATAACTTGATTTGAGCGATCTTGAGAAGGATTGAGTGGTGGCAAGTTGTTATTCACTTTGCTGTTGCTTGAGTCAGCTCCTTTTGCTTTCAGGCCAACACTTGGAGCAGGACAGCGGGGGTTATTAGTCGAAGTAATGTCATCAAGGTCCAAGTCCTGATCATTGGCTTGATTCTCTTTCTGCAGAGCCTCGTAAAGGACATCTGGATGATTCCATATCTAAAGAGGAACATATAATTAGGGAAATAATGCCTCTAAATATTTCAGAAAAAGAGCTATCTGGATGGTTGATCCAGACAAAATGCTTCAACGCATAACTGTAGCTTGCAGCAGAGAAAGAAGACGCTATCTCACCTTGCAGCACACACAAAATGCTTTGAGAGGATTGAGTCCAAGCCAACCACTGTTTCCTGCTTCTCTGAAGCGTTTCATGAACTCTGTATACAGTGCCCTCTGAATAGGAGAGAGCCTCACCAAAATAACATGCTCCTCTTTAATAGGGAGCTGATCTCGCAGCACATCATGACCTCGTCTATAACACAGAACAATAATATTAACCACACAAATGTACGTTATTCCTTACATTAAATGTAATTTCTAAATTCTGTTAAAATGATTACCTCTGTACAAATCCCTCCAGCAGACTGTGAAGAACGTGGCTGCGGTAGCGCATTAGACGCACATCTTGAGGAGTGCTGTCCACACACTGCCCGTTCAGAATGGGCCTTTCGAACATGTTGCTGAATTCCTGACGTGTGCCTAAAAAGTCTGGCCTAACAAAGTCCACCATGCACCAGTACTCAATAAGGTTGTTCTGCAATGGATACCCAGTCAGAACTACTCTACGTCGTGATCTAATGTTTTTTAGAGCTTGCGATGTGCTGGCATGGTAGTTCTTAATTCTGTGTCCCTCATCACAAATTACCACATCTGGGCCAGGTCGTGTGATTGCTTTTTCAATACCTGGCAGAAATAACACTGAGTATCAAATAAGGTAAAAAAATTAAAAAGGATAGGCCTTGAACAATTACTAACCTTTCATCAGCTCTTGTTGACGGTCTTCCTCATCCAGATCAATGATGATTGGCCCTACTGGCTTTTTTGATTTTCTCTTCTTTCCCATAACAAAACTCTTCTTCATGGACAGGAGTCGGTACATCTCATATCCCATGAGCAGAACTCCTCCATCTTTGGACCATTCTTCTACAACCTTCGCCCTTGCAATGGTGGTTCTATAAAACAGATAAAACAATTAACAAACAAAGAGTTTTACTTGGCACACTAATATATGAAGATAGTGACGTGATGCATACTTGTGCTCATCATTTAAAATGTGAACTTTGAATGTTCGCCCTGTGAATATGGCAGGGTCAGTGTCAGGACTAAGGGCTTCTTGTGGGGGGAGCCAGATATTAAACTCTGTCAGCCAGTTTTGAAGTGTGTTCACCTAGTGCAAGGGCAAACAAGTAAAATTTGATTATTAATTAGTAACAATAAGCACAAAGCTAACTGAAATTCTTGTTGCACATATATATATACACTCACAGGAACAATGGCCAGCACAGTGTGAGCCTCAGTATTCTTCAGTAAGATGTCAATAAAGGATATGACCTGCAGGGTCTTGCCTAATCCCATGCTATGAGCAAGGATGCAACCAAAGCCACTGCTGGTTTTATACCGCTCCAGAGACTCAATGAGATTATCATAAAGAAATCTTATGCCACCAATCTTAAATAGAGAATTAGGAGAAAACAACAGTAAATACTTTCAATAAATAAAAAAAAAGTATTTAAATAGTGACAATACCTGATGTGGTTTGACAGCCCTTGCAAGCTGTGGAGCAAGAAAAATATCTTTTTCCTCTGCAGGATGATTGATGTTAACTAGGACCTGTCCCTGAGCATCAGGTAAGTTTAAAGAATCATTAATGTGAGCTCCACTGCTTTCTTCTGAACCGGCAGCAGCATCAGCGTCCTCATCGGCAGACTCACTGCTTATCTGCAGAGCATCCTCGTCCCCAGAACTTAGCTCTATAACATCTGTAACATAAGGTTGAAATAAACTTTGTGCAAGGATGGCAAATGACAAAAGAATTGTGTGGTTTTGGAAAACTACAACATTTTTTACCATCTCTGATGGCAAGTGCAGGCAACTGTGGGTCCAGTTTTTCATCCTCATCGCCACTACTATCCAGACATATTACATCTTGCTTACAGAGAAGAGCAGGAACCAAATGAGACACTTCTCCAAAAATTGAAGATGTGTCAACTGTTGTATAGAGGGAAAAAATGTTAAAAAGGGGTGATAGAAAGGTGCTCGCCAAAAATTCCAGTGAATGTAAACACAAGCAAGCATGATGATAAATGTGTGACCTAATTGAGAGTCTGGGATGGTTGGGGCTGGTGTGGGAAAGTCCTTCCTTTGTTGCTCTAGACGTTTTCGCCTCTCCATTTCCTCTTGTTGTGCAGCCTTAGTACCAGCCTCCAACTGGTCCTCTTTCAGCAGTTTTCTTCATGCACAAAGGAATGTCAGTAAAATTACAATGGTTCATATATAATTCAGTGATAACACAAAGAGAACAGTAAAAGTACCTGATGTTTTTCCTCATGTGTGCAGGCTTTGACAGCTTGGTAGATTTGGAACTTTTTGAACATTTAGTTTTACTTGAGGCCTTAAGTCTCTTTGTTTTGGCAGAAGGTGTTTTGCTCTGATTTGAGTTTTCAGGGCTTGCTGGAGGCTGACATCGAGACCCAGGTCTGGAAGGAGCCCTGGAGGATGGTCGGGATGCAGGCTCAGAGGATGGTGATGCATCATCTTGGGAGGAGTATGGTTGGCTCTGGGAACTTGCAGGCCGCTCTAAAAAAAAAAAAACAATTCCACATAATTTTGTTTAGCTCTTCAATTTTACTATAACATTGCCATGTTATACATGGACAAATCAGCTCCATAAATACAAATCTTTTTCAGCAAAAGGCCTTTCATCTTACCAACACTGTCATCTTCATCATCACCGTCATTTTCATCCTCATCCTCCTCCATGTCATCATTTTCATCTTCTTCCTCATTTTCAAATTCCTCCTCTTCACTGTTAAGGTTAGTGTCCAGGTCACTTTCTGAATGCGCCTCTTCAGACATGGCCTCTTGTAGGGCTGCTAAATTATTACCTACACACCTTCATTAGAAGGGCTGAAAAGATAATATACACTGATATTTTATACTGAAACAATAACAGTTCACTTGCGTCTATTAAAAATTATCAATCAATTAATATTTTTAAAGGAATGAAACTGATCTGTTAAACTTGATTCGCATGTATTTACAGTATCTATGAAAGTTTAATGAGTCTACAGAAATGCAGGAGTGTTAAGTAATAGCGGGTAATACACAGTTACTGTAAAAGTACAATCATTAATGGATCATTAATCATAAAGGATTAATTTAGTTAGCTTACACGTGGAACACATGTAATGTACATGTTAGGTAGCTTACACGTGGGCCACATAGGAAACTAGGCTTTAAATAATTACTTGGGGTTAGAGAAGCTTAAGTTCAAATTTAGCAATAAGAGTAATCCATATGCATGAAATTATTTTTCCAACACAAACATTTGAGGAGCGGAATAAAAGCAATAAATTTGTGACATTTCATTAAATGGCTTTAAAAGGTACAAATTTAACAAAAAAAGCGTACAGTTTATCACTCTTATTATCTTTTGTTGATAAGCCATTATCCTCCAGCATATTTTGCGCGAAATAATAAACTAGCTCAGTAACTCCTTAGACACACACATTGTCGGCAGACTTTGTGCAGGATGACTTCTCGTCAAACGCAAATACATGTAACGCCCACTGTCCTTCGATGACATATAAAAAACAAAACAAATAGGCACCCTTTAATAATGTTAACAGACACGTTCTCCTTTAAGGGCCATTGGATTTGGTGGTCGTCCTATCCAGATAACTATCTATTACAGTGTTGGAGTCACAAATACGGAGCTAACGCTAACCCAATTTACATCAATGCTAACCCTCAGGGCGAGTCAAGACGCGTCTGTTAAACCGAAACAAGCGGCTGTTATTGGGGCTTACCATACATGCACCTCCACTGCACTCTCAAAGAAACCAGACCAAGAATGCATACGACCAACAATCAAATTATTCCAACAGTATCGAGGTAAATGCAATGATAAAGGCTGCTAATTTCCCAATTTTTCCAGTGCAACGATAAACATGGTCCCCAAAGAAATAAAGCAGCCCAATGTTCCGGATATGAACAACAAAGCTTAATATCAAGTAAAGAAAACACTCAAGCTCTCAATGTTTTCACTTAATAGACTTACTTACTTTCTTTACTTTTTTATTTGCATACTTGAATATATTTGTGAGATTGGAGCTTTTATTATATTGCTTGTTATTCGCTGGAGTCATTCTGAATGGAGTTTGTTTGTTTGTTTGTACAGAGTTTATGGAAGATTGTTACCGTTTAAATATATATTTGCAACCAAATAAAAAAATGCAATCTTTTGAAACTAATGATTATTATTTTATATAGTTTTACAGTAGTGCCCCAGACCACATAAAGCTGAAGGCTGGGATGGTTGTTTTTAGAGAACACGGCTCTTTTTGATGACGTCTTTTGTACGCGGCTAATTCTGTCTATTGTGTTTACCTTGAGCTCTCTGTAGTCTTTGCTGAATGGACGTTCCATTCTTTATAAATATCCACAACCCTCCGTTGGACATGGACTGGAAAACATCTTAAATATTAGGAGCTCTATATAATTTTAAAAATGAATAAAGGGTGGCTAGAGCTCGAGAGTGATCCAGGTGAGAAATTGTATTTTTAAGTATCCCATAGCTAACTAACGCTAGCCTAGAGCCTTGGTAGCCGCTGTACTGTATGAAACAAAACAAATGTTATTGAAAGCATTTGCGGTGTGTTGTTCAAGTCCATTCAATGTTTTATATGGCAAAGTTATGTAAAAATTATTCACATTTGTTGTATGCTTTAATGCTCTTCTTATACTGTACACACATCTAAATTGTTCTCTTTTATATGATTCCAGGGTTGTTCACTCTTCTGGTGGAAGATTTTGGTGAGAAGTTTATTGTTATTTAATGCCTTAAATCATTGTCTCCTGTTGCTTATATCCGGTTTTGTGTATTACAAGGCGTTAAGGGAGTTCAAGTGGAGGAAATCTATGATCTCCAAAGTAAGTGTCAAAGGTATGTGAATGGACGTTTTACATTTCTTATTGAGATGACTAAAGTTGTATGCATTCTGGCTGCTATTTATATTTCACTGTGACATATTGCCTTGTTCATTTAATAGCTCTATTTTCTTAAACACCTAAATCAAACGTGTTTGACCTTTTTCAGTCCTGTATATGGCTTCATCTTCTTGTTTAAATGGATTGAGGAACGCCGTTCTAGAAGAAAAGTAAATACTTTAGTGGATGAGACCTCTGTCATTGATGAGGACATTGTTAATGATATGTTCTTTGCTCATCAGGTAGGTGAAATCATAAATATTGATTTGTTACATAATCCATTGTTAAACACATTTATATTTAGTAAAACTTCTGAAACTATTGTTTTTCATATCTTACTTCAGCTTATACCAAACTCATGTGCCACCCACGCATTATTGAGTGTGCTTTTGAACTGCAGTGGTGTTGAGCTTGGCACAACTCTTAGTCGTATAAAGGCTTTCACAAAAGGCTTTAGTCCAGAGGTAAGACTTTGTAACATAATATAGTACAAAATAAAGACCCCAGATAAATTTGAATTATGTCTGGACATTGTTAAAATATAATTAATAATATACAAAATAAATTCTAATGTAATGTGGATGTAATTGTTTTTTTGTTGTTTTTTCCCAGAGCAAAGGGTATGCAATAGGAAATGCCCCAGAGCTTGCCAGAGCACACAACAGTCACGCAAGGTTGGTTATAGCTGTTCATTCTAGAATTTAATTGTAAATATGTTATATTTCTGAAAATGTCAACCATTGTGCATTGTTCAGTTTCTCAATTTCTGTCTTTCTGTCTTGTAATGGAGACCGGAGCCAAGGCACCTACCTGAGAAACAGAATGGAATCAGTGCAGTGCGGACCATGGAAGCCTTCCACTTTGTCAGTTATGTGCCCATCAAAGACCGCCTCTTTGAGCTGGATGGACTCAAAGCTTACCCAATTGACCACGGTAAGACTTTACTCTATAGGAGGTGTTTTAAACTAAAATCTATCGAGGTCCACTTAGTTGACTTGTCTCACCGTTAGGGGTCCTGAAAATGTAAATAAAAGGATATGTTACAACATTATAGGGCCCTGGGGAGAGGATGAGGAATGGACTGATAAGGCGCGGCGGGTTATCATGGAGAGGATTGGACTGGCCACTGCTGGGTGAGCTCTAGACCAGTTAACTGGGATATATCACCTTTTTCACACGTCTCAATTGATTCATTCCCATGCTGCTGTTCTGCCCCTTTCCAGTGAGCCATATCACGACATCCGTTTTAACCTGATGGCAGTGGTGCCTGACCGCAGGGTAAAATATGAGTCTAAACTAGAAATTTTAAAGAGGAATCGACAGACTGTCTTGGAAGGTTTACAGAAGGTCAGAATGTTTTTAATATTTTGAAATGTATCTGTCTAGTATAAAGATAAAATATACAGTATATGTATATTTATTTCCCATTTCAAATTAGCTCTAGGGCATAGTGGTATTGTGTTGTTCTCTTTATACTATAAAAGAATTTGACCATTTTCTATTGTACATCCAGGTACTTTAATAATTAAAACATTTTATTGAAATGGAACATTTAAATTGTCACATCTTTAGATGATCCGACTCACACAGCCTGAAATTGTTCATGACAAGAAGCAGCAAGACTCCTCTTCTCCCGAAGAAAGCACCATTGCAATCAAAAAAGAGGCCGATGTGGCACTAGCTACCACCCAAGGAGGTGATCCAGCCTCTTCAGGTACTGGCAATTTCTAAATTATTAAATAATTCCTTAAAGTAGGATTACATTTGTAATTGTTAAAAATAAATATATTCTTTATAAATAGTGGCTGTACCAGGTGTCCCGCCCAAGGATATCATAAGCCACTCACGAAGCACTAAAGTCATGGCAAAACCTGCAGCTCCTGCGGGGGGAGCGTCACAGGCTGTCACCAGTCCAAGTCCTATTGTACAACGCCTGCCTGCCTTCCTGGACAATCACAATTATGCAAAGTCTCCAATGCAGGTATAAATGACCGTCAAAAATGTAACCTGGTTTAGAGAAGGTCTGTTTGGGTTTGTGTTAATGGGCCTCATTCACAAAGATTCTTGCGATTCTTACTTAAGCCCTTCTTAGGCCAAATTTTTTTGTATTCACCAATGTTTTCTTCCCTATGCATTTTGAAGCATTGCAATGTTACTATATTAATACAGTGTTAATGATGGGCAAGTTACACACTCAGTTAAGATGAATCCCACTTAGACCTTTAGAGAGTCAACTAGGATGAACATTTAAGAAGCTTTGTACAAAAACTTTAATGAATGAGGCCCATTATTCTTATTTAGTACTTTTCTTTTTATAGTTAATTATCCTTTACTTACTGTGGTAAGTCTTGTGGAAATAAATTTTCTAAATCACCTGTATGATCTTCATGACCTTTCCCTGTCATGATCACACTAACAATGTCAATTAAAATACAATAAATGCTGTATCTGTTTGTTTCAATAATGTCCATTATTTACTAATATTTTTCTTTTTCTTTTTTTTTTTTTTTTATACATAAATGTACTGATTTTATGTGTTTTTTCTGTTTAACAGGAGGAAGAGGATCTAGCTGCTGGAGTTGGTCGCTCTCGTGTGTCTGGCCCTCCCCAGCCCCCATACTCTGATGATGAAGACGATTATGAGGATGAGGAGGAGGAAGTTACAGGTTCTGCAGGAACATCTAACAGGTTTGTATAGTTAAAGATTTTTTATAAAATCTGGAATCCCCAAATTCTTATATTTATTTTTTGTATTTGAGGAAAGGAAAGACTTTGCTGTTGTCTGGGGCTGTGGGGTGCGGTTGGGACAAAAGAAATTTGGGGTAATGCAGCTTTAACTGTATTTTTTTTTTTCTTATTTTTTTTTTGTTTTGATGTTTTTCTTTTCTGCAGGTTTAGAAGAAAGCCAAATCTGCGGTCAAGAACAGGGCGAGTTGGGACTGGAATGGAGAGTCAAATAGCCCTCAGCGTCTTGGCTGAGAAGTTAAAGAAGGAGGCTCAAAGGAAAGATGTCCTAAATACACCCCTTTCAGTTCGCACAGAAGGTCGCACAGGGGGCATTTCTATCACATCTGCTTCACAGCCTTCCCCCACACCAAGCAATGAAAGTACTGATACTGCCTCTGAGATTGGCAGTGCTTTTAACTCCCCGTTGCGATCCCCTGCACGCTCCCAGGCTGCCACACGGCCCTCCAGTCCAGTCGCATCTCATCTGTCTCGTGTGCTGTTTGGAGAAGATGAGCTACTGAGGCTAGACTCTAGACATAACCGCGCTGTAAGAGACCTGGGTCCTTCTGTCAGCGTAGCTTTGTTGCACCTACAGGAGGATGGAGTCATCTTTACCCTCCCTCCAGCTGGTCAGTACACAAGATCTCCTTGTCTTTACAAAGTGGAGGCTAAAGCATGCTTTTCAGATTGTCACATAAAATCAATCATTTTAGACAGGAACAGCAACTATTTTGGGATGACCTGACCCTTGTGACATACACCTCTATTTATAAATGTACTTCTGTTGTCCTGGGATTTACTGCTTTATCTGTCACTTTTTAGTAGATTTGGCTGCTGATGGAACAAAGCAGTTTTGCACTCCTCAGAAGATCAAAGATAAAGACCACATAATTACTGTTGGTGTAGAAAAGAAAGAAGTAAAGGCTGAAGATGAGGGACCATCTGTGGAGGTGAAAGAAAAGTGCGGCAAAGATGAGGCAGAGGTTAAACCAACTAAAGGAAAAGTAAATGCAACAGAAACCACAGCAGACAGCAAGCCCCCTGGAGATAAATATTCCCCAAAAGTAAGTCCAAAGAATCCACACTGTACATATTGTTGATGAATTTACTCACAATTGTTTGTCCTTTCAATTACAAAGTTAAGCCATGTCTGATCTGACTCTGTGTATTGCAGGAGCTGCTTGCACTGCTTAAGTGTGTAGAGGCTGACATTGCCAATTATGAGGTATACCTAAAGGAGGAAGTTGAAAAGAGAAAGAAATACAAAGTGGGTACTTTTGTCTAATATATATCTGTTACATTCCTACAGTTCATGTTTTGTTTAAAATAATGTCTTGATTTTTAGATTGACGATCAGAGAAGGACTCATAACTATGATGAATTTATCTGTACCTTTATATCAATGCTGGCTCAAGAAGGTAAAATCTACGCTTCTGATCATTCCATTTTCTTTTCTTTAGTGTTTACCTGGTCCCTTTTTTTATTTTTTTAAACACAATTATAGAATTGTAATTTTTGAAGTTGGTATGATTGTAAATTAAGCAAAAACTCCATTACTATTACTGTTAATTTTATAGTGTCTCATTTGTCAAATTTAAATATCCAAACTATGTTTTTGTCCTTTTTTATAATTTTATATTTGTTCAGGAATGTTGGCCAGCCTTGTGGAGCAGAACATCTCGGTGCGTCGTCGACAGGGTGTGAGTATTGGACGTTTGCACAAACAAAGAAAGCCTGACCGCAGGAAACGCTCTCGCCCTTACAAAGCCAAACGGCAGTAATACCAACAATCAGAATCCTTGTGTATCACTTACTCATAAAAAATGAAATGAATGCTGCAATATCCAAACTCTGTAACAAAAGCTGATTTTAGCCAGTGGGCCCTCTTCTATATGAAATATGCCGTGAACTTTAACCATTTATATATATATTATGTTCTTTAATTTACATTTCAGAATACATTTTCTGTCATTTACCACTAAAATATGTTTTAAATAGGGAAAATGCAAGTTAACAGAACAATTCCTAAAACTTGTGTAAAAATGCAATCTTAAGTTGCTGGGTTTTTTTTGTTTTTTTTTTGGGGGGGGGGGGTAAACATCGGTGCCAATGAAGGATGTTTGTTTCATTCACTCACAGTATTTTAGTTTCTCGGCCTTCAGGTACTTGCAGTGTAACGTAGCCTGTATTTTAATTATATTATTCACTGACAGTTTTTACAGTTATGGTGCATCATCATGTTATGGTATGTTTAAGTGTTTGCTCTGCTTGGTTTGTTGGCCCTAAAATGGATCTCAACATTGTGTGTGGAATAATTTGAAAGTGTACAGTTGTGTGTTTTGTACATATTTATCTGTGTATTGGCTCTCATGTTTATTGAGCTCAATTTTCTTTGTTCTCCCCAATTCATACTACATTAAAGACTATGACAACCCTTACATAAAGTATAAAAATGCATTTTTATTTTACTTTTCAGCAAGTCACATATTCATATTTAACAGGCTCCCAAGCAATCTCATTATACAACATAATAGAGTGTTTAGTCTTCAACTTGCCTGTTCTTTTGTCAGACTTACATGGCATTTATTGTAGTGACTCTTTGTGTACACTAGGGAGAGCAATAAATGTCCCCGTTAACATAAGCTCACATATTACCGTTTAGTCGGTCTATGTTTATTGAACGCATACATGAAAACTTCTCCAAGTAACAATAATACTAATAGTGTGTGTTTGATAAAGAAACTACGAGGTTTTATCCCACATACATTTAGGCTGTAAATAAATGAGATGGAAGCAGGGAGGTCCCAGTGGTCTTCAGTCATGTGCCGTGTGAGGGCCTTGGAGGCTTTTGCCCATTGACTTGAAATAAACCAAGCTCCATGTGCGCGCACGCACAGTTCCCACCCTTTGCGTCAGCGCGCTCCTTCAGTCTCTCCTTCAGTGCGCGTGCTCCGTGCGGGATGCTGAATTGTAAGCGATGATGGCGGAAGGGGAGCTGCGCTGAGTGTCATCTGCGTTTTTGTCACAGCTGTAGATCCATCTATAACACCGTTTCTCTGCGTCGAGAACTGTCCCGATACGATGGGGAACGAGGCGAGCATGGAGGGGGAGGCTCAGGTGGGACAGGCCGGGCCCGCCGTGCCTTCAGCGGGGGCTCCGGCTTCCATTTCAGCACCAGCGGACTCTGGACAGCTCACCAAGCCCAGCAACGGAGCGCCAGCTGGAGGAAGTGGGGCTGGAACCGGCCCGGAGATTAACAGGTAGCTGCTATGTCGCCCGGACGTGCCTCCTCCGAAACCTAGGCACATATCACAAATATCTACGAAGAACCATGGCTGTAGGCTACATTGCTTCAGGTGTACGGTGTTAAGAGGCTCGCCCCATTGCTTATAGATAGACTTGAATGGGCGCTTAATTATTTATTTCTATATCCCTGTCAACACAATTTCCACCGTTTTTGAGAACATTTATATTATTTTTGGCAACATTAACCGATCTGTCAACATTGTTTTAGTTCGTAGTCAAATTTAATACTCTGCGGATTATAGTCTAATAAATAATAGCGATGTTTCTCATAGAGAGATTCAAGGGATTTCTACTCTTGTTCCACAGTGGCAGCACTAGCTAAAAAGCATGAATGGACACGATGCACCCCTTTACTCGAGTAAGATATAGCCTAAGCCTACACACAGAGGCAACAATATTCTTATATTCAGATTTTGGCGATGTGCACTGGCTTCCACGTTAAAAAGGCTTAGTAGTTGGGTGCGTTGCAGTCTCGTTTCGTGATAATACTCTGACATGCCAGTGGGCTTAATTCTGTGATTGTGAGAACCTCCTTCATCTTGATGAGGTGTCTCTTGATAGTGTTGTGTAGATGACAACCCTGCACGTTGTGAGATTTTACAACGTGTAAAATCTAAGCTACCACAGCTCATCCATGGTGTCCCAGTCCAAATCAATATGCAGAGGAAACACACCCTTATATGATAATGTCCTTTCTGCAGTTGCAGTAAATCCTATTGTGGAATAAGAACATTTGGTATTTAACAGTTCTAGCAACAAGCCTATGCAGACATGCAGCATGTAGCTTTGTTTTCTGTGGAGGTTTGTAGGTTGTACACATCCAGATACTGATTTAAAACCAGTCAGTACCTGGTGTGACCACCATTTGCCTCACACAGTGCAACACATCTCCTTTGCATAGAGTTGATCAGGTTGTTGATTGTGGCTTGTGGAAAGTTGGTCCACTCCGGCAACAAACTGCAGTCAGGTCGAGACCCCGATGAGTACGACGAGCGCAGATGAGCTTCCATGAGACAGTTTCTGACAGTTTGTTCAGAAATCTTTGGTTATGCAAACAGGTTGTTGCAGCAGCTGTGGCTGGTCACAGAGGATCTTGGGGGATCTTGGAGGTGAAGATATTGGATGTGGAGATTCTGGGTTGGTTTGGTTACATGTGGTCTGCGGTTGTGAGGCCGAATGGATGTACTGCAAAATTCTCTGAAACACATTTGGAGACAGCTTAAGTTCAATTCACGGGCAACAACTCAGGTGGACATTTCTGCAGTCAGCATGCCAACTGCACGCTCCTCAAAACATGGGACATCTGTGGCATTGTGCTGTGATAAAACTGCACATTTTAGACTGGCCTTTTATTGTGGCTAGCCTAAGGCACACCTGTGCAATAATCATGCTCTCTAATCAACATCTTGGTATGCCACACCTGTGAGGTGGTAACACAGATTTGGACAGATTTGTGAATAATATTTGAGAGAAATGGGCCTTTTGTGTACTTGGGGGCAAAAACAAAAGTGTTGCGTTAAAATCTTGTTTAGTATACTGCATATTAAAGACAGTGAGCCAAATCTTCTCTGCAATAGTAATCTCTATTGTGTATGAAACACACATGCATTATTTTCTGAGAAGCTTTATTATTTGAATGCATCATGTAATATTTGAAAATTATCTATCAAGTACTTTTCGAAAAAGAAACAGCTCTAACTTATTTTTTAATAATATTCAGGAAGAAAAGCAGCAAACAGCATGAACAGAACACAAACATATCAAATGTATTCCAGCTCTAGCAGAAAAACATCTCTTATTTATTGCACAACATGACAACTGAGTTGTAAATTCAATGGCTACCCTCTTGTCTGTTGCTTGTTCTTTACAATTTCAGATAATTTTTTATCACATCAACCAAATTGTTTAAGACCTGTGGAACATTTAGGCAGGGAGACACCTGCACCTGTCTGTGCTGTAGTGTGTACTTTTTCTATGTTGGCTACAAAGGAAACACAAAGTGCCATGTTGTTTATCTATTTTCCATCATTTTTCTCCTCTCCTGCACTTCTTTGGGTTGGAAAATATGGCCTTGTTTGAGAAAATAGTTTTGCAGTTTATTGCATTGGTTTAGATGAAAACATGTTTTATTAATTGTATGCTTATATTAAACAGCCATAAACAACATGCTTCTCATTTTGATTGAAGATTTACAATACAATACCAATACAAATCCAGTTTTAGGACTGCATTTGTTCCACTCACAGTGACAGCAATATGTTCACCATAAATCAAACCTTAGATTTAAAATTGTTTATTCAAATGCATTTTTATTTTTTGAAGCTTCCTAATGTGATGTACAGTGGGTGGGGGATTTACAGTTTGAGCTCTAAATCTCATTTGCATTATTGTTTAAAATTTTGTCAAAAGTAAATCCCCCAAAAAACCTACTGATGTCAGTTAAGAACAAATAGTGCATGTGAACAAGTCAAAACACTGCTTTGACCTTTAAAATAACTAAATGGAAGCAGCCAGATAGGGGTCACTCTGCCACCAGTTTCATTTCCAGTGGACAGCGGTAAAATCAATATTTAGAAACATATACAGTAGCGTCTCCATTATAGGCATATTTCTACAGATATCAGATCAGTTTTACTGTACCAGAAGCTGTATTTGAAAGTCTCTTGTCTGTAAATGCATGCATCACTCATGTACGCTTTGACATTGAAAGTTATAGTTTCAGTTCAAATCTAGAGTAAGTGGCCAGTAGAATTAGCCATGTCAATGTTCTCACTTGATACAGCTGATACCAGCACCAGGACTGTGTAGAACTTTAAATACTCACAAGGTTTAAAAAGTGCAGTTTTTCCTGACAGGCTCACAGTAGTAAACAAAGCAGTCCTGTGGAGAGTAATACAGAGTTTGCAGGTGTGTAGCTGCTAGAGTCACCTGCAATGACTGCAGAGGTGCAAGTGCTCAGATTGCCTTTGAATGTCTTGACAATGACAAAAACAAGGTTGCTCAGGGGCCAGTATAGGAAAATTTTACACTGATGTTCCTTGTCCACCACTGTTGTTCTGTCCTGAACCCATGACTGTGGTCAGAACAGCTTCAAAGAAAGAAAACAAGCCACAAGAAGCACTTCACAGAAAACTGATAGAGGCAATATAAAATATTTAGCATTTGTGTCTGTTAGCCAGCATTTTGAGTAGTCTGATATCACTCTATAAGCAGCAATGCATTCTCCCAACACAATTTCCTCTGTAATAAACTCCTCTGTACAAGTGTAATTTGTTGCAATAACTTACAGAATACAATACTCACATTAAAAATGATAAATCTGTTTTGGACTATAAATGCTACATATTATGTTCACCCTACTGTGGTAAAAGCTTAAGAGCAAATAACTATAACTACAAAGTAGGTTTTATTATGAAAAGCTAATGTAGCATTTCTTACCTCACCTATACTCTTTTAATCACTACTTTTTCTGTCAACTCACAATCATTCCCTCCCTTTATTTATTTTTTTGTTAAGATGTTAACTGAAGATCTTGATTTTATGTCCTCACTGAAAATGTAATTTTGACTCAATTGTTTACATATTAGTCTTTTAAAACTCACCTCCTTGCATACTGTATATCCAGTCTGTGGTCTAAGTCTGTTTGTTTTTATCATTTTGTTAGAGCGCAACCATCAGATCCTGGGTCTAAAGCTGCCATCCAAAGTGATCAATGGACGGGGGACAGACTGGCCTCTCATTCATCAGGAGAGCAGGGCCATGTGTCCAGGAAGAGTCTGCAGGTGGATGTGGCCAGCAGCAGGACTGGGAGGTCCCCTTCTGTGTCCCCAGACCGTGGCAGTGCGCCCACCTCTCCTTATTCTGTGCCTCAAATTGCTCCTATGCCCAGCAGCAAACTGTGCCCTGTCTGCAAAACCACTGATCTGATGGGAGCTGAGGACGACAAGACCAATTTCAACACCTGCACACAGTGTCGCTCCATGGTGTGCAACCAGTGTGGCTTTAACCCCAACCCTCACCTAACAGAGGTAATTTGGGTTAACGTGCGCTTTTATCCATGTACAGAGGTGCACTTCTCACATGACATTTAGAAATCAGAATGAGTATTGTGACATTCATTTACACATGCTGCCAACAAATATGTTTCTTGTTCTATCTTTAGAATAGTAAAAGGTTTGCCCGGGATACTTTATTTAGGCTTGCTCCAGCGTATTCCAAATACAAAATTGCTGATAGTTGGAAAGTGGCATGTTCTACTCTTGATATTCTTGGTAAGACATTCACTGTATCCCAGGTGTACCACAACTCTGTGCAAAGCTTTTTAGTAACCTTAGCAGCAGCTTAGAATGGGGCCAGTATCTTGCAGTCATTTTTCATACACAAATCTCCCATCCGTAAATCCACAGTGCTCATTCTTAGTAGAATATTAAGTGGACTATGAGGGTCTTTATTTGTGAATTTAATATTTGAACAGTCTGATCATGTAAAGATTTATGAGGCGCTACAGCTTTGAGGTTTCTTGCCATCATATTGCTTTGTGTCTTGATGGTTTATGATTTTTAAATACAAATATAAATACGTAACAATCATCACTTCTAACATGTAGCTGAGAAAACTCCCCAAACCTTGCTAAAGTAAATCACTAGCCTAATTTGAATAAGGTGATGCTTCACTGTGACAAGTGAGGTTATGTCATCTGTCACAAAGTTTCCCATCAGGCCTGGTGAGTCATGTTGCAAATTGCAGCCAAGATGCAGTTTCAGTTAAGCTGGCCAACAAGATAGAAGCAACAGTAGGCTGAATAAATAAGTCTATTAAATGTGTTGTGTGTTTATGGAGACAGTCCTACCTTTATACTGAAGCAAATGCACCAGAAAACGGAGAGAGACTGCGCCGACAGTCAGAACAGATCATGGCAGGTTGTGCAGGCGTGTAGGCCAGCAAAGGGAAGTGCAGGGGTGAATGTTATGGGTGAGATTGTTGGTTTGAGACAGAGAGTAAGAGACACACTTTGAGATAGAGCCCTCGGCCTCTGGAGACCTGAAGATTTAGACCCCTAACCTACTTAGCATGGATTGTGCCACACTGCAGCATATCTAACACAGCCTTATCACCCATTTGCAAAAGTGATGATGGCCACATCGTTGTCATTCACAGTCATGATATTTACAGAGATGGCACTGTGTAGAAGTTGGGCAGAAAAGAGGAAACCGTCAACATGCACAATATATCATAAATATATCAAAGACTGTGAGATAGTGTTACGGTATTTAATGTCATGCATTCACAGCTAGCATATCAAACTCACTGCCCAATCAGTTTGACCCTATAGGTGTCTGTCATTTTCATTTCATTTATTTATAAGTCGAAGCAGAGATGCTTGTACCAGACTATAGCTTAACAGCTAATTTCCATCTGTAGTCCTTCCATCGAGTCCACTCTGAGTCTGAGGAGGCTTGACGTAAGCTACTCAATGTATGGAGTTCTTTTAACTGTACAACCAAGACATAATGTTAACAAAATAATTGATTTTGAAGATAATGATTGGAAAAATATGAACACAGAAGTCGAGGTGGCTACAGAGTTTCCTATTAAATTCTTGTGATTAAAAAGTCATTAAAAATTAGTCTGTCATTGAGAATATGAGCTTACTCCTGCTTTGTAAAGTTTCGGTTTACAAATAGTCTGCTGACACCGACTGAGCTACTACAGATTTATTATTCCAGAAAGATGACTGAGCTGATTACAGTGTAACAACACACTGCTATTCTATAATTGGTTATTTTAAATTGTTCTTTTTACTAGAATGGCAACATATAATATATCCAAGCTGTAATCACAAGGTTAAAATGGCAAGAAGCTACACAATCAGTGGAATTGTGATTGTGTTTGTCTAGAACTGCTAAAGCAAGGATAAAAATAGTTCATAAAGCAAGTTGGTATTGTGTTGAACATACAAGATGGTGTTAGGAAATGCAATTTGCAGACGAGCAAACCGCTAGCAACAAATTAGTGTTGTGTTGTGTTTTTTGAAGCTGTCAGTCGAGAGAGGAGGTGAGCTGTGTTTCAGAGTGTCAGTGAAAAATAAGAGTATGGCCTTTGCACCAGAGATGATGCATGTGGTATTTATACAGGTCTGCCTCTGTGTAACTGTGCTCTTAAGCCATCGTATAATAGCATTCACTGAATAGAAGTAATGCTCAAAGAAGGTTTTCATTAAAAATGAGATAGAGAACAAAAGCTTCACCCTTCACTAGTGTTCTCCTGCTATCATACAAGGAAACATCTGCTTTTTAATTGGTCCAATTTCTATTTATAGGCCTGATCCCCCTTCTGTCTGCAGTGTCGGCCCAGTCCTGAAAACCACAGCTGAGAGAGACAGTGAGAGAGAGTGCTACAGAAATGCATCAGCATACATTAATGTCAGCAGGTTCATGCTAACAACAGCCTGACACATTTAGACCGCAGTCAGGACATACACTCACAAATAGATCAAATGAATATGTACAAAAAGAAGTGTTCTTTCTGCAGTGGGATGAGCGTATCAACATTGCCAAACTCATTGTCAACTCCAAAGATGGATGTTATGAACATGGTTGGAAAAGACACAAAACAATGATTTTGTTTGAAGAATGGCTCAGAACTTCTTGTTGTCACACAATCTCAGAAAGTAACAAATGTTCCCGACACAAAGGAGTCTGCAGAGGCGCTCTCGATGAAAATACATGATGTGGGTGGCCAGAGTTTACAGGATAAATATAGTCTTAGTTTAATACATTTTTGCTGTATATACTGTCAAAATTATATGTCAAACTTTTATCATGTCCGTTGATTGGCTTACACTTTCTAAGTTAAAAGGAGGACACAAAAATGGACTTTTAAGGCTATTAATGGCAGTCAAAGATGACCACTCCGTGAATAGTTTTTTATAGATTTTTGAAAATACTACATTTACATTTCTGCATTTTTCTTTTATTTATTTATTTTTTAAATACAACTACAGCCTTTGATGGATTTTTTTAACATTTGTGTTTAACAACGCCTTTCAAGAATTATTGTGAACAAAACTTACCTCTTCAAATGCAAGATTCTGATGATGTAGCTCAACCTTATTTTATGGTTCTTCTTTTTTTTTTTAATGCACTAGAAAGCCACTTTGTAGGCTGTTAGAGTCTCCCATCTAATTTATCGATCTAAGCCTGAACCATAACACTAGGTTTGCTGCTTGCCTCCACTACAAAGAGAGATGCAGTATATGGACTAAGTAACAACAAAACTAACCTTCTACATACATTTTTAATGAATAACTCACAGATAAATTTGAACCAACAAATCCGACACTCTACATGTTTCTATACCATAAGTAGGACAATACAAAGCACTGGAGGCTGAGAAAAGACTGAAAGACTTAAGTGGACAAACAGAATGAAGTGGGTCAGGAATCCAGCTGAGACTCTTCTTAGTGAATTTTGCATATTATACTGAAAGATTTTGCATAGAGAACAAAATCTGGGACGCTGGTTAGCCCTATAACTCATAGCACTTCACTGTTCCTACTCTCAGTTGTGCTGTTTCCAACTTGAAATATTATGAAATCTGTGATGTATGTGCTCCTTTGTTGTAATGACTGTACAATTAAAGTAAAACATTGCTCAACATGCAGTGTTTCTGCAAACTTAACACAAACCATTATTTACAAGTGTTATTATGAGACAAAAGAATACATTTAAAAAGAGAATGGTGGCTGTGTATCAGTATTCATTTTACAGCAGTGATGACATCTGCTGAAACTTGTTGACAGAAACATACATAAAAGCGATCCATGTCTGAATACTGCATTGCTAAAACATGAAATTTATTTTAGTTGCAAGGTAATTGAGGCGTTACATAATATCTACTGTTATAGCCTCGCTGACACAGTTGTACATAGAGACTAATAAAAACCTGGCAATTGCAGCAGCAGAGACAGACTTTTACAGCATCCCATTGTGAAGGCATTCATTATGTTGTGTCCCTCTTCTACTGTTCTAAATTGAATCTCATGCACGACCACTCTGCATTATGTCTCAGTGTCCTCAGTGATAGCTCGACTCTCTGCGGTCTGTCCAACCGCGCCGGCACACCAGACAGTAAATAAGCAATGTGAATTAAACTTCTCTCTATAGCCATAATTTTACACACTCTTATTTTTTTTTTTATAGGGAAAATGCAAGTTAACAGAACCTTACTTGCAGAAATAAAAGCAATGTGTTTCTGTTGAGGTTGTGCTTTTGTTTAGTTGTTGCTACCTGTGTTTGATTTTAGCAGTGGGATGTAGACATTGACAGAACAACAGAGCGACAGAAGAGAACGTGGTGGGACAGAGGCATTGGGTGGAATTTCAATGTCTTTTGGTCCAGATTGCAAGGACATTGTAAACCGTTGCATTCCAGTCCTGGGTCCTGAACTGCTGTACATGCTGTGTGGTGATGCTGCACCAGGCACAGCTGGTTTCTTAGTTCTGAAACAGGGTCCTTTCAAGTTTGAGCCTGTTAGATAATCGCAAACTGGCTTTTTTAGGAAATGACAAAAAACAAACCTGATCCAAAACAATAAAATTTGTAAAATATAACTGATTAGTCAGCTATTCCAATATACATGCTTAAACAGCATTGCTTAGTTGTGTGTTCTCTTGCACCAGGAGCTTCATTTGGTGAGAACATATTGAGTTGTTGTGACTGTAAAAAAGTAGTAAGAGGAAAGTTCAGAAACTTTTGAACTAAATATAAGATATATTTTCAGTCTGTGGTAAAGCTGATAAATTCCATTTTTTTGCATCAGTAAAATAACTACTTTTTTTTTACAATTCAGATATGTTCTGTTGTAGTTTGATTTCGGTCCAACTCTCTATGGGTCCCTGCTGCTAAAGGCTTCTATTTCTGGCATTAGCTCGTTGTTCTTTATGCATCCTCAGTGTTGAAGCATCCTGTTGGCACACACTGAGTTCCTGCAGAACCGTGGGCTCCAGCGTGGCCTGGTGACCTTTGCATCATAGCACAGTCCACAAATACACTCATCCAGCCTGCTACATCAGGGCTATGTATAATAAGTATAGTGCAAGAAATAAAGATGTATGAGGGAGAATAAGATGGAGCCCAAGCAGTAGAAGACCCATGTTCACTGTGTGTGTTATTAATTTTTTTCTGATACAGATTAGATTTCATAAAGATCCATGTGATTGCCTCATTACAAGGGTGACGCAGAGAGGAATGAAACGGAGAGACAAGGCAAAGGGAGGGACACAGTAGAACTGATAAAGAGCTGCTTGCTCTCCCTGCAGTCACTTCTTTGTTTTTCCTGTTTTTTTGGGCATAATATGATTATTCCAACTGTAATTTCCACAAAGACAAAACAATCAAGGTCAATAATAATGATTGAAAAAGGAGATGCCACTTGATTGGATAAAGGCTCTGGTGCTGTGGTGTTGTGTTGCTTATCTCATTGCCCACATTACTCTGGCTGTCCCCAGGGTGCACCTCTGTTCTCAGCTTCTCAGTTTGCTTTTGATTGACAGTGAAAAGCATGGCTTACACTTCTGTACTTTGCGGGAGGCTGAGACAAGCGTGCGACCCGAACTCTTTTGCTCTACTTTAATTCAATGAATGACTGCTGTGACGGTTGTTACTTAACATTCAATATAAATACACTGAGGATTACCTGTTTTGTTGTGAATAATTTCTCTGTGGAATAGCCCTGATGGAAACATAAGCCTTGTAGCACGGAATAAGACCAATTAAAGAGAAAGGCTACTTGTTATTACTGTATGCTGCTCATTTTTGGGTGTGGTCTGATGGCACTGATGCACTTAGATCCTGACACGGGAAATAAGTCCGGTCTACAGAATAATGGAAGCCTTAGAATAGCCTCTGGAATAATGAAGCTGAAAAGCAATACAATAAAAGGAACAAATGAATGAGAATGGATAGTTTGAATGTGAAGAACGTGTGTTGTGTTGTATTTTATTCCTGTTTGTAAATCAGACACCCATAGCCTCAGGCCTACAAAGACATTTAAGTCCACAGCAGAAGTAAAGACATCTTTCTGTATTTTCAGTCTTTGGCAATGAAAACTCTTTGTATTTTTATTGCTTCCAAAAACGAAATTATGACCCTGGGAGTCACATAGCTATCCCTGCATGATCTTTATGCCCCAGACATCCATCACAGCCCACACCCTCACAAAGTCTTCCTCTGACCACATTTGAAATGCATCATGTTGTTATGTAATGACCATGACAGCTGTCAAAGCCCCAGGATGCCAATTACCACGTTGTATTGCCATATGAAACTACTGTTACCTCTTTGTCACTTTCACCTTCTGCCTTTAGTTTGGAGAGAATAAGATAGAAGACTGGAAGACAAAGCCTTGAAGGACATGACAACAGTGGGAGAAACTAGACAATTGTGGTGGGAGGACATAAATGAGGAAGAGAATGTGTTGTGTAATGGGAGAAAAAGCAAGAAAAGAATGACACTCACACAACAAAACATCAAAAAATCAGGGGAAGTTGTCATTTATTTGAGTTTAGCCCACACATCATTCATTCATTCCAACCATTCCGTCCATGTGCACCCCCTTTTTACCCTCATTTTAGTTGTACTTGCAGATTAAGTGAAAGTGGGGCAATTGGTTGAGGAATGCAGAGAAACCCCATGACCTTTTAGCTCATGTGAATGTTTTTGTTCTTTCTGTAGGTGCAGGAGTGGCTGTGTCTGAACTGTCAGATGCAGAGAGCTCTTGGAATGGACATGACCACGCCACGCTCCAAAAGTCAACAGCAGCTTCACTCCCCTTCTCACCCAGCCAAAACAGATATCCCGCCACATCCTGCACCCCAGACTCAGCCTCCTGCTCAGACTCACCCTAGTCCCACCAAACACACGGATCAGCAACACACCAGGCCTCCTGCTGGAACTCTCCCAGGTATCTCAAAAGCGCCATCCCAGCCTGACCTGTCCCGCAGCTCTCCAGCCCACCAATCCCACCACCCTCGCCAGGATCAGACACGCAGCGCAGGGAGCTCTCCGTCACGACAACCCCCTCCTCCAGAGCAGACTTTTGGAAAGTTGTTTGGTTTTGGTGCTTCTCTCCTAAACCAAGCCAGCACTCTCATATCTGAAACAACTCAACCCCAACAGCAGCCGCCCAAACCAGCTCCAAAACCTAGTCCAGGGGCTGGGACTGGCAAACCGCCTGGTCCTCAGCCAGCACAACAAGGACCTCGAGCCCCCCCACAGCAGCAGCAGCAGCAGCAGCACCCTTCCCCAGACCCCCCCAAAGCCAAAGTATGTTGCCCTCTGTGTAAGACAGCTCTCAACGTTGGAAACACTGCAGAAGCGCCTAATTACAACAGCTGCACACAATGCCACTCCCAGGTGTGCAACATGTGTGGCTTCAACCCTACTCCACACCTAGTCGAGGTAAGATGTCCTCTCCATTCATACAAGCTGCTCCACGAATGAATGTGCAGTTAAAGGGGATCTCTTCTTGTTGCCTGGTGCAGAGGAGAACAGCTGCATTCAGAGTTTTCTTGTACACACGAAACAAGCTCCACTTTAGATGCTGTCAGATGCCTAACCACTATTGGTTTGTCCTGTACTCAAGGTCCACCATGGTCTTACTGCATTTCTGTCACTGAAGTCTGTGAACTACCATTCAATTTTATGTGCCCTTCGTTTGCCTTGTACAAACTGAAAATTAATTTAATACTATTTCAACATGAGAATAGCTGTGGGCTACCTTTGTCTCTGTTTCCCAGTCAAAATCGGCTCTGTTCATGTAGTTAGCACCTGTGACTCACCACATTAGTGAACGTTTGTCCTGAAGTCGCACAGAAATATATGAACTATGTACTGGAAACAGAGCTTATCAAGTCAAAAGTAATCATCTTAATACTGACTAGTCACACTAAGGGGTTAGATGACGCAGCACCCTTCTGTCATGGTGGCAGTCTGGTAGGTAAGAACAGGGACTGGCGATGGCTTCCGGAGTCAGGCAATTACAAAGTTTAATTATGCAAATCAAGTCCAATTGAATGATAGCAGTAATAACAGGCTTTCCGTAGAACGCTGGCTTTTTATGGGCCAGCCTTGTCTTCTCTGGCATCTGGTTGTCACAGTCACTCTCACAAAACATTCATAGATTTCTCAGGGTGAGATAATGTGTTTGTCAGGCGTCCCTTTCATGCTCTGCTGCTGGGGTGCAGAAGTCTTTAAAAGTGTGAAGATTGCCACTTCTCTGTTTTCATATAAGACTCCTTTATACGTTTCTGCTCTACTAGTTATTATGCACAACTCAATGAAGGGTAAAGGTAGTTTATTTCCAAACCTGTGAGCACTTTTTTTCTTTTCCATGTGAACTGTTTGGCAGATGTGTCGCAGCAGAGTGGGTGAAAACCATTTGGACATACTGTGAGGCTTTGTACTCCGAATTGAGCTTTCTCAGCTTGATTTCCACAGTCTGTTTGGCACATTCATCCTCATCATCCTCTCCTAAATGTTACTGTTTCTCCATGGGTGCATTTCTTCTAAAATTCCTGTTCCTGTCTGCTACGTACTTAAATGTTATTGGCCTCCGGATTTTCATTAGAGCAGTGAGAAAGCCGACGACTGGAGAAAGTTGTGAGAGCTAGAGATAAATATTTCACATTAATTGGTTTTCAAAGTCACGTGGGGCTTAAAAATAAATAAGGCACTCCCTAGAATTTAGTTTTGAATAGAACTCGGAGAGTCAGATTCCAAGTTAATCAAGAGACAATTAACCCTGCTTGTGCTAGCTGTTAGTATGCGTTCAGCTATGCTAATAACAGTGAAGGGAGGGTTTGACACAATGCATTATTGTTTCCACATAGCTATCATTGTGTTCCCACGGTAGGCCCAGTGCACTGACCCCTAGCTATTACTATGAGAACAGAATAATAAAGTGTGCCCTGTCGTTCATTAAGGTTTGAAGATCCAAGATGATTATTAGTGAGAGAGAACAATAAGATAAGCTTTATTTGTCCCATGCACAGTTATACGTAGTACAATGCACAGTGAAATGTATTTTGTACCTGCAGCCAATAGCAAAAACACAGCACACAAGATATAATAAAATGTATATAAATGTAAAAAAACAGCACACAGCAAAATATTAAAATGTATAGCTAATTGAAGCTGTATGTGCAGCACAGACATGCAAATGGAAGAGGTAATGCATCCGGATATTAGAACAGTTTAAGGCTCAGAGTTGAGCAGATGGACGGCTTGTGGATAAAAACTCTTCTTCAGCCTCTCAGTACTAGTCCTCAGGCAGCGGAAATGCTGGCGTGATGGCAACAGGGAGGAGAGAGTGTCCGGGGTGGGTGGGTTGTTGTTTTGTGTAAGCTGGTGGGTGAGGACCTTCTTAGCCTGCAACACTGGGTTTAAATGTCCTGCAGGTTGGGGAGGCTGGTTCTGATAACATAAGACGGCATTATTAGAAAAAAGCCTGCATTTCTCATAGAAGTGTCTAAAAATGCAGAGCAACTGAAAACATCAATAATTGACTGAGAACATTATAAATACTTTATTCAGAGTGGAGCAGAGGAAGTGCTGTTTGATACTTTTTTCACCTAAGGTCAGTTTGTTTGTTCATGGACCTGCAACTTGAATGAACTTTTAGACCATGAACACATGTCCATGTTTAGTGGACTATAACATCTTCCCTTTTACTGATGAATCCATTTGTCAGTCATCTGCAAGTTCATAATTTATTGCATATATTTATTTTATTTATTATTCACTTCCATGATACACAATATTATGGTTAATTAAGTGGAATTTACTGAAGTAATGCACATTACTACCAAAAGGGCTCAATACCCCTGGATGCTTAGTAATAAAAGCATATTAAAGCAAAGACTACATGCAATAGTTTGTCCCCATGCTGCACATCAGCTTGTGAGAGCACTGCACATATCAAACAATTCAACTTAAATTATTGAAATACCAGATAAAGTAACTGCAACTATTTAAAACTAAAATTAAACTTTCTAATCATCTAAAATATAATTGCTTTTGCAAATATTTTCATTTCATCACAATCACTGCAAACTGTAGTCCCAGACATACAGGTCTGTGACCACCCATCCACACAAACGTACTGTCAGAATTTTTGTCTTTATGCTCAGCTGTGACAATGAAAGCAAGTCTGAGACTGTGCAAAGAAAGACCTTCTAACCGGCTTGCTTTGATGTGCCTAGCATGAAAGAGTAAAGCTTTCTGCTGTGTTTCTGGTAAAATAATGAGAGTGGAATCTCTGGAAAGCTATGAATTCAATGAGTGTTGTTTGCAAACAAAGCATCAGCAAGTATATTGTATTTTGAGAGTATGTTTCCATCTGTTTCTTATTATATACATCAGTGTAAAAAATATATATTAAAAATCACAGCCAGCTACACTTAATGTTTTTCTGAGAGCATATGTTCAACATGTGTGTGAATGTGTCATACTGAGCTACAACAAAGATGAACATGTCATTCTCATTCTTTAACCTGCTGGACGTGTTCTGTGAAGACTTGCGCAAGCCTGTGTCTCCCTTAGGAGTTTCATCCAAAGCCAGATGGCTGCCGGCTTCATGCTTCCAAGCCTGCCATGCTCGGCCTGGCTGCTCTTAACGTGATGATGATACACCATCACAGATTCAAACACCCACCCAGCCTCAGTCAGCTGCTTGCTGCCTTTAATACTGTAGCTTTTCCCTCTGCCACACACCTGATAAGTGGTATATACTGTACACATACAGCACTTCAAATGCAGTCTAATGTTTGTCATTGTTCTTGAGCTGGCTCACATACCCACATATATCATGGTACCTTTGTTGGCTCCTACTTTGACCATCTTGAATGTGTGATTTTTGTGATCCTGACTTGCTTTGCTGAAAAATCATTCTTAAGCCAAAGGCAGAACTATGTTTTATTACTGGCTCAAACTTGATTTCTTGTGGTCTTTTTCAAATGTGTTCTTGTTCACTGCACAGATTTTGGACAGGTGACAGCCTAGGTGCATTAAGTCTCACTTCATCTTTCTTTGACAGGTCATTCTTTACCGCAGGCTCTAAAATTGCCTCCCATCTCAATGATAGTCTGGGGACATTCTCACATACACCCTTCTTTCTCTCTTCACATGTTTCAGTGACTTCCCGTCTACACGCTTTAGTCCGAGACTGCTGTTGACACATTGATTGAATTGGCAATTAGTTCTGGTTGAATCACAAGCAGTTGACATTGCAACACGGCTACTGAGCCCTCTTAATTCAGTCTGCTCTTTGTTGATTTTGCAGCAACACCAAGCCGAGCATTTAAAACTCAGCACATAGGAGGACAAAGTATTTAAGGACACAGCGATGTGTGCAGAGGTGGGGGTGCTCTTGTAGTAGGAGCTAATAGCTGTGAGTGTTTCTAATCCGGGCTGAGGGACTGTAGTGATCCCCTTGAGTTTTGTGCTTAGCCCAAGCACACAATTGTAGGGATCCACCTACACAGATGAGTGTCATGAGAGAATAGTAAGCATGATTAAACCAGGACAAATACAATTTGTTCCGAGTCAGCGCATGTCCCCTCATTCATGTAAGAATATTTACTATAGACTCATTCTTTCTAATATTTCAATGTCTTCTGGTTCAGAGCCTTCATACAAGATTCTTTTTTTTTGCAAATGTAAGCAATTTACTTAAATGTTACTTGACACTGTTAGTCAGAGGCTTAAATTTTAGCCTTTCCATGTTTTGTACATGATTAAGATGTAGTAATGTTGTTGCACTTTTCTTTATGACTGGAATATTAGGTGATGAACGCGCAGCACAGATGGCATTCTAGTTATAATGCTTGAATGCCACTTACCACTGCTCTCACATTAAAAAAAGGAAAAAAAACAAGAAAAAAGAACAGCCTTAACTTAAAATGTACAAAAATTACTTCATTGCAACATGTTACATCATCACGTTCCTATTAGATCCAGCCATAAATGTTGAAACGGATACCATATCTAATCATTTTTATGCAACTTTTGTTTAAATATAATTATAACATCATGTTTTAACATGCAAACATTTAATTCTTTGTTACCCATAGGATAATAGCTTTGGAAGCTCACCTGGTAGAGTGTATACCACATTCTTGAGCAACTTGTCTAATGTTAAAATATTTCTAACTTATATTAATTTGAAAATATAAAAAATAAAAAATAAAACATTGTGTAAATTCACATAACATTGGTCTCCACGCTTTGTCCAAAGTTAACCTTACATTCAAACGCAAACTTCCCAGAACAGAGTTTGAAAAAAGTATGTGTTTTTGACCAGTAGAGATTATCATATGCTTTATTTTTGCCAGGTTTCTGTGCACCACCACCAAGTGTTTTTCAGGTGATCTCTTTGAGGTTATCCACAACCTAGTCCAAGCTATGCCTGCTCCAGTGGCCATATCACCTCTTTGATGAATGATTATCTGACGAGCACAGTGGCCATGTTGAACTTAAATTACCCCTCAATTTCATTTCTGCACTTCTATCTTCAACAACCATTCCTCTCCCACCTCATGAGTGAATGCACTTTGAAGCCTACAAGGGGTTTCAGCATTGGCTTAATCACCGCTTCAGAACTCATCAACTTCAAGGTCTGGTGGCTATGCTAACAAGCTTTACTGTTGCTCCAGGGGCTCGTGGCAGTGACGAGTCTATCTCATTGTCAGAAGAACAGAGGTGGGCCTAAGCAGTCCTCCTACCCAGCTACTGGGCCCTCTTGTCTCAACATATCACTTCAGCCTCCTCAACTGTGCTCCAGCACTCTCTTTCTGCACCACCTCAGGCATGCAATATTCCCTAATGCTCACATTAGTCCAGTGTAGGCCGCACACAGCAAATACTAAAAATGTTTTAAAAGTAAGGTCGGAGTATATAAAAGGAGACTTATATCAGGAAAAACACACACAGGTCGACAGAGAAGGCTAGGTAATCACATATTGCATTTAACTCCTTACTAATCTTCTCAGTGTTGCAGCTGTCAGAGAGCAGTAGACATGGTTCATCACTTATTGAGAGCTCACTCTGTGCAGCCTCAAAACAGAAAAACACAGCCTACAAACTATTCCAGAGCCTCCAATAACCAGCATCTTTATACACAGCTCATTTCACAAACTCACACAGTTTTAAAGGTAAAAGACGTACGTAATATGACTTAAAATGTAATATGAATTATTACCAGTCATGCGCCCAGAGTTAAACTAAACTAAAAAGATCACAGGCTGAGTTGTGTGTAGGGTTTTACTGTAGCAACAGAACAGAGCAACTCTGAATGAAATAGTTTGACAAAGAATAACGTAAAATGATTTGTAACAAAATACATTACGCTTCAAATTATTATTATTATTAGTTACTTTTGTGGTACTTTTTGACCACTACACATTCTACTGTCATTGGTATATTTTTTAATGTCTTTTAAAGGAGCTTCATGCCATAATCCTTTTTTGGCTTTAGTTACGTACATTATATTATAATATAGAATATAGTTTGATAGACAGTAAAGAAGAAAAGCAAGGGAAATGACAGAGCAAACAGACCTGAGCATGATTCTAACCTTGCAGGTCATTAGCTTACATTGGTTTATTCAGGTGAGCATTTGGACTAAAACATCATAATAAAATCCGTCAGATAAATTGTGTTGCTGTGCATAATGTCTTAGCGTGTGTCATAGTTATTTCTCTTTTGACAAGAGTGCTGTGTTTACCCTCTGATGAAAGTGAAAACAAGGGGACAGCTGCCATTAACAACCCATCTACAACTAGTTTAGCTCTCCTGTATTTCCACATTTACTTTCTGTAAATGAAGTTGTCATGCGCCAGACACTGCTATAAGGTTCAGCAAGTGGTCACAGAGATGAATGTAAGATACATGAAAAGAAGACCAGCCTGGCTGGTAGTTATTTGCCTTTCAAGACTATTAGAAGCTCATTTAAAGTGAAACAGGACAGAGGAGACAAACGGATTAACTTTCTGGGGACATATGCGACATGACTTGCTTTGACTCAGCTGCCAAAAGAAAATAAAATGGGTTTTGTTGGGTCTGATTTGTAACATTTGTATGTTTAGACTGTCATGCCTTGGCTTTATTTTTTGATTTTCTTTTGGGAGAGTGAGCAAATTACCAATGGCAACAACACTGTGCGCTTGATGGCACTGCCAGACAAGCTAAATTTCATTCATCTACTCGTAGTCATATTATTCTTAAGCCAGTTGTAAATCAAATCTTCTTATGGTGTAGCAGAGTGAAAGAGTGAAATATGGTTTAGCATTAGCATTTAGCATTAGTAGCTGCAGTTAACATAGCCAATTTGGGACCAACTCATTTTTGTTTTTTTAAATGATACCTTTTTTTTATCCCTGTGGAGACATTCCTAGTCGGCAGTCACACCGGGACTCCAAAAACTGTACATTTTTTTGTCTTCACCTTGAAAACTACATCAAGATGTCTTTGCTTCAACCTTTTCTTTATGATGTCCTAGATGACTGTAAACCGCCACAGACATTTTTTGGAGAGTGAAAAGATGTTGTTTTACGTCATCTTGTAAACCCTAATTGATTTGAATATACTTTAGTTGTTAAAAGGATAAGGAAAAATAAGCTAAAATTTGGAAAATGCCATATTTGGCCCCAAGGCTTTTAGTTGTGACTGATGTGCTATAGGTACTTTCAGGTGATTTCCTCACATGGAAACCCACTATATGCAGCTGCAGCTATGTACTGCTGTGACATACTCTCTATACTTTATCCACAGGGCTCAGCAACAAGTTTTCAGACCAAGTATACTCATGGGATCAGTTGTATGTCTTGTTGCTATAGTCTGTGTCTCATTATCTAAAGACATTCTCACCAGTGGTCAGCTCTTATAGGCCTGGCAGAAAGATGGCACCTGTTGCCCATGCTGAAATAAATAGAAGCAGACAGAATAAGTAAATAAAGGGCAGAATTCATGACCTAAGCCTCTGCTTTGCAGCCCCCTGAGGGACAGCAGACACACACACAGTTGGCAGATGACACACTGCTGTCCTGCAGCAACACTCTGCGGGAGAGATGTGGGTCCTGCACACCATCTATACATGCATGGCTAAAAGTGTACTGTAGCAATATTCTCTTAAAAACATTATTTTTAACATTGTTATTAGATACAAGCACAATTTATAGATTTAACTTTAAATGTATTTTTAATCATACTGTTTTTAAAAGCTACATTTGTACATTATGTTTGAAATAAGCACTAGTAAAATATACAACCTTAAACATGAAAAATAATTTAGACGAATTATAAAACTTTAAAGATTTCCTTAATTAGATGGTGTTAATGTTAAATTATAACGCTGACTGTATTTCCATGAGTAACTGGTGGCAGCTGAGTCCTGCCTGCCTGGTGGATGATCCTTCATTTCCGCTCTAATCCACAGACCTGGACATGTGTCCCCATTGAGGGAGTCCCATGGGATTGGCCTACATACCTGCTTACTCCTACTGGCCAGTCACAGCCACAGCACGAGGCGTGGCCTGGTACACTTCTGTGTTCAGTCTTTATGTTCTGGTGCATTGATTTTAATAACAACTTATCTTTGGTTTTCATCGAGAGCCTCACTACATTGAAAAACTGTTTTTACTGTGAGTATCGACGAGAGATTAGATAATGGTTCTGCTAGATTTTCTTTGCATTTGTTTATGTTTATGCCTCACAGGTGTATTTCTCTGAAGCAAACTGTGCATGACATATTCCCACACTCACCTCACTGTCACCTCATTCACACATGCCTGGCATTGTGCCTGTGTGCATATGATCATTAATAATACACATTGAGCCTCTGCCTCCCTAACCTTCACTTGTTACAAATTAATTATGATCTCTTCTGTTGTTTGCCTCATAAGTATCTCAGAGAGCTGAACATTTAAGCTTGTGACAATGCTTTATTCATTTTCTGCCATGCAGTTACCCCATTCTTACCATCTAAAGTGATTTGTTTTTCCTCCTTTGAGAATTGGAGCCAGACATTGATTTTATAGTGTCATAGAAAAATTAATTTCAGCTGATGTATAAGCAAGTTGTAAGACCTATGGTTAGATTCTTTGCTGCATAACTCAAAGAAAGGGAGTAAATACAAATCTAAGAACAAAAGTTGTGGAAAGTTTCCTTTACATTAAAAATTTGCCACTCAGGATTTAGTTATACCACCAATAAACCACTGATACTGTAGAATGTTAGACACACATTATATATTATGCAATATGCCATTTTTAAATTGATTGAATAATAAAGGGGTTAAGGGCTCTCTGTTGTGGATTTTCTCCATCTGATCAACATGGAGTAGATGGACATTTACTGCACTTTAAGCACAAGACTTTTGTGACATGACTTGCACATGTTGAAATCGATCAGTTCATGAAGTCCAACTTCCGTGTGTTAGTGCACTCGCTGTTTTCTCCAAAATGAGCATCTGAGTCAGGTGTGTGGCTGCATTCAATGACAGGTGACATTTCTGGGTCGCAGCTTGCAGTCTGCTTCCTGACAGCGCAGCCATGTGAAGGAAAGTTCTCGCTGTGAGTTGACTGACTGCAACAGTGTACTTACTCTTGATGAATAGGTTACACTAGACATATGTTTGTAAAACTATGTTTATTAACTGTGTTTCAAAATGTGAGAAAAAAGTAAATGGGACAAGCGTGTTGCTGTATGGAATAAGATTATGTTTATAAAGGTCAGTGTTAAGCATGCAGTCTGTTCCAAGTGCTCTGTTTGTTGTGCAGTTCAGTGCATTCATGTTAATGTGTGGGTGGGTGTTCGTGCTCCCCTTGGTCTTCATGCGCTTTGAAATTCTTCACTCTTTGGCGCCCTCTATGGGAAGCTCTGCAGCAAATCTCTGTACAATTAATTACTACAGGTACTTTCATAACAGCTGATCAGTTGTGGGAAGGTTTAACAACTGATCAGCTGTTGAGCAATATGACCTTCTTTTAGAAAACCATGCAATGTTGGGTAGGCAAGTAAAAGATGACCCCTTTCCCATGGTCCACTCTCAGGTCAGAGGAAATGAAAAGCATTCAAGCACCACAAAATAGAGATTGTACATGATTAATTTCTACTAACGTCTACAAAGTTAGCTGCTGCTGCTTCAGTGTGTAGCTTTGACTGTGCAGTCTTGTCTCTTGTTGGGCGACATGAGAAGTCCCTTTGTAGTCAACAATATACACACCTACATACCTCTGGAGAATGGAAAGACATTGAGCTCACAGGTCAATGCAAACCCCTGACTCTAACTCTAGAGGAACAACAGGTGGAAATTAGCAACTCTGCTAAAGCACAGTACTATGCCTAGTTCCCTTTTTATGAAACCCTGTTACACTATTTCTAAATTATATCAGTATGATGCCTTTGGTTATGTGAGAATGTTTCTTGTTCTGGTTCTGTTCTTGCTCCAACCATTTTCATCACACAAATGAGGCCAATAAATGGTGTTGTTAAAATGAATAGCCTAAGTATTAAAAATCTTGGCCCAGATGAGTATGTAGCAACTTAACAGTTTTTTTCATAAGCTGAGAAACATAAAAACAGTGCCAAAAGAACAGAACATAGGGTTTTGCCAAAACACAGCATCAAATCACAAACACGACTGTGAAAGTGTTTGCTTGTAAATTTATATTATCATTTTTATAACCAGGTTTTGAAAAGTAGTACTGAATTGTGTTGTTTTAAGGATACTGTAAATGTACTCCCCTTGCATCTAGTGTTAAATGCTTCTGCTTGTTAAAGTATGAAAGCATGGAAATCATTCAAATAAAATAATATAAATCCATTTTGATGTTTTTTTGTTTACAAGGAAAACTAAGCCCATCATTAAATAAAGACTGTGCCATGTGTGACAGAAGCCCATTAGGTAACTTTAAATAATAGGGCTGGGCATAATTCAACTTTTTTTTATTGTCTTCCATTTGCCATTTAACAAAGACCATAAACTTGAATGAAACTTTTAACAAAATAACACAGGCTATTTATTCTTATTTCCCCAGCTGCTAAATCCAAAGTTCAGCAGTGGAGATAATTTACTGAAATCTTCAGTAATGCTTTGATGCTTGCACATGCAGGGTCTGAATCATCTAAGCACATGCACAATGTGTGAGTGATCAGGCCTCTATGTCTCAGCAAGACCCTCTGAGAGTGGGATCTATCTCTGTGACATTTTTTTCCAGCGGTAACCTGGAGCGTTCAACCTCTCATTATTTAACAGCAAAAAGCTGCGTCAACACACATCTCTATCTACATTATGGGTGTTCATAGTATCCACTTATAAGGGTGAGACCTTCTCACTGACTGCTTTTTACACTTCACTCCTGTTCATTGTCAAACAAAATTAAATAACAAACACAACTTTATTCTACAAATATGACCCACACTTCCGTTCAGCAGCACTATCCTCTTCAAAACCCAATCTTTTCAATGCTGTCACAGTTGGAGATGCTTCAGTATGCTCACACTTTAACAGATGCATTTCTAGATCAGAGTCTTGCCAGAGAATTTGTTATTTTCTGTTGAAATTAAAATTACCTCTGTAAGCACTAAATGTAACTGGCGTTTCTGTCAGTTATAATTTAGCTGCTTGTCAGTCTGAAAATGACAGGTCTCTCTTCCATATTTCACAGCACTGTGTGTTCGTTGCCAAAAAAACAAACAAAACAAACATTGCCATGTACAAATATAGTTGAGGCAAAGTGGTTCTTTTTTCTCTGCATGCAGGCCTTTTAGACATTAATGCTTTCAGAAGGACGCATGTTCATTAAAAAGACTGTAGAGCGGATTGTAAGGTAGTGGCAAAGCTCAGGCACTAAATGCTTCAAATGTAATTGATAGATTACATTTAAAGAGTAGTCTTGTCAGTTGTCTTTACTGACTGGTTAGCCTCACACTGTTTAATAAGGTTAACAATGACTAACAAGATGAACAACTAAACCTGCTGCTCCAACAGGGCCAAGTGCATAGTACTTGCAACAGTCAAGATGACCAGCCAATATGTGTGACTGCAATGTTGATTAAATTAAGAAATCTTATCGTCTTTTGTATTGAGCTCTTAAAGTGTGTTTTTGAAGTGGATTTTTTTTAAATATATGGACTATCTTCTTTTACATTTTGAGGGTGGAGTTGGGATGCACAGCCCACGCCGCGCAATGCTGTACAAGCTTAAGTACTCTACATGAATAATTTGCTACTCCCAGCTCTGCTTTGACCTCACTCCTTTCTCCCCTCACCCACACAGAGGTGTTGCTGATTCAGGAGCACTGCCGGTATGGCAAGAGGAAAGCTACTCTGTGGAGGAACGTATCTCTTTAGATTATTTAATAAGATCAATAAAATTATTCACTGTGGAAGAAATTTTGAAGAGATAAAACTTTACTTTGCATGTGATGATGTGTATTATTATTAATCTTTATTAAGGACACAAATATACATAGTCCATAGTTCAATAAAAAAGAAAAACAAATAAGCATATACATACATAGACCCATACAAACTCACAAAAACAGGAATTATATAAGATATAGACAAGAGCACCAAAGTGACCGTACAGTGTTTTATATTAAATGGCAGAGCATCATGTGCCATTTCTGTATCATCATTTTTGGTTAAGTCCCACGCTGCAGTGCTCTGGCTTTGTCCAAAAACACATGGATGCTGGTTTGTGACATTTTTACACTGCGTTTTTTTTCCATGTGAAGCAACAGCACAGATGGCCATTTCTGAGAGTCCTGCACCTGTTTATATATAGCATCTCAGCAAAGCGCTTGATAGAGATGAAAACAAAGCAAGTCTGTCTGTTCGGCATGCCAATAGCTCCATCAACACTTCATGGTCTCACTTGAGACAACAGTTAGAATTTGGGCTTGTTCAGGAAGAAGTCTAACTGGAACATTTGCAGTGGATAAGCATGTAACAAAATAGTGTTACTGTCTTTACAGTTTGACACAGGGCAGAAAACATCCTGTCTTCACAATACTTACAGCCGTATGACTTTTTTAGCATGTACAGTTTGAACTCTACCCACTGACTTGTTTTTTGGAGACACAGGTCTTTTTTAGTTGCTAGAAAAAAAAATTCTAATGTGATTTACAGTGACAGCCATTTTTAGCACCACCTCCTTCCATCTCTCTTCATCCTCCTGCTCTTTATCCTTCCTCTATTCTAGTTGTGGTAAATTTTTAGCTTTGCCTCCCACTACCCACTTGAGGATGTTGCCTACTATTATTTTCCCAAGCTTCTGAGCTCACAAATCAGTTTTATAGTTTATTAAACAGTAACATGGATGATTTTAAAAAGAGCTAAAACAACAATGCTTGGTGATTAAAGGTAGCTTTGCTATGGTTCTGTATACTCTATTAAAGTTCTAAAGACAGTAGCACAATCCAGAATTGCATGTGCTAATTTGTATTCACAGTGTGCTGTACTTTGTATGTGCCCTGTTTGAAAGTGCTTTATGTTTTAAAATGATTATTTCTATTCCAAAACATCAAAGGCCTTTCTTTGTACTGGCTTTACAATGTTAATTTGGCCAATTATTTTACTAACATCTTAATATAACATGTTGTTTCCATTTATCAAGTTTAATTTATGCAACAGTTGTTTAGAGAAATTAACTCGTCATCTCATAAAACATTGTAAATTTATGCTTATTGTTGACAACAGGTGGAATTCTGCCTTATTTATGCTTTATTTTATGCTTAAAGGGTTAATTATTGATTTACTTTTTTAACCATTGTTTTAGCTCCATAAAAACTGATTGAGAAAAAATTTACATTTGCCTAAAGTGGGTGGCTCAGTGGTAGAGCAGTCATTCTATAACTGGAAGGTTGGCAGTTTGATTCCCGCTCTCCCCACAGTTTATACTGTTGTTGTATCCTTGGGCAAGACACTTAACCCACCTTGACTCCAGTGGTGTTCCAGCTGTTACACAGGTAATTAGAAGCTTAATGCAAGTCACTTTGGGTAAAAGTGTCAGCTTAATGACTAAATGTAAATGTAAGTATAAGTGCCAAGTGAGCTGCATTACAATTAATACCTAATTCATACCTTTAATCCCTTTGCATTTGTGTTTGTGTTCCAGAAGAAAGAATGGCTATGCCTGAACTGCCAGACACAGAGGGCCCTATCTGGAAGCTTGGGAGATATTCCTACACCTGTCCCTCAGCATGTGGGATCACCCCGATCACCTGCTGCAGCCAATCAACAACCACCTCAGCAACAAGGCCCTAATCAAGTCCTAGGGCCTAGGCCCACAGGTCCGCAACTGCAACAACAGATAGCTCCGGGGCACCAAGTAAGTGGCCCCCTCTCCCCTGCCATACAACCTGGGCCTTCCTCTCAAACTAAGGGGCCCAGCCAACCCTCCCCTCAAGGTAAAAGTTCTCCCCAACCAAAACCTTCATCCCAGCCTCCTTCTCAAACTAAGGGTCCAGCACAGCCCTCAGCTCAGAGTAAGGCTCCTGGCCAAGTTAAAGGTCAGCCTGCTGCTCAAGTAAAGGGCCCTGGTCAGGTAAAAGGCCCAGCTAAAACACCTTCTCATTCCTCCGTTGCTAAGGCTTCCCTCACATCTGGTAAAGCAGCACCTAACCACGCCAAGGCTTCTCCCGCTCCCTCCAAAACTACACCTGTTCAGTCTAAACCCACAGGTAACACCCAGTCCCGCAAGCAACCACAGGGCCAGGAGAAAACTACTAAAACCACTACTAAACCTCTCAAAGAAGATGTCAAGCTGTCACCAAAGAAGACAGTGACAGAGATTGTCACTTCACCAAAAGACACAAAGATTGATGAGGACGCACAGATGTCAAGGCACCACGAAGTGAGCTACCTGCAACCCCTTCGTCTTCAACTGTCGATTCACTTCAATATTTTTTTAACCAAATAATTTCAATTTTTTTCATTGTATTGTGGAGGTTTTTTCATTTCCCATTTTTCATATGAAATTTCAATCTGGGATTTGTTACACATTTATATTCATTATTTATTTATGTTTCTACGCCATTCATTTCTCGTCACTTTCACCATCATGTTACCATCTTCACAACTGGCCTAATTACCTTTTTGGTCTTTATACGTATACATTCTCAAAATGTTCTTTTTTTAAATAAAGCCAGTGTTTGTCCAGTGTTATTCCAAGTGCTGACTTTTGAAGCATTCAGAGCATGGTCATTGTTCTATAACTGTTCAAAGACTGCAATGGAGAATGCCTCAGATATGGTAGTCACGCATGTAACCAGATGACTTTTGTCTGTTGATTTATATGTTTAAATGTCATATGTGTTATATTCACTCAGTGTTAACCATTTCCTTGTATTTATCACTGACGGGTAAACTCAACCTCAATGTCAAATATATACATTTCTATATTCAATCTGGACAGCCCCCACAATTTTGAATATTGGGATTGATTTTACCTGTAAGTGCGTGTAATTGATTGTTTGATGATGGCTTTGTTCTTTTTAATGTAAATATTCTCTAATATATTACTATTAGAGACTCATTGTCTTTGTGTGGTTTAAAGCATTAATAGACAATCCCATTAGTTAATTTATTGTAAATTGTTAATTTTCTTTCTTTTAACACTTCTCTTCTTTTTTATTTTTTTTTAGGATTTCAACAAATCAAGTACACAAAGTTTAAGTGACACTGGCTACTCGTCTGATGGAATTTCCAGCTCTCAGGGCGAGATTACAGGCCAGATACGGGAGGAAGGCATTAAGCTCAATGCTTCTATTCCCTCAGATATAACCAAACTTGAAAGCTCCATGAAACCTTTACTGGAGCCCAAAACTGCTTTAGAACTAAAGAACAGGCCCCATTCACTGTCTGTCAGAGAGCGCGACTGCAGTCCTGATGATGATGTGGCAAGAGATGAATCAGAAGATGATCTCAGCTGCAAGCTTCGACATGATTATGTGGAAGACAGCAGTGAAAGTGGTCTTTCGCCGTTGCCAGTTAGACAGAAAAAGTCACATAAAGACATGACAGATGAGGAGTATATGAGGAGGCAAATAATGGAGATGAGTGCCGATGAAGAGGAAATGGAAGACTATGGAAACCAGAAAACTAAAAAAGGCCATAAAAGCAGTGGAGATCAAAGTAAAGAGAGGCGACGGCTCTCTCACCAGTCAAACAGCTTTGAGGACGACCCTAAGGCATCAGATGGGAGCTACAAAGCAAAAGGAGAGGAAGATGGTTTAATGTCATCTCAAGGAGGCCTCCGAAGATTTAAGACAATTGAGCTCAATAACACCAACAGTTACAACCGAGACATAGAGCTCAACACTGAGCATGACTTAAGAGAACCGGAGCTTGAGATGGAAAGTCTGACTGGTTCTCCAGAGGAGAGGTCCAAGGGGGACTATTCATCCACTCTGCCTGCCACTACACCAAGCTATACTTCCGGGACATCCCCCACATCTGTATCGTCAATGGAGGATGACAGTGACAGCAGTCCAAGTCGCAGGGCAAAACTGGAGGAGGCAAAGCAGCAGAGAAAGGCAAGACACCGCTCCCATGGACCATTACTTCCCACTATTGAAGACTCATCAGAGGAGGAAGAGCTTCGAGAGGAGGAGGAACTTCTCAGAGAACAAGAGCAGATGAGGGATCTGGAACAACAGCGGTTCAGGAGTACAGCTCGAAAAGCAAAAAGAGATAAAGAGGAGTTAAGAGCACAGAGACGGAGAGAAAGATCCAAAACTCCACCTAGTAACCTTTCTCCAATTGAGGATGCATCACCAACAGAGGAACTACGACAGGCTGCAGAGATGGAAGAACTTCACAGATCCTCATGTTCTGAATACTCCCCTTCAATGGACTCTGAAGCTGAGGGCTTTGAGATGATTGGGGGAAAGCTGTACAAATCAGGGAATGAATATAACCTGCCCACCTTAACATCACTATACTCCCCCACAGAAAAGACATCTGCTGTGTCACCATCTGATAAAACACTCAAAAGTGCAGAAGAAGTCTATGAGGAGATGATGAGGAAAGCACAGCTGATGCAAAGACAAGGGCACACAGTTCATCAGCTGAAAGGCACTTATCAGCCCGACAGCAAGCCAAGTCTTGAAGCAGGAGCCGTTTTAACTCCTGGCTCAAGCCCTACACAGGTTTTAGCTCCAATCTCGTTGTCCTCAGCAGGAAATGATCCCAGAATTCCTGCTGCACAACATCTATCAAAAGAAACACAAAACAGGATGATGACACAGAGTGCCAAAATTGAAGGTGTTGTTGGAGTGTCCACAACAAAAGCCACAACACGACAAAGTGGTTCTCAGCGGCCACCACAAACATTACAAGACCCTGCCTCGTCTTCCCTCACCTCCAAAGTTTTCTCCTTTTTCAAAGGCCCTAGCCCACCTGTATCTCCCACCACTTCTCCAGTCCAAAGCCCAACACATGCACCATCGGTGCGACCTACTAGTGGCAGGCAGTTGCCATCTTTGCCTAGTGGTTCTGCTGCTGCAGCACAAGCAACTCAAAGAGCAATGTCACCACGTCTTGCCCGACAACAGTCTTCTCAAGATTCTCCAGTGATGGTAATAACGCTGGCTTCTGAAAAAACTAGTCCTGCCAAGCCGCTTACTGTAAATTCTTCCACCTCCCCATTGTCATCACCAACACAAGCCGACTTTAAAACCTTTTATAGCTCTCAGTCAACAAGTTCTACAATATCTCAGTCTCCCAAGCATTCTCCTCATATGGGTGAAAAAATAAATGTCGGAATTTGTACTGGTAATGCTCATAGTCATGACACAAAATCCATGGAAAACATTTCAAGTTCTGCAGGCTCTTCAAAGGTTGTAGGTCCAGGCCAGTCGTCTTCAAACACAAATGTGGTGGATCTGAGAGCCCCAATGAGGCCTGCGCCAATTATAATGACAGATCAAGGAATGGACCTTACTTCTCTAGCCTCTGACACAAGACGATACAGTGTAGGTGCAGAGCAGCCATCTGGTCGCCACACAGCAGTACAGCCTCTGATTATGAATCTGAATGCACAAGAACAACCACATGTTTCTGTATCAACACCTACAACAGTTAGTGTCACAGTCGCTGGGGTTATGTTCATGTCTCAACCAAAACCACCAGTTGTGTATGGAGATCCTTTGCAAAACCGTGTTGACTTGGGGCAATGTGTTGGCTCAGCTGTGTGTCTAACTCAAAGTAAACCAGCAATTACTGATCCAGCTATTCCCAAAATTGATGCCTGCCTTGAGAACCTGGGTATACAACAACAACAACTACAGTTACAGCAACAAAAGCTCTTACAGCAGCAGCAGCTTCTTGAACAACAGCTTCAACAGCACCAACAGCAGTCTTCATTTGCTCGTTATAATTTAGCAAATCAGGTACAACCAGTGATTATGAAAAAGGACTTTGTAGTGAGCCAAACAAGCAGTGTTCAACCCGTTGTGACAGCAAGTGCATTAACAAGAGTAACACCGTTGGTCCCACAGTCAATGTCGGGAGCTGCTACTTCTAATGCACCTCATGACATCTACTGTGGAGTTGCCTTAGAGCTGAAAAACAAGCCAACAGCAATGAATCTGTCTACGGGTAAGCCGCATGTAATGATGGTACAACTGGATGAGAGCAACACATCACAAAGTAGTACAGTTACTCAACTCATAAAGCAAGAAGACCCCCCTCACCAGGTCTTGGATCTCACTGGGCAGATTAAACCAGAAAACCAAGTGGCTTGTTGTGATGTTGTTTATAAATTGCCCTTTGCTGGTTCCTGCTCAGGGTCATTCAGCCCAAACAATGTATTGGCAGATAAAAACCCCATCACTGAAGCTACTCAAGACGCCCACCTTCAACATTCAAACTACAGTGCAGGCCAGCAACATCAACAACAGCAAGTACAAGTTTTAAAAGGAATGACAGAAGAACCTAAAATATATCAGTCTCCTTCAGTTGCCTCGGGAAGAATACAACCTTCCATGTCCGATACCAACCTGCCTTCCATGACGGATGCCAGTCACTATCAGAATAAAGTACAGGGAGGCATTGCAATAGATCTTAGCAGTATAAGCCAGGCTTATGATGGTGGATACCTTGGCATGGGAGCACAGTATGGATCTTACACAGACTTACGTCAAGATTTTACAGGCTCCTCATTACCCCTTCGCAGATATGGCTCCCTTTCCAATATCAGTTCGGATTATACCTACAATTCACAAAACCTATCAGGGTCACAGGACTCAAATCTTGCACAGTATAGTGCAACCACTGCAAGGGAGATCAGTCGCATGTGTGCAGCTCTTAATACAGTCGACCAGTTTGGAAGCAGATACAGACAAAGCTCCGAATTAGTACCATATGTTGCTGGAAGAGGTGGTTCTTTAGGTAGGCTAAATCTCCAGCAAAGTTTAGCTTCAATAAGAGCCAACCTTCTGTATGGGCCAGATGGAAGATCGACACCAAATGGCCAAACCCTAACAAACCTAATTAATGCGAGACAAGCAAGTATACGTGCAATGTATCCTGCTGCTATGAGAGGAGGCGATGGCATGATTTATTCCACAATAAACACCCCCATAGCCTCTACCTTGCCAATTACTACCCAACCTGCTTCTGTCATTCGTCCCATGCCCGGAGGAATATACAGACCCTACCCCACAGGAGTAACCGCAGTACCACTGGCTAGTCTTACAAGGTTACCTCAAGTAACTCCTAGAATGCCTCATTCCACTCAAGGGCAATATTCTTATGAGTTTCCAACTTCAGCTACACCACCAGCAATGTCTATTCCAAGCAGTTCCCACCAGGAAACGCCAGTGTATCTTGGAAAGCCTTTAGCAACAGACACTGCCCAACCAACTGCAACAGTTATGCCTTCTCCATCTGCAGCCCGTGGGGGAGTGCACACTGTTTCAATGCTTGGTTTGCAAATTCCAGCAGATCAACAAACTGCTCATCCTACTTCTGCTACAGCTCCTTCTTTAGCTCAGAGCCAACCTGCTTCCTTCCAGCAAGGGCAGGCTCAAATACAGTCACAGCAGATTCCTGTTCAAACAGAACCACTATCTTTAACCCAGCCTCAAGTGCCACCTGCTAGTCAAGCTCAACCACCAAGCATCTCACAAGGCCAACCACAAGCAACAGCCACTGAGGCCCAAAGCTCTAAACTTTCTCCTCCTGCTGAAGTACCAAAAGGAAAAGAAGATGAGAGAATGAGTCAGCAACAAGAACAGTTGCTGCAGCTAGAGCGAGAACGAGTTGAACTGGAGAAATTACGCCAACTCCGGCTACAGGAAGAGCTTGAAAGAGACCGCATGGAGCTACAGAGACACAGAGAAAAAGAGCAGTTACTTGTTCAGCGTGAGATTCATGAACTGCATACAATCAAACAGCAAGTCCTACAGCAACAGCAAGCAGAGCGGGAAACACAGCTCATTATGCAACGAGAACAACTGGCTCAGCAAAGAATGCAGCTTGAACAGATTCAGTCTCTTCAGCAACAGCTCCAGCAGCAGTTGGAGGAGCAGAAACGGCAAAAGACTGCTGCAGTGGAGGCTGCTGCCGCTGTTGCTGTTGCAGAAGCTGCAGCGGCCTCAGCAGCTGCTGCTGCTGCTGCCACATCAGCTCAAGGTGCTCTGCAAGGGGTTGTTGTAGGTGGAGGGGCCCCTCACGGCTTTATTATTTGTGACCACACTGGCAGAGTCATTCAACAAGATGGACAGAGCGTTCAGTTTTGGCAGGATGGACAGGTAGTGCAAGCTGTGGTTGCTGGCCGGCCAATTCAAAGTTCCACCTCTGAAATGTCATTAAAGAGCAGTGACAAACAAGTTGACCCCAAGATCATGAGAAAACAAAATTCTATGCCTCGCCTTAGGGATGGTGCAGAGGACGACTCTGTGAAAAAGATTACTGATAGCTATGTACAAACAGATGATGAAGATGGGGAGGACAGATTTATGAACCGTCGTAGAAGAACAAGGCGTATTGCAGACTGCAGTGTGCAAACTGATGAAGAGGACCAGGCAGAGTGGGAACAACAACCAGTCAGGCGGAGACGATCACGGGCATCAAAGCACTCTGAACCTAGTGGGGATAATAAAGCTGAAGGGTCCTCTAAAGCGTCTTCAAGTGTTGCAATTCAGACCACAAATGATTCCTCATGCCAGACCGAATCAGACCAACTTGGGAGGGTTTCTCCTGCCATCCATATTACAATGGCAGAGACTTCCAAGGTTGATCTTTTACATTATATAGCAGCTCCTGAGAGGACCCACAAAGGAGAGAGTTTGGCTTGCCAAACAGAACCAGAATCACATTCTCAGGGTGTGGTTGCACCTCAGCTGAGTGTTCCCACAACCATTAGTCCATACTCCACAAGTCTGCACATAGTAGGTGCAAACACAGCTGACGCAGCCTCTCCTAGACTCCAAGGAGTTGCAACATTTGAGAGAAGAAAACCAGACCCTCTAGAAATTGGCTATCAGCAGCATGATTCTCGCCAGCCTCCAAAGTCTCCCCAGGTGTTATACTCCCCAGTATCTCCATTATCTCCTCATCGTATGTTGGAGACAACATTTGCATCACAGGAGAAACTTAACAAGGCCCACGTCACACCCCAACAGAAAGCCTTCACCACAGAATCACCCCACCGGCATCAATCCCTTCCAAGACCCATAAAAAGTGTGCAGCGATCCATGTCGGATCCCAAGCCTCTCAGTCCTACATCAGATGATCCAGCCAAGAATAGGTTTTCTCCGTATCATCAACAAGCACTGTCCAACAGTCAGGTAACCATAAAATATTATTTACTATACTGTTTACCTGCTAAATTATATAATTTATTTATACAATCTTGCACTAAATTCAACTGTTGATCACTACCATTCTCTGCACCCATTCTTTTTTTTTCAATTTTTTTTCGAATTAACACTGCTTAATTTTTGCTTAGAGAATTAGTTTCAGAGTGATCAGCTCTAAAGAAATATGATGCATTTGTATGACAAAACACTGCTACTACTCTTTATTACTCAAGAATTTTAATTTGATCTACTCAACCCAGCTACATTGTAAAGGTTACTTACTGGTACAATGAGGTATATTTCTTATATGTACTGTTGGGATTGTTTATCTACATGACATATATATATATTTTAAGCACAAAGAATAGTGGACTATATAGTGCATTATAAAGTCTCAAAGAAAAATTGAATGATCTCTTGACAATCTCGTTATCATTATGTTTAATCTTGTTTTGTAGTTTCTCCAACATTTTGAGGTAGTCTTTTAAAGTATCTTTGGCTCGGAAATATTAGGTATACAATCAGGCATAAAGTTAAAAGAAATAAAAATAACTTATAAATAAGTATTTCATATTCTCATCTATTACAGATGACTACAGAAATGTTTTTACAATCATTGGTGTGATGTAAATTCAGGTGTACAGTTTCCATTAATGGTTACATTAAGGTCACATAGCTCCTTACAATGGTCTAGAGAGGAAAATGACATACTGTGCGTGTAGAGTGTACAGTAATTTTCCTAATTTACATAATTTCTCTCTGCAGTTGGCATCTTTGCAGCACCATCAGAACTCTCTAATGAGGAAAGTAAAAAGAACACTACCCAGCCCACCTCCAGAAGAGATTCCGCTCCCCATTGTTACTCCAGCACAAATGTACACCTCGCCTGGCATGTCCCAACGAGTCATGCCCCGGGCAACGCAGGCAGTCTCCAAAGCTGGGCTGCTTAGCGAACTAAAAGCAGTGGAACAAGAGTCTTCAAAGCTCCGTAAGCAACAAGCCGAACTGGAGGAAGAAGAGAAAGAAATTGATGCTAAGCTTCGCTGCTTGGAGTTAGGCATTACACAGCGCAAAGAAACAATGGTAAAAGATAGAGAGAGAAGGGAACTAGCTTATCTGCGATGTATGGGCGATGCTCGGGACTACATGTCAGACAGTGAGCTAAATAACCTCAGGATGGCAGCTGCAACGGGAGCCTTTGACACTAACAGTCTTCTGACAAGGCCTAGTACTGCACCACTCAGTCAGTTTACCAACGACCTTAATGCAACTTCACAGTATCCTTCAACTTCATCTTATATGTCTTACCCCTATTCTCAAACCCAACCATCAACCCAGCCACCAGCCTCTGCTTATCAACAGATTGGCTTCCAACCTCCTCAGTACCCATCCTCTGCTCCCCAACCTGGAACATTTCAGCCTCATCCTCCACAGGGACCAATGTACCAGAACCAGGCAGCTTATTCCTCCAGAATGTATAGTCAGTCTTCTTATCAGACAGATCTTAGTATGCAGCAGCATAGCAACCAGGGCTTCCATCATTCTGGTCAACCTATCCCAGGTCAAAGCCTTCCCTATCCCAGCAGTTCCTATCAACCTGGCCTTCCTTATCCACAACAAGCTGACATACTTTCTGTTCACCAAAGACCACGGCAGACAACTTTAGCTGATCTTGAGCAAAAACTTCCCACCAACTACGAGGTTATCAGCAACCCTGCTGTGTCGGTAGTGACATCAGCTCCAGACACGAGCTATGGCTCTATATACAGCAATGCATATGGACAGTACCGCCACCCTGAGCCTAGCCTGACTCACCCAGTAGACAGTCCTTTGAATGCTTACACTGCAGATGGACTCTACACCTCCAACCTGGAGCAGAATATCCCTAGGAACTATGTTATGATTGATGACATCAGTGAGTTGACAAAAGACAATACTAGCCAATCTACTGATTCTCTTGGACATCCTGTAGAGGGGCGCTATCGTAGTGAGAATGGTCCTGTTCATGGCTGTGCTTATGGGAGGCCTGAAGACCAGCCTATGGATGCTTATGGAAGACCTACAGGTACAGTGGGTTACCAGAGCACGGCTGACAGCCGCACCAGCACAACAGTAGGTGGAGGCTCTTCTTATCAGTATGAGGATTATAAACATGGATCAAGAAGCAGCACTAGTAGTCATAAACCTACACCCAAAAATCTCACCCCTGCATTCTCCTCTAAACGAAGTAAGCACAGAAAGCAGGGAATGGAGCAGAAGATATCTAAATTCTCCCCTATAGAGGAAGCACGGGATGTAGAATCGGACTTAGCTTCCTACACTATGACAACATCAACAGGCGGAAGCTGCACAGTTGTTACCAGGTCCAAGAAAGGTCAGGAAGATGGCACTTATGGAATGAAGAGGCATTCTTATGATCAGCAGAAATACTATGGTACAAGCCGTGAAGGACTTGAAGAAGATGATCACATGTACAGCTCTGGAAGATCCAGATCGACTGGATATGGTATGGACAAGATTTCATCCAGAGATAGCACGAGCCACAGGAGCAAATCTTATGAAAGAGATGCAATGGAGCGCTCTCAAAGAAGCAGTCGTAGTGGAAGACCTCCAATGCGCAACCAGAATTCAGAAGAGGAAAGTCCTCTCAGTCCTGTTGGGAAACCTGTTGGCATGGGCAGAAGCGCTGTCATAGCAGATGATGCACGGAACCAGTATGGCTCCAGCCATTCACTGCCGGATGTTCAGGACCACCATAAAAAGGATCTTCCTAGGAGTCATGTCTATAAACCAGATGACTCTTATCTTGTAGATGACATGCACTGTGCTGTTTCTGACAGCGAAGGTAACTGGTGCTAAATCATTTGTGCTGCTTTCTAAAGTGTGTTATAAAAGACTGCATGCCAAGTGTGGAATATAAAGAACAATGCTTTTTTTGGGCTTTTTTCCCCCTCTTTTAATAATTATTTTGTGAATTTTTTTTTTTCATTTTTTGCATGCCACATGAGGTTGTGTTGTGACTTTCTTTCAAATTCATCCTCATAATATAAAATGTGCCTGGCTCTACAATCTTAAGCATGCTTTACTATTTGCATGGATTTACTCTGCATGCTGCTCCTAGTCCAAATAAAAACTATAACCAAAAATATTTGTTTGGTTTTAAAAGCTTATCATTTGGGTCAAGAGGAGACTGACTGGTTTGAGAAACCACGAGAAGCCCGATCGGACCGCTCAAAACATCATGGTAGTGGTACCCATTCATCCACAGGGAGACGTAGTAAACACACCTACCATGACTACGATGAGCCCCCTGAGGAGTATGGCCCAGACGACTACAACCAACCACGCCACTCCTCCTCCACATCCTCACGAGAGCATCGTCACCATAGCAGCAGCTCTGGCAGACACAGTTCTTCGCGACACTCTTCTGAGGATCCCAGAGCAACTCGTTCTTCCCGGACACACTCCAAAGATCCATCTGCTCGCTCCGATGCCAGAAGCTCATCTTCAACACAGAGGAGGGCTGGCCCAGACGCCCGTTCCTCCCAAGAAAGCCCCCGAAACTCAGGCGACTTTTCTCGCGACTCGCCCACAGGTCATCATCATGGAAGGGGCCAAAAGACGACACAAGGAGACCGCACATCATCCAGGAGGCAAGATCCTAATACACCAGGGCTCAAGGAGCAACATCAGCAGCAACCATCTCAGGGCCATGCTGGCCAGCAACGGGCCAGTGCTCCGGTTCAGGCCGGGAGACAGCCAGGTTCTGAACCACTAGATGGCACACAGCAAGCCCAACAGAGTGCACAACAGCAGCAACATCAGCCAATGCAGCAAGGACAAACTCCTCAAAGCAGCCAGCCCACAACAACCACAGTAGGAACTGGAGCTTCACAACAGCAGCCAAAATCTGGACAAGCCTCAGCACAAGGACGGCAACCTGGCATAGGATCATCAACAGGCCAGGCAACCAGTACAATGGTAAGTCTGTAAAGTACCTAAAAAATAGATTGTTATAAATTAAAGCTAGATTCAGAGAGGCAACACAGGAATGGTCAGGTTTATGCACAAATAACAATACTATGTGTGTTTGAATACACAGTAGAAGTGTAACTCAACCAAACAGTCGAAAGTAAAGCACAAACAAGCAATAAAGAGTATGATGCTTCGGAGCTCCGGTCACTCTGCTTACAGTGGAAAACATGCTGTAACCAAGTGGAGATTTTACTAGGGCCTCCATAGGATATCCTGCGGTGTGTGGATTTTGTTCACACATACCGCCCTGCCGGATGAAGTCCAGAGGATTGTGCATTTGTGAAAGGGGCTTTAGAGCAAACTCCAGAACACTGCAGAACATATTTTTTACATCCTGTATGACAATAAAACCTAATTTCATAATATTTTTTTTTTTATATATAAATATTAGCCAAAAATGGATTCTAAACCTGCAGCAGGTGGAATAGGAACCAAACCTGCAATAGTTGGCCCTACAGCACCACAGCCTACCAAAATAGCAACACCCCCCTTAACAGGCATTGGTAAGTTTGGTTTCCATTTTTGTTTCCATTTACCAGAATAGACAACAACAAATGTGATGAACTGATAATAATGCAATGTCGTCATCAGGTGCCAAAGCTGCTCCGGTTGGCATTGGCAGTAAACCTGTAGGTATTGGCAGTGCTGCAACAGGACAGGCCCCTGCTGAGGGCGACAACGTTCTTACTAAAATCCTGCAAGGGGGGGCAGCTGAGCAGGCAGGAAAACTGGGGGACGGTATGGTCATGATGATCACATATCAATTGCATATCACATCTTTCCGTGCTGTTGTATTTCCTAGAATTATAATGTCACCTTTTTTTTCTGTAGCTCTGTCTGGCCTGGGAAAGAAGTTCACTTCATTCTGGTGAAGTAAAGAGCAAATGGTAAGTGATTCTTAAAGTCTCTTTATTTTTGATTACATAACATGATAATATTTTACTTATTGTTCTAGAATAAAGGAGTGGTTACAAACACATATATTGAACCACTTTGTTTTAAAAGTTGCTTTAAACTTGTGATGTGTGTTGATTGTATTTTCATTTTTGCTCTGATTTTCAGGATATTTCAAAACACTAATCATGGCTTTTGTACTGGAAAAACCTTTAAAATTATAACAAATGCATCTCAATCATACTGAGGAGAGATAAAATTCTAAATTCATCGGTGAGTGCATTTCTATTTCTATGTATTTATTACTGACAGGGATGAGCTTTTTATTGCTTAGAATCTTTTGAAGTGTTACCTTCTAAGTTTTAGTTTAATTAAATGCACATTAAAGAACAGATTAATTACAGTTATTTATATAGTTTGTATCCATTATAGAACTGTTTTATCAGGCAAATATGTACATTATATGTCTGCACAATGAGAAGACTGGAGTGAAGTGATTATGCCTAATAGTGATTGTACATGCAGACTAATCGGCTGCACCTTTCTATTACCAAAATATACTGACCAGGCAAATCAAAAGGCGCCTTGTCAGCACTAAATTCCTCAGACACTGGCATAAACTTGAAGTGAATTACATGATTTGATGTCAGCATCAGCACAGGACTGAAAGTGAGTCTAAAGATAAGTGGACATCCTGGCTTATAATTGTGTTAATAACTATAGATGCTGTGTGTTGTACATAGATTTGTGCAAATGTAGGACATAGATCAGGTCCACAATTTGAAATCAGTTGGTGACTGAAATGGAAACCCAATTCATTAACACCACAAAGTCAGACTCACATTAATACCTTATTTGTTTTATCTGCAATCATCTCCTTCACTGTCAAATTGAGCATTTCGTTTTGGCCAACTTCAGAGGTTAATATCTGAAAAGTAATTGCCAGTGGATCTATTAAAATTAATATTGACCAGAAATAATATGATATTCATAGTATTTTTTGACATTTGGCAGATGTCCCCTGTAGTCAGTTTTTACTTATCACTTGATCTGATTGTGAGTGGCAGTGTAGGTCCAAGTTTATTTATTTGAACCGCTGATAGCCTGTCAGATGTCAACTTGATAAACTCAACTCAACTCATGGTATTATTGTCCAGATTATAGCTGATCATGTTCATTGATGTTTTTAGCTTAGTTTTGGTTGGACAGTTGGGATTGTTAATGTTGTTAATGCTCTTCTAGGGACTATAGACTGTTAATAAGAAAAGGTGGATTCTATACACACAATACAGTATAAATAGCTCATGTTTGTTTAGTTAATTACCACTTACATGTCTGACCACACCTTGCCTTCAGTGTCTGTGGCTGTGGTGTATGAATGTGGGAGTGTGTTTGGTGGCGGTCAGAAAGGCCGTAGGCGTGGTATGGGTAGCACGTCTCTGTTTGTTATTATTATTATTATTATTATTATTATTATTATTATTATTATTATTATTATTATTACAAAAGTGAAATTATAATGCCATGACCAAGGCAAGTTACCTTCTGACTTCACACTCTTTCAATAATCTGGGCCAAGCACACTGGGCTATAATTAGCATCAGAGCTAACTGTGGCTTGGCTTTAATGTCACATGCAAAGAGTAGCAGGGACAGGCACACAGAATCATGACTCAGCGAAAGCGTCACTCATTATATGCTACAATGAACTTATCAACTAATTCTGCTCAGTGAAGCACAACTAAAGACTGGGGCAAATAAAGCACATCTAAAAGTAGTCTATTTATCTTGTGTCAAAACATACTCAGAATAAAGCTGTAGCTTTATTTATTTGTTTTGGCACATGTTGTCTGTACTGTATGATGCTGATCTAGGTTGTTGACACTTGATTAAAATAAGTCAGCATGTCTCAGTCAGTCTAGGATTCCCTGGAGTAATGGGGAGGTAAACTTGACTTTAAGCAAAAGGCCAACCTGCTTAGCCTATGGATTATTGCCAAGTGTGTGTTTGTGTGTGTCTGTGGGGGTGGGGGTCTTTTCCACATTAATTCTTAATTTTTACAATCCAATTATGGACCATTTTCTCTCTGTCTTTCAACAGGCACATATTGATGACATCATGACGTAGGTTTCACCTATTCTTCCTCTATTTGAGTGACAAGCAGAGCCCGTAACAGATCCTAACTGAGGCCTGTGCACATTATGTCATTTGTTGTGCTTTGCCATGCATGATCCTTTTTGCCAAAGGGAGGCTCACAGTGCTCTCTACAGAAAAATATGGGGATTGCACATCTGTCAAGGAAATCTGCTTGAAGTTTTCAGAAGATGCAAAATGTGAAAATTTTAAAGGTTTTTCCCATAAGACAAAGGCACCACACACCTAGAATAGGTGTATCATGGTAAAGACAACAAACCTGTCTCAACTTCAATCCATGAATGCTTGGTTTTATTGATCTCTATGGTACATTCCATTTGAGGGACTTGGCCCCTTCTTTGAATGTGTTGTTAGTTGTCCTTTTTATTTGTCAGTGTCCACAAAATGCATTGTGTACATGTGAACATGAGGATGCACGCACAAATGAGAAACTGATAAAAGACACCCATATTGGTACATTTTCATCTATGAGATGCCACTAATCATTAGCTGTAGGTTTTTGGGGAAGGGATTACTACCAGTGTGCCCACAAGTGTGAGATTCACACAGATGAAAGGACCAAATGAACAAGTGGCCATGGCTTTTTTATTAGCCATCACAAAGCCATTGTTATAGTCGTTTCCAGAACTCTCTGGGACTTGTCTTTTTATTTTGTTTTTTATTTTGCCTCACTGAATGGAAGAGCCTTATTCAGTTTTACTTGTATACCTCACATGTTTTAAAATGTCCATATCATCACACATTTCTTTTTACACAGCTGTATACTATTGTATGTACATACACAAAATCTAATTATGTAAATTTGTCAGTTGTGTATTTTTGAATCACTTTCAGGAGATTTTTTGTTTGTACTTTTTCACTTTTTGTTGGGATATGTTTTCTTGCATATGATTATTTGCTTGTCTATTTTTAAAGCAATAGCATGCAGACAATGGTGTATAGCACAATGATTATAATGTTTAAATTAGTGATGGAAATGTAAAACACTTCTATTTCTAAATAGCTGTGGTACCGTTTTTCAGAGGGTTTACAACCACAATTCCATGCGTGCATGTTATGTTCAATGGCATAAGAGCATGCAGACGGTACAAACAACCTGTTACTGTCCCTCACAAATACATACAAACATGCCCCGGCACCTCATATCCCAGTTACAAGTCAGAACTAAGGTTAATTATGTTCTGTACTAAACCTGACTTGTCAACATCCTGTCAATTTATAGGTATGAAGAGAGATCCTTTCACTCACAAGCTGGGTCCACTGCCTCTATTTCTACACACGCATACACATACCTACATACAACCCAAGACAAGATACAAGCAATTATAACTTCTAATATTCTATGCAATGACTCATTTTGAACCTGGAAAAGATTCAGCCTGAAGCTGTATATTATCATCATTGTGTTCACAAGAAACAAAAACTAGACTTAAACCGATTCAAAAAAGTCATGGCAATGTTTTTACTTAGCAACGTGTCTGTATGAATTTAAATATTGAATATTTAACTAGTACTGTTTTTATTTCTGTGGCATGTTTTGACCCCTCACCCCCACAACGTGTGGGACTTGTTGCCAAAGGGTAAACTGTGTAGACTGTCAGTTTTTGAATGTCCACCATCATGTTGCTTTAAAGCATGGGTTTTGCTTGGCTTTGTATGGCTGTTCTCAAGCCCTCATTCAAGTTTTGTGCACTTGGCTGACCTGGGCTCCTCAGTGTTTGGCTTGCAGTGACTGTTCGTGCTGCTATAAACCTGTGATACAGATGGTCAGCACTCCCATTAATCTGTGTCAATGTACATATTTGGTGTCAGTATAACCTGTGGGTTGAATGGAATGCTTCTATTGGACATTTCATTGTTGATTAAACCACTCAGCAGCCAAGCCAGTGGAAAAGGTGCATGATTAGATCTTATTCTATGGAAGTGAGGCATGTTTTCACCAAGGTTTGCTTAACAAGCCTTGACCTTCACAGGCCAATGTAGAGAATATTTAAGAGCAAACTGTTTAGCCAGTCTTTCACAAAATCAGGGCATGATGTCATTTTTGAAAGCACAAGCCTGACTGGTAGCACTCTTGAAACCTGGAGGATGCAGAACAGTGCCTCTGAATGAACTGTGTCATAATAATAGCAAAAAAATAAATAAAAAAGAGAAAGATGCAAGAGAAGGAATTGCTGTCTGGTCAAATGAAGCCCATGAGATAAAAAGCCTTTAGTCCAGCCGTCCAGACAAACAGAAAGAAAGACAGACACACATTCTTAATGTAAATACAATCATTCTTCTGTACAGCTTTGTTTTGAATACAACTGTCAAGTGCATCCCCATGCTGTATTTGCTGCCAACTTTTGTGTATAAAAGATTATTTATTACCATGATAAAGAGGATAAAATGATAATATTAATAATGACAACTATGATTTGTATTATTGCATAAGCATAGTGTATGTGGCTGACTTGTATTGACTGTTTACAACAGTGGAACAAACCCTGTATTCAGAAACATATCTGGTCTGTGTAGAGATTCTATACATATTGTTTTTGTAAAACCTCCATGACAATAGCAGAGCAGAATGCCTTTGTCAATTGATCTGGAGGTATACTAATAGATGGATATTATCTGTAAAGAGATGAGGGTTAAAGAAAGATCCTGGGGAAAGAGAAAAATATCTGTCATTCACTGTTGTAAGTGCAATGGGCAAAACGTCAGTCGTGCATTCATTGTGAAATCTTGTGTTCTATTTGTGTATTCCTGTAAACAGAGTAAAACTTTGGTGCATCATGTCAAGTAATGTGACTAATAAAAAATATTGACCCTGCAATTTCCATACCGAGGAAAAAATAAATAAAATATCTCATGGTTATTGTGTTGTGTGTTTTCCTCATGGCTCCTACAAGAAAACCTTGACAACATAAGACTGTTCAGATAAGACAAGATTTTATGCAGTGAGGCAGAGATGATTTGTACTAGTGTGGGTGGAAGCAAGACAGGAGCAATGAGAAAAGTGTGTGCCAATGAAATGATGGAGGTGTGAGGATGGGACATGGTAAGTATCTGTCAGAACAACCAAGAGTTTATGATAATCTGTTGATGTATTTATTTTATTGTTATTGAAGACTACTAAGGTTAATCGGTAATGTCTACTGATACTTGTATATAAAGAGGTTGTATAGCAAGACTATGCCTATGTACATCAAAAGAACTATTACATATTAATGAGTGATGAGATCTCATTGCTGCCATTTTCATATATCAGTTTTTATTGGAACAATTTGATCCAATTGTGAATTTTAAGTTTGTTCTTTATCTAGTTATTTATGTTTTTTATTATTTTACTTGCATTTTGTTTAAACCACTTTTCTACAAGTGGAGCAGCTTGCAGTGCTTTTAATATAGCTGTAATTATTAAGATAAACTTTTTTGTCTTTTCCAACATAATCCTTTTTGCCATGGCTCTGCAAAATTATATTTATACTTGCACACATCATCTTTGACTTTTTATGGCTAATCTCAGAAGTGACATGGAGCTGAATGGTCCATTTGTTTTTTATATCCTGGCTGTGGAACTATACTGTCCAGACACATCTGCAAAGCTAGGCTGCCCTCATCTGGTTACACACTGAATTTGAAGCAGCACAAGTCATGTAAATTTAATGTATAATTGCATTGCAGAAGATAAATCTTTCTAAAAAGCTCATTAATACCAATGACTAAAATATGTACAATAAATGTCTGTTCACAACTTCATAATGCTATAAATGAAGATTTAAAGAGACTGCCCAATTTGATTTGTAAAAAGACTGATAAAGGACGCTGGCCTCCTTCAACTTCCTCGAATAAAGAAGAAGTCTGCTGGCTACAGAGCCTTTTCTTATAGAGCCCCATTTATGTGAAATGGGCTCCCGGTGGAAGTGCGGCGATCTGACTCTTGAGATTTTCAAAAGCAAACTCAAAACATACTTATTTCAACAAACGTATGGAGACTGATTCATCATAGGGTTAGGTTTAAAATGGTTGTAGCTGTAGGTACACACTCAACCGCTCATATTATTATTACATCTGTCTATTTTTCAGTAGGATTTAGCACTTTTTTTTCTTTCTACCTCCTCCTAGGGTGGACGCAAACCTCTGATCTGCTATCTGCTGGGTGATGTGGACTCTGCTCCAGTGTGAGGACCCACAGCTCATCTTTCATCTACCTCAATGTTGACTGAGGTCCATCCATCTTACACACACATCTTACACACACACACACAGAGTGGACACTGGACGCTGTCAACATAAATGTTTTATGTGAATTTGTTTGTGTCTTTATATGTATTTTTTTCAACTGTCCTGGACACATTCTTGCACGGCCTGTCCGTCCCTAGGAGTGGATCCCTCCTTCTGTGGTTCTCCCTGAGGTTCCTCTTTTTTCCCGGCTGGGTTTTTTGGGAGTTTTTCCTCACACTGATGGAGGGTCTAAGGACAGGGAATGTTGTCTAGTGCAGTCTGTTAAGCCCTGTTGTTGTGATATTGGGCTATACAAAAATAAATGTTGTGTCTTGTCTTGATAAAAACAATGTGGATGTCATATGACTGTACACTAGAAATTTGAGGTCAAACAAATCATTTGTGTTTAAATGGAGCGCACTGAAAAAGTCATATCTTACAACATGGACTTGCACCTTTTTGAGTCTGCTCTAGCAATTAATAAACATGCTCAGGCTTCTATTAAATATTTTGCATAAATCCATTTCCTGAAAACCATGACAAAAGATGTTGATGATTAACCAGAAGCAAAGACCTCAGAGCAATATGTGACTTTGTGAGTCATCTTTAAGTGGTGGGAAGTGACATGCAGCATGAAAAAAAAAGAAAGAAGAAATACAGTACAGGGCCCATTGATTCGACAGATAAATCAAGATGTCATTGTTAATGCCTAAGTACACTATCATAATTACAAGGAAATGTCTTCTTTTTTCTTCAAAATGATGACTCACCATCTTAAAGAAACAATATAGGCTTTTAAAGGCCTAATTAAAAGTACCTCTGACATTTCTCAGAGACAGTCTATAACCTATAAATTACTTACTAAACCAGGCACAAGCAGAAATGTACTCCCAGCACGAACAATTCTTGGAAGTGATTGATGAGTCTTTGATGAGTGTACACAAGGCGCACCACAAGAGGCCAGCATTGAGCAGAGCCACAACTCTCTCAGCCCTCAATATGTCTGGACCCATCAAGTCATTGAGCTTAACAATGAACGAATAAAGCCCAGGGAGAAGTGGCAGTTCAGGGTTTCCTACCCCACCTGTCACTCACTGAATTAATCTGCTGCTTGGGAGGCTCACACAGTGCTTAATCAATGCTCAATCCTTTAACAAACAGGGCTTTCACATCCTTGATGCTTTTTAATGGTTGCTGTGTCATTGTAAAAATATTACAAAAGCACCTCAAAACTTTTCTATGTGCCTATAAATTCTGAAGTTTGTTGTGATGAATGTGTGACCTCTCTAGGAAGTTCATATTGTCATTATTACATTTTAAATAAACAAAGGTAATTAGTAAGGATCTCTAACATTGTGGTTTTCAGTTGTCAGCAATAGAATATCATTTTATTCTTTTGACAAATAAAAGTAGACCTTCCTATTAGGAACAATACTAGTCAGACCGCAGTCATTATCGTGTGTCTTTTTTATGGTCCTTTATCAATCTGAGAGAAAGACATTGAGCATGAGGACAGGAGGCCAGTGTTTGTGTTGAAGAAATGCTGATGCTTCTGCTTTGAGCCCTGTCAAGCACACTTAGCATCAGTATTTTCAAAGCAAAACCAGAGAAAGTTGGCCTATGGCATCCAAAGTTGAGGATATATTATAGGGACATAGTCTAAGGGGCTGTCTGTTCAAGCACTTCAGAAGGACAGCCCTATGAAGCCATGGTGTGTTGTGTCAAGAGTGTGGACTGGTTTAAAATGCTTCCTCTGACCGAGCAGCCGCTCACAGCAGATGTTGTGTTACCCCTGGCAAAATGGATTCTTAATGCCTCCATATTTATAGCTGTCAATAGACTTTAGGTTAGTCCTGCTAGAGCTATTTGTTGGTTCTTTTCCTTTGGTATTGAAATGCTAAGTTATTATTATTTTGACTTGGTAAAACATTAACTTTGTTTTGTTGTTATGGGTAATTTTAGTATAATAAGTTTGTTTGGGTTATGGTTTATGCTTTAAGTCTGTAAAGGTTCTCAGGCATCCGGCCATCTTTAAGAAAAGGTTAAAGCAAAGCATCTGGACTCAGTTTTCAAGGTAAAGGCGTTTTGTCTCAAATTCCAAGAGACTTTAACCATTCTGAGTTCAAGACTCAGGTCCCCTAGGATTGGCTCTATTGTGCTGATACATCCTCTTGTGAAGCTGTTGTTTTGTTTCTGATGCTTTTGCTTTAACTTGTTCTTTGGTTTAGGCTTTAGCTTGAAAGTGCTGCCTGTAAGTTTGCTGCAAATGGTGAATAAATTAACAAAGGAACGGACTTTAATGCTTGGACATTCAGTTCTGTTAAACGAGCAAGACTTATCATTTTGTCTGAAGAAAAGCAACAAGAAATCATAGGGAAAGCAGACTCTTCTCTTCAACAAGACCACATCCCTTCTCCATTGAGATGATAGTTTATCCCCTGCAACACTGTGCTGCTTTTTCATTTGAGCATGTCTACAGGGATACTAACATAAAAATATATATATTTATTCAACTGAAAACCTCGATGTAGCCTAAAGGTTATTCTGGAGTCATAACTGTAAAAGCAAAAATAAAAATAAATCAGAAAGGTGCAGCTAATCAAAGTGAGCAAGTACACTGATTTTTATTCAAGAGGTGAAACTGAGGCAGGATAGTATATTGCCAGATGCTACTTTCACAACCGCGTCTACAGAGCACTACAGAGGCGTGCGTCTACGGCTCCCGACGGCTCCCAGTGACGCTGCTCCCTGCCGAGGAGGAGGGGAGAGCGCCTGCGCGACCCAATGACTGCGCGCCGTGCTGAGCTGGAGGAAAGAGGCTGCCGCTAGGTGAATGGAGGCGACGAGATGCTGTGTACCGCGGCGGACGACGGGAATTAACATTGACAAAGGTAAATTTTGAGTCTTGTCTCTCAGTACCTGTTCACCTTGAGTCCTGACGTTTAACTGTTCATGTGCTGTCCTTCGGGTTCTGTGATGTGGTGAAATCTCAGCTACACAGTGGTCACTTGATTTGCAAGGAATTGCATTGTTAAAGCCGCGTTGGAGCAGATATAGTAAACGTGCATTAACAATGTTTGACTCGTCTTCTTTACACGGAATAAAGCAGATATTTTAGTGGTGCGTTCAGGTGTTCGACGCACAGCACGTCCAGCCATCGAAAATGCAGGCCCAATGAGCTGTCAATTGCATGGCCGTGCTAATGCCCGCTCTGCATTAAGCCTATCAACCTACACATCTTTGAGCAGACATGAACAAATAAGCCACGTATGTTTCACAAGAGGTTTGTTAAAGATCATGTAGGATATTTTCTAAATGTTATATATTGGGTTTTGATTATGGTATAGTGAGGGCTGTCTTATAGCTTAGTAAATGAGATTAGGTTTGAAATAAGTGCCACATTAAAGTGGTCTTCTCCAGACTGTTCACCATTGACGAGAGAATGAAGCATGGCAGGCGTCAGGGCTGAGTAGTAGAATACGTTATGTGGAGGTGGTGGCATGTTTTGCACCGCACTGAACCGGTTTCATGTCTTCAGAGCACCAATTATTCTCCCATCAAAAGGTTAATTGTGAATGGCGTCAGAAAGAGCTTTTCCCATTCCAATAGCGTCTTCACCCTGGAAACAGCTTTCTCAACATGTACAAGGTGCATTCAAGTAACAGTCTGAGTCACGACGACAGTTGTATGGAAAGCAAAATGTCTGCTTCCTGCCTTTTGGAAATGTCACAGAACACATCTCAGTGCCCTCACACATCCACTCAGCAGTGCCCATGGTGACTCTTTCAGAACAGCTGTATCCGCACCACTACCTCCTCAAGTAGCACTGAATCTGTGTCTTTACTGGGCCATAGTGAGGGACATTTTTGGTTGGCTTTCACGTTACTTTGGCATACTGGCATATTGTAACTGTATCTGAATATGGACAGAGCAGGAAGGCACTTGAAAGTTAGAATGAAAGCATTAACTATAGCTAAAGGGCACAGAAAAGTTAGATGATGTTGCAAAGCTACGTAAACTGGTTATGCTGGTAGCCAATCATTTATATATTTAGAGGTTTATCTTTATAGTGGGGGTGGGGTGGAGTCCTACAATTAGCCTTGTCAGCAGTAACCCTTCTTGCTTTTCAAATATTGGCATCTTTTCTGCAATAATAAGATATCTTTCTGTCTGCCCAGCTATTTGGAAAAGGACAGTTCAGTGTTCAGTCCAAATGAGGAGGAAGAAAATATAGTATAGTTTATATACAGAATATATATGTATGTATTATTGACCTTAATGAATTGTTATCAAACAATTTACACAACTTTAGTTAGTGTTATAACATGCCTCAAAAAAACTAAAATAATATTAATGCAAGTTTTGCTAATTTTTCTTATTTTATGACAAAGCTTACATTCAGGTTAAAGCTCTGTGTAACCAAAATTTTCATCAAAAGCTGCATTATGTAGATAGATGGCATAAATGGCCACCAACTAGTAGCATGTGTTCTCAGTTTTAGTATAGAGTCTGTGAATATGTGAGTTTTATACTATGTTTTCGAGGATTAGTGCAATCTGATGTTCTCATTTTTGACACTTCTATTTCTCACATACATGATTGTTATGAGCATTAATAAACATTAAAGGTGTATAATCCAGTCCGAACAGAATTATATGCGTGACTGATATATACTACAGTATATTATAAGTAAATTGTGTTTTGCTCATATCAAACACACACATCCATGGGCTGATCCAGCTTCTTCCAGCAGCTTTGGGTCTAGACAATCAGACGTTAATTGCAGAGCGATGGACCAACAACCATTTACCCTCACCTTTGTCTTTAGATGGTGGTAGGAACCCAGAGCAGCCAGAGAAAAACCACAGGAGCACTCATAACCCACACAGAAAGGCTGTCTCTGACCAATCTGGGGATTGAACCCACAGACCTCTTGTTGGTTGTCACTGATATGCATATTTAACAAAATATAACAACTTAGAAAACATTTAAGAAAGATTTCTGTGCTCTCTTATCTCAACTGGCCAGACCTTCAGCCCGGTGTCTCCTCTTTAATGATAAAAACAAAGGCTTTATGTTTGTACTCTTAAAATTTATTGAGTCACGCAGAAGGTTTCTTTACTGAAATGTTTTCTCAGCAACTGACAGTAAAAATACAGAATACTATGTCTCTGTAGAAAATTGTTCATTTGACTATATCCTTTACCTTTTTTGGAACGTATGCTTCCGTCACATTATAGATGGGCTTTATCGCTATTGTCCTAAACAGTCACCATGGCAACTGAACTGAAGCAGCGAGTGTTATCAAAGGAGAGAAATTGTTCACTTTGGTGCCATATTTTGTCCTAGACTAACAAAACATAATAAATCAAAGTAGTAACATAATAAAACAAAGTAGTATTTACTTATGCTCTCGATTTTACAGTATTAATAATATTGTACCTGACAGAACATGCAGTTTGACATAAATCTACACTTTGTTTAAAATCTGTGTTTTATGGCATTTATTTACGCACTCTTTTTTGGACAAAATATGCTGAGTTCTGTGTTAGAAATCAGAAGTTCCCTTCATGGTTTAGATTGACAATTGTACAATGAACAATTGTAAAAATGAACTTATCGCAATGTAAGTAATTTTTTATATAAACACAACAAGGTTTGTGCTTTAACATAATTGTTTACCCTGCATAGTGCTGTTAAACACCAAGTAAAAAGACTAAATTAGACATTATTATACAATTTATTTAACATAATAAATAGCCAACATCTTACATAAATCATATTTCAATTAACATTTTTTTTAGCTAGTCCCTGCCTTTTCTTACTCTATTTATCGTATCAAAAGGCTTTGGGTAATTCCTGGTCGGATGATAACCTACCTTAATGCATCAAACCACTTTGTGTGGTAGATACCACATAAAAATAGAGATCCACTGTGTTAAAGCTTAAAAGCAGCTTTCTTTTTTCTGTTAGAGGGTAATGTTTTTTCCAAGGATTTTTGCTGCCTTTTATGTGGCACACACTAAGCTGTCCTTTTTCTCTTAACAGGTGCTACCTGCTGTTTCCTCAGATTGGACTTTGATGCTGCTATATTTCCACTATTAAAGTCATGAAGTAAGTGGTCGATGTACAGTTCAGTAAGTCAAAGTCTTGTTTTAGTGCGCTGCTGTTAAAGGAGCCTAACGCAGGACATGTACGGCAGCGCCAGAGCCGTAGGCCACATTGAGAGCAGCCCTGCACGGTCCCCGCGACTGCCACGGTCCCCCAGGCTCGGCCATCGGAGGGCCAACAGCGGGGGCGGGAGTAGTGGGGGGGGGAAGACGCTTTCTATGGAGAACATCCAGTCCCTCAATGCTGCCTACGCAACTTCAGGACCCATGTACCTGAGTGACCATGAGGGTGTGGGCTCCACTGCCACTTACCCCCGAGGAACCATGACCGTGGGCCGCGCCAGTCGGGCCATGTACGGGGGCCGTGTCACTGCTATGGGCAGCAGTCCTAACATTGCTTCAGTGGGGCTTCATGGGGACATCTTATCTTACACTGACCTGGGCTCGCTCTCCATGCTGCATGCCCACCACCACCACCACCACCAGGGGGTGCCCTCTGCCCTTCTTCGACAGGCGGTGCGCGGGAGTGGGGGTGAGCTCCTAGAGATGCAGGCCCAGTTCAGGGACATGCAGAGGGAGAATGAGATGCTACGCAGGGAGCTGGACCTGAAGGACAGCAAGCTGGGCTCGTCCACCAATAGCATCAAGAGCTTCTGGAGCCCCGAGCTCAAAAAGGAGAGGATCATGCGCAAAGAAGAGGCAGCACGCACATCCATCCTAAAGGAGCAGATGAGAGTCACACATGAGGAGAATCAGGTGAGAGTGGCCCTCAGCTGTCATCATTCACTCATAGTCTGACTTTTGTCTGAGTATTGTCGTCACCATTCTCTTTTGCAACAAATCAAAGTCATCTCTTTTCCATATTACACATAGGGCAAATTCTGCAGTCAGTCCTGTTTTAGATGTGGATACCTTTCTGGAAAGAGTGTGTTTTCTTAAATATTTAACACACAATGCTTCAAAATAAATCTTGTAGGCTGTGTGGGCACACCATACACAAAATCTCACAATCTATGTAAGGTTGCAAAAAATAAAACTTTACCTAACATGATTATTATTTGAAAAGCAGCCCCATATTTACAATGGACAGTGCTACTATTATAATCAAGATCAGTTACAAGTTAAAAAAAGTAAACATTACATTTTTATACATGAGCAGACACACCATGAGTATGTATTTTTATATATTTTATATGAAAATAATCTTTATGTTACAGAAGACAATTGGATCTCTATCCTATTTTTCTAGTTTTTGAAATATGAACAAAGTTATTTTTACACAAGCATTTTAATCCAAATAAACATTCCCATTGTTTATTATTGAATTAAATTAAAGATTTGTTTGCAGGAACACCAGATAATATTTGTGGTTTTGGGAAATGCCAAAAAGTATAATGCAGCAAATTACACAAGCCTCCTATGAGCCATCCAGCAATGTAAGGGTATTTTTTTGCCAGCTGGTCCTGGTCATTGTGCCAGCCTGTCTGCACTTCTGTCTGTCTTGCTGAGTGATGCTGTCACATGCTGAGCAGCTACTGGAATTGCCATTACTAAAGCAGCGGGCAATGTCTCGCCACCTTCAAGGTCAAACAGGAGACCACCACTGTGATGCTCTAAATGTATGTCCTTCTGTCTATATGTCTTTTTTTTTGTCTTTACGTCAATCCTTATGGAATGGATAGTTTACTATATAGATGCTTAAACTGGCAATCAGTGACATGTGGCTTGTTGGTTTGACCTCGAGTATTGCCGTGTTGCTAAAAGGAAACATGTCTTAGGTGTCACTAACTTGTGAGCCAGACACACAAAAAAAATTAGTTTGAGTGTAAAGAGACTGTCTTTGGAAAATGATATGCTTTTTAATAGTTGCTATGAATCTGTGTATATTTTACTGGCTTTTAATGCAGTGTAGCAGCTGAACATGGTAAGCCAAATATGAAAGCTTTCCAGTTTGAGCTTTCATGGTTTCTACCCAAATACAAGAGAGACTCCTTTTATGCTTTGCCTTGTCCGTGAGGGTTAGCTCTTTCTGTGCCCTGAATGATATTTATATCTCTCCTGGTGGGGATTGCTAATAAAGTATGTAGGCTAATAAAAGACAGATGTGCCACATTATGAGCATATTCTATCATGATTTCTGGCCTGTGGGCCATCTTTACATAAATATATTGTTATAATGTGTTGATTATGTGGTCACACCCATTAAGCTTGTTGAGATTGTCTTTTTACTAACAGAGCAAATGTAGGCCAGTTATCTGTCCTATTACAGGCTTTATGTATTTTAACATCTTCAGCAAATACCAGACATGATAATTTTATTGTGAAGGAAACATATCTTATGTTAGGGCTATGTGCTACTATCAGTAAAAGCCTAAGAACAGCTCCCAGAACTTAATGGTCTTGACTGACGGCCATGACAGGGCCTATTAGAAGATATTTGCCATACTTTGCTAAAACACATTACCATTTGACTTAGAATTTTTGGAGCTGGACATGCACTGCCTAAGGCAAGTGTGTGTATTAAAGCGTACCATATCTGACTGACTCATGACCAAAGCTGCTCAGCCACACAGTCAACTCTCATCAATGCAATCCCCAAAATAGCGGCTGCGCTTCCCATATCACCCAGCCCTGTTTGTTTGAGGGTACACTGTCTCAGACATGCCTCTTATTCTCTACTGTAAGGCGCTTGTTACACATCAGTGAGCTGTAAAAGCAGTGCACAGGCCGGATGGTATGGGGGTTGGTATTTTCTGTGAGGTAAACTGTAATGTGAGCTACTTGATGTGCTTAGTTCATTAGGTTCTGTGTGAATCAAACATGTTATTGTTTACATTTCATTCAGCTGCTAGTGTTTGATCAGACGGTGTTCATTTGTGTGGCTGGCATTCAGTTATTTCAAACACTTGCTTGATGGTTAAGGCTATTGATATTTTTATTCATGTTGTGGTATTGGCTCATATTACATATTACATACTTTTTTATGTAAGTATTTATGTATATCTGGAATAGCACATGAATTAATTTCTAGTATGAGCTTATGGTGGTTTGTATTCACTTAAAGAGTCTCTAATATTCTTCTCAATACAATTACTTATACAGATGTAAACAAGTTGGGAAAGCATGACTGTCCATATTGGATAGAGGAAGGACAGGATTCAAAGCTAATGACTCTAAATTAATGTATATTGAGTCAAAAGCTTTAAACCTCTAATAACAGCTGATGTAAATGTGTAATGGTCAAGTGGGAGAAAATCAGAATAAGACAAATGTAATTGATCCATTTTAGAGTTAGATCAGTTTATATGTGTTTATTTTTAGAGCCATTACTGAAAACTTGCTGAGGAGATGAAGCAGTGAGATGAGTTTTGGAAGAAAAAAGCTTTTCTTTAGTGCACAAAAAAAAAATGTATGACAGCCAGTTAGCCGTGGGTGCAGTAGGTATCAGTTAAGGCTGGGACCACTGCTGCTCAACATCTCTTGTAAATTCTGAAATCCTTTTTTTCTCATTGTGCAGCAAAAGACTGTTTCTCTTAAGGCAGAGTGATCATAAAACTAACACACACTGAGTCATGACTTAATCACAGAGCTGTGCTCGTAGTGAAAGAAGCATGATTTGTGAGGAACAGCCTCTTAATCATTACAACCCAACAATGTAATTATGCAAATTTAAAGATCTAGCTACTAGAGTTTAGGCAGGCGATTGAATTTCGGGTGTGAAAAAAAAAGCACAATAACAGCATTATTAAATCAAATTACAACATACAGTGTATACATAATGGCTGTGTTATGTTGTTAATCTGGTTGTGTAAATTTTTTATTGTTACATAATACAGCCATTATGCTTATATGTTATAATTTTATTTGACAATAGTGCTGTTATTGCACTTTTGAAAAGATAAAAATGTACCCCTCACATTTTATATTTAAAGAATGCAGATACACCTTTAGCAGCCACAACCTCAAAGTAATAGTTTCCTTAATGACTTTTCAGTCCCTCACAATTGTAGTGAGGCATAGTGAAATAACCCATGACCAATAAACATTTGCAGAAATAAGGTTGTGATTTGTTGAAAAATAATTAGCGGTCAGAAAAAGAATGTAAAGACGAGACTACATTAACTAGACCCGTTGGACAGTTAATATTGGGATAGTAAACAAATAGTTGCCATAGTAAACAAAAATGACAGAGGAAAGAGTGTAACCGGAGCTATTACAGGTAGCAGGGTAAGACTCTTTATACTCAAACAACACTGCCCCCTGGTGGTCAGAACATTGAGGCACATGATTTAGATTTTATAATGATTTATAAAACGTAAACGTTAGCACACATGGAAAGGTTTGTTGATCTTATTTTACATAAATTAAAAAAAATACAATCACCCAACGTTCAGTATGCTTCTTACAGTACTTTAAGAACAATAGGTTACAGCTGCATTTAAATTATTATACTCCAGATAAGTAATTCAAACTGTGTCCACATCTTTCCAGAAAGGTTATCCTGGTTGAGTCGTAACTCTGTAAATAAATTAACGGCACTGACCTGTGGGTGTCTCTCAAATGAAATTCTTTTGGCCCTTCTTGGTCATCCTGTTTGTTGCCTCATGCTCTGACGCTGTGTTTTACCATGCATCTGTATTTTCTGTTCATTCTGCCCATGCTCTGCAGCTGCTGGATGCCAGGAGAACCAAGGTTTGTCGCTATGTTTGCACCACGTGTTGTGTGCACAACATACTGTTAGCCTCAGTGTGTAAATATGACCCCCTCTCCTATAAGCCCGAGAATGAAAAAAATATAACACAATAACTTTCCTCCTTGTTTTGTGATCCTTCCCATGTGTCCTCTGTAAACACCATAAAAGTAAAGACTGGCTAGTTTGTGCACTTCAGTCACTTCAGATCTGTCTGGTGATCCACTCTATGCTACCCCCAACTCCCAGTAAACTTGGTTTGAAAAGTTATCTAACTGGGTAATTTTTCTGGACAAAGATTGATTTATATAAACATTACAAGAACAATGTAAATCAATCTATGCCAGAAACATGGGCCTAAATACCCCAAGACCCTTAATTATCTTAACAATTGGATATTTTCAATAGAAGTAATTTCTGACCATTCCCATTTACCTCTGGAAATGATTGATAAAAATTATATTATTTTTCGCTCAAAACAAAACTATATGACTATATGATCTTCTGCCAAATAAAGCAACACTATTCTATTTTTAACTTTAACATTTGGAGCTGAAAAATGCTAAAAATTTTAGCCTCAAATTTATTTTGATGGTTCCTTAAACAGGAAAACCGTCTAAGTTGAACATTCACTCCACTGAGTAACTCTGAGTGACGGGGCACACTACCGTCTTGTGGGGAACATATATCTCGTGAAAATCTGTCACGATGACAGAATATGACAACACAACTTAAATATATCAGATATTCATTTGAAAAGTAATAGTTCCATGTGAGGGTGCATTAGTCTTTAAGCTTGTACTAAAATTGAAATGTTACAATGTTTCTTTAAAGGACTGCAAATGCACTGATGCAACACAAGGAACTGTTGCTTCACAACATATTTTGGACAGTGTTACACAGAAAATTAATTTAGTATGTTTTAATAAGACTATTGGTTGGATATTGCAAATATTTAACACATAGGTTTGTTTGATAAAGCCAGATGAACATCTTCGCTGTTTCAGTTTTAACAATACAAATACCAGAGTAAAGATATCTAATGTAAGTTCTTGCTACCCAATAATGCCAACCACATCAATCATGTCTAATAAACTGTTGTAAGCCATCTTCATGTATAAATTATTTTCATTACACATTTTGTTTGAGAACTGATTCTAATAAACGTTGAGTGTTTGTGTGTTCAGCATCTCCAGATGACCATCCAGGCTCTGCAAGACGAGTTGCGCACGCAGAGAGACCTAAACCATCTACTGCAACAGGAGAGTGGGAACCGCTCTGGAGCTGAGCACTTCACCACCATTGAGCTTACAGAGGAAAACTTCCGCAGGCTGCAGGCTGAACATGACCGCCAGGCCAAGGAGCTATTCTTGCTCAGAAAGACGCTAGAGGAGATGGAGCTGAGGATAGAGACACAGAAACAGACGCTCGGAGCAAGAGATGAGTCCATTAAGAAACTTCTGGAGATGCTGCAGAGTAAAGGGCTGCCCTCGGGACCGGGCAGGGCATCAGAGGAGGAAGAGCAAGAAAGAGCTAGGCGCATTGCTGAGGCAGAAGCCCAGCTCGGTCACCTGGAGGTCATCCTGGACCAAAAGGAGAAGGAGAACATTCATCTGAGAGAGGTACTTTTATTGGCCTCGCCGTGCTCCAAAAAATACAGCATGTTCATAAATATGACAGTACAAAAATAAGTTGGCACAACATTGATCTACAATGTAATCTGAATTGTATTTGTCTTTTCTGTCAGGAATTGCACAGGAGAAATCAGCTGCATCAGGACCCAAGCAAAACCAAGGCACTACAGACCATCATAGAAATGAAAGTAAGAACCATCAAAGCAATATAATACAAAAAAATTAGCAGTCAATGAGTGATTATTTAATTAATTATCTATGTTATTTGTTCTAGTGGTTCATGTAAAAGCTGTACATTGTTTGCCAATATCATAATGTCATGTTGCTTATATTAGTGCTGTCACTGGTGTATCCCACAGTGTGTCTTCTACTGGTTGTTATTGTTGTCACTGTAGGTCCCAGCAGCTGAATGAGTAAAAAAGTTATTCAGAATAATACAGACAGACATGTTCATGCACTGCACATTTAACATGAAAGGTGTAGAGACATCAACAAGCGTCAATACTACTTAATAGAAGTCCAGTAGTAGATGCTGCAAGAAAAGTGGCTATTTTATGCTTGTCCAATAATATGGCATATGTTATGTTATGTCTGTGGTCAAGATTTGACTTTGATATGACTAACCGTAATATGAAAATATTACTATGATTATTTTGTTCCTGTTCTTGTACAATTAGAATTTTTCCCTGTATATTATTGAAGACCCCACCCACTATCATCAGATTGTACAGCATTTAAATGATGCTCTTCATATTCCTTCTTACATCCATTCTTTTGGAGAGTAGTGCAGCTATACAATATAGAACAGTAAAATGGTAATGTTGGATGGATTCAGATATGTTGGGATGAACCAGTGTTGTTTTGTAGCGGCTGGTGGTGACAGTAGATAAATCCATCCAGCGACTAAGGCACTGTACTGCTGATTACACCTCAGCCCCACTGCAGAGGCTTGACATCACTTCCTCAAAATAAATCATGACATCATCGCTGAGCTGACACAGCCCTTCACTTGGCTGGATTGGGGGTGTGCAGGTCCCCAGCCTCTCCCTTCCTCCTGGTGTGGTCACATGACCTCTGTTGCTCTGGGATCCTGATAACTTCGATACAGAGCGAGGGAGGACCCGCCTCCTCCTGTGCTGTGCAGGAAGCTGCTGCATCTCTCCCCTCTATCCCTATATTGCTCCTACTCTTGTGCTGTGCCGCTGCTGATGGAAGCATGAATAATCCTCCCTCCCTTTTCCCTTACATGCCTACCGCCTGCTCCTCCTCACTCACCAGAGACAGTGCACAGTATATAGCCTGCCTGCTGCTACCATGGAAACAGGTGTGGTTGTTTATGACAGTAAAAGGCTAGTATGCAGGGACATAGACAGAAAAAGCTTTAAAGAGCAGGATTTACTGATCAGGTCGATGTGCCAGTGATTACATGTGGATGGAAAAAAAATCCCACTGCTTTCAAAGGTACGGTGTCTTGTATCTGTTGCAGCCATCTGACTACATTCATGTTTGTCTTGTAACTCGGAGGCTGAGAGAAAATGCAGTGGCAGGACGAAGTGCATGTACATGTGCAGTGCTCAGGCATTAACCCCACAAATCCATCTAGGGCACTGTATCACTTCATTACAAAACGTTACCACTGGTCCTTCATAGTGGGCAGTGGCCAGCCCTGCTGGCAGCCACAAGTTTACAAGTTGAAAGCCGCAGGAAGAGAAGACACAAAAGCAGTGAAAGATAGGACAGAACAAGGTTGTACTGGGCCCCGCTGGAAAGAGAGATGGACCATGGCTAATCTTAAAGACGTTGTATTATTTATTTAAAAAGCTGTGAAGCTAAAGCTGCACTCACAGTCGCAGTCCAGAGACTGTATTCTGCATTGATCTGCAAGCAACTACTGCAAAAGCTACAAGCTACTTTTCATTCTTTGGCTTTGCTGCTTTTTGCTGGTCCAGACTGATCACACCGTGCTGCATGAGTGCTCAACATTTCCAAATGGTGATTAATCCATACATGCTACAAGGAGCTAGCAGGAAAGCTTCTGATTTTACCGACAGATACTGCAGTTGCTCTAAGCCACACACCAAAGCTTCTTTTTTGTTTCTCCTTATCACACTATATATATATTACTTACTTAATCTTCTTACTTACTCTGTCTGTTTGCTGCAGGAAAATGTTTAGTGCTTTTGGCTTCTTTTCTGCTTTTACTCTCGTAGCCTTTTTTGGAGGTTTTTTAGCAGGATGCAACTTTTGGACATGCTACCCTGGATTTTGAGGTGTGTCTCCACTGCATGTTTCTGTGCAGGATACCAAAATTGCCTCTTTGGAGCGCAACATTCGAGATCTGGAGGATGAAATCCAAATGTTGAAGGCAAATGGCTTGTTGAACACAGAAGACAGAGAAGAGGAGATCAAACAGATGGAGGTCTACAAGAACCACTCGAAGTTTATGAAGACAAAGGTACATACTGCTTGTGCTCACACACTGCTTGTGTGTACATATTGAAACCGAACTATTGAATTGTTCAACATAAACTGTACAGTAGGCAGAATAGAGAATGAAGCTGAGGTGGCACTGAAAGTAACTGCTCTGTCATTTACTGTTATCTGCAAGGTGTTTTGTTGGCAAATATCTGGCAGAAGAGTGCCATTTCCAGCATATTTCAATAAGTGGCCAAATGTGTTCTTGCAGTGTTTTATTTTCCAAGTGCAGTTATTATATTAGAAGAAGCACTTTTGCAAATTGATATACTCAGAAATGTACGATCTGGTTTTCTAGTATGTTTAATAACCCTTTTGTGCCACAACCAATCTGAAAGCATCTATAGATATGTGTCTCTATAGATCTCTGGGCCTCATCTATTGGGAGCTTCAGTGCTGTGTTTACATCCTGCTCCTCATATTAGTCAAACAGACCAGTTTTGTTATTCTATTTTTAGACCCCATTCATTAAACATGAATAGACATGATGTATAATATATGATGAATGCAGGGGAGTCAGTCCCAAATGTATTTTAATGAAAGAAAAGAGTGTTGAGGAAATAATGCAAAAGCTGTACTGGATATTACTCATACTATGAGGTGAGCCATGATGTTAAACCATTTATTTCTGTAATAATGACTGTAGCATGTCTCGTTTTGGGCAGATTGACCAGCTTAAGCAGGAGCTGTCAAAGAAAGAGTCAGAACTCCTTGCTCTGCAAACTAAGCTGGAGACCCTCAACAACCAGAACTCCGACTGCAAACAGCATATCGAGGTGCTCAAAGAGTCTCTCACTGCCAAGGAGCAACGTGCTGCCATCCTGCAGACTGAGGTAATGATAGTATAACAACTCAGCAGTAATGCAATGTAGTGTCACAGTGTCTATAAACATCAAAAAGCAGTAGGTAAGGAAATTACTGAAGGCATATTAACTTAAGCCATATAAATGCTCCTAAATTTAAAAGTGGAAATCTGAGAGTAAATTATTTCTTTCTTTCTTTCTTTTTTTTCTTGCTTTAGGTGGACGCTCTACGCCTGCGTCTGGAGGAGAAAGAATCTTTCCTTAACAAAAAAACCAAGCAGCTGCAGGATCTGACAGAAGAAAAGGGCACACTTGCTGGAGAAATCAGGGATATGAAGGACATGCTGGAAGTCAAGGAGAGGAAGATCAATGTCCTGCAGAAGAAGGTAAGTCTGTACAGACATGCTGTAAGCCTATATTTGCATAAAAAGACTGAAAGTTTTCAGTCTTATTATGCAAATAGACAGTGGCAAGTCAATATACAGCTACAGCAAGTATTGGATGTTTGTGTCCCAAACTAACCCACACACAGTGGAGTTGCTCTCTGGGGGAAAATGTCCATAGAAAGACAAGGGAGAAGATATTTCTGCCTCAGTGGCTTGGGTTGTATGAGCTATAAATACTCACTGTGTTACTCTCTCTTTCACCCAACCAGCCTTCCCTTTGCATTTTTTCTTTTCTCTATCAAACCTTATTTACTTCATCAATCCATTTTCATCACATAGTTGCCTATAGAGTTTTAATATAATCTGTCCTTTATTATAAAATATTTTAACAGGACATTAGTGACATCATTTTATTATTTTAAATGTTGGCAGTATGTGTGTATCTATGAACATTTATTGTATTGGTTCTAGGTGAAAAAGCTTAAAGTCGGAATAAATAAATTTTTGAATACCAAAGTCTAACCTAAACATAAATAAATAGCAGAAGTTTATGTTTCATAAAAAATTATTATTATTTTAAAAGTGCATCATTTCACTGTGATGTTGGATATTCTCCTAGTTATGTCTAGTAATAGGCCTACAGAGCCCTTTAAAAAGCTTAAACAAAGGTTTCTCTGTCATCTGTTAAAGTATAAAAAGGGTCTACTGAAATGTTATATTTTTCAGGTATATTATATTTCTTAAGTGTAATTCTGTTTAATGTTTTTATAACATCTAGTTTCTGCCATCCTAAAATTTCTGTTACCATGCCAGTCACATCTGCACCTCTGCTTCCTTCCACGCCCTGTACCCCCTACCTCGGCCTCGGCCTCACTGTGACAGATTGAGAATCTACAAGAGCAGCTGCGCGACAAAGACAAGCAGCTGGGGAACTTAAAGGACAGGATCAAGTCCCTCCAGACTGACTCCAGTAACACAGACACTGCCCTGGCTACACTGGAGGAGGCACTGTCAGAGAAGGTACAACACTATATCTGCCCAAATCATGTGTATAACAAGATTGTGACTTATTTATTTACCATGAGCAATGGTTATGTTATTTTTGGCTTCAACGGGTTATAACATATCTTGTTTGTGTCTGGATTAGGAGAGGATTATAGAGCGTTTAAAAGACCAAAGGGAAAGGGAAGACCGGGAACGTCTGGAAGAAGTGGAGTCCTATAAGAAAGAAAATAAGGATCTCAAGGAAAAGGTCAACAGTCTGCAGATAGAGTTAACAGAGAAAGAGGTCAGTGATCATATAATGCCCCGAGGCAATACTCTTCTTTTATTCTTTGTGAAATATAAAGAACCCACTCACAAAACACAAAACTCTTGCAAGCTAATGTATGTGACATAAAAGCTGTGGTTAGCCCGTCTTCCATTCGTGCCAACTTTTTGTGTTGTCTGTCCACCTACAGTCCAGTCTCATCGATCTGAAGGAGCATGCCTCATCGCTGGCATCCTCAGGCCTTAAAAAGGATTCAAAGCTCAAATCACTGGAGATTGCCATTGAACAGAAAAAAGAAGAGTGTAGTAAGTTAGAGACGCAGTTGCAGAAGGTATGTGTTCAGGCCACACTACTCATATTATTATTATCTGATGTATTCTACAGTTCTTCAGGGGCCTGTGTTCACAAGTTTATAAATGTTACTGGACAATTATTGACCATTTAGCAGGCTGTGTTGTTTTAACATGTTGATGCAGATATGTTTTTTGCGATTGCTTTTTGACTTTAATACATTTACAAATTCAAGAGATTGACAAAATTGAAAAAAAGTTACTTTAGACTATTTACACTTACAACAAAACACATAACATAATAATTAGTTAAATGTAAGCTCTAGCGAACCACAATGAATGCAATATTATCATTTAAGTACTGATGTATTTTAGTAAACCAAGAAAAAAAAAACAGTAATGTCAGCAGAATTACAGAAAAAGAAAGCATTGAAATGTTCACTCATCTAAAGTTTTGCTAATCTGCAGTGAGCCAGAGATGTGAATGTGAATCTTAAATAAAGGACAGTTAATTAGGAAAATAGCTCCCATCATGCTCTGGGCTCTTTCCCTGGCAGCTGCAGCTGGGTCTGTCCACCACAGAAAGTACACAGTCTATAACTGCCCACTCTGCCTCCTCCTACTGATAATTCATGAGCTTGTTTGTTCCTCTGTTTGTCCTTGATGTGTTTATTCTCACCTGTAACAACATGTGTTGTCTATAGACTATGTGGCAAACATGTAAGATATCTATCAGTTTGGATTTAAGTTAAAATGCTGACTCTCTGGGTCTCTCTAAACCCCTTTTTGTTCGTAATGTAGCAAGCTGAGCATCTATTCAGTCACATGAACAGTCCTGTAAGTCTCTCTGGAGCTCTCTGAGGCACATGCACAAGCATGAAGAGTGGACACTAAATATACTAAATAGTGATTACGCCAGCCCTTAGCATAGGTCTTGCATTCACCCTCCTTGATGCATGTGGATGACTGCACTGTACTGATCTGACAAGCTTTTCAATCATGTCTGAGTGCCACTTAAGACGCACATTCTCCAGCACTTTGTGTTTGTGAAATGAGTTGCTGCTAGTGCCACTTCAAATATTAGATGTTAGAATCAGTTTGCATTTGATATTTTTAGTTGGTGGCTTAAATGCTGTATGCATCAACATCAAGTTAACATTATATGCTAATCAAGGGAAACAATAAGTTTAAATTGTAAAAATGTAATGTGTGGGGGATTGACTCCAGTCTGTTTTTGTCAATTGTCACGTTAATACAAAACCAGAATAAGAGAAAGCTGCTTCTCAAGCTTAAAATATATGGTGTAAACACTAAATAGTGGCCAACTGATATGGCTTGTGTCGCTTTTCTTGTTCCGCATGCATGACATGGTGGGCCACGTTGCATGCTATGTAACTGTCAGTGTCTTTACATTCTCTGTTTTTCTCTGTGGTGTGATTAGCTGAGGTTTCTTCTGTGGTCACAGAGTTTTGGTGGATGCTCTTTTGTTTTTTGTTCAACTCTTATGCACCTATATCGACATACTGTATGTGGCTGTAAATTGTTTAGAGTGTGATGCTTTGTTTTGATAAAATTAGTCCATTAGTCTCATTAGTGTTGAGTAGCAAAAGGTTTGTGATTAATTCCTTGCAGATCAAAACACATGAACATATTTTAGAATTTAGCTATACCCTTACCTATGAACATGCTGTAGAAAGCTCATACTTACAGTGTTCTGCTCACTCACAAAATGTGAAAAGTTGCTGGGATTCTCAGTAAGTTGCTAAATGGGGCTAAATAATAGCTCTGTTAAAGCTAATGAGCCAGCACTAGTAAGAATGCCCTTGTCCACAACATTTTACATTCACAAAGAGCCAAGCTAGCAATGATAGACTGTAGTGCTCTGTGTCTCTCAACATTTAAATATCCAGTGGTACCTTAAATGGTATTTCTCACAGTACAGTGTTAACTGAAGCCTCCTATATGTGGTGTTTGGCTGCTGTGTGGATGTAGAAAGCCCATGAGGTAGAGCAGCAGACTGGCTCAAGAGGAAACCCAGAGTATGGTGATCGAGTAAAGCTGCTGGAAAAGGAGGTGAACTTCTACAAGGATGAGGCCAGCAAGTCTCAGGCTGAGGTGGAGAGACTCCTGGACATTCTTCGAGAGGTGGAGACTGAAAAGAATGACAAGGACAAAAAGATTGCGGAGTTGGAAAGGTACTTATCACTGGCAAGCTGATTTTGGTCTGATTTTGTGCATCACGCACGCAGAACTTGTGTTTTATTGTTGGTTTGATTATAGACATTAGAGTTTCATACTTAGAATCTCTGGTTAAAACTACTTACACATCTTGTCATTAGGCCTACATTACAAGAATGTCTCAGACATTGTGTAATTTGCGGCATTAGATCATTGTAAATCTGGCAGGGGCTGCTGTAGTAAATTAGACAAACCACATTTTGGTCCATATATATATATATATATATATATATATATATATATAAATATTTATATATATAATTTCACAGCATAAACAGCACCTACACTACCCATAAAAAACAGTCTGCCAAAGCCAAAGTTCCTGCTTGAACAATACACCTATTCTGTTTTTTTCATTGCTCAGGGACCAAGGCCAACTGACGTCTGTTTGTCATTGTTGTTTAATTAATTAAGTGCTCTTCTCCTTCTTTGCCATTTTACCCATTTTTTCTGTCCTGTTTATATTCATTTTTGTGTTATGCTCATCTGTCCCTTTTACTTTAACCACATCCTTGTTGACACTAGCCCCCCTACCTCTGTCCCCCGCCACACTCCTCGTCCCAGTGGCAGAGCTCCCCCTGACCCGCTCCCCTCTGTGTCCACTGCTCCCCAGCACATAGGGGGCGTGGTGTGGGACTTCCTGGGAAAGTGAGTGCTCTGCCCTGGCACTACAACTCGGCTGCGTAGTTTCAATCTGTGACTGCTGCACCTTCATCTGGTGTCACCCATGGGTCTAGTCCTGCCTGCATTCTCAGGGATTCATAAATCTATGTGTCCCATAGAGACAGCACACCTGAAGTAACCGACACATAATACAAAGATGTCTAGATTCCTGCTTGTTTTTTTCAGCATGTGTTTGATTTTTATGTTTATTTACCCTTATGTCTTTATGCAAACTGCATAAGGTGAATGTTTTTAAGCTGCATTTGGCAATCAGCATTATCAGTTGTTGACCTAATATCAAAAGTTTTATTGTTTGACCGGGAATTTTACAAACCTCTTACTTATTTACTTTAACATCTGTCTCTTGTTCCAGACATTGTACAGCTGAGGCCTTTTTCTGCAATGAGCATGTTTTTCCTGCCCATACCAGCCACAACCCTCATTCCCTTTTGCACCAAAATGTTTCCATTGATTCCTAGTCTCTTGCCCAGCCTGCCCCAATACGTAGATACTAAAAGAAATGCTCAGGGCAAGTCCTGCATGACCAGAGCTTTTGTGCTGACTTCTTTCCCACCTGATCCATAACAAGTTACCCCAGCCTCTTCTCTCCTTGTACTCTGGCCTGACTGCATGTCTATCTCTCTGGCTGCAGCAAATGCACATGAGTTCATATTTGAGGGAAAATTTATAATGCATAGCATGTTTGTTGGGCTGCAAACGACAACTGTCACAGGCGCCTTGTAAGCTGTCAATGAGCACCCTGTTATCTCCTCTTGGTCCTTTGTATTGTCTTTCTTCTGATTGTTTTTTTAATTTTATGGTTCTAATGTCTGTTTTTGTTTTGTTTGTTTTTGTTACTTTTCTTTTGTGTGTTCTTTTTTTTCTTCCACTTGTCTTGTCATCCCTCTTTGTTTTTTCTGTCTTCCTATCTGCAGTTTAGCTCCCAGGTAAGTGCTTATGTCCAGTGGCCCCCATCTGTACCTGTTACGATGTCACCTTCTCTGACATGGGAACTTAAGTCAGATCATTAGATGCTCTTGTGTTGTAACTGTTTTATGGAAGTGGCACTTTGAAACTATTATCACCTCCCTGACAGTCTTTTCAATGATTTATTGAAAATGATGATAACTATGTTGGCTTGTATTATAAAGTCACCGTACATCTGCTATTACAATGTCACAAGCTCTTTTAAAAATTCTTTGATAAAAGAACGTCAGTATCGAATTAATTACTCTTCACAGACAAGGTGGAAAGGACCAAACTAAGAAGGGTCCAAACATCAAACTTGGTCCCCAGGGAGACAAGAAGGACCCACGTAAAGACAGCACCCTGGACAGCGGGCACCACCTAAAGGTGCCCATGATTAAATATCATTCTGCTAGTCTCATTTGTGCATTTGTTTTATGTAAGCTAAAGTGACTCTAAATATCTATCAGTTGGAGGAACTGATGAACACGCTGGAGAGGACAAGGCAGGAGCTGGATGCCACTAAGCAGCGCTTGTCCTCCACACAGCAGTCTCTGCAGGAACGGGACACACACCTTACCAACATGAGACAAGAGCGCAGAAAACAGCTTGAGGAGATCCTGGAAATGAAGTAAGTTACTCCCTGCACGCATTACTATGTTCTATTTTGAAGTTTTGTCTTTTTGTACTAAATTTGCGCCGCAATGTTTTTCATACTTTTGCCAGACAACAGGCTTTGTTGGCAGCCATCAGTGAAAAAGATGCTAATATTGCTCTGCTGGAACTCTCTGCATCCAACAAAAAGAAGACCCAAGACGAGGTGCTAGCTCTCAAGAGGGAGCGGGACAAACTAATGCACCAGCTCAAACAACATGTTAGTATTATGGCCAAATGAAACCAAGCAGAGCGCTGCTTGTATCTGGTTGAAGTGAATATGCTTCATTTCCATATGAATGCAGATATGCTCACTGATCTTTATACATTTATGAAACTAATTTGATAAAAAATAACTCTGGATTCTCAAACAATGCATGCTGATACATCACAATATCTGTGAAATGGGGGATATACTCCTTGAAATACAAATCTACAAAACAATGTTAAGATTGTACCATCTTTCGCTCAGATGACTGTGATTGTCCTATATTATTATTATTCTTTTTGTACAGACACAAAGCAGAATGAAGCTGATAGCTGACAACTATGAAGATGAGCAATATCATCCACACGGCCCACACCACCCACAGCCACAGCCCCCACACGCCCAGCCGCAGCCTCAGTACCCCCACCCTGCTCACCCGCAGCAGCCCCAGTATCCACACAGCCCCCACCCACATCCCCAGCAGCCTCCAGTACAGTATCAACACCCTGCTCACCAACCACAGCCAACCCAGCTCCCACAAGGTCCCCTCCCGCATCAGCAGCACCCACGACCTCCCCAGCCACAGCACCCACACCCACAGCACCCACCACAACATCCACATGCACACCCACCACCCCAGCACCCCCACCCGCAGCACCCACATGGCCCTCTACAACAAGGACCCCACCCCCAGCATCCGCACCCACAACAACAACATCCACAGCACCCACATCACAGCCAGCATCCACGGCACCCATCCCCTCACCACCGCGGAGGGCCAGCTCGAGGACCCCCACACGCTGGTCACCGGCCCTCCCCAGACCAGGTCAGTGCTAAAGGGCTTTTTCAATATTTCATTTTATTTTTTTATTATTATTTATTTTATCAAAAGAAAATTGACTGGATGATACATTTGTGTATAAGCTTGATTTTCTTCTAAGAAAAAGCACTTCCCCTCCATCTGACATTTATTTAAGGAGGGTTCAGGGAAGTCCAATTTGTGAAATGCTTAGGTGTGGTTCTTGACTGCACGCTAACCTTTACAAAGCAACATTAAAAACTATTAAATTTGTTCTTGCACTGCTCAGGTTCATATGACATCAAAATCATCAAAGTAGTTCACCCAAGATGTATATGTATATATGTATTGTATTGGTAAATAATATTGTAAATATACAGCTCTGGAAAAAAATAAGAGACCACTGCAAAATGATCAGGTTTTACTATATATAGGTAAGTGTTTTGGTAAAATTAACATTTTTGTTTTATTCTATAAACTACTAACAACATTTTCACCAAATTCCAAATAAAAATATTGTAATTTAGAGCATTTATTTGCAAGAGGATAGTGATGACCACTGAAGTGTTTTTGTTTATACTTTCCTTCCTTCCTTATTTAATAAGATTTGGTTCAGGTGATCACATAATCAGCACTTCATTCAGTAGAATGAGGTGTGCCTGTGTTGGGATTCAACAGACATTGGAATGGAATGGCCTCCATACATGTAGAGATGCTGATTCAATTAAAAAATTGCAGTGGTCTCTTAATTTAAAATATACAGTTTGTTAGTTATGTAAGTTCCATAATGCAAAGATAGTATGATTCTGTTCCTGTGGTGAATGTGATTTGCAGAATAGTCATCAGAGATTGAATATACATGTTATAGCAAAACTATTAACATTTTTAATTAAAAAGTTGTTTGTTTTTATAAATCAGCAAAATTATCCTACCGATTTGTTTAATCAGTGTTTTATTAATTAAACATTTATTTCCTCGGATCACTGATGCTGCTGAACTTCATTGCAAAAGGATGACGAGGAGGGCATTTGGGCATAATTCTTGCTGCAACTACCAAAACTCAAATTGTGTTATGATGGGTAAGATATATTATAAATTTTGGCCTTATTTGTTCCTAGCTGCAATGTTTGGTACAAAATAAATTATCTTTTAACTTAGGTGTTTCCTGTTTTCAGATGATTCAGTCACTACTGGGGGAGCAGAGCCATACCATGAAGTTAAAACACTTTCCAACCCAACATTTATTACCATCCTATTTTTTAAACTGAGCAGCAGGCCTTAATTTTGTGAGACAGACAAAAGCTCATGCAGGAAGTTGGCAGCTGAGCAGGTAATTTTATACCCAGAAAAATCCTGTTTTTGTTTTTAACGTATGCTTTGCTAATTTTGACCCAAGATCTTTGTGTTTAAACAGGAACAGATGTCCTCCTCCTCCTCTGTACATGACACACTGAATCCAACAGATGCAAAAACAAATGTGCTCTGTGTCAGGACGGTTGCCTGCCTGTTATGACAGGCATGGTATCAAAACAGTATTGTTACAGTCCCTTCTTTCTGCTGTTGCATGGTGAGCTCTTCAAGCAAATGCAGCCCTCTTGATAATCGTCACCCACATGCCCTGACTGTCTCTAGCCTGCTGCTCCAGGGTTTTATTTGACCTTCATTTTCACTGATTCATGATCATAATTTTCTGGCCGTCAGTTTAATTTCTTTGGCTCTGGTTGGCTCCCATGCCTGACTCAATCTTTAGTCCTCACTGCCCTGCTGACATCTGGTTCTTCTTCCTGACTTCAGTGACCCATAGTGTGCAGAGTCTTTGTTGCTTTGAAGACCACATTGCTCTCTTTATATCTTTGTACGCATCTTAGCATGTACACATCATTCTGTTTTGTTTTGTTGTCAAAAAAGTTTCTGACTGGCCTTTAGATTTTCTTGCAACAGCAGGGGTTTGTGCCCCAGACTGTGACTAGCTGTCAGTGGTTCTTTTCATGTTACCTCATAAACCTGATAAAAATAATAAATATAAATCAAATATAAAAAAAAATCTATGCAGATGTCAACATAGAATAAATACATGTCTCATTCTTAATTATATTTATGTCACTAAGTTTCAGAGTAGATCTGCCTGGAGAGCAGTCAGTAAATATTCATGAGTCCAAATATTTTGTGACTATGCACCTATGCACCTCTCCTCCACGTTGCAGGAAATTTTACTACTGGTGCTTATGCTGGTGCTTAAACTAAAAGGTGTCAAAAGACCTGGTCAAGAACATCTTTTACTCCTTTTAAAGTGGAGCAACTTGACCCTACCTTGGGCTTAATAAACAGACTGCTTTGTACATACAATCAGAAAATGGGGCTTTGTGTGCCATGAAAGACACAGAGGTATTTTCCTTTGTCAATACTGCTACTATAAATACAATTATAGACTGTAAGGAAAATGTGATGTTTAATAGATATTTTCCGTACAGGTCTGTGCGTTACTGACATCTAAACCTGAACCTACAGTATGCCACTGCGCCCTTATCTTACCCTACTTTTTTAGAAGTAGCCATGTGTGAACTCCTCAGACATAGTGATTTTTTTTTTCTTCAGTTCTCAAAAAGGTGGCCTGTGCCTCGTAAAAACTGTACACATAATATAATATATATGCATATATTATAAATATAGAGAGAAATCTATATAGTGTGTCTATATGTGTTCAGAAAACTGTTTTAAACTGACAAGAATATATATGTTTGCTCTTTATGGTTATTTTTCTAACTGGCCAGAGGATCAGCAACATGTCTTATTTTGAGTGTTGAGTGGTGCAATTTTCCTCTGATTTTTACATTGTAAGGAAACCCCTCAGCAGCAGTAACATTCCCTGTCTGAAGTACATAACAGACAAAAAAGAACTTAGAAGAGGTCTATGGGGAAAAGAAAAGCTCATCCAAATCTATCTAGAAGACAATAGTACATTCCTTTTTAATGTGAAGATATTTGTTGAAGACCACTTGACCTGTGGTAGCAACTTAGAACAAAAAGACTTTTGCAACTCACATAAATAGTAATTAGATCATGTCTGCTGCCACTGCAGTCATAAACTTGCACTTGTGAGTGAGGACTATCACTATGAATAACCAAGTGAAGGTTTGAGTAACTGTCAGGATGCATTTCTTTTGCGTGTTTGTCGTCTTTGTCGTCTCGTAAACAGAAATGGTGATGTATGTGGCTGTGCCAGCTGAATACCAATACAAAAAGCAACACACATTATTACAGTTTGATGGAACAAAAACTAGACTGTTATAAACCCTTCCTCCCTCTCCAGCCCCCGGCTCCTGTGTTTCTCCCTTTTATGGCCAAGTGTTAATTGTTGTATGTAGATGTCTCTCCATCTTCCACAAACCGAGGTGATCCACATCTCATCTATGCTTCCCTCATGAACTTGGACCACACCAGTCACTGACCAAGAATCACCAGATTGTGTGAAATGTTTTGTGTTTACATTTTTTAAGAGAAAGGTCCTGATTTGGATAAAAAAAAGGGAAGACAATGCAAACAAAGACAGAGGAGCAAAAAATCCTCTCAGTTTACCATCAGGGAGTGGAGTATGAGTCCTCCACTTTCAGGTCCTTATCTGCTAAATACTTGAAGTAGGAGGTTCTCCTACCATGAAACAGCGCATACAATTGAGGTGAAAGACATCATGGAATATTTCACTAGAGGCCATGCTAATTTTTACATAATGTGCCAACTGAAAGTGATGGGGTTTATTTCCTGTTCTCTATGCAGAGTGATTGTCTCAGTGTCAGAAAGTTGTGAGAGACACAGAGGCTTAGAGGCTGGGGCTGGTTTCCTAGGCTGAGACTAATCCTGAGTTTTGAAAGAGTTATATTCCACTTAGTGTACAACCCTGAGGTCAGTCTGCATTTGTGCCTAGAAGCAGCCATGAAGAAGGATAACTTGACGTAGATGATTTGTAAGTAAGTGTTGTGGGTCTCTGAAAAGCCTAAGACACAGTACATTCACACTGTTTATTTTTAGTTTTATTGTATGTCGCTGGAATGAAACAAATCACTGTGACCATATTGACAAATCTTATGTTTACGTTTTTGTATTTATTTTGTATTTAAGTTAAGCTTTATTTTTTCTATTATTTGTGCTTATTAAAGATGCCAGTTTGAGACTCTACTATTTGTATACGTAAATGTTTTGAGCTGTACAGTAAAGATCTAGGAACAAGTTACAGTAAATGTGAGCGTCCAGCATGCTGAATGATAACTTTCCATGAAGGATCATTCCTCATACATTATTGCATCTGCATCATACATTGTGACGGTGCGATGTTGTGTTTGAGAGTGACGTGTGTCTCACTTACTGTGTCCCCTTAGTAGACAGCCTGTGCAGTTTAGTGAGAGTGGCGCATGTTTTCTGGTCGCTGGTGTAAATGTATTCAGAAAAGAGAAAGTATGGATGAATGATGAACAAATGAGCGAGTGTGTTATGAATGAAAAGAAAAAAATATTTACAACACTTTAAAATAGGAAGTCCCTTGAGAACAAAGTGAGACTGAGTATATGTCTTGAATGACGCATGGGTACTCTGTACTGTTTTCTTGTTTGTTTGTTTTTTACCTAGGAGGCTGTCCTCAGTGCCCCTGTTTGCTATTGTATGTGGTGTATCAGAATATTATTGAGTGTTGGCCAGCTTGTTTATATCCATGAAATAAAGGTGACTTTCTTTCTGTCTCTGTGTGTGCTTTTGTATTTTAAAAAATTGGATGTTTTTAACTAACTTTGCATTCCAGAATAAGAATATGATGCATGTGTTCTTGGGTTGGGAAGTGTTTAGAAGATAAAACAGGTGCTATTTGGAACATTTAAACTTAATAACACGTTAAATATATTGTCTACTTAAGTAAAAAATATAAGACAATTGAAAAAAAAATCTTCATGGTACTGAAAACAAATTTAAAAGCCTTTATTTTATTGTGGCTATAGAAAGAGAAAAAAATACCCTATCAATGAATTTCAGCACACATGCTTTCTTCAGGTTGTACAGGCAAACACAGGTAAAAAATAAAAAGCATGTACTTCCTTATTTGGGAACACTATACTGCATGCATAGACCCATAAGCATGACTATCATTTAAGCAGTGTGAAGTATATTGAATTTCTTTCAAGAAGTAAATTGACAAAATAAAACATTGAGAAAAAAAGACAACTGTTGCCTTGGTCACTCACTTAACCACTGCAATTGAATTAACTGAAACATATATCATTTAAATATAATTTTGTTCAAATGTAAATTGAAAAATATCTGAAACCTTTTGGCACATTGTTATTAAAATATTTTTTAAGGCATGATGGCTTTTACTTTCAGCGTCCCTTTATGAAGCTATCCAATAAACGATCTCCCCTGTCAGAAAGCCAATACCCAGCCATTGCTGCCAAGGCCCCCATAAAAATAGAAGTGTAGACCAAATCTCCTTTTGCTGCTAGTGTGCCAAGAACACAAAGCAAGACCCCCAGAAACATCTGCTGCAGCACCACCACCTCATCATCCTGAATATCTTCAAACAGCCCTTGCTCATGAATGCCTGCAGAGGTGTGTGGTCATATTAAAGGAAGCTCCAGGATTTATTTATATAGTTTTATTTATTGATCATTACTTACTAAGCTGCTGCTTCTTTACACAAACACGGTCTTTGCGGATGAAGCCCTCTGCGCAGTCACACCGAAAAGATCCTTCAGTGTTGGTACAAATCTCATCCAGACCGTGACAAGCTAGCACCATGTCACTGCATTCATCAATGTCTGGACAGACAAGGTATTTGATCACCAAAAATATGGCTAAAGCTCACTGAAGAAACAGAGTAAAGACAAACTAATGGTACTGTTTATAATAATAAATCTTACCCAAGCACTTGGACCCTGTCAACCTGTAGCCAGTGGCACATTTCCTGCACCGGGCTGGTCCGCTGCCCATACAGCCCACACAGGCTTGATGACAGTCTGAGAAAAGACAACTTTATTTATAGATAACAAAGAGATTAATTGTCATTATTCCTAAAGTTTGTGTCCTTTGTTATGTCCCACCATAATTTACCTTTGCACTCATAAGATCCTTCTGTATTCAAGCAGTAAGTGCCCGAGAAGCAGACACCAAACTCTGTGCCACACTCATCAATGTCTGAAAGAGAGCAGTTGCTATTAATGTCAGTGTTTGACTTCTATACAAAGCTCTGATACGTAGTACAGTACCTACACATGTGCCATTATGGAGCACCCATCCCCTCCTGCATTCTTTACATTGGTGGTTTTCTGGACCAGAACATTTGTTACAGGACTGTGGACAGGTGTGCGCCTCATAAGTCAACAAACAGCCCAACCAAGCAGCATGCAGCAGTAAACTGTGAAGCCTCCACACTCCCCTCTGGGCCATCTACTAGGATTGTGTTTCAGAAGTGATTTATTTGAGAACAGGAAGAGCTACAATAAAATGAAAAATATAAAAGCAAAAATAGCTAATAGACTTGTACTTTTATAAAGTAAATTTGATACCCACAGCTTAAGTAAATAATGCTAGAATGGTCAAAGCAAATTGAACATTATAATTTAGATTTAGAAATGTTTCAAATGTAAATCAGTTACACGTATAAGCCTGCGTTATTAATGCTAGTTGCGAAAATAAAATGTAAATAAATAAGAATTGAACTTACCTTTTAGAGCGCGGTCACCGTAAACTGTCTTGTCTAAAGTAAAAATCAGAGGACATGCTCGTGTCCCAGGACTCTTGAGCAATACTTTTATACTTTAGCGGGACGTTCCGCTTGGGCGGTGTATAAACGACGTTTGTGCACCGCTCCAGCGAAATGTTGCCTTGAGCAGACCACACATATACCTCCGTTTGTCTTTTAAACTGACAACGAGCTGCACCAATGAGAGGTTACTTCAACACGGGACCCACTGGGCTCAAAATAAACTAGGCTACTTATAGTTATTTATAGAAAGCAATAGGCTACACGTTTTTCGCTCGTCAAATGTCGCTGTTACTGCTCTAAAGTTGAATGAGACAATCTGAATGTTTTTCTTATTCTTTATCATCTACAAAAATCAAAATGTTTTTGGCTTTTTGTAACCTAAGAAGATTGAAGAATTTATTTTCATTAGCCGATTGGTTCAATCGTAACGTCTTCATTTGTCTGTATTTCCGTAAAGCTCTGCGTTGTGTTTGAATAAAGGCCAGGAGACGGTGATGCCCTAGTGCTGTTTAATACCTGGATATAGTACAAAATGTGAACTGATAAGAAGACATGTGCTCATAACAGACAGATGTGCACTTACCGAGAGTGGCTTCGTTTAAATATAGGCCGACACACATGCCCAAATAAGTAACAAACTGTGAAAGTGCTGATTATAAACTTGTGCATAGTTTCTATATATATTAATAACAACATACAGGAGTTATTTTGTGAAATGCCACAAGAGCTCATCCATAACTTGAACAATCATATATCCAGTTTGTCAGCATCTGACAAAAGGGACGTTCAGAAGTGCTGCAAAGGTTTTGAGTTCAATGGTACTACTTGCTCCATATCACCTCCTCCAGATCCAACAGAATAACCCCACATCCACCTTGTTCTGCCTCGCTGTGTCTGTGTCTTTCCCACTGATAATTCACAGAGCAGGGCATTAGTCTGAGAAGGAAAGTGGAAAAGGGGAAGCCCCTGAAGGACCTCTGGTAGTTCACTGTCACTAATTTTTGTTGGTTCCCACTGAGAGTCAAATTTCACCAGAACAAAAAGTTCTCTGGCAGTGCCCTGCTTCTTGTAAGCTTTGATGGCGAATAGAGAGGCTCTGAAGACATCAGAGTATGGAGATGACTCCTCGGGAAGACTGTTGTCATTGGGGTTGACAGCATTGTCGTGCTGACCTGTCCATCTCTCTGCTTTCTCCAGAGCTTTGTGAGTAAGGACAAGCACAATGCGGTCACACTGGTTGTTCATACTGAGCAGCTGAGAGTGAGACCAAGGAAGAGGTCCACTGGTGAGCTGGCCCTTCCGGCTCCACTGATCCACAGTTACACTAAAGCTATTGCTACAAAGAAACGAGCCAAGTCTGCATACTGCCGAAGAAACAACACCATCGTCATCTGGGGGGCTCATCACCAACACATGGCCTCTTTTACCAACTAGAAAGCAAGATAAAACAATGTATTAATCATAAATGTCAACCTGTTCCACTATGATTTCAAATAATGAAGAAAAGAACACTTACTCTTTACAAATCCACCATGACGCCAGCTCCAGGCCCATTCTGAAAGTCAGTAAAAAGGACTTAGAAATAAAAGAATGGGACCAAATGTTGTTATCCTAGACAAGTAGATTTTCTGAAACATTCTATAAAAAATATTAGCCCACAAATAATTGTCAAAACATCAATGTTTAATATCAGAGATATTAACAAATACAGTATACTCTCTGCTATTTTGTCTAAGTCCTGAGCTATTGCACCACATAGTCACAGTTATCAAGCATATATGTTAAGTCACAATATAAACCGTTATTTTCTTTTTTCTTTATAGAACAACGTTTAGGCCAGTCTTTAGGTACTTCATGTAGGCGACGTAAACATAAAAACAGTGAAACTTACGTTTCACAAAGTCTCGACAGAAAAAGGTGATAAGAAGAGTCAAAGAAACAAGCAGCATCACAGCGACAGCAAAGAGACTCCAGCGCCACCGGTCATCTGGGAACATGACACAACACAGCCCCATCACAGTCAGTACCCCTGCTTGGAAGTATTCACTTATTTATATTTATGTATTTTCTTAGACTTACTGTTGTCGCAGCAGAATGGACCTATCTTGTGTTTCATTTTGTTAATTTGTACCTGAACAAATGATAAAGCTGAAGTATAATATAAGCCTTAAACAATGCACATCATAGGAAAGTCACTTAAAAATACCTACCATCACACAAGGCAAATTCTGAAAGTTGACTTTTTCAAAGACACCTGTTGTCTCCTGAAAATGTTTAAAGCAAACAGGATCAATCAAACACCACACATAAATAATATGTTTTGAGTTGTTAAAATTTTAAAGACAACAACTGTTCAATAAAATGCTGCTCTAAAACATTTGACATTTAAGAACAGGCGTTTGCTTACCCAGAACCCCTTGTTGTCTTGCCTCCATGCACTTGTGGCCAGATCTTGTTTAAATCCTTTTATGTTAGTGCAGCTATAGGGCCCTGGAGTCCTCTCACAGGCCCACACTTCACCATTGACCCTACAGGGGGCGGACACGTTCCACGACAGCTTCGTATTATTGTTGTTCATGAATCCCTTGCTCACGGACACTGATATGTTCTCCCATGTGTTTCTTTCGAAAGTCCCTGAAAACACACAGAAAAGGTCAGTGTAAAAAAATATCTCTTTTTTAGACTGGATGGCAGTGACGAACAATCTTCTTACGGTTGTAAATGAAAGGGCAGCTCCTAGAGCGACTCTGGCTATCCTCGTCCCACACCTGTAACAAATTAAATAAGGTGTTATATCCTTCTGTACAATGTTTGTGCATGAATTAGGAAATAAAACAGTTTAATGATATTTACCTGAAAACACATACAGGGTGTGACCAAGTGCAGAGGAATTGTTTTTTCTTTCCAGGGCTAGACATACAAAGTAACATAAAGCATCAAGGTCAGGTGTTATTTACAATGTACGATGTAGGCAAGTCTATAATAGGCCTACATGCCATTTAATCATATAATTAAAAAAAATTTGATTTGCAACAATTTTCCCAGCAGCATACCAGCAAAGACAACACAAAATAACATACTACAGCCTCTGCCAAGAAAAAGCACTGATCAACTCTCAACAACTCTTACCATACAACTCCCAATCATCTCAGACTGGATGCACACAGAGGGAAGGCTTGTGTTACTGCCTGAAAAATGTAGCTCCACTTGATTCAGCGGTTGGTTGATTCTACAGCTGATTAGTTTGGGCACTGAGTGAAAGAAACAGCTTTATTTCTCAAGAAACTGTAAAAGTAGTAATGCTTTATGAATGTATTACCTACCGGGACAGTCTTTTATACGACGTTTTTTCTCCAAGGAGCACACTGAGGGAAAACAAAGACATGTATTTTTGCCACATACAACAGTTACATTTTAGCTTATTTTAAAATATTATTATGGTTACCATCTTTATAAGGAGGCACAAGAACTTCTTTCTTTATTTGTGGTTGGTTGGTGGTGTAAAGAAGAACTTGACTCTCAAAGGAAACCAATGGGTTATTAATTATTATCGTTATCTGTAGAATTACATAAAAATAGTTGTTGGTTTATGGTGACTTAATAGGATCTAAAAACAACATGCATGTTTTGTTTTTTTTCACACCTGTGCACTGCTCTGCTCAGAAAGGCCAGTTTGGTTTACCGTAAACTCCGCCTTGTTGCACGTGGGCAGGGTTGGTGGTGTTTTGTAACACACCGTCACAGAGCCTGTTTCAAATAAGAAAGCAAAAAGGGTGTGGCTTAGCACTAACTCAGAAGGTAATAGGAGTCACACTTGAAAAGATTTTTAAACTTAGTAACCTATAACTGGAGTGTAAGGACACTGTAGCTGTAAAAAAATCACTTAAGTTGCTACATTAATGTATAAAGGATCAATATAATGTCACACCAGCTACTTAAAAAAGTTATAAAAGTATTTTGTTGCTATGGTACTGCTGTTCAGATACCTTTGACATCCTTTGATTGCTCACTGACATCGTCATCTCCCTGAACAGAGTGACTCCCTTCCTCCACAAGTTTATCCAAATCAACATAGACCTCAATGTCGATCACCAGACATAATCCACACTCATCTTCTCTGCAGCACAACTTCACCTGTGGGATCAGGTTTGTGACTTCCATATCCACACTTTCTGTATCAGTCAACCATGTTTCATCTTTCATGGTGCATTCAGAAAGACCCTAAGAAATGAGCACATTTGTGTTGTAATGAATGTTCAATCTCAGGAATAGGTTTTTGAACATTATTTTAGTATCCTGCTTCATAATACACAAGCAATAATGAGTTAATGTACCTGTGAGCAGATTATTTGGCTGTCATGTGTAGTTATCTCCAAACTGCAGACTGACAGACATGCAGTCAGTAAAAGACACCAAATGTGGCATCCAGGAAGGTACATTGTGCACCCTGCAGAAGCTAGGAATTCATAGCATTTTTCTCCAAATAGCTTTCTCTTTCAAAGACTGGAGAGTCTTGATAAACAGGTCCAGTGGTTCCTGTGCTTCATAGCATGAAGTTGTTCATTAACTGCCTGGCTGAGTGTTTTTCGTTCACAACATGGACAGGACTGTGGCTAGTCACCTGTGAAAAAACAGACATATATTCTGGCATTTTGCCCTGAATAAAACTAAACAAGACAATAATATATAGTTTTCTTTCTAAACAGCCCAGTGCTAAGCTGGCTTATTGACAGTAACTGGAACAGGTGCACAGTAATGACTACAGTTTTTACAGTCTTTACATTTAACATCCCCATAGTATTACTAACTAAAAAGAAAGTTTTTCACACAAGATGTGTCAACCACATCTACAAATTAATAAAATGGCACTTACTTTCTATTTTTTACGTAATCCACTTGTCTGCTCAGAGGATAAAGGCTGCTCACATTGTAACACCCAGTCAGTTTCTGAGCCTTATTAAAGTTTCACCTGTCTGACGTCACTTTGCGGAGATCCAAAGATGCCCCGCCTTAATGTGTCAACTCTATATTATTTCTCCTTCTCTATGGCTCTGTCTCATGTAGGTTACTGTTTGAAGTACAAGCCCTTATCTTTTCAAAATATACTTGACCCTGAAAATGCCTGCTTATAATTTTTATTAAAGTATAACCAGACCCACCTAAAATGGTCAAAGTCCACTTGTACAACACTGACATAATACATTAGTACTGTGCTGTAATAAAACTACACTCCATGTTAGTCTAATACCTTATTTTGTTCTGTGTACCATGTCTGGCACAAATGTTTAAGACATTGTGATCTGAGTTCATATATTAGTGGAACTCATTAAAATGTGGATCGAGCAGCTGCCTGACTGGTTGGACCACACTGTGTTGAAATATACTGAAACCCATGACTGCCACTCTATAGAAATGTAATCTTAGCAAAGATAAATAAAAACAATTCATGCATAGTTGTGTTTGTTCAACACAGTGAACAAACTGTAATACTATACACATTTTGTCTGTTGTAAGATGCTTGGATGCTGCCGTTTACACAGAGTTTACACAGCACTCAAATTCAATATTGTTTTTACAACATGCAATTACTGGAAAATAATTGGATCGTTGTCATGTTGGATTTGTCATCCAGTATTTTCTGATAACATGCTGCATTCATTTTTTTCCCGTCACTTTGTAGTTCACACATCCCCAACACATCAGAGATCTTGCTCCATGTTTTAAAGTAGGAATGGTGTACCTTTCATCATTGATTTCTCTCCAAATGTAGCGTTTATGGTTGTGGTCAAAAAGTAAAATTTTGATCTCATCACTCTAAATGACTTTGTTCCAGAAGTTTAGATGCTTTGTGGCATTTGCGTAGTAACAGCTTTCTTTTGTAGCCTAGTCTAGACAGAAGAAAGCCATTACTATACACATTTTTTATATTCCTTTCCTGTTTTACCTTTTTCCACAGAACCCTTGACAATTCTTTTGCTTTTCCCATGACTCAGAATACAGACACATCAGTGCAGCACTGGATGAGAGATGCAAGGGTCTGTCAGGAGCCTGGAAACTCACTGACCTTTTACACACACAAGCAAACAGATCACAGGTGAGGAAGGTTACCTTTAGTAGCCATTCAAACCTGTTTGTGTCACTTGTGTGCATGTTATCAGGACATAATCACCAGGGTATGTAAACTTTTTGGGGTCATTTGGGTAGTTTCTGTTGTCATTATGATTTAAAAAGAGTAAACAAAGACAAAAATGGCTTCACCCAACCACTAACTGTAACTGAAAAAAAAGGTTCTTCTGCCTATGTATGTAAACTTATTAATAAACAACAAATATAGACAATAACATTTACACTTGCTGTATTTATTACAAGTTTTAATTAACATACTTTTTATTCATAATAATTTGATGTTGCTCAAATTAAGGTTGGTTGGTGTATGTTATGTATATTTTAAATGCCTCAACAACACAGGATTTTTCCTGTAAAATCTGTCTGACAAAGTTCAATACATTCTAATTACATACATATTTACATTACACATTTATCCATGTATCCCCTTGAGAAAGTGTATTGACCCTCTGTATTGTTCCCCTCTGTGACTCTCCACGCTGTCCCACAGTTGTGCACCCTATCTCATCGATCTCACAGGCTTGTTTATAACACTTGTTTATACACTCAACTGTTACTTCAGGTACAGCAGGTGAAAAAAAAACAAAAGATGTAATCAAGAAGTTGTTTTTAGTGCAGTGGGATTATGTAAGGGAGATACAGGAAAGGCTTGGTTCATAAGTCAATGTAATCAGTCAGTAACAACAACATCAAGCTCTATGAGAATTTGCAAAATTTGAAGAAGCAGTCATTCTGATACAAGAGTCTGTACGAGTTTAAGAGTTTTATTTACCATGTTAGCATTAGCTAGTTGTCCTCAATAAGAGTAACAAGTATTATTTCATGGATTCCTTGTGGATAGTTAAATGTTATGATAGAAATCACTCTGTGGTCTCTGCAATGCAGACTCCGCAGACAAGAGCCAGCAGTCCACTGTTGGGGGCACAGGCACACTGTAGTCAACAGCATGGGATCTACAAGACAAAATTAAGAATGAGTTACTTAAAAACATTGTGGTTCATAAAAGGATAAAGGTGAAGGAATAGAGCCTTGATAGCAGCAGTGTTTAACTACTGAGCACATACTGTACCTGCTTATGTCAATCTCCTGGTCTTTGAGCTTTAGTTTAGTTATGGATGTTTGCTTCACTTCCTCCCAACCTGTTGTGTTTAAAACTAAAATGACAGGCAATAAATCAACAATTATATGTTGGATAAGCGGTAGAAGATGGATGGATGAATGGATGGATGGATGATACAAAGAGTCTGTTTACAGAGACACACACACCTAAAATGCCTCCAGCGCTGTTATCTGATGGCAGATGCTTTAAAACCGGCCAAAGAAACTGTCCTCCTGATATCTCATGGACTAAAACAACCAGGTGGATGTCTGCTACATAGACATCTGTCTCCTTGTCTCGCCTGATCACTGTCACACTGTGAAAACATATAAGAGACATTTAGCTGTGATGTAAATTTTGAAATAAATACAAGTTACTCTGTTGGACTTGTTTCAGCCACTAACTCCAGCTATAAACAATGTACCTGCCAGTGCTGATATGATCGTGTCCTGTGTAAAGTGTGGATGTCTGACCCTCTTTTACAGTCACTCCTGTCCCGTCCACCTCAATTCTCAAGTCACTTTGGAATTTGATAAAAATCCTTGTGAAACCTTTATTTGTCCCCAGACTAATCTCTCCGTTCACAAAAAGCTCTAGTTCACAGAAAAAAACAAAGCACATAAAGTAGAGGGGGATAAGTTTGTTGTAAAAATGAGTTAGTTTGTCTTCTAGGATAATCACAGCCTCACTTACCTCTGTTGGGGTGGTAGAGTAGTTTCACATGGATGTTGGTTGGAAAATCAAAGCAGAGTGGAAGAGAAACATTTTCAGGTCTTAGTAAAAACCTTTGAAAGGAAGGAGCTGGGGAGAGACAAGCCAACAGTACTGAATGAACACAAACAAATTGAAAGCTGTGAACAAGACTGTCAAAAGTGTTGTTTTTGCTTCCAAAACAAAACCTTCTCAAATCTTACATTACTTGTAGTCAAGACAACTGTACAGTTGATTTTTCACATTCTTGCAAAAAACATTAAAGTAATTTTGGTCAAAAATTTAAATATATGTGTTTTTTACTTTACCGGTTGTAGGGTACATCATTACAGGGTGTATCATTGTTGCTTGAACAGGTAACAGTCCAACAGAAATCTTGGGCTTTATATCACTTCGCACGAAACTGTTGTAGTCTATAAACAAAAGAATTAATTTAGCATAACACAGATATTTATTAAACAGTGACTTTGGGCAGCATTGCAAATATAGCATAACCATTTTGAATGCCACTTGTCACAGATAAAACATACATTTACATTTACATAAGTGCACCAAAAACTAGTCTGTTAAAACCTAGCACCGTATACAGAGCTAAGGATAGGAAGCTTTTTTTTTTTTTTTTTTTTTTTAAAGAAAAGGAAGTGATAGAAAGAAATACAGTAGACTATAATTTATATTTTTTTGTATATTTAGCCTGGGCTAATACAGCTGCTGAACATTAGTACATGTTTACTTGAATAATAATCATAGTCCTGATGTACATGGTGTCGCAGAGCTGCAAAATACAAAAAGAAAATGATTCAGTCTTTTGCACATCCTAGAGCACTATCTCCAAAAAACTTTTTTTTCCTCACCACTGCCTCTTTGTGAGCTAGATCCTCTCCCACGAGCTGGATGACCCATTGGTCCTTGAGGACTCCGGAGAAGTAAATGGCCAGAATAGTCAAAGAAATCTTGATGGACTGAAGCGGCTGGAAACCCAGGATGATGTGCAACAGATGCAAAGCTTCCATGACCTGCAGAGATTTGATGACAAAAAAGAAAGGAAAAAGAAAAGGGAAAAATTAAACAAATGTCACAAAACATCACATCTGTAAGTGTTGATAATTTAAACAGTTTTTTTATTAAATGTGAGCCTTGGCTTGATTGTTTGTAAGTCATTTTTTAGAAGTTGGATTTATCAACATTCAGTCAAGCACACACACACACACAAAAAAAAACATGTACAGTAACATTCCCTTGAATGTGCATGAAGGTTAAATTGACCCTCACCCTGTAAAAAACTTGTTTAGAACAATGTGGACATTGATGTATCAGTAAATCCCACACTGCCACATATCTCTATTACAGTGAACATACAGTGAATAAAGACAGATCATCAACTGAATTTTGGCTTCATCTTTTGGAAACCAATAAACTATAGGATTAGGTTTTGTTCACAAAAATCCCTCCTCCTACAAACTGTGATAAGCTGTAGATTTATATTGGACCCTACCTCCCGCGATTGGATGCTGTGATATTAATAATGGTGCGTCTCCTTCCTTGGGCTTATTCAGCACATCTGTGTTTTCGCCTGGAGGCTTAGTGACCACCATGGATGTGAGAGGAGTCACAAAGTTGTACTTCAGTGATAACTCCAGGGCCTCTTTCTTCACCTTTTCTTTTTCGGGTCCAGACAACTGCAACCTGTTAGACATGTTTCAAATCCATTTACAGCACTATTCAACCCAAACACAAAGTTTCATGACCTTCAAAGTAATATTTAAAGTAATTGCAAGTAATTTCAATGAGTAGTAGTAATGAGTTCCAGCTACTTTAGACACATGGCTAATGCCATGTGAAAGCTTTAAAGACACAACAGTCCATAATACATGGTACATAGTGCATTGGATACTGTGTAAAGCTATGCAAGAATCAATATTCAAATGGGTAATATGTTGCAGTGTGAAAATACCTAACCTAACTCTAAAAGGAGCTTAAGAATGTGTTGTGACTCACTCTTTCTCCAGCCGTTGTTTGACTGTGAGATAGGCCCAGACTCTCTGTATGCGGTAGTCTGATGCAGTCCCATTAGACCCTGATATGGCATCTTTGTTTGAAAATAGAATTCTTCGATTTCCCTGAAAGGATTGAAGCACTAAATATTTCTACACAAAGTTTTCAGAAGCTTACAGCACAAGTGTATTGCCAGGTTTTTATCCTTACAGAAATGCCCACGACTTCTGGAATGAAGTGTTCAATGTTGTTGTCAGTGATCTGGCCGGCCACTACGATCTCTGAGCCATTATAATACTGGCTGAAGTTGGTCTGGGTTAGATTAGACCCACCCATGTAAATCATTGTCACTTCTGTCAACAGAGGAATAGCAACCTCTTCATAGAAACCCTGTGATCATACAGACACTGTTATGAGCTGTTACTGTGTACAGTTCAATTCTACCAAATCAAAGAGCACACACAAGGCTTTAAACACCTGCAGTTGCTGAGTCGCATCAGAGTCCTCATAAATGCGGCGTGCCGAACCATCGTTCTCCAGAGACATCTTTTCAAGGAACTCAAAGTTAACATCAAAACCAAACCCAAGGCAGTAAAGAGGAAATTTGCCGGCAATGGCCCTTCTAACATTTGATTGTATTCTTTCAGGATTTGTCTCTCCTGCAACAAAATACACCATAATATATTGTTTGTTAAATATGCCTAAGGTAGTGCATATGGCAGCATGTTTAAATGTTCTTTAAAAACCTGAAGTTGGATCTCCATCTGTGAGAAGTATAAGAATGGAAGCTGAGCCCTCTCTTGAATGTACATTCAGCATCTGAGCACCTTCTAGCACAGCTTTATTAATGTCCGTTGCTGAAATCAGACAAAACCTGTTTTACTGATTTGAGCCTGGTGCTAAATCCAAATTCAAAGTGAGCAGGTTACTAACATCCTCGAACTTGAATATTCTGTGCAAACTTCTTGGCATCATCTATGTTTTTTGAAGTGGCTTGAACAAGTTCCCGTTTCCAGTGGAAAATAGCACTGTCAAAAGTGATTAGACCAAAGAAGTCATCTTCTGCCAAATCATTTAAGATATAGATTAGGGCTTCACGTGTCTGAAAAGAAACAATATTTATACATTGTTATTCAGGCAGATAAATTAGATTAGGTATTCAGTGGCTTTAGTTTAGTTTAAAATATTCTGACATATTATAAAAAAAACAAAACAAATAAAAAACATCAGAAAGCTAAAGCTGAACTGTTGTTAAATTGATGTTTGCTTAGTGGTAACTATTTATATTAGTCAGTCCTGGTTATGTATCATGTGGTGGACTACTCCCTCTGTTGAATTGAATTATAACTACATCTACATCTAACCTGTGTGCTCTAAATCAATACAAATTTAAAACGTGAAGCATTTTGAAAGATCATCCATATACACTACCTGATCTATTTTATGTCCATGCATGGAGCCACTTTGGTCAATAATAAAGACAACATTTTTGGGGATGCGAGGCAGTTTAGACGGAGCAAAGTGATGTACAAAATACCCATCAGCTGTCTACATTAGATTGCAGAAAACAAGATACAAAATACAGTCAATGTATTACATCAATACTGATATCATTATGAGCTGAGACAGGTTTGTGATCTCCATGTGTGTGTTTTCTTACCATGACATCTCCTGATAGGACGTCCCTTTTTACGTCATAAAAAATTACCAGATCTCCATTCATACCCTTCTCGCTACAACTGTCACAATCCCTCTGTTGCTCCAGTGTTGGATAGAAATTAATCCAAGCCTGTAAATTACATAAATTAAATTAAGTGGCTTTGCAAAATGCATAGTCAATTAATACCCCCCTTTTTAAGTCTGTTAAGTCTGACACTACAGTTCATTACACTGCAGGTTAGCTTTACCTGTTTGTCTGCCATGGTTTTGTTGATTGCATTTCCCAAATCTTTTGTGCTTAGTCCTCCTTTAATTTCAACAAAGTTAATGCCAACATCTTCATTAATGGACACGTCAACCTGACAATGAGATGAAATACTCAAACACAATCCACTTTCAGACTTTTAACTTACAAATACATACTTCCATCAAAACCAACCTTAAAATTTTTCACAAGTTGCATGGGCTGAGCGTGGATCAGGAGCTCATATTTGCCAAGCCTCCGTTTTAGTAGCTCCTCGTATGTGAGTTCAAAGGTCACCTTTTTGTGAGCAGCCACTGTGACAGAAGTCTTGAATTCCTCCAGAGTTCTCCCCACAGAACTGGAACAACCATCCCATTATCATGAGAATGGTGTGATCACTCTTCATTGATTGATTTATTGATGCTTGTACCTGACAATCCCTGCACTCTGGCCTCGAGACACAGCTTCAGTGTACTGGCGTTCAGCTTGCTCCTTCCCTTTCACCACGCCATCATACACCTCACCATCTATAAACCTACACAAGGTTTTTTCAAACACAGCGTATAGGAATTCTTCTTCTGTATTTATTAGTGATGTTAATGTTGACTAAAATAATACCCACATTCTGAATTTACTGATGAAGGCATTCTTTGGAATACGAACATTAAATTCAATTTCCTTGGACTGGTCCATGCGATTGGCCACTCGGCTAGTGATGATGGTGGTGGCATAGCGACTGGTTACTGTTGCATTGATGTGAAAACTGTAGATGTCCCAATCGTCCTGAGTAAATATTTGACAATTAAATAAAAGGAGTAGTTTATTTTGGTTGGTTGATGATCAACTGAGAGAGGACTAGTACACGCACTTTGGTGGGTGGAGATGGTGACATTTAATTGGTCTAACGGAAAACACACCCTTATTTTATTCAACTTTTACTTTGCCACAAATCTTTTTACTAATGCCCCATACTGCATGTTAACTGTAAAAAGAAAACATCTTTTCAAGTTTCTACTTCTTTCAGTGAATAAATTTAAGGTTCATCCGTAGCTTCAAATAAAGAATCACTGCCATTTGAGAAATACCATGTATTAGTATATGTGAGCTATTCACAACTAATTACAAATATATAACCACTGTTATTCAGTTTTGTAGAACTTCATAGGTTTCTCACATTTTAACAAAAAAAAAACTATCATTACTTTTACTGTGTATTAACTCAAAGCTAATTTTGTTTTATAAAGTGCACTATAAAAGAGTTTTACCTTGTTTGGCAATGTGGTGACCAGCGCCAACAGCAGTCCAAGGAAGGTGACGCGTATAGCACTTCTCTCCATGGTGCCCTCGTGTAGACTGAAACCCAGTGGCTTCAACAGGTTTTTTAAGAGCACTATTGATGAGGACACAGGGCAATTCCTGCCTCTGTCCCAGCAGTGTGCAGAAAGCACCCACACATTGTTACTGAAAATGACGTGTACTGTAGTAAATGTTACTGAGTACAGAAGTACAGAAAATTTTATAGATTTCACACATAGACAGGTCAAGCAAAAAAATGAGTTTATTGTATTTGTATCTTCAAGTATATACAGCTTTATGAAACAACTCTGTCAGTCAGCAAAGTGCAGGGGTGAAACTGTAGGCAAAAGCAATCAAAGTCTCATTGTAAGCATTAAAGACATTAGTGTGTACAAGAAAATCAACTGCATAGGAAACATTTAACCCTAAAATATACAAAAACAATGAAGGCTATCATTTGTTATTTTGTCCAATAGACAGCATGTTGTTGAGGACATACATTTATTTCATGTGTAAAATGAATAAAGCACAACTTATGCCCTCTTGTTTCATACACTGTATAGTAGATTTGATTTGAATTTGGTAGGTCACTTTTCCTGACTAGTTCTTACTTGATTAATACATACTTGATTAATACATTCACTTAAACTCACTTACTAGTAATATAAATATGTTAACAAATTATTTCAGCAAGTCGGTTTTAAAGAAGGCTGTTTTGGCCTTGAAATATTGATATTTGCTGAAAATGATTAAGTTCTATCTTTCTACATACAATTGTTTGGATAAGACAAAAGCTTGACTTGTGTGGTCTATATCTAATAATCCTGAACACACACCAACACACTGCACAGCTGTCATGTCTTTTAAAACCATGGCTTTTCAGTAAAACAACATTCTCACCATCTAGCAACAGTCAATTAACCACACATTAGTCTCCTAAAGAAACTTAAAGGCAACAATATGTAAAGCTACAATTGCAGATTTTGAGGTATGGGATGATGTGATAGGTGACTAGAGCACTTAATTGTACAGCTCTCCTCAGTAAACTGAGCCATTTAAGCCTGTATTCATGCAGGCTGTGGTGTTGAAAAACAAAGCACTAAAGCAAATGCTTACTAATATTCAATAAATTCAGTTTTCAACTTTTTACATCAGGATTGTTTAATATGCATCAGCCTGATTTGTTGTGTTTTTACCCAATTTCCTAATTCAAAATCAAGTGAACGGGAAGAATCTACCTGCTCTAAATCTAAATGCTCTTCTTCGGAAAACTGAAACTGCAGTTCAAGGCACTCTCAAAGGTCAGTATTGGAGACCTGAAGATAAAGTTCAAGTTCGTTCACATCTCTAAAGAATGTCTCTAGTGTTTTTCCTAAAAGCTTTTAATTCTTTACAAATAAAACTTATCCCTAGATTGAGAAAGCAAGTTTATTAAAGCAATTGGTCCTAGTGACCAAGGTGTAAGACTTCACAGTGACAACATAATAGTGGTGTTGTTACAGTGTTGCATAGCTGCAGCACTGACCTATGGATAATCTATTGTTAACTGTACAAACACAGGAGCTATGTGCCGGCTAGAGGACGTACATGGCAGCCTCTAATATGAACACAAACTAACTTTGATGTACATATTGTACATCCATTGAGCAGTAAGTTAAATACTATATTGCCTAATGACCTACGGTAAGTGTTTATTGAACTATTGGACTGCACTCATAGATTATTTACCGATCTATAGACATGACTTCATGGCTGAAAAAGTCAAATATGTACATATCATGCTGGTTGAATATATGCAGTATATGCACAAAGAATGGACTAGACCTAATCATTTTGTATTTGGTAACAGAGTTGGAAGACACAGTGCTACTGTGGTTACTGAGTCCTGGCTTTAGGATCATGAGGTGGACATGGAGGCTGAGATAAAGGGGATGTAGAAGGGCTAAGAGCATCCCGGGGTGATGGGATAGATGGAAAAGCCAAGACTCCTGAGGGATGGGGGAAGGGCAGGCCGGGCCACTGACTGACAGAGAGTTGAGAGGGCAATGCTTGCTGCGGAGAACCAGGCCGATGATGATAACAGCCACAAGACCCAGTGGAGGGGTTGTTCATCAGAGTAGACCCTGGGCTATCAGGCAACGATAAAGGAAGACTGTATCCACTTTGATCCACTGCTGCCCACACCTAACAAGATAATTGAGAAAGATTAAACATATAAAAGTCCAATGTGTAGGCACTACACTGGCAAAAGTAAAGGGCAGTCCGTTTATTATCAACAAACTTAACATAAAACATATTACATTATATTTAAGATATGCCATTCTCAAAAACTCATTTACAAGATAAATTTACCAATTTGTCTGATGTTTATGTTGGATTTTGCAGTATTGCTTATAATTAAATCATTGTTATACAGTTTTTTTGTTTGTTTGTTTGTTTTAATAGAGCTGGAATTCTGAAAATAGTAATTTCCTTTGTAGGTTTGCAGAGTTTCAAGCATTGTCAGTCAAGGTGAGGTTATGTGAGGCTAGAAGGAAATGTGTCACCCTAAAGAAGGATAGCTTTGACATGATCTGCTATTTGTTTTCATTATTCCATCACAATTGCATAACTTGGAAATGCATAATTATATTTATTTACACTGATATTAAAGGGGTCTAAGAAATTGAACTTTTAAATGGATGTATAAATGCAAAACTTACATTGAAAGCACTAGGCTGCTGCTGACCATGTGTCCGAAGTGACTCGTCCCAAAACCGCTCCCCACTGATGCTCAGAGAGTTGGTACTGGGTCGGTGAGTAACTATGAGAACCTCCTGAGCCCAATCATCCATGAGCCGCTGCAGGTCCTCTGACAGGGTGTTTTCAGTGGTGCTCATGCCTGAGTAAGTGTAGGAGCGTGTCTTGTTGTTACTGTTATTGGCCTGAGCTAGGCCTATCACCGGCTGATGAGCTGGAGGAGTAGAGCCAGGGTGTGGCTGATGGGGCTGACTAAAAGCCCCAGGTCCTGCTCCAGGCGGCACACACGAAACAGATAATCAGTCAGAATTGAATTTGTCAGAACAAACCTTTTTTGAATGTATCAAAATAAAATTACATACTGCTGCCACGGTCTTTGCCCAGACACAGACGCTTTAGTGTTGACCCTGAAAAACCAAAGACAGTTATCATATATTTTCCTTCAATATATATATAGACATAGATATATAAATAGAAAGATAGGGAGGAATGCAAAGTGCTGCTGCAAACTGCCACAAAAAGCCAACAATAGTTTAAACTAATAAAGAAGCCAGATAAGTGCAAATATTATTTAGTTAAATCATGCGTGTGACAATTTAGGGTATGCTCATTTTAAATACAGGTGAGGTGACCCAGTTAATTTATTGTGGCAAGTCTAAAATGTAGCCATGCAAATGCTGAAACCACTTTAACATAGCGTTGTTTCATCACAAATGTTTACACTGTGTTATTCAAACCTTAGATCAAGGCCACAGAGTCAGTGAACTTTACAGCCACACTTTATTGGGATAAGATTATGACAACGTTTTTACAATAACCAATAAGTCTTGTAATAAATAATTTGAGAACTACTTTAATGAATAGTTAATAATAACCTAAAACCAGTTTAAGGTTTGAATAAATAATGACTTCCTTGGCAAATAAAACACAATGTGTTATATGGTTAAAAAAGAAAGAAAAATTAATGGAGAGAAAAAAAAGCAACAGAGAACCTATGCAGAAAAATAAGAGATACAAACAGATAGATAAAGACACGGGCCCACTGAGAAATCTAGCTCGTGGCTTGCTACTGGATTTGTAAGTCACACTCTCAGTTGGTTGAGGGTAATTAGACCAGCCTGTAAAAAGGTCAAATCAAAGGCGCAAGAAGACAACAGAGTGAGAGGAGCATACATTTTAAAAGCCCAATATGTTTAATAAATTGTCATGTTTACTATCTTAAACCAGGTGGAATGCTTTATTGTTGTTGCTGGTCACCTTGTGCAGGTGGAGCTGGTGTGGCACTGTTGTCTCTATGGAGCCCAGTGTAAATGTTGTCAGAGGAAAAGGAGCCCTTGAGAGAACAGGGCTGCTGTGTTTGTACTGGTTCTGAGGTGGAGGTGGGCAAGTGACTGGTGCATGACCGTGGTCGGCCTTGAGTCGGAAAAGCATCTTTGGCCGGAGAACCATTTAGGCTCACTACTATTTCACCAGCACTTGCTGCAGCAGCTAGGAATTGGGAAAAAATTAGCATGTTGTCAAATGTATGATGTCTATCACATTTACATATAGCTAAAGTTAAAAACACTTACAAGCTTTGCTGGAGTCACTAGTCTTGGTTGTGACATTTCTGAACTGCTGAACCAAAGGGCTAAGAAGTTTGCCAGCCTTTAGTCTGTGTTTGCTGGATCTCTTTCTGCGACCTGCAGGTGGTGCTGTATGTGAGAGAACCAGGCCAGGGGGTGGGACTTTACCAAGCCGACGATACAGAAGTTCCACCTCCCCTCTCTGGTGAGCCTGCAACTCTGAAATTTCCCTCAAATGTCTAAAAAAAGAAATAAAAAAAATAAAGCAAGCTTTACAAGCTCAATTATATAATTATTTGTACTTATAACAGTTAACCCACTTCTCCCTGAGTCGTTGCAATTCTTTCTTGATATCCGAATCCTCCATTTCTGAGTCATTATCGCTGCTGCCATAGGCAGAGCCGGGCACCCCTCCATGTCTGCCTGGAGAGTCTGAGCTCTGGACACTGCTGCTGCGCCCTGTGCGGCGCAGGAAGGCCACTGCGCGTTTCATGAGGTCACTTCCTCTTCGCTCAGAGCGAGTGTGGTGAGACGGGGTTGAGGGAGGCAGCTTTGCAGGGCTGCTCTCTGCCCCAGAGTCAGAGGATAGGAAGCGAGCATGAACTGTAACATCTACTGGGACAGAGTTAGAGGTCAAGGCACGGGGCAGAGACCCTCGTTTAGATGCCTGGGGTGGAGTGTCCAGGTAGAAATCAGGTGGGGCAGAATATCGGCTGCAGCGTGTTCTTTGTGTGATGTCATCCTCTGTGCTAACCACAGAGAAGCGGCCAATAGTAGTGGAGGCAACCATGACCTCTGTCTGACCATGGTCCACTATGTAACCAACAGGTTGAGCTGGAGAGGCTGCACTGCTCCAGCTTCGCGGCTTCACATCCCGTCTGTTGGCCACTTCAGGGGGAACAGAGATTATCTTGCAAAACAGGTAGCATAGAAGTCTGTTATTCACAAGGCCTCAAGTACTGATATGAGTAAACAAACTTACATTTGTATGAAGTATGTGTATACTATACCTTAAACCGTCCTCTTGTCCCAGAGCAGGAAGCAGAATGAGGGACGTGTCTTCTTGAAAGAGAAGCTGCAGGACAATTTTTGAACAAAACATTATGAAATTCACAGTCATTTTAGACTGAACTAATACATACATGACATGAAAACTTGATAGTATGTATTTACCACACACAGCTGAGTCACTGAGTGTGCTCAAGCTATCCATTCTTTCTGGAATCTGAGGCTACCGGAAAAGACATTGTGATTAATGATTTTATTATCAGTATATATTTTAAATTTAACTAAAAACATTATTCTTTCAGTATTATAGCTCTTTTAGAATAATAGTGATTTTGCACATATACTGTACAGTATACATATACTGTATTTTATTTATTCTAATGCTGTACCATTTAGTTTGTTTTTCTTACTAGCTCAAAATAAAAAAATTCAATCAATACAGTCATAAATTGACTTACAAGCTGCTCTCCTGCCCGGTAGCGGCCTTCCCCCATGGGCCCTGGAGTGCTGTTTCCAGAGCCCCCTGTGGCACTGTCAGGGCCAGGAGGTGACTGGATGTACTCCGTCCCAGAGCCTGGAGTCTCTGCAGTGCTGCCCGATGGATACATAGGAGCATATTCCTGATAGAGCAAGTTTCTTAACTTTTCATCCAAGGTTTTTATGGTGCTGTCCACAAAGCCCCCACGCCCGAGCCTTCCTTCTGCATCTGACTCAGTGGTACCTACACTGTGCTGGGATGGTGCTGGGCTTTGGGGTAACGAGGACACTTTTGTCACATTGGCGAAAGGCTGGTGCATCACCACAGGCTGCTGTGGGCGATCACGTGTTGCAGATGTGAAAGACACAGACAGTGGCTCTTTGGATAAACCTGGCTCATGCAGAGGGAGAGGGGTGACAGGGGAGCCTGTCTGTGAACCACTCACTTCCCGAGACAGGGGAATGACTAGAGGGCAACAGGGCAGCTCCTCAGCAATAGTCACTGGGCATGTGAGGTCAGCTAAAGGCTGGATATTGTGAATGGGGGACATGGGGCCCACAGGAGAAGCCTGTGACTCCTCCATAGGAAGAGAGGTATGTGGGGGAGAAGGGGGCATGACTGGGGGGGCTTGAGCCACAGCGGTCTGTACCGAGCTGCCAGCAGGCTCCACTGACGGTACTGACTGCAGACTAGGAGGAGCAGACACTGGAGGAGAAAGAGTGGCTAAGAACAGTGGGTCTGTGTTGGACATGACAGGAGGACTACAGAATCCATACACATCATATGTAAATCCACCGCTTCCACCAGACATTGTGGAAGATGAGCCGTCCTCTGCAAACACAAACATATTTTTTAACTCGGCCTATTTACGCAATGTAGCTGACCAATTCAAATGTTTATTGCTCACAGGATATTTTTTATATTTTTACCAATGGCTGCTGCTGATGAACAGAAAAAGAAAATAATACTGTAGGAAGTATTTTCAGCATGTTTCTTATAACATGAAAAGTTATTTTGCCAATGCAGTAAATGTCTTTATTTTACTCTGTAGCCACAAGATGGTGCCATTGTTTGATAAAGGAGTCAGATTTAGCACTGAACTTGCTCACCTCTGAGAGTAGAAGGTCGTGCAGTGTCAGAGTCAGTGGTGTGGGCCTGGGCAGAGCTTCCAGGTGATTGGACAGTTGTGGCACTGGACAGGGTCACCTGACTGGGGGTCTCCTCCACAGGGCAGATTATAAACCATCTTTTTCCTGTATGGAGAACTGAAATAAATAATGCAAAATAATTATAACTCATTTTAAGAGTATCTGGAAGAATAAAAAATATAACTCTGGAAGAAGAAAAAAATATTGGTTTTGTTTGTGTACCATTTTGCTGATAGACAGGCTGAGAAACGCCAGTCTGGTGACTCTACGGCGAGATAAACAGGTGTGGGTCAGCAGACTTCTCCTAATTATTATGGGCAATTCAGTCTGAATCTTGTACTCTCATTACCTCTCCCACCAGACCTTCAGAGGGCTGGCCATACTGTGGACTACAACTCAGCATGGACATTTTCTCTCCCTCCAAGTCCTCATTCAACATATCTTCAGCTTTATCAACAATGTCTTTAAGCTGGTCAATGAAGATTTCCTTCTCCATGTGCAGGATAAAGCCATTTTCTACCTGCAGACATATAAATAGCTGCTTAGTGAACTAAAAAAACGTACAAATGATCACAATTGGTAACTAACCATGTACGTGGCAATTTCCTCAGGAGCATCTCCATCCAGGTCAAATTTAAATGTCACCATTTTGTGGTTGTGAGTCTCAAGTTGACATTCAACCATTTTGTCACCAGTGTTGCAAACCTGTGGATGTACAGGCAACACAATTAGACACAAATCTTAAAAAATCTAAAATAGAATACACATCCCACAGTAACTCACATTGAGCATGCTTAGTTTAGGTTTGCTGGTCTTCTCTTGACGGGAACGTGTTCGGGTAGATTTGCGGTGGTGTTTTTTGTGTTTTCCATCACCCTTTCCCCCACTGGTAAGACTATCAAAGCTGTCACTGTATTCTTTACCAGAGGCCACTTCCAAGTTGACACTATAAAGACAAATGTAAAACATTAGTAATCTTTTAGGCCACATATATGATTCTTGTATGAATATACTTGTAAAAAGTTCAAATAAAGAAACAAACACACACACACATACCTGTCAAAGGAATAGTTTGGTATTGATGCCAGTTTTTCCTTAAGTATGTCCTGCTGATAAAAAGAACGTATTAAGCTATTTTGTTGCAAAAGGCCTTACCTTGTATTTGTCAAACATTACATAACATATTTATAAATATCTTGATATATATAATATGTAGAATTTAAATGTAATCTATTTTTAGCCAATCATTTCCATTTATTGACAGTTTCAATTCAAGAATAAAATCCATTTTAACTAACAATGTGATGTTAAGAGTTTGGCTTTATCCATACCTCAACACAGTGCTCTTGTTGGAGGGTGCTAGATGTAGCTGGAGTCACTAGGCTTTGCTGAGTTGTTTCCAGGTTAGCAGCAGGAGTAGCAGCACTTTGTGATTGTGCCAACGGGGCAGCAGTCGGGGCTGAAACTAAACCTGGGACTAATGGTTGGATAAATGAAGAGGCAGCTGAGCACAGAGGTAACGGTTGCTCTGAAGTAGGACTGGACTGGGTCTGGGCTAATGGAGCAGGGACTGAGATTTTTAAAGGAGTTAGAACTGCAGTTTGAGACATGGCTGATGGTTGTGATATACTCTGAGTTTGGTTTTGTGCAGAGCCAAAAGCAGGAGATGGTACAGGAACTGGAGTTTCTTTTGAGACAACTGTTGAGGCTGAGTCAGGGACTGCAATGGGACCTTGGGCAACTGAAGGGGTTTCAGTATCTTCTCCATTTCCCAAAAGAGGAGTCTGAGCAGGTGGAATGACAGAGTGGACAGGAGCCATAAGCTGATCTCCCAGATTCTCCTGTGGAGCAATCATTTGTACCTGAAAGAGTAGCACATTAAAGGCATTGTTCATCATCATCATCTATATTGTCAATATTATATCACCAACTGCATGCCCTGCATGCATTAAATTGAAGATTGGACCAACGGCTGCCTCGTATTTCCTCTGACCCAACCATTAATTGAGAATTGAGTCGAATATTCACCTGGACAGGCTGCCCAGCCAGTAGCTGCTCAAGGTGGTGAGCAAGGAATGGGTTGGGCTGAACCTGGGAGAAAGGCAAGAGGTGGGGGGAATGGATGCCACTAGGGTTTATCTGGTATCTAGGAGAGTAGTTCTGCTGTTGGGCCACAGCAGCCGACATGGTTGTGACAAGCAGTGGAATTGAGAGTGACATGGAGGGCACATGCGGCGGAGTGAGGGGGGTCGGTGGGGTGCTGTGAGTGGAAATGGAGGGCAGGTTGAAAGTGTTCAGAGGGTACGTAGGTTGATGGAGTGAGGGTGAATTAAAGGTACTTGACAAGACAAAACCACTGCTGTAATTGGTAGATGGCAAAGGAGCTGGGGAGAATGGAGGGGGCTTGTGAGCCCCAATGTTTGTGCCAGGATATGGTGAAGGAAACTGGGAAAGAAAAGGGGAAAATGATAAAAAATGAAAAAAGACAACCAGAGTCGACAGAGACAACATTCACATAGGCCTAGAGGCTAGTCCAACTTTTTGTCGATCTTGGTAAGGTACAGTACGCACCTGTGTACTGATCTGCAGGGGCATGAGGGGCGCTGGAGCTCTGACTACAGAATGTGACAAGTTAGTAGGCATGTCGGGAGGACTAGGGTGAGAGGTTGACTGATCGCCAGATACCAGCTAGGAAAGGAAATCAAACATGTGTTTTCATTTTTGAAGAGGACTGGATAAGTTCTGTAATATAAATACCATAATCTCATATAAAAAGCTATACAATGTTCTGCTTTATTAAACAGTGTCATTGTTTTTGCTGTGTGTTTGCAGTGAGTTAGAAAGTGCTCTACCTTTTCCATAACTGCTCCTACCCTTTGGAACCCCCTCCCCCCACAGATCCGAACTTCAGAGTTATTAGAAACATTTAAAAAACAACTAAAAACTCACCTCTTCAAAAAACATTACAACCTATCATAACCTCCTTTGTCATTTATTGTTTTGTTTGTATATTATTTGTTTTTTTCTTTTATTTATTGTAAATCTTTGGATCTTTTCAAAAGTGCTGTATCCATTTAATATATTATATTATATTATTATAATTATTATTATTATTATTATTATTACCTTGGCCTGGACACCAGTTGGGGGATGATCGCTCTAAACAGTAAAGACAAAATTGTGAAAAACATTAAAAAAACACACAAACATAAATATACAATAAAAAATAAGCTGCTGAAAATGGAATATACTGTGGATTTAAGCAGAGTTAACGAGTTAGTCATGGTGGCCAAATAATACTGAGCAAAGAACCCTTTTACCATGCAGTGTTTAATGTTACACTACTGTGGTGGTTATTGTACCTGCTCATGGCTAAGTTGGCCAGTGAGCTGAGTCTGGAGACTAGGGGCTGCAGATGGGAAGCTCTGTGTAGTCAGTCTATCCTGGTGCAAAGTGGGGACTGGTGTAGCTGGAGGAGAAACTGTCTAGAAAAAACATATATTGATATTCAATGCTGGACAATGTTTATAAAGATGATGTAAGTTAACTTGTGCTGCAAAAAGCATATCACAGTTGGTCTAAGTACAAGCAGTTATGCTGTGATCTACCATCATTCTGCATACTTTGAAAAAATTGTGACAAAGACCACAATTGTTTGAGCAGCTACAGACAAAGCAGCTGGCAGGCTAGAGCTATGGCAGGCCAGGGTAAAGCCTTGTTCTCTGACCTACCGTCTGATTTGATCTGTCTTGATTTTCAAGTGAAAACAGAGGGTTCCTGTCCAATAGGACACCCATGTCCTCAATTTTGTCTTTAGGGTGAACCAATGATGAAATAGTTTCCATGTGTCTGTATGGGGGACAGTTAGGTCCTCTAACTTGGAGAGTGGGGGAACTGGTCCTGCGACCCACAATGTGATGGAGACAGTGGTTGAGTAAAGTGAGATCTCCACCTTCAAATAAATGCTTCAACTGCTGAACAGGTTGTGAGGGTGGAGAAAAGTAAGTCCAGTTAGTAAAAAAGCAATGGGACAGGAGGTGTCTAAAGAGGATATGTAGGGAACCTGAGATGATGTGGAAAAGCAGTGTAAATGAGTGTGTCCCAAAGACTGTCCTCCTTTAGTCCTTTCTTTGAGGAGAGACATGCAGGCCTTGCAGTGGTGATGCGGCTGCGGGCTGTGAGGCGGGCTCACATGGACCTCTGACAGATACTGAAAATTCAGAGGGTGAAGAGGAGAATTCAAATGGCTGAATGCTGACTCATAATGCGAGTGGTTATGAGAGGGCATGACGGAGATAGTACAGGGTGATTGTTGGCAGAGTTAGAAGCTAGGCAGTGGGCTGCATGCATTGAGCTGTTTTTGTCGGTACGTATAGGACACACTCTGAGGTTCAGATTTACTCTCCTACAGTGGGTTCTACAGTGCCTCACCAGGGGGCACTTCCACACCTAAGAGACAATGTGCTTTCAGTCAGGAGTGAGTTGTCATGGCAAACAAATGGATCACTGTAGTGGCACTGAACAGCGGTCATTTAAATATAAAAATTAAAATTGCGTTTATTTTTTATATGAACTGATACAAATGTAACAGATAGGAGAGAAGTGGCATGCTTACTGTTTGAGAGTGATGAGTCTCTTGGAGGAGATTTGCTGCAGATTGTTGCTGAGCCCAAAGATGCAGCTGACCTGTGCTTTGCTGGGGGCCTCCCTGGAGTACTTGTGTAGAAAATATGTAGTTGTCTTGTGAGGCCTGTGCAGCAGATTGTCGGTAAGATCCCAGCTGGATTTGAGGGTCAGCATGTGATGTTGGGCTGCACAAAATCTGAGCAGAACAAATGGCCTCTGGAAGAGACTGATAGGATCCATTCTGTTGGTTATGTCGCTCGTCTAATAGCACAGTCGAGCTAACTCCGTTGTCGGCTGTAATGACAGAAGAAAACGAAATAACTTATAACAATGCTTACAATGCCCTCTGCAAGTGATACGGCGCACTCAAAGGACAAAGAAAAAGGACAGTGGATGAGTAGCCTACTTCATTAAAATGCATAGGCCGAGTTGTAATTTATCATTGCTGACTAAAAGCTAAAAACACAGCAATTTCAATATTTTAACTACATTCTCAATTACCACATTATGATGAACTATTTCATACAATAATGTTTTGCATTTTTATGTAGCAATACCAAATAAATTAAAAGTATTGTGAAAGGCTAAAGTTGTGTACTATTTTTTGCATTTATGGAGACTCGTACATGTGGTAGATGTTGTTGTTGGCACACTGCATATCAAGGTCTGTGTCTGTGCTTCTTGGTCGTCACTGTCTGTGGCCAATGTGGCACCCTGGGGAACACCACCGGGCACCTGCAGTAGGTTCGGCTGTAGGTTCTGCTGTGTCTTCTTTGCAGCTGTGTCGCCATTTCCCAAGGGGACTCTCCGTTCTCTCCTCCATTTAATGAGAGCCACTCTGTCCCGAATAGACTTACCAACAACCTTCACGTCACAATCCAGAAAGAAGCCTGATTCAACCTACAAGATATAGGTGTAAGATATTAATAGAGGTTAACCCCCACAAACCACAAGTAGCTCTCATTTCAATCAATGCGGTCACCGCTGACATTTATGTTAGAGCTGACGACTGACCATTTCCTGGTTGCACTACATCTCATTTGATGTTCAGACATATAGCATATCAGATAAAAGCAAGCAAGTGAAAATGTAAAAGTGAAATCACATTAAGCCACGTGTGTGTAAGGCCTGACAAGGCTACTACACTAAAATATGTAATTCTGCAATTTAATTATTGAGCATTTATCTCACCAATCAACAAGAGCATTTGCTCTTTAAAAGATAATATTTATGAAATCACAAATTTGTTTACCATTTCTTGAGCAACAACCTCAGGGACCTCACTGACCAAGTCAAAGGTAAATTCAATAGCACCAGCTTCCTTGTACTTTCCCTTCAGCTTTTTAGGATCTTCAACCCAAAGCTTCAAAGCAATGGATGTTTTTTTCCCATCATCCTCCTCATTGAGCTCCACCCTCACGCCTGTGTCCTCAGCAAAGAAAGCATGATTTAGAAGGTCTTTAATGGAGTACCTGCAGGAAATAAAACACTAGTTACTAAAATGTAAAATGGTTACTGTGGCACTCAGTTGTAGCCATGCATGACATAGCAATTTAGCCGTAGCAGAGATAAATACTGGTGCTCACGTCACAGCAGCAGCAACAAAACAATGCCTCCAACAAACATTAAATCCCTATTAAAAGCAAACACTTACCTTTCTTCCCATTTGTGACAGATACACTCCCCAATTATTTCCTTTATTTCAGGGTCACTGACTTTACTGTAGCTGGCAGGTTTTACCCCCTAAAATCACAAAGAGCACATTTTGTGAGAAAATTCAGGTGGTATTGATTCTTTTATTATTATACAGAGAGGACTACCTACACTGGTGACTTTGCGGTAGATCTGAGCAGCATTTTGACATTCTGAGTAGGGATACTCTGAGGTGGCCATCTCTAGCATGCACATCCCAAAGGCATAGACATCGACAGCCTCATCATAGTGCTCCTCATACATCTCTGGGGCCATGAACTCAGGAGTGCCTGAAAAATAAATTTAAGATACAATAAAAAATGAGAAACTCATAAATTTCAGTGTGTCCTAGTCAGAATGTAGTCCTAGTGGGCAATAGTTGGGGACTAACCAATGACACTTTTAGCAAATGAAGCCCTCTTAAGTGTGGCTAGGCCTAGGTCTCCTATTTTTACGGAGCCAGTGGGTCCAGTGATGAAAATGTTGTCACATTTCAGGTCTCTGTGAATGATTGGAGGTGTCCTGGTGTGAAGGAAGTGGAGGCCTTTTAGGATCTGTCTGCACCAGCTTCGAAGAACTTTAGGCTTCATTACCTTGAAGCGCTTTAGATACCTGTGAGAGAGTTTAATACCAGACAATGTCACAACATTGCAAAGAAGGTCTGTTCACAGCATTTAAATGTGTTAATGTGGGCCCCGTTTTTGATGACTGATTATTTATTCATAAGCTCTGTGAGATTTACAATTACATATGAGATGACATTTATAGGTTTGATGATACATTAAGAAAATGTTTGTAATTCACATCTGAACTCACGTTTTTAGTGTCCCTGAGGTCATTAGCTCTGTCACCAGAACAATACACTTCTTCCCCTTCACTGGTGATTCCCAGAAATCATAAAAGCGCACAATATTGGGATGTTGCAGGGCCTTCAACATCTCTGCCTCTTCTTTGAATCTTTGTCGCTCCACTTTGGACAACTTCCTTTCCTTAACAAATGGAAAAAAGAAGGGCATGTTTTTAAATTCTTTAGAAACACTATAGTTTTACATTTATGAAATGTTGGCTTGAAACCAACTGCTTCCACCTAAAGATGTTACATTTTTCTAGTACTAGAGAGAGTTTTCTAATCTCCTCTTAGTTGTTCAAAGATCCTGTGGGTTTTGTTTAGATTGAATACAGACTTAGCATTTTCAGTCGGTAAATATGGGGGTCTGAACCATTTAAGCTTTTACCACACAACAATAAAAATATCAGAGCTTCAGCTCTGATAAAGTCAGCTTTTCACTAGACACGTTTAAAACGTCACAATCAGTGCTACTTTTAGTATTGCTGCAGACTTTTTTGGCCAGCCAAAACCCAGTGAATCTCTGTATACTATATCAAAATATTGTCCCCTGCTGTTCCTCTACTGTAAAAAACAGACAGCAAACACCTACTGTAAGGTCTGTTTCTCTCCTGTCAGCACAGAGGCTACAACCAATGCCACTGGTCCAGGCTTTTCCCTGCATTTGTTTTGCATTCAAACAAAAATTATGATGAGGGAGTTCTTCTGTCTTAGAAATAGACCATTGTATGCACATTGATTATTTATTATTGCTGAGGAGTGTATCACTTTGGAGTGTTGATTATTAAAGATGCACTAAGAAAGAAGGTCTGAGCAGGGTGTGGCTCTAATACCACACCAGTCTTTATTCTTTTAAACTGTTTCAAATTTTACATTAGCTACACTGGTTTTGACTAATGGACACATAATGCTGCAGATACTATAAATACAGAGCTCTTGTTTTGCTGTGTATTGGATACTACTTTTTAGAACACTGTCCTAAATTGAACCCAGCCTTCCCTCTCTCCTCACTGCCTTGCTGCAAAGAGCTGCATCAGCATCCTCTAGTCTCCACACCTCCCTGTGGTAACAGCAGAGAGCAATACATTCATGTTTAGTATTCATTACAAAGCCATCAAACAAGACAAATAATGTGAAGCGCTGCAAGACACTACTCAAGCTGGTAAACATTCTGTTGGCACTTGTTTACTGTTCTGTATAATTTGCTAATTTCATACATGGCACCAGATTTTGGATCTTCCTTCAGTGTCCAGCAAAACACCAGTTCATCTGTGAACCCATGTCTTTAAACAACGATCTGTGCTTTTCAGTAAATATGCATGCATTTTCTGTGTGCTGCTGCTAAGGTTGTAAAAAACAAGGCTAAGCTACCTCTCACAGGACATGATGGTTGAAACATCAGAATCTACTCTGATTTAAATTGTTCTGCACTGTTGCTTTATGCAGTGCAGTGTAACAATGACTAGACTAGAAACTAAACTTTTCACCTGCATGAATAAAAAAATATTTAAAGATAAGTTTAGGCAGTATTTATGGTTGTGTTTACAGATACATACATCATTTTAAAGCTGGTTACAACAATAGATAAATTACAATTATGGTAATGTAATTTTAATTTATTTTTTTTATTTTTATTATTTTTTTTTATCAAAGAAGGGATCAACCTGGGAACAAACAGAAAGAAATTGTTTATAAAAGATGCTATATTTGTTTTTCCTAGCTGCTGTCAAATCATTACTGCTTAATAAATAATGTATAAAGACACTCTGGGTAAATTGTTGACTAACATGTGAAATATTGTTGTTTTTTAATTCTGAAAAGATAATTAGTCTATTTTACAGAGCTGGTCTGCAGGTCTGCAGGCTAATCTGTACAGCATGTCTAAACTGATCATTAGATTAGCAGCACAGATTAGTAATGAAGCAGGCTGCCAATGATATGAAGCAATTTGGTGCTCTGATGATAAACACGAGTAAGTCTATGAACATGTAAAGCACACCAATTGTGTTATTATAGTGAAAGAATAAACTGTTGTACTGAAAAAATTCAAAGGGGACACAAATGTACAAAATAACATTGTGCTGTGTGCTTCATAAAGCAAGTGTGCAGAGGCTTGTAGCGTTATCAGAGCATGGAGGGCACTGACATAAAGTAAAACATTGCTCCGTGCATTTTTCCCATTGCACGCATAGATTTAGAGATGGCTCATGAACAGAAACATTGGTGTAAACCTAAGTTGAATAAAAAAATAATGTAAAGAATTCCACAGACACTTGTGATGAGAGACTTTGTGCACCACTGAGTCTAAAATCACTGGCCAGTTGTGGGCTCTTGATGAATTTTATAAGTCTACTTCAAACATTATCTCGCTGTAAATAATCATAAACAATAAGTTAAAAAAAAGCTTGTTGCATAAGTGACCTGACTTGACTAAAACCCACCTGGAGTTCACACCAGGCTACTTCCACCCACGTCTCTGTGTCCAGACCCTTGTAGACCGTCTTGAAGGAACCTCTACCCAGCTCGATGTCAAACTTGAGGAAACGCCCCCCAGGTGAGGTGGACACAGCTTTCATTCCGGGCTCCTCTTCATTCTCATCACTTCCGGCCTTCCCTGATACATCTGAGGGAACGGTTTCTGCTTTGGGCTCCGGCTCGCGCCTGTCCCCCTTGCCTCCGTCTGTGCTGACACTCTCTGTGGCACTGTCCTTCGGTCCTACGTGACTCTCTGTTCTTGAACTCTCCTGGGTGCGAGTTCGACCGCGGCCCACAATGGAGCGCAGGTCAATATTGAGCACGGGGCAGGTGCTGGCAAACTCCGGGGCGTCCAAGGGCTGCTCCTCTGAGTCTGACATCCACAAAGTCCTGCGGATAAACCTCTGGCGGACCAGCCCCCTGTAGTCTGTAGAGGAGTCGCTCGCTCCACGCAGGGCTTCGTTAAGAATGTTGACATTGTGGTCTGCCCCGTTCTCATACACAGGCCTGTGTGTATTTACAGTAATGTCCGAATCTAAATTAGGCGCAGAAGAAAATGTGGACCCCCGTGGCGGATCTAGGCTTGAATCTTCCGCCGAATACATCCCCGTCAATTATTCAGCACTCACCGGCGACATTGCGTAATGATAACGACCAGCATGACTCTCTCGGGCTCTGTGAGAGTTTGCTGCATACCTGGAACATTCACAGTGACGCAGTTGGCAGCGCATAAGATGCAACTCAATGTCTTCAGTATGTTTAGGGCAGTAAATCTCACCGTGCGACGCTCCTGTCGTCTAATGGCACGGCCGTCCTCCTCCTTGCTGCAGACTTGACAGCGCAGAGCTATTTGTGTTGTGGCTGCTTTCATTGCCACTTTACCCCATGAGCTCATTGAAACAGCCCCCGACACACTGCATAATGTCCCTACACACTAACCTAGCACTGAGAATCCAGGAACTGATCCCTTAAAAGAGACATCATCACACCCAAATAATGTTATTTGGTGAAGCAATTAAAACGCAAGAAGCAGGAGTCCCGTGTAAAAATAAAGGAATCAGCTCCGGGAAGTGTGACCTCAGCATCTCTGCGTTACTCCTTTAAAAGTCCGCACTTTCTCCGTAGTGTTGTCCGAGAGCCGCGCAGGGCAGACAGACACCTCTCAGATTCTCACTGCGGCATGAAGCCTCTCAGGTCCAACACGCTTCTCCTTGGCCCATGAGTTTTCGAAAATCTCACCTGTTTCGGGCTTGGAAAAGTAAAGGTCTCGCGCATCAACCCACGCCCCTAGCAACAACACGTATCCAATAAGCCGACACGTTTTTAGGCGGCACCCTGAGCTTCATCGTGACGAGATAAGCCTCCAATGAGCAACTGGAAAAGGCTGCCAAGTGCCAAACGTAGCTCTGCAAGTGTGCAGTGAATGAAGTGTGGGTCCTTACAAGAACATAGCCTAGGTTTAAGAGACAGGATAACAGACAATACCACCCGACCTTATTGTTAAAGAAACAATTATAAAATAACAAAATACGAACTGATAATACATAGTGATTATTATAGTCTGTGTGAACATGTTGATTGTGCGTTTAATTGAGCAATTTCCTTGACAGGAGTTTCCTAAAATAAAAAGATGTCTGGCTACATGTTTTATGGAAAATATGTTGAAATGGTCTGTTATATCACTATGCCTAGATGTTGTGAGCTACTATAACACGAAATTAACTGAAAACATTCTGAATGGATATTTGTTGATTTACTAAGACTTTTGGGAAGCCCGCAGTAGACTACACTGCTCACAATACACATCCCTGCTGGCAAAGACTGCAGTTTTAAAAAGTCCAAATTAGCCCCTTTAATATTTAGTCTGCGTTACCTAATGTAACGTACAGTAGGAGCTATGTTGAGGGAAGAGGGTGCCTCGTGAAGCACTGCCACTAGAGGGCCTCAACTGTTCCAAATGCTCCAACGGAAACATTTCAGGGGCAGGAATCATGATGGTGCTGAGCATTTTTATTTAGGCTTACAAGAGCCATGAATGTAAGCGTATTATGTCTGCATGGTGTGGGCAGTTTTATTTTCACTTTTCTAAAGCATTAAACTTACCAGTGTCAAAGCCGCGATTATTATTATGGTATATATGCTTATTAGATGTTAAAGACAAATTTTGATTTTTTTTTTACACTAAGTAACTGTGACATTTACGTTTATCTATTAAATATATGGGGCGTATTTAATCGTTTTAAAAATTTATGTTATTATAAAATTAATGTTATCAATGGTAGGCTAAGTGCAGTTCCACAATTACTGGGAGTCAGTAATTGTGGAGTCAGTCTCTTTATCCTCATAATAAACCAAAAGAGCAACATAAGCAAATTCATTTTATATATCGTTTGAAAGAAGTGTAATAAACCTAAGAGGACGGTATTAGAAAAATTGCCCACAATGCTTTTCACGTGACCCACGACAGCCGCCCCTTGTAGGCGGTGGGCGGTAGGCGGTAGTCCAGCAGGGGTTGTACTGGTCGGAACCGTGCACGGACTACTGAGAGCGCCCCTAGTGGCAGTCCTTGCAATGGTCGGGGCCGTGGTCCTGGTGAGAAAGGTATTCCTGCCCAACCGGAGGCTGCAGTTTCAGGACCGGAGTTCTGATGATGAGCCAAATCTGACTTAGCCACAACAACACCAGACCCTGACCTTAACGTTAAGCATTAGTGTTTCCGGCCCTAACCGTAACCAAACACAAGAGGGCATTCTAATTCGTGGAGCTTGCAAACTCGGGGGCGCTGTCACAAAAAAACAGGTCCTAGAACTGAAACCTCCGGTATTGGTCATGGTATTGGTCCTAGTGGTCACAAGACAGACTGCAGATTTGGGCACAACCCCCGGTTGTCTGTCCTGTCGTCACAACAGCCCGTACACGGCTATTCAGACTGTGCCTACCGACTGGACCACAGACTGTCTGACTGCCAGAAGTTGTGGGCTAGCTTAGGCTACATGATAAGGGCTACTTTTGTCGTATAAAACATTTATTAACAAGAAGAAATGAAGACGGAAGAGTTGGAAATGAACGGTGATGCTGACCGAAATGGCGAGGTGGAGGTATGGACATCAGCTTCTTCTTTGTTACTCCTATAACTAACTTATGAGTGCTTCACCGTCAATTCCTTTAGAATTGCCTTCCGGTTATTTTACAGAGATTTGGGATTTACCATGTCGAATAGGCTATTTACCATCATTAACACGATCAACGGAGGCAGGTTTAATTCGTTTTTGCTAGCGAGTGTAGCTATTTGCTTGGGATCTTCTCTTATTGGGAGTAATTTGAAAGTTTCCCAGGTTAAACATAACTGTCAACATTGACCCTGTCCCCTAGTGCTGTGTCTTCTCTGTTGGAAAACTCAGTAAACCAATTTCTGAGTCACGTCCTGGCTATATTTAGTGGAAAAAACTTATAGGTTTGTTTATAAAGTAAGCTACTTCATAAATCTGGGATCATATATTTAAACGATGGAGTAACCATCCTTTTTTTCCTGATCTTGGTGAAAGTTTCAAACTAAACACACAGAAAATCTATTTTCTTGTTAAGAATCATTATGAATAAACTCCACTAAATGCATCAATGGATAAGCACTATAAAAATTTAAATTAAAGGATTAAAACTAAGCAAATTCATTTTCTTTGTTTGGTTTATAGACTTGCTGATGAAGTTCTTTATATTTCCTGTCAGAATATCCAAATGGCTGACAGGCAAAAACCTTTGAGTAACTAAGCAGAAGACTTCAAACAGAGGCCTAAAAATGCTGATTGAGTTTTAATTGTAGAATGTGGTCATTGTTGCCACCGGAGAAATGGAGATATTTCCCACAAACATTTCCCCTCTCTGCATCCTGGCAGCTTTTTAATAACAAAGGTGCGCAGAGTTAACCCTTTGAATGAGATGCCAACCTTATAACTGCCTGAGTAATATAACTATTTCTGTTCTTGACTTATTTGCACATTTATTTGTGGATGAGATGGTTTTGCTATTTAGGTGTGACCCAAGAAACCTAATGGACAGGATGTGGCTTGCTAAAGAAAGTGTGACAGATATAAGCTTTGTGACCTTCAGGGTCATGCTTCTTCCTGTTTTTATAGACCGCAACCAATGCTTTCATTTCTATTAATATTTATTGAAGCATAGCTCAATCCAGGAAAGTTTTTAGAACCCCCAAACACTTTCAGTTCTGCTTAAAAGTGATCCAATAGCCAATATCCCACATATTTCAGTAGAGAGAGGGGGTGAACATAAATTTTTATTTTTTCACAGCTGTCTGTTGACACGCACTTGGTATTTTTTGAGAAGTATTAAGAAAGAGCCTTTTATACTTCAAATTCCAAAGTTTGCAATGTTATATTAAAATAAATGTAAAAATGTTATACAGATTTCAATTAAACATTAGCATTGTAGCTCGGCCAGTAGAGTGCATGCCAAATACACAGAGAAACCCAGGTTTGAATTTTGCTCGGGTCATTTGCCCAAAGTCATTCCTCTTTTTCACCCTGTTTCCTGTCAATCTACTGTCTCAAAAAAGGCAAACAAATCTTCAAAACAAACATTAACATTTTGTGTGTGTACTATACATAAAAATTTGTATTTAGATACCTCTGAGGGGCCATGGGAATGGTCTGCAGGGACCACTGAACATGAACCATTATGCCAATAAGAAGAGTGCAGCAGAGAGCATGTTGGATGTGGCTCTGCTATTGGCGAACGCCTCACAGCTTAAGGCTGTAATCGAGCAAGGACCAGAGTTTACCTTCTATGTGCCCCTCATTCTTCTCATTAGCATCTCCCTCATCCTACAGATATCGGTGGGCATCCTGCTCATCTTCATTGGTAAGTGCCTAAAATAAGTAGTCCCGTAAAAGTTAAAAAGAATCTTGCAACAACTTAGATCTTGTGCAAAAAAAAATAATTGTCTTGTGCGAACAAGGTAATTATTGTGTCAAAAAATATTGTTTTTGGCGGACAGAATCAATTAAATATCCTGAAATAACTTTTTGTAAATACCTATCTATGTTATTAGAGAAAAAATACAACTTTCTTTATGCTTAAATAAGAAGGACTTTGAGAAATGGGACCTCATCCAATATCTTAGTCTAAGTGTTTAAAGTAAATGTAGTACCCAGGTTTTTATAACTCTTTCAGACACCCACTTTACATCCCAAAAACACTATTTGCCCAGTGAGACAGAACAATCTCTAGATTTATATGGCAAGAACAGATACCCCATACTTGATTTAAAACCTTACAATTGAACATTTTATAAAAGCATTTACATTAGAACTCTCTGGAGCTATAATAGCAGTTGTATTAAATCTTAGCAGTCATTTGACAGAATACATCAAAGAAAGGTGGGGAAAAAGAAGGAGCTTTTGTTATAACGGATAAAGAATGGCCACAAATATGTAATATAACATGGAGAAGCACAACATTTTATATGTGGAAAGAATATTGTTGGAAAAGTGTATCACGGTTCTTTATAACCCCGTGTCAAAATGCAGTTACTCACGAGGCAAATAGTAACTGCAAGTCAGAGTGTACAAAGCTACTGGTCTGAGATTAACAAAGCTATGCAAATGATTTTTAAAACCTTCATTCCCTTAGATTTTAAAACTATTTACTTGGGCCTCAAAACGTCTGCAGTGAAAACAATAGATGGATATCTTTAGAACAGACTTTTGGCAGCTGCAAAAAAAGCTATAACAAAAAAATGGATAGTGCAAAATGGCCCAACGATTCAGAAAAAGAGACAGATAACCAAGGACATTTATTAGATGGAAAAAATTACCTTCACTGTAAACCTAAAATTGGAACAGTTTGTTAAACACTGGAAAAAAATGGGAAAACTATGTCAAACAGTTCATGCCTAATGTTGCTACATATGTCCATATTGCTCCCTCTCTGGGTGTTCAAAAAGGATGTTGTCTAATTTCCGTTTAAAAAAAAAGAGGATGGAGACGGCAAGAAACAATTATTGCTTCACTGCCTCATGCTATTTTGTAAATGTATAAATGTATACCTGGATGTGTACTTTATAAGGAATGTGAACCCACTTTATGTGAAAGAGAAGAAAGAATGTTGTCTCTATTCCATCATTTAAAAATACAAAACAAAAAAAGGTAATTTCTGTGTGAGCAAGTAAAATTAAGTAACATAATTAACATAAAAGGTTTTAGTCAGAGGGTTGCATACCATACCATAATAGTCATTTGTCAACAACATAACTGCACCAGACTTTGCTTGTCACTCTGTTTATTGGTTTATTGTTGTCATGACAACAGGAGTCTCTCCAATTCACAAGGTGACTGTGTCTGAGTCTATTGTCACTTCAGGAGCTATCTAGAGACTATCTAGAGAGAAAAAAAATCTAAAATACAATTACTACAACCAGCATCAACGTCAAATGCAAATGTTTGCATCTTGACAGGTTTAGATTAAACACTGCAGAGGTGTAAAAAAGGTGTATTTTTGGAAGTGAAATACAAACTAATCCCTAAAGGCAATTAATTCCATATTGTATCCTCGACTGAAAATGCATGATTACTACAGAGTTTCATTTTGTCACTGATCTGCTGACCTTATAGCGATCTGGCTTAAGGACCCATCAGGTCAGACAGATAAGGCAGAGAGAGACCAAACATCCAAAGAGTAAATAACACGAGAGAGAAATATCTTAGTTTCTCCAGCATTGAAGTAGTTGAGTTTAGTTTATTTAATGATCCTCATTAGTCTTTATCACTGTGATGACTATTGTTCCTGAGATCCAAATTTACTAAACATACTGTATATGACATAAACATAAAAAATGATAGTTGAACATGTCCATAACTTGTACACAATAATAAGAGTTTAAGGAAATATTCATAAGAAACAGCCACAACAGTAACACACACAAAAAAATTACAAAATACAAAAAACTACAAACGGATACAATTCATTTATATTCAGCCTTAAACTGTCAACAATTTAGAGATGAGTTGTCACAAAGTCAAAGCCATTAAGTCTAGCAGTTCAACTTAATACTGCTTTTAAGGAATGTTTTGTGTGAATGAGATGTTTTGTCTCTGTCCTCCGTGGTGTGCTCCCTCCTCTAACCCACTTATGACATCCTTATCTTATCCTGACAGAGAATACTGTTAACAGCCGGGTTTAGAGAGTAGGAAATAACTCTTGCTAGATGCCTTAGCCCTCAGCTGGTTCAAATTTAAAAACATTATGCAATTTACTTATGCTATGAGAGTGTGTACAAAATACAAATCATCACACCAAGTCAGGCATTCATAAGAGCTCATATCCCTTAGTTTGAAACAGTCTGTCAACACTGAGCCATAAAGTGCAGTCTTCCACTTACAATGTTCTACAAAGCTTGCATAGCCCATCATCTGCAGTTCATAGAATTAGAAAATGTGCCTACATTTGGAGAATTAGAGAAATAGACTCACTCTGTAACACAGTGCAATGTATGTATGCACTCAAACTATTATTGAAAAGTTAATGGTGTAGGATGAAGTGGCCCTGTTAATTTATATGTTAAAGTAAGGTAAGGTTTAATGCAGGTCTGATGCAGGTAATTTTAAGTATTCACATTACCTGCACCTGACATGATTGCCAAGAAATGCCTACATGTAAATGTTTTATTTCTGTGCTTTCAGTGAAGTGGAACCTAAATGATAAGAGCATGCACTATAGACTGAACATCATGGAGAATGTCGCGACTTCCCTTGTTTTTGTTATTGTCGTTGTCAATGTCTTCATCACTGCATTTGGTGTCCAGCAGCCACACAGACGCGGATGACTTCCATTTTCAATTTTTTCTGTCTACTGGATCTTGCAAGAAATGGACAGTATGATATACCAATGCAATAATCCCTAGGAATGAAAAAAAATGTGGTGCCCTTTGTAATTGTAGCTAGACTGGAGAGAAAACTAATGTGTTCCTGGTGAATGATGTTAAAGTTTTCCAGTTTAGTCTAGTTAGATGTATAAAAAAGGGAGCGGGGGGGGGGGCTATATTGCATTTTATTATATGCTTGAACAACTTATTAAGTGGAACATATCTTTTTTTAATTGTGCTATGCAGTGTATATAAGGTGTATGTTGTAATGTTTTGGTTTTGCTCTTTCAAGGGACTGTTCAGGTTTTGGGCCTTTAGTCTAGCTGTTCTGCTGCAAACCTACTTAGGACTGTTTTCTCTCAATGTATAAATTAAAGATGGTTTATTCTCCCAGTTTCATTTCAGGGAATCATAAAAACCTTTTACCTCATTTATTCATGTTATAGCCCTAATGCTTATCCTGCCTCACAACCAAAGCAGCTGGGATAGGCTTTAGCCCCCAGCAATCAAAATAATGAAAGATTTTTAATTTAATGTAAAAAGTTAAATTGTATTGCTTTGTTTGTATTTGTTATACACAGTATGTATTGCCTTTAAGCATATTTGTTACTTGTTTGGACCAAAGAGCATGTCATTTTTATGTTGTTGAATCAGGTATTTTATTGCCATTTATGAATAAAATTGAAAAATAGTTTGTGTAGTGTCTTTAGTAGAACCATACATACAAATAATGGCACATCTCAATATCAAATTATCATAGTGGGCTAAAAGGCAACATATATTTAAGTATCACACATTCGTATCACATCAATAGCAATCAAACTTTAATAAAATAAAAACAATCCAATAAACTACACAATATTTAAAAGGCACTGGGGTTTGTATTTAAAAACTTAAATCACACATTATTTCAGCTGCAGGATAAAGACTGCCCCCTGATGGTGGAGCGGAAACATTCAAAAGTATTCACAAGGCAAGAACAAGGTGCAAGCGGAGGGAATTGTTTAAAAAAAACTTGGTTAGAGATGCCACGAAGTAAGTGGCAATGCCTTAACCGTATATGTGTTGCAGACCACAGGGGCCAATTCCATCCTTGTCAAGGGGAGTGCTAACCTTCTCTCCTTTCATACAACACGATAACTAAATCCTCACGGACCGCCTTATAACAGGGTATTTCAGGTCGGTGTGCCTCGGTCATGGTTTCACGCGGGCTGTTTTTTTTTACTACGGTCCTACACGAGCCAGGTTGTAATGTCAACAGTACATAAACGAAAAATATATAATTTCCGTGATTTGGCTTGATTTTTCACATCTTTTACTTTTTCCTGGAATTTTATAACTACACCCACAATGCACTGCACAAGGCTGCATATAATTAGTTAGCGCAATCCAAACGACCAGTTATACGCTTTCCAAACTGACACCTTCAGAAAAGTCTCAATTTTACCTGCATAATCATTAAACTGTGTCATTATTTTTGTGTTTTAGAATTCTTTACAAAACACTTTTTATTCAACGAGAACCTCCCCGAGTTTCGTGCAGCACTGACTCATTTAGCCACAAGAGGCCGCTTCTGGTCGGTTACAATATACTGTACTTCATAAGTTTCACAATAAATCTTCTGTTAGAAACGTTGAAGAAAAATTTGTTAGCCTGCTTAAGGAGAAAATGTAATTGTAAGAGTCAGCACCAAAGTGTAAAATGATTAAATAGTGTACATATTTTCTCACCAATCTTTACTTATGATTTCCTTTTTTTTAAGTGTCAAGTTTCAGAGCTTTCATCTGTTGTTCCTTGTGTTGTTCCTTTAAATTATAAAGGCTTAAATAGTCCAAATAAAATTCCAGATGTTGTTCAGTATATGTATCATTGCATTTTGACAATGATGGCCACAGTACAACAGAACAAGCAACTGTATATAAAGATTATTAATAAAGGCTTAAAAAATACACTGTGCTTTGGTACTTTGTATATAAACAGTAAGCTCAAAAACCTTGAGTAATTTAACCCATGTTATTTCATCAGAGTTTCTTCAGTGTACCATATAAGAACCTCTTGAGCTTTTCTTTTCAGGCCCAGAGCTGCCATCCCAAGAGCTCGACTACCTCCCGTTAGTTTTGCTTCTAAAAGAAAAAGCCAAATTATTGAGTAAATAAGTATGGGTAAATAAACAAATTAATGAGATTTAACGTTCATTTGGAGAAAACGGCTACTTACCACCACAATAATAGAGTAAAGCCATTCCCAATGCAATACTAAAACAACCAACAAAGAAGAAAGGTCCTAGAACAAGGTAAACACAGATCAGTGCAAATGTAAAGATTTTGTTGATGTGATTTAGTTAAATTTAGTTACATAGATTTTTAGGATGAAACACTAAAATATACGCATTTATTTCAATGACTTCTCATATACTTACTACTTTATAATTACTTACCATGGTCATTTAAAATATATTTCTGCTGCTGGTGGCTTGGTGGATATCTGATTGGATCTAAAGAATCTGATGCCAAGACATTTTATTTAGGCACTCAAAAATAAAACAATTGTATACATTTTTTTGGAAACATATAAAATAGGTGATAAAAAAAGTTTTTAGACTTACCTCTGAGACGAAGCCGAGTGGGTAAGCTATAGTATACATCTTCAACATGTAAATGAAGAGCCCTGTAAAACTCTTTACAGGCTTCCTCTCCTTTTCCCTGTAGGTGTGTCAGGAGCTCGCCAAGTCGAACATTAGTGGGCACATCTAAATTGCGGAACTGCATAAAAAAGTGATAACAATGTTTTACATTTTGTGTAATCTGTATAAAATGTATTTTAATTATATGTATCTTTTTACATAATGACTTCTTTCTATGAAACATTATTTTACTATGGCAACCAATGACTGTAGAAGTCAATGATGGCAACATGCAACATTCATAGTAGCCTAGTTACTCTGGAGGCTTCCTTGTCTGTCAGGATCTGAGGGTAGATTCGGTTCAGTTGTAGGATAAGTTTGTCCACCAGCTCTGTGTCCAGTCTACGGTCAGCTTTGAGGAAGGTGCTGTCCTCCAATAGCTGGTCATGAAAACTTTCTGTTGGGATTATGATAGATAAGGTGACACTTAAAACTAAGAAATACATTTTTATTTGGTCAGTTGGGTTTATTTTATAACTAATCCGCTGTGTGTAAAAAGGTGTTAAAAAGTGTGCATTTAGAAAGATTTGATTAATTTGACTCCTGCAGCATTCAAACTAAATTTCATATAGCCAGACGTTTAGTCTACAAGTAGTTGTTTTTCAGTCAAAGGCGACACGGTCAGTTTTCAGATTGCTTCGACCAGAAGCTAAAACATGGCACAAGTGTAAAAAATAAAAATCAAGCTAACAGCAAAAGGCGTTTAGCGTTTGTAATGTGTCATTTGAAAGACTCATTTAGCCTGACGAATGACGATCTTCTGTCAAACCGCTGAACTTTTCCAAAACATAAAGGCGTCCTTCTCATAGCAGAGCAGCATATTAAATCACTAGTGTAATGATATACGTCATAGGGAACACATTAAAACAGATTATCAGTTGAGTAAATTGCTTAAATAGTGTAAAAACATAACTTTTAATGAAAGACACGAACCTCCCATTGTGAAGTCCCTTTCTGCCCTTTGTTTGGACACTCCCCCTGACGTCACCACGCTGACTGGGAGGGGCTTACTCACGTCTACTACGCTTGTCCCGGAAATGGAAGTAAGTCGCTACCATTTATTTTAATGTTGCCTCATAGTGTACAACCAATATTTTGTATGTTTTTGTCAATTGTCGTTGCTATTTCAAATATGGGATTGAGAATTGTAAAATTGTAAGCTATTTTCGTAGCCTATAAGATAAAATTGTGTTTTACTCACGTCTAATTCCTAACAAGTGTTGCACTCACTTGTGAGACAGTTCTATTATAACACACTGAACTATTTAAATTGACAACTGAAGGAGAAAAGAAAAACATTAGTGAAAATTAGATTTATTCTCCTTTCCACCAGTCAAATAGAGGCATGAACCTTCTGAGTGGTTTAATACCAGTTCACTCAACTCAAACTCCTTTGTGAATCATAAAGGATAAGAACAACTGGTCATCTTTGCACTTTGAAATAAATACAGCTGTAGTTGTAGTAAAAACATTTTTTTTGAATGGACCTTAAAGGTTATTAGACAATTATAAAAATGTCTTTACATATATAGCCTAGCATAATTATATTTCATCTTGCACATTACATGTTTAGGAAACAAAATAAAGGGCACCATGGCACCATGGAAGAACAGATTAAATGTTAGAGGTTTGTAAAAATCTCTCCTTCATGAGCATTTACAAATACTGTTGACACTGGAGGTTAAACAGAATAAGCTTTAAATAGTTTTCCTTAGGTATAACCAGTATAATTTTAACAGCTCTGCCGTGTCTACAAAGTAAAAACCCAATTATACAAAATAAATCTGAACCTTAACATACAAAAAAAAAAAAAATTGAAACAAAATTATAAATATATATATTTTTAAGAGATTCAACACAATTGCTTAATATTATATTTTTTAAAACAGGCAGTGATAACACTTTTCACTAAAAGGCCTTAGGAAAAACAGGCAGAAAAGCTCAGTCACTTTTGTTCAATTTCAGAATTAATGTTCTGAAATTTCTGGTCACAAAGGTATTACAAAGAAAAGTTTGTGTAGTTAAGACAATCTTAATTAGATATGAAATAAATATATAAAGTTATAATCTCAAAAAATGTCATAATATATAAAAAACAGCAACACAGACACACACAGTACAACATTATGTAATACTATAAATTGGCATTAGTTTAGAAAGAAAGGGGGGAAGAAAAAGTGCTCAGTTAATTCAGGCAATAAGAAATTATCAGTCTTTCTCAAATTTTGTCATTGTGATACGTGTTAAAGGACTAAAAGGCTGCAGAGCCCAGACAATGCAAAAAATGTCAGCCACAGATGCACATTTGTTTTGGCACTTAAAAAAGCAACTTGGCAAATACTGTTGGGTAAGAAAACAAGAAGGACCAGGTGCTCAAGAGACTGGTCATTGTTGATCACATCTCCATCTGAACTCGACTTGCAGGACTTACTGTAAGTTAGAAGGTAAATATCAGGATACTTAGGGCATAAGCAGAATATTTAGTTTCAAATGTCTTATAACTTACATGATGGCTGGGTCCCTTTCCCTTTTTGCCCTTGCTTCCTGCCATTGTGGCACTGTTGCGGCGTGCCTGTTCGTGGTCAAACTCTAAATCTTCGAGTCGCTGTGTTAAGGACAATTTTTGCTGGATGGCCATACGCAGCAGCGAATTTAGGGTCTTCTTCTCATCCTCAGCAGCAGCCAGTTGCCTCTGCATGTCATCCAACTGTGTCACATATTCATCACACCTGTAAAAAACAAGAATTAATGACTGAACAAAGAAAAAAAAAACAGGAGATAGACATGGTCTCCAGCAGGTGGAACCATTTCCCTCAAATTCCTGCTGCTGTCACATGGTTTTATTCCCAAGAAAGCATTTTCCAGATGGGAGGAAGAGATCTCTGGTAGCTTACTCACTAAAGCATTTCATTAGCATGTTCCCAAAATGCTTTGTGACTTAAATACACAGAAAGGGCATTTAGCAATTATATTGCACAAGCTTATAGTGATGCACTTTTTGATCTTTATGCGACCACATGGTCATAACCGTATTTCATTTGTGGGCTATTTTAAATTTCATAAATATTTCAGTAGTGGTTGTCATACCTTGTAGCAAACATGGCGCGCAGAGAGGAAAATGTTGCGGCATCCTCTTTAAGTGCCTTGAGTTCATTGCGAAGCTTCAGTATTGTCTCTGTCACCATACCCTTTTCACTTTCATACTTACTCTTCAGGTTAGCCAGAGCAACCTCAGCTGTCTAAAAAGAAAGAAAAGAAGTACATCATGTCAATTTTAACTCCTGGAAATAACAAATAAAATAAACCCCGGCTGGCCAACTTTCTGTGAGGAGTCTCCATGGCGTTCCCGTGTTACAGTGGGTTCTATCCAAGTACTCTGGCTGCGTATAGGTTAATGGGCAACTCTAAGGTATCCCTAGGTAATGAATGTGAGAGTGAAATGTGAGAGTGAATCTAAGTGTCAGCCCTGCAACCAACTAGCCACTGTTCAAGGTGACCCCTAACGATTATAAGCAGCAATAAATTAAAGAACCAAATACAGCCAATAATTTTTACAAACCTGCTTGTTAGCCTTTAAGACAGCTCTAAGAGTGGCAATCTGTTCTCTTTTGGTGCTAAGCAGAGATTTAAGTTTGAGGATTTCTTCCATGCAAGCCTCTTTGTCCTTGTCTGCCACTGAACTCAACTCCAGATTTGCCAGTCGCTGGCGGGACAACTCTGTGGTACGGTCAACAGCTTGTTGTAGATGGAAAATCTGGTCTCTGATGATAGCAACAAGGTTATAAATGTTCATAGGCTCAGGTCGATCTGAAGCTGTAGCAGAAGGGCTGGAGTCAAACTTTCCAGTTTCAGTCTCACTGATTAGTCCATTAGTGATAAGCAATGAAGACTGAAGTTCCTTTCCTTCTTGACCCTTTCTCACGATGGCCTTGCCTTCTTTGTAATAGTCAAGCATGACACGGTTGGGGGTTTCACTGTTGCACATACAAACATGGTTGTAGAGGGTTGCAAGTTCTTCACTAAATGCAATGAGCTCATCCTGGGCAACATTAAGGCTCCCAAGAGATTCTCCTGCAGCCTCACTGGCAAGACGTAGCTCCTTCTCCAGGCGATCAACTTGGGCTTTATCAGCTTGGCTAATCTTCTCCAAGGATGCCACCCTCGACCTCAATTCTTGGACTATCCCTTCTAGCCGCCCTCGCTCCTCTACATATTGTGTTCGACATTGCTCATATTCCGCCTTAATTGTTTTCAATTCCTGTCTCAACTCACCAGCTTCAGACATAGCTACGGTATATTTACACTGCAGGATCTCAGGCCCATTGATGTCCAGCTCATAGTACTCGCCATCATCGTGGCTGTCTCTGTCTTTTTCACTGTCAAGAGCAGACTGTCGCTCTTTACTGGCCTGAAGTTTTCTCATTGCACTGAGGTTCTCACTCAGCCTGTTCACAGTTTCCTTTTGCTCCGACACTGTGCCATAAGCCTGTTCCAGCTGTTTTTGGCTCTCCTGTAGAGAGTTGATCAGGGCAACCTTTTCTCGCTCAACCTTACAAAACAAAAGAAAAACAAGACAGTGATTATTTTAGGTTGCACTCCCACTGCCAACTCTTATCACGCCAAAGCAAATTTCAAAACATGAATACAATTGTATAAATGTGGCAGTCACTTAAGTGATTATTTCTTTTTCTATTGTTTTGCTGACCAAGAAAGATTGCACAGATTGGTAGTATTCTAAACTCCTAAAAGTAGGGCAGATGCCAATATTTAAATAATGCTCAAAATGAAGCCAATGAAGTCATTTGTTATTGTTCTGTGTTGTGCTCTCTGCTCAGATGGACACTTTGCTTCCTAAAAAGCTAAATAGCACTTTATAATGACATAAAGCCATGTTGACCGTGCTTTCACCCATGTAAAGAAAAATAGTTTAGAAGAAGCATTGATACCTGTCCAAGCTGCTGTTTAAGCTTCTGAATCTCAGATATGTTGAGTTCACTCAGCAAGTCATCCACAAGGCTTGGGGCAGGCTTAAAGGCATCTCCTCTTTTGTTGTTGTCATTACCTTCACATGTCTTGACTAATCCATTTTCAAAACCACGAATAAGATCATCATTATCAGGCTCTGTGACAGCTGAAGGATCATCTTGGAGCTTTAGGTTATCAATAGATATATTAAATGAACTGTTGTACATAGAACCTCCAATGGTCATATAATGGGATAGCTCCTTGCGAAGACTGGCCTTCTGCTCACGTTCGGTTTTAATAGTCTCAAAGGCCTCAGCCAGCTGTCGCTCAGCAATCTCTCTAAGACGAATGGCTTCCTCCATTTGACTGTGTTGGCACTGGGAGTCCTCCTCCAGACGCCGGATCTCATGCTTTAGTCCTTCAAATTCCACCTGTGATCAAGGTCAAAAATTGTACTGCTTCTCTATGTCAAAATTGCAAAATATACATATTGTGTATATTAGCGTTTATTAATAGTATAGTGTTCTAATACATATCTATTAAATTTTGTCTCACCTGGTTCTGCTTCAGGACAGACACTTGTTTCTGAAGAGATATGTTCTCCTCCTCCAACTCGCTGTAATCTTGCAACAGTCGAGTTTCTCGCACCTTATACTCTCTAATGTCATCACGCAGTTGGCTGCGTTGCAGCTCTGCAAGATCTGTATTCTGCAAGTACCAAAAAAAAAAAAAGACATTCATAAAACCTTAAATACTGTTAATGCCAACATAAACTGAAACTCAAGCAGTGTGTTTTTATAATATGTACTGAAGAATAGGTAGTTTTACTCTACTTTTCTGATAAAAATGTAGACATGCTGTCAATTATTTCAGATGAAACCAGACACAATTCACCTTTTGCTCTGTGATGTGCCATGTTAATCAATTAGTTGACGATTATTTTAATAATACATTTTAATAAATTAATCCAATTAGTTGTTGTAGTTCTAATGTAAGCTTTTGTATACTTATAATCCATATTAAACTTTTACCTCTCTCAAATCCAGGGCAATAGATGACAGACGGTCATTTTCAGCGAGAGCATTTTTGAGGGAGTCTTTTGTCTGTCTGAGTTCATTCTGCAACTCTAGGACCTTCTGCTGGTAGACAGCCTCTTTACTGGCAGACTCCAGGATCAGTGACTCTTCTCTGCTTTCTCCATCTGCTGCCACCTTCCTGTGAGTTGAGTACACTTGACCAAAAGCCTAAAAAAACAGAAACATCAAGCCCTAATGTGAGCAATACCATGTATACAGCTCTCCCTATGCACAAATTATTTATTAGTGGGAACACACTAATGCACATTTTCCATTATTAATTTGACTGTATTAGCCATCTAGGCAACATGCATTGGGTCAAACATGTCATAAAACATACAAACAACTGTTTTCTGTCCAATACACTGATCTAACTAGTAGTTTGTGTCTTTAACAGAACAAAACTGCTGTCGACATGCATGATGCCAACAGGATCATACCGTGGAAAATCAACAGCCTTAAATCTGCTTGATTATCTTTTCTACAAACTTGGTGTGAACAATATCCTTACACCCAATGCCACCTGTGCAAAAATGTAGGATTTCTTTTTTAGTTTGTGGGCTGCTAGAAAATTACATAGTTCCATTAACTATTTGTGCCAGATGAGTGACTTTTCAGGTTTTTTAGCTTCACTACAAAAGTCTCTGGAAAACAAAAACATGTGGCCTACAGCTGCACATTTTTCAGATCATGGCCAAAAATCAAAATGTAAAATAATTTTATCCTTTCGGCTCTATATCTTTACACTAAACCACTATACTTATCTATATTTCTTACACCACTAGAAAAATAAATAAGGAATGAAGGCAGAAAATGAACAAGACTGAGAAAAGGTAAGCTGAAAAAAGCAGTAAAAAATAATGCACATGTTAAGATATTTGCTTTATATTTCTTCCTGTGTGATAAACTAAAAAAGACACAAGGGGTTTTGATGATTTTACATTTAATCTCCGGACAGTATTATGGCCACCCAGCATCACAATGTATTAAAACGGGAAGCAACACTCATAATCATGACTTACTCTGACAATGACTTGTACCATGAGTCAGTCTGGGACTGATTTACGCAAAGCTGTGTTAATAGATGGTCTCTTTATTTGACAGCCTAAATCTTGGATTACTGTTTTAACTAGACAAAGTACATTTAGTTCTTAGTTATTTTGTCCATTTAGTCTAGTAATTGTCTTCTAGTATGTAGTGGATTGAGGTTCCTTGCACTGGTGTCTAAATGGAAACCATGACAGAGAGCTGTAAAAATACCACAGAGGGATGTTACTCTTTATAAAACTTCCCTCAAATAAGTTTTACCCGATTTTATCCCAGCTTACTTTATTATTGATGACACTGTTATTTAAGTGTCTCTCGCACAGAGGAGGAAATCTGACAGACTATAGCAACAGCAAAATCTCTGACCAGAAGGCCTCAGTCTTACATACCAGGAGCAAGTACAGGCAAGAAGAGACCAAAGGGCCATGCAGATTTTTTTAAACAGTGGAATAATTTTCACTGAAGGGCTTGACTAAATCACTTAAATGACTCATAATCAGTTTATTCCTTTAATGCATGCAGCACATCAGGCTAAGCACAAATAACAAATTTAAATGAACAATTGCGTTTTATCAATGTAAATACAGAAAACATAGTACATACAAATCTATAGTTAGTTATTACAGTAGTGCAGATACTTACGGAGTTCTTACGGAGACAGTCATGACTAAATTTATTTATTACAAGTAAGTGTGTAGACCTCTATTTACAGTCACAACTTCGACTATTTTTGAAGTTACCTCCTTGAGCTGTTCCAGTTCCTGCCGGACAGTCTCGTATTCTGTCTCCAGCTCCTCAAATCTGTGCTGGAGTAGTTGTTTCTCCTCTAGCACCGCTAGCCCATACTCTGCAGCCTGAATTTTTTCGTGGGTTGTTTCACGGAGCTCTCGGGAAAGACGCTCAACTTCGGCGTGAAGCCACTGCGGACCGGCCTCAGTCACCAGTACCGCGTCGGGATATTCCTGCTCGTCCATAGACATTTTGCAAAGCTGCCGACTGGCCACTATAACGGGACCCAGCCCAGACAAGTAAAACCACCAACAGAGAAATCACTGGCTTCCCTTTTTGAGGCGCATTCTTGTGTTTCATTGGAGTTTAGTTGAAGCCCAAGAGCTCGTCTCTTCCCAACAAAGTCAAAATGTAAGTCATTCTCAGAGACTTTTTTCTGTCTTGTCGTGTGGCTGCGAAAACTTCTGTTGAGATCATCGAGAGGAAAAAGCGATTCCTGCAAGATATTTAAATGTGTAGAAAAGGGAAATGTAGTTTTCAATACGACGCCAATGCGTGTAAGAGCACGTCCGGCAGCACTCTTTTGACTTCAAATTCCATAATGCATCGCAAAGGCGTTGACGCGCATATTGCACACTGCCATCTAGTGGTTATTTATATGTATATATTTCAAACTACAATTATTGTGTATAAACTTAATGTCTTCTAAGCATTAACATTTGGATATGTTTTGACAATTTTATAATTATTGGAAATTAAATCAATAATATGATAAATCTTTTTTTTATTTTTACTATTTTAAGAGTATGCTAATAAAATTAACATTTCAAGTAAACATTTCAAACTGTAACTAATGATAACTCAACCACAAAATAAAACATATAAATGTAAATAAAAATTAAATAATTTTCTAAAAATCTGGTCAAAGGGCATGTTACATGGACATCATGTCCATTTATCACTCATTGCTCATCATAAATCAAATGACGAGACTGTAAACTGCCATGCATGAATGTGAAAGCAAAGACTTATCAGGAACTTTCCTTTTGTTTGCACCAAACTTGACAGAGTGGTTAGACCTGTGGAGGAAGTCCTGTGATGACTAACTTAAAAATTAACAACCGGCCCGGCATGAAAGTCAGCAGCTGAGCGTAAATAAATGGTATGTACACCTGTAAATGTGCTTTTCTGGGTTTCTCACATGTCAGTGATATTCTTCAACCTTTGTCGAAATCTCTTATCTGTATCATTTCTGCCTATTCTTATCCCCTTGTCAACAGTCATCTCAAATGTTGCGTGGGGCCGTGTTCTTTTTTAATTTACAGTATATTGGCTCTTTTACAGGAAAATGGAAGAGATGTTGCCTACAGCTTTTATCATCACTGTATGTATTTTTTTAATATACTATTAGTATAGAGATATGTATGGCCCTTCAACAAAAGTATTTAAAACACATTTGACTGTTATGTATTATAGTTTTTAATTGCTACAGTTATTAATGTGTTGGTTTATTTTTTTATATTCCTATACTGTTAAAATATTTTGGTTTTGTTTCATACCTAGAAACATTAGCCATCAGTACAATCACGTCATAAATATGACTTCACGCTTTATTTTTCAGTCTGAAACATAAAGCATTTCATTGAAGCAAAAAGACAAACAAATAAGATATTGTGTTTGTTTGTATTCGTTTGTATGAACAGTGGTTTACACTACTTTTGTTGAATGTTTTTGTAAGACACTAATACACTTCTTTTTTATATTTTCAGACAAATATTATCATTTTTTTGCAATCACATTTGGCCTTGGATGTGGAATTGCACTTTACAGACCCTTTCGTTGTAAGTGTAGACGCATTGTTACAAAAGTGTATGTTTTCATTTTTATTTTCATTTTCTAGCACTGACTTGTTAAATGAATGGCTCTGTGTGTATGTATTTTGTGTTTATTTTACAGCACTAGTGGTTCCAGCAGTTCTTGCTGTCCTTTTCACCGTTGTCTTTGAAACTGTGGGCTTATTTGTAGGTAATTATAGAATTAATTAGATTGTTTTAAGAAATGTATTATAGTTAATTCTAGATTCAACCAATAATTTTTTTCAGATCTGCCAGCACACACCTCAAGGTGTAAAGGCCCTCCGTACAATAAACGAGGTACAAAAAAAAGACTATATTTAATATACCACATCCATAATGGTATCGAAAGCAGCTTATGGTCTTAAACAAAAGTTATATATGACATTGATCATGACTATCTCTTTTACAGATATTTACTGGGGATTTTTTGTTGCACTTTTTGTTGCTATTCTGAACCTAAACTCTTACCACGGTAAAAAAAAATAATAATAATAAGAAAATACTAATGTATTTGTAAAAACTTTTTTTTTCTCAAACCATGTTTTTATTACAGTCTATACACTCTCTTATGGATGTGGAATTATGGTGTTTGCGCTTCGTGGAGCAAAACGAAAATACAGTTCTCTCTGGTATCTCTCTGCTTATATTATGTACTGTTCTCAATGGGCTATGCAATGACTAGACAGTGTTTAAATCTAAATGTTTTTCTTTTCACAGTGAGCTCAGGAACAAAAATCAACACTGGTGGTAGAATAACACTGCAATGAACAATCTAAAACAACTGGACTCTGTGGTATCCACAGACATTTGTATTTGTCGTCACATAAAACAAGCACATTTTCTCTTGTTTCAAGATTTAATGGCAATGTACTTTCACAGAACAATTAAGATAATTTATTTTTATGCAAGTGATAAATGCTAAAAGAAATTTAAATAGAGATGCATAAAGTGCAAATAAAATTAAAAAAGCTCAACACAGTTTCCAGGTCTCTTATGCTTGATACTTACCTTGAAGCAATGCACAATTTCTGACTCAAATGTGTTTTTCTTTATTACATTTACATAAGGTACAAACAAAAGTTTCAAGTAAATAATAAAAGTGTTGGTACAGCAGAAGTCAAATGGTCAAACAAAATTGTACTTTTAGCAACTTTGGAGAACCCTTTATGCTTTATATAAATAAAGAAGCACAATAACTGTAAAAGTCACTGCTGTTTAAAGTTGGGCAGCTGTGGCATAAATGAACTGATGGGCTGTAGTTTCACTAATAATGCAACAAAAAAAAAATTATATATATAAACATATAGTGATTATATGGCCTACCTACATTTATTTATTTATTATTTTCTCTTCTACCATCTACAAACATCAACTTCACCTACACATTGCAATTCTATGCCCACCAACCATTGTTACAGTTACATTAGAACAATATAAAATGTTTAAACCCATAAAAACCTTTTCAAAACACACATTTTTTTAGAGTTTTCATCCATCAGAAACTATTGGTAGAGTTAGTTATGTCCATGTTTGCATTAGTGAACTAAATTTTGTTGGGTTTAATTATTGCAGTTCTAAATCATAATGTACAGCACAAAGTCACATTACATGAGTACAGGGACATTCACAGTGAAGAAAGACAAAACATTGGGGCGTATGAAAATGATAAAAACACACCCTTCTTTCCCCTAAAAAGAAGAGGTTGATAGATGCATAGGGCAAAAGTTACTTAGCGTTGGTGGAGCTGCTGAGCATCTTTCGGACAGCCTGGGCAATAGCATCTCGGTCAATGCCATAGATTTTCAGCAGCTCATGAGGTTTGCCGCTGCGGGGAACATGGGACACTGCAAGACGATGTAGATTGAAGCCCTGCTCATTGACCATCACAGAGCTCACTGCTTCCCCAAGTCCTCCTGCAGGGCAACAGTTCACCACAGTAAAAAAAATTAGTGGAAAGTAAATGCCACTACAGCCCACACAAATTATTATTTTGTTTATATAAAATACCATTTTTATGTCTCTAAAAAGTTACAAAAAGTGTTCTCAAGCACAATTTTTTGTCTCAACATAAGAATAAAAGAGAAACTCAACATCAGACTAGTTTAAGTCGCCAAATTGGTTTTGTCGAGTTGAGGTTGTTCAGTCAATTTTTTAGTATCACAATCTTTACGGGCACAGGGCATGGCCGTTTGTGCTATGTATCTAGGTCACCCAAAGCCCCATGGGCACATTCTCAGTTAAGGAAATCTGACAGCGCTCAGCCTCTGTGGCTCGCAGACTTCCAAAATGTACCACATTGCCAATACCTTCCCTGCCAGAAGTGCACAACCCCTTCAGCCAATAAGTAAATACCACCACATTGGGTTTCTGTCAGTGAACCAATGGCAACATGCCACCGCAACACACACCACACTGAAAGCCAATGACAGCAAAGCTACTATTGCATCATGCCAAAGAGCTAGGTTTTGTAGTGTTCAAGATGCAATAATACATCATTTATGAAGGCCTACCTTCATAGTAATGGTCTTCCACAGTCAGCACTCGACCTCTGGTGGTACGCCCGTGGTCAATGATGGTTTTGTAATCCAGTGGTTTAATTGTAAATGGGTCAATTACGCGTACAGAAATCCTCTCTGGAAAAAGTGCAGAGGATTTTCATTATAATTACGTTCTGATCCACTCAGTGAATAATATTATTTGTTATACCTTTCTTTAAATGTTCAGCTGCAGCCAAAGCCTCATGGAGCATCATCCCAGCTGCTACCACTGTCACTTGGTCATCTTTGCTCTGGTACACCACCTTAATAAAAGAAAAATGTTACACATACAGTGAAAGGATAGAAAAAAGGAAATTGTGTTTTTGTGGATAGTTACGTGAAGTGTGTTTGAAAACTATGTATCACCTTTGCTTGTCCCACATGGAAGTCCTCATTGCTGTTGTAGACGATGGGACAGTCATGACGGCTGGTTCGAATGTAACATAAACCCTTTACAGCAAACATTAAAAAAAGCCCAGATTAGTTTAAATAGATCAAGCTCCACATACAGTATACAGAAGAAAGGTCCATCCGCAAACCTTTGTTGTTGCAGCAAGATCCAGGGCTTTCTCTGTAGACACACCATCACTGGGATAGAAAACAGTAGCAGAGGGAAGGGCCCTAAACATAGCCATGTCTTCTAGACACATTAGAGATGGTCCTTCCTCACCTGCAACATATGTTTGTTGTTTTCATTTGATAGATTAACAGTAAAATTCAGGTGGATTCATTCCACCTTTCATGCGGTTTATACCACTGCTACCTGAGGGACATCTTATTCCTTGTGGACATCTCCAGAGCAAACAGTGAAGGAAGGTGAAAGCAGGGAGGACAGAAGACAGGCAGGAAAACTGAGAAGGGGTGTTGGTAAGGAAAACACAGGGTTAGGTGACAGGAGAGCTATTTAAACACAGGTACCTTGATTTGGGATAAAGAACGGGACCTGGGGCTAACTTCAGTGTGAAATACTACTAACCAGTTGACAGGCCACAGTGGGAGCCACACAGCTTGATGTTGCTCTCTGAGAAGGCTGCCATGCGCAGTTGGTCGTAGGCTCGAGCGAAAAAGGAAGCAAGTGTACTGGCAAACACGAGGTTCCTGTCACGGGCAGCACAACCCACAGCAACACTGACCTAGACAAGAAATTGTGTAATGTCAGCTTTATGGTCCTTTAACCAAAAGACACAAGAGTAGATCTGTGAGATAAGGTGACTACTAAGAAATAAAACAATTTTACAATCACCACTTTACTTTATAATGCTTTTTTCAACATGGCCTGAAGGAGGATTAAAGAACAGCTAATATTATCATAGGTATGTATAGGTTAATTGGAAATTCTAAAGTGTCCCTAGTGAATGAATGTGAGAGTGAATGGTTGTCTGTCATTGTCTGTCTCTAAATGTCAGCCCTGTGACTAACTGGCAACTGTCCAGGGTGTACCCCGCGTCAGGCCCAAAGCTGCTGGGATAGGCTCCAGTCACCCGCGACTGCTAAATGGGACAAAGTGGTAGAAAATGAATGAATGAATAATATTATCATTAACTATCTTCTGTCTAGGGTGTAAGGCCTAAAGCTGCTGGCTCCAGTCATCTGCAACCCCCCAAAAAAACATGAAAAAACATGAATGAATGAATAATATTGTCATTAAATGTTTGGCAGATGGCTCCACCCTCAGCACTGCATTAATATTTTACCTCTGAATACACTTGTCATGACTGCTTATCATCTCATACAGTGTCTGACCTACATTATAGTGCACTGCAGTGTCCAGAGTTGACAGCTTTAGAAATTAAAGCCTGCCCTGCCCCCTCCCCAAAATCAAGGCACAAGATCAGCCCAATGAAAGATGAAGAACTGGCTGGGCAGAACCTGGTGCCAGTTACAGCTGCATTCACCAAACGAAAGCAAATGTCCATCTTTCCATCATCAACAGACAAGTAATTTGTTTTTGTTGAAATTACTCTTCTCTAAAGTAAAATATAGAGGCAGTTACTAGGAAACACTATGTTGTTCAAAAGCCTTTCTGTACCATTCTCTAGCTGTATTTCTGCCATAAACTCTGGGCATTCATACCATGTTTTGCTGAGCAATGTAGCACTCCACAAAGCGATTTGGATGCTCGTTTTTAAAGATCTCTGAATAGGTGAGGTTGTTAGTGTCTCCATCAAGAGCCACAACACGTTCATAGTAGCGACCCAACTTGGCCAGTGCCATCCCATAAGCCTTTCTGGTGGAAATCTATGGAAACAGACATATGAGTTATAAGGTCTAGTGTTTAACAGTTTAGTACTTCCAAAAGATTGTGATATTAATAAGAGTCCATATTTTATATAAACCTTGTCTCCAGCCTTGTAGCTAGGTGCGCTGGGCATCCTAATGTTCCTCAAGCTGACAGGGGGAGAGTCCTCAATGGGAGCAGCTGGATAGAGGTGCTTGTTGCTGTTCATGATGCGGCTCTGCAGGTCCTTTATCACCATCTCAGCCATGTCCTTGGGCAGAGGCTTGGCATGCCAGCCTTGTTTATCCTCAGCAGCTGAAAATGCAAAGTAACTATGAAACACTGTTGGCTTATGGAGCCAGCTTTTAACATACATTACACATATTGTCTATTTTATATTAAAGCGGGAAAAATTGTCTCATTTGGAATAATGGTTTAAGGCACCTGACATTAGTAATCACCTGGAATGCCTTTTCCCTTGATGGTTTTTGCGATGATGGCAGTGGGTTGATGGCGAGGCTGACTCAGAGCTTTGCATAGCTCCTCCACACTGTGTCCATCGACAATGATGGCATGCCACCTAGACACAATCAGACATTAATCAAACCTGTAAGTCACTTTTATTACACAGAGAAAAAACACACAATTTCCAGTATTATTATATTTTTGCATTACCCAAATGCTTCACAGCGTTTCTGATATTTCTCAACATGATGCTGCAGTGGAGCTGTGTCAGTTATACCCAGGCGGTTGATGTCTAAGATGGCCACCAGGTTGTCAAGCTGGTAGTAGGAAGCAAAGGACATGGCCTCCCACACAGCACCCTCAGACATCTCTCCATCTCCCATCAGACAGTACACACGGTAACTGCAAGTACATAAAAGGCTCCACTTATCTGTGCATATGTGTGCGTGAGGGAATAAATGTTGTCTGAAAAGAAGAAACAGATCCTTATAAATGCTCTTTGACATGTTTCCAGTTGGATAGATCTTTTTCATTTTGGATTTTATAAATAGTTGTAGTTGAATTGTTAGTGTTGATTTTTTTGAAATATGCATTTAATTTACCATAATATTAGGAACAATAGAGAAATAAACACAAATTGCTTGGTGGTAAAAAAAACTGCTGCATGGGCCTGTGATTATTAGAGCAGAAGAATTGTAAGAGCAGAGCATGTAGCTGCTGCACACGCCCACCGTGGCAGACACAGCAAAGAACAAGAATATGGATGCAAATATAACTTGTGAATGTAGATTTGTCAGTGATTACCTGGACTTATCAAAGTATTTTCCAGTGTAAGCCATTCCACAGGCCACACCAAGACCCTGCCCCAAGAAGCAAGTGGCCACATCCACAAAGTGCTGTTTATGGAGAAATAAAACACCTTGCATGTGTTATAAGTCTGATTCATAAAATTGTTATCTAAAATTCTGTAACATCTTACATGCATTGGTTGGCCCTCATTTTGGGAGTCAGCCTGGCACAAGCTAAACATTTCACTCTCCTTCAGGAAACCTGTCTCCACCCACATGGAGTACAGGGCTGGAGCAGCATGGCCCTTAGGAACAAAGACCACCATGGCACCATTACACCTCTGAGGCAAAGCAACTAAAGCTCTTATTGGACTCAGACTTTAGGAAGGCTTGCCCGACCCTCACCTTGGAAAGGATAAAGCGGTCATTGTTGTAGTATCTGGGGTCTTCAGGTCGATACCTCATGGTGTGGAAGAACAGCACAGACATGATTTCACCCACGCTGCAGCATGATGTTGGGTGTCTACATTTAGCATTACCAAAAGAAACAAAGCATGTAAATACTGCACAGTAAAATCAAGAAATATCTGGGCAGAGTCATTCATGTCTGTAAAGCCTTTCTGTGTGGAATTTGTTTGTTCTTCCCGTGCTGCCTTTGGTTATTAGACCAACTCCAAAAACATACATATAAGTGTGACTTGGTTACTGTGACATTATCCATGCGGAAAGAATGTGAGTGTGGATGGTTATCGGTCAGTGTCTGTCTCTAAGGCAATGGTCCTCGAAGAGCTGGAGTAGTCTCCAGCCCCCCCACAACCCGTAAATGATAAGTAGTAGAACATGAATAAATTTATACACATAAAAGTATGCTTTATGCAGTCACTGTTACAAGTACTTTATCATTACATAAAAGTGGCCTATTTAAGACCAATAAAAAGCCTATTGTGTAGAGCCTGGAGTCTATATTACAAATTAAAGTCGACTGAATAATTCAATTCAACTTATCTGTAAATACTGTAGACTGTTGTCTCACCTGTGTCCTATTTAAATCAAATTGTGCACATAAACAAGCCATTAGCTTCCAAAATGGAATGCATAACTTATAATAATACAATTTACTCAAGATATTTGTCTCATTATTTGTCTCAAAAGCACTGGCAGGTGTGTGTTCCTCGCAGTTGGTGAGACATGTTTAATGCCAAATAGAGTTCTTCAGACAATACTACAGACATATTTTGTTGTGGATAAAGCTGATGATGGAGCTAACTCACCCGCTCCCTGCTGCAGTTGTTGCCTTGATGCAGTTGATCCGCAGGCGGATGGCAATGTTCCTCAGCACCTGAATAGTCTGCTGGTCAGGTTTGTGATAGTCCTCCATGGAGACAGTAGAGCAGGTTTCAGCTATATGAGAAAAGTACACCAACTATGATGATCTGCAGTCTTTTAAATGTGTTTGTGATGGTCAGGATCTGACCGACAGACAGATGGGAGGAGGACCGGGACTTGCTGACGCTGTTTGGGTGTAACCTTTAAAACTGGAGACCACTAACACCATTGGCTGCTGTAGAGTGGGATGGTGGAGGTGTGTCACAATCATGAACTTGTGTGTATGGAATTATTGGAGGGTTGCACTTGCTCTAGGCTAATGTAAGAAACATGTTAAATTTGGTACAGAATGGTATTGTTCTTCATTGGTCTACGTTATTCCCCCACTCAGCATCTTTATCAACATTTATTATTTGGTTTTCTTAAGATCAACAAATAATGGAGTCTTTTCTCCAGTGAGTCAAGTGATGCTTTTATGTAATTATAATACCTGCTTGGATTGAGTATGAAAAAAGATCAACAATAGGAACATGTGTGGAAGGTCTTATAGGTACTCTTATATTCCTTAAAATAAAAATAAAAAATAAAAAACAGAGCTCTCTGGCTTGGTTGTGTTCTTCTGTGTCACTGATGATGCTTAGTGAGCATGACATCTCCACACTGAGGACACCATGTTCTTTCTTTAAAGGCACAAAGCAGCAGAGCTCACATAGAGACAAGAGTTGTGAAATATGCATTTAAAGTGTCTTGAAAATTACTTTTTTTTTATGAAGTGCACTGGTGCCAGGTTATTTTTGTTCATTAGGTAGTATTGTATAAATGTAATACATTGTATAAATTACAGTGTGTTGTGTTGTGCTTGCACTTCAATCTCAACAAGGAGCTATGAGATGCTTATTAGAGCCTAGCCTGCCATCTACAGGATCATCTTTGACCATGGTTACGGCACATTTTGCCTCATGCAATTTGTAAAATTTTTTACTCAAGATTGTCACAAAACCAACAAAAACGTAAGAGTAATCAAACCAGACAAATGTGAACAGACTTTAAAACTATTAGAAATTAGTTATTGTTGGGGTTTGATTTGTGTATAAACAGGTTCATAACAGATCAGTGGTCACACAAGACATTAACCACTAGAGGACGCTCTCTCTCCATAAATGTAAACCAAATGTTTATTACTTTCCTGTAAGAGGACTATGGGTAGAAGAAAATATTTAATGTTTATCATATTAAATAAATGTACTTATAAATTCCCTAAAACATACCTTTTTTATTTTATCATACTATGTAATGTTTATTTTTATTTACATTACTTTTACTCAGTTATATTTGATTCTGTTTAATTTAGTTCAAATGCTTATTTTTACATTTGAGCATTGATCCACATATTTTTCCCTATATTTTGTTAAATAATATTTAATATAAATATTCATATAAATATGAAAATGTATTAATTGTAATAATTCTATAGTTATAGTTGTTTATATACTAGCCTTGGGTGTCAGCTGAGAAAGTCACTGTAGAAAATTATTACTGCGTCCTGTCTCTTTTGCATGTCCCTTTACACCAGCCATGTGACTCTCCGTGCATGGTGCCCTATGTTGTAACAATGAGGTCATGTCCCAGCACCTCTTCACAGTCAGTGATGGCATCTCTCAAGCTCCCACAGCTCCCCTGCCTCTACCGACATTGTCCTTCTCCCAGTTTCCAGCAGTTCCTCTGGGCTCCTGGGTCCTGTCAGAAAAGCTTTTCTTCACAGAGCCCCACAGGTGCCAACCAATAGCAGCCAACTAACAGCACGTCACGTGATGGTGTACAGCCAATGTCAGGCCCCCAGAAATGCACACTTCCTGGAGGGAAAGTACATTTGGAGTGCATAAATGTTGCTATTTTTAATTTCTCCAGCAGAAAAAGAGGAACATGACAGCCACTTGTCTTAATATACTGTAACCTCAAACATGTCTGATTTATTATCACAATACCAGGTGCTGGCTGACAAAGATTACTCAGCATTGTTGGCTGCTATGGGAGCAACAAAAGCAGATGAGTCTCAGATGTACACTTAGATTCTGCCCCCAATGTGTGCTCAAGATGTGAAAGACAAAAACCTCAAGAATTAACTCAAAAATAATATCAGCTTCATATGCATAACTCACACATCACAACTGTGGTGCATTACTTTAATGCCAGCCGCTCCTTCAGGCTCTTGCCTCTTCCCCTCTGCTCTTATCACTCCATTTCCTTAAATTGCTCTGCAGTCACTGTGATGACACAGTGTTTGCCCTTCTCTCTGAAAGATGTCTGTCACCCTCCAACCAGAGCAATATGTTGCATTCAGCAACACAGCTGGATTGGGGAGTGATTTCAGAAGTGGAGGTCTGTGCTGGGTTAAGGGCATAGCAAAAAGAACTGAATCTAACCATGTGAACTATTACATATGATCATAACATAGGAACACAATGACTGAATAATATAATGATAGAAAAGATTCTTAAGCTGAGAGCAAAATGTGGATGAAGACAAGCAGAGAAAGAGAGGAAAGAGCAGAGGCTAAGGCTGAGCGTGTTGTGGGCTCAGCAGTGAAGTTGATGATGCACGGGGAGAACAGCTGCGCTGCAGGGCTTTCAGGCTCCATCACTACTGCTCTCCTTCAAACACACTCACATATACAAATACACAGCGCTCATAAATGTGCAAGCTTACTGATGTTGCATCAGTGCACATGAGTGTGCTGGATTCATGTTCAAAACAATTAATCAAGCTACACATATGGTAAATTTAGGGACCTGTGATATGGAGATGAATAAAAACACATAGGGGAGAGAATCATTTTACTTAATTATGTATTAAAGAAAATATTGTCGTAAATCTGGTCAGTAAAAAAACACATAAAAAGATTTGGTAAAAAGAAAACGTCATCATCAGGTTCACTTTGTCTTGCTGAGTACTCTGTGTGTCTGTTTAACCACTTTTTGATATATTGGACCATAAGTGAGAATAAAAAAATTCCCAGCCATATAAAATAGGGAATGTTAATCATTGTCATGTTTTATATTCCGAACCAAATAATTTCTGTCATCAATTTAGTTTTTTGTGTCACCTGGAAGAGTGCACTCTTGGGTTTGAATCTGGCCCGTCATATGCTCAAAGTCATTTTCTCTTTTTTTACCCTGTTTTCAGGTAACATCAACAGGCTTATGTGTTTCTTATGAGAGCTACAGGTTGGGTTACATAAATTGACGTTTATATGCTGTACAGTAAAATTAAGATAAACTTTTCTGTATGTTTGGGGATTTGAAGTGTGGACAAGTCACCTATAGTGGAATGCTGTGGCCGAGGATCCTAGACAGCTCTCTCATGACTCTCCCTTGACCAAAACCTTTTCACAGGTGTGCAGAGCCACAATGCATGCAGGTGGTTGTCAATTTGGGGCAGTGTGTGCAAGTGTTAGTGTCTGAAAATCCCATATGGTGCATGATATGATTTGTGGGTCTTGTGTTGTATTTTGTATTAAATTAACTGTATTTAATTGTTGGTTGACACAGAGAATGTGTTATTGCAGATGATGTGCCAGTTGATATCAGAGTGTTGGATATTTAGATCTTATGTCCATCAGTGGTGGTGTCATAACAAGTGAATAATTTATAGATTTGTGTTAAATGTTTTTTTTAAGTGGAGGATTAAAGATGTCAAAATGATTAATGTTAAAATGCTGTTAGTGGAGGAGGTGAAAGGTTATGGGAGAGCTGCCATTGAACAGGTGCCCCATGTTGGTTACTCTTCCTTGTTTCTATGACGGGAAATCGATCGGTTTGTTGCTTATTTTGAAAGAGGGGTTGTGCCATATGTTTTATTATCTCCAAGAGATGATAAAATTTAGGTTAGTTTTGTCTGCTGTGCACCAGGCATCTGTGGTCTTTATCGTGTTAATGTTGTAACAGTTGTGGTTCTTGATTGTTTTGTCTATGAAAAGGAACTGATGAAAGGTTAAGTCTTTGCAGGTGGTCTGTTGTATATCTATTCAGGTTAAGTGAAGTGTTATTGGTCCATTGACGGATATATTGAAGCTGTTGAGAGATGAAGTAATGATTAAAGTTTGGAGCGTGGAGATCTCCATATTACTTAGGTCTTTGGAGTGTGTGTAGTTTGTTTCTTGTTTTTTTTTCCTTTCCAGTAAAATGAGTTAATTATTGAGCTTAGATAGGAGAACCAAGCTGGGAATGGGAGAACAGGGGTCATTTCAAAGAGATCCTTCTTCTTTTTAGATTTTTTTGTAATAATCGGGTGAAGTTAAGCTTAAATATAGGGCATGTCCCCGACCTCAGCATTCCAGTCAAAGTGGTTTTGACCAGTTAATGGAGTCAGATACTTTACCAAAACTGTTAGATACTGTAAGATTGTGTACTGACGGAAGGGAGTGGAAAATGTTGGTTAAGAATAACAGTAAACCATCAGCATAGAGACTGGTTTTATGGTGACGTGAAAGTGTTCTGATGCCTGACACACTGTCAGTCTGTCTTATGGCTGTAATGAGAGGTTCTAAGAATAGTACAAAGAGTAATAGAGATGATGGACATTCTTCCCTAGTTCCTCTGCACAACATAAAAGATGTGGATATTTGACCTTTTGTTGTAATTGATGCTGAGGGTGCGTTAAAGTGGTTAGAGTTATATTATTGAACGCTGGAGTCAGTGGGCAGCTTGCTAAGACATTCAAACCTTTTGGAGAAAGTGGCCTAAAAACATTGTTATTATTTGACCCTTGAACATAAGCTTCAAATGGTAATTCATAAGAGGTGATCAAACACACCCCACTATACTGTTACCAGCTACCCACATAGACACACACAGTACCTGATGCAAGGTGAATAATTCAGGATGATTCGAGAAGAAACCATTATCTTGCGCAGACAGTAACCTGATACAGCAACCCTCGTTAGTGCGTAGTCACCTTCTGAAAGGCTGCTACTGTTCATTCACTGACAAACCTCCAACACAGGATGAGTGCTCACAACCTTTTGTCTTCAGCATGGCTGTGTAGGTTTAGAGAAGAAGAGGCCTTGGAATAGCTCTGACAGGTGGGACTGTTTTGTTTTGAGGTTTTACTATGACTTATGCTGCATTAAAGTGCATACACACATAAAAAATGTTGAAGATTATGATTAAGATGAGTTAAAGGGCAACAGGACAATCATCTGAAACCTTTAGTTTCCTTTGTAAACATAAATTTCCTGTTGCTAAAAATGCAGTGTCTAATTAGTGCTCTTTGGACATTATTTTTTAGACCAACATGCACTGGGGACTTGTTAAAGGGTCTTCCAAGGGTTACAGCTATCAACTGCTCATTCTTTTTTTTATAAAGGTGGGATTCGTTTGTAGCAATGAGTGCGACAGCTGATGGCTGTTGGCTCTGGCTGTTTGGCTTCGTATCTCACGACAAGAGATTTTTGTTTTGTATGTTTAATTAGGCCTCAAAAGAACTATTCCTAAAGTGAGTTTAAGTGCTACAGAGATGTTCTCTTCATACACATTTATGGCCAGCTGTAACAGGAGAGAGGTGTGCGTTACTGCCAGATCGAGTCATGTGGATGTGGTGTTGGCTTACTTTATCAGGGGCATCTGAGGAATGTTTACGTTTCAAAAGCCAATAGGGTCAATGAAAATGTATTCTTTCCCTGTGTGTAGCGTGAGATGTGTGTATTTGTGTATAGACCTGTACTACTTTGACCAAGCATGCAGCAAATTACAATTCAATGGTCCAGAGTGCTTCACGAGGAATGCAAAGATAGCCAGGGTTTATAATTAATTGCAACTGTGGATTATGATCTAACTAGTGTTCAAAACAAAAGTCTGCTTACGTGGGATGGCACTTTCTGAGTTAATAGGCCTATCTCTGTAAAGCAAAAGGCTACATTATTGGCATATTTAAGGAATAGGCTACATTTCAGTGTGCTAATTTTAACACGGTCTGTCATAAAAGGCTGGTGAACGTGTTAGCATTATTCCTTTAACACTTCAATCTGCTAAAACCTACACGTTTTCTCTATTCAGGAAAAAAAAGCATGTGATCAAAAAAATGCGTTTTCTCTGATTGGTGGTTTCAGTGACCTTCACGTGACTGCTGCACGGTGCACTTGATGTGTCATTTGGAAGGTATTAGATACAAATGAAGAACCAAGAGAGACACTGACCTATCTGATGTGAGTGGGGAGCTAGAGGGGGTCTCTCAGATGCTCTACCCCTGCCCCGTGCACTGACGCCGTGACGATAAGCCTGGGACGAGGATGCTCTGTTGTCTGGTGCGCACTCTCCAGTCTCCTGTTCTCCACATCACCATGACAGAGCTTGACTGAGGCGCAGGCTTTACATGTGTCCTCATGAATTTCACCCTGCTGTTTAAGCTCGGACCTCTAATTTTGGCCCCCAGCGGACAAGTGTAACCGGGAGGAGAAGACCGCGGCCAAACAGAGGAGTCTTCAGGAAAGGTACAGTTAACAAGGTCTGGAGTTAGCCCTAGCATAGCAGCGTTTACCTTTGTGCAGTGTATATTGCGCTTTTAGCCATTCTTGTCAGAAGACAGGCGATGTTAATGGCCACTTTGCTATCGACGCTGGCATGCTTCACGGCGCTTTTTGGGAGGAGGGGAGCTAATTGTCACAAAGAAACGTAGAGAGGAAACGGGCAACACTAAAGTCTTACCTTTGTACAAAGTGCTCATGTGGACCGCATTATATTTGCCCCGCTCAGTGATTGGGGTCGAATGTCAAAACGTTACCAGAGGTTTTTGCAGAGCTGCGAGGAGCGTCTGACGGAGCCCGGAGTCGGACTGCCATCACTCTGCGTTAAGGGGGGTTACACATCCTACCTTGGTGGCTTCCAAGGAGAAATGTGAGGACGTCTGGAGATGTATTATTTGTCACGAATCACTCATGGGAAAGTCCTGTTTATGTCCATCTTAGATGCTTGTCGACGCTGTCCAACGCTACAGTGCTATGGGAAAAAGCCCATTCATTTGCTTTGTTCAGTTGGTGATTGCACTGGCGACTTAGAATCAGCAACGTAGCACTAAAGGAGCTGACTGTCCCTTGACTATATTCTTACATTACAATAACACATGTTTAGTATGTTGTCTTTGATTATGAAGAGTATTTTTCCTTGAGCACCAGGGCTGGGTGACCTTTTCTGTTTCTTGCTTTGGGCCTTCTACAGTTCAAGGACTTCTACTGATCACTGTGGGGACAGAAGCCTGAGAGTGACAGCTCAGCTTTAGCAATTTACACTACTGCCAGATTGTTTATTGATTTAACCTGAATGTCATCTGCCCCTAATTTTGGGAATAAATTCTTTCTCATGTAAACCTGGTATACTATACTTACACAGCTTGTGGCATGTTCACACTCAGGTCTCATTGGAGAAACACATTGTAGGAGATATGATCATAATTGTTAAAAATATATGGGATGAAATGAGAAAAAGAGTAGGATTTTGGCATTTGACCATATTATACTGTTGCAAAATGAGTTTGTAGACTAACTCTCATTTTTGTTTCTCAGAGGCAAATTATGCCCGCAGCAGAGATTGTGGCCCTGGTAACGTGCCAGCTCACTGGTCAGACAGCTGTGCCCTGCTCTTGCCCGACTGTGTACATTGGCAGGTCCATGCTGCTGGATGCCCCTCACCGAACCACACCCGCACTATGAGCGCCAACGGGCCAGCCCCAGACCCCATCTTTGCGGCCCCAGAGGCCCCTCCCACCTCCACACCAGCCCCTGCCCCGGCCCCTGCACCACCACCACCTCCCGCTGCCCATGCCCCCGTGACCAGCACCATCCCTGTGGGTGCCTTGGCACAGAAGAAGCGGCAGCAGTATGCCAAAAGCAAGAAGCAGGGCAGTGGCGCCAACAGCAGGCCACCCCGGGCTCTCTTCTGCCTCAACCTCAACAACCCCTTACGCAGGGCCTGCATCAGCCTGGTGGAGTGGAAGTATCCTTTACAGCTGCCTATGGAAGTTGTTTAGGAGATTTGATTAATAAAGATTTACTATGTTGTGTTAGTTATTTAGCAAGAACATTTATTTGCTTTAAAAATAGGCAATTTAGAAATAAGAATTAATGGAGAAATATAAAATAATATAGAGATACAAGGGAAATATGGATACATTTTTCTTTCTTTTTATGATTGTTTCATGTCTATTCTCCTTAACTTTTTTTCTCCAGGCCATTTGATATCTTTATATTAATTGCTATTTTTGCCAACTGTATGGCCTTAGCTGTCTATGTCCCGTTCCCTGAAGATGATTCCAACTCCACAAACCACGATCTGGTGAGTAGCCATCTCTCTCAACGAGTAGTTGTTATACTAAAAGAAAAGAAGACATTACCAACAGGTGACAAAAGCTGGCAGTAGAAAAAAAAAGACGTGAGTGATTTTTTTTGTTTGCACATTTTAGTTTGACTCTTTTTAAATGTAGAGTAGTACGTTGTTTCACAAAGATTGCCTTAAGTAAATTGCACTTTTTAGAATTTCTCTTTACTGCACCATTTTGTGCATTTTTGCAGCTATGTCTCGGTGATGGATTATGGGTGATGTAGTATTGTAAGCATTGTTCCACAGCTGAGGATGAGTGCACGATTCAAAATCCCAGACAAACAATCTGATCATGGCAGATTCCAGCTGTGCTGTTATGTTATTTCATTCATGAGCTGCTTCGACATTGTCTGTAGATGCTTTTAAGAGCCATGTTAGTGAGCAGCAGCGTGTTACAGAGAGGTGAGGATTATTCTGTATAAGACGAGGGAGAGGAAACCTGCAATAAAAGCTAAGCTGCCTCTAGTTAAAGTGAGTCTGCTCTACTTGAGAGGTATACAGCTGCCATGTTTGACCTCTGGAGGTTGACCTCAGGGTGTTTGTTTACACTGTGGCACATCAGGTGAAAGTAGAACATTGGGGAGGGTATGCTGTCTGATATAAGTAGTATATTTATTTTGTTGCTAACTTCCTGTTTCAGTTTGTAGAAAACTACTGTGTGTAATAGCATGACATGTGCAAAAATAAACGTAATAATTAAAGTTTATAATCAGTTATCACAATGTTAAGTGCCATGCCACTGTAATTATATTTACAAACTTTTATTACTTTTGTTACAAACAGGGCAGTACCTGCAATCCATGAATCTTCTGTCCTATTTTCAACCATTTGTAGGATCACATAAGAATAAAAGCTGATTTCACTTCATTTTATTAGCCTGAGGCCATAGTGCCACTGAAAAATTAAACAAATAAATCATATCATATGACAACATCATGTGTGGTGTCTCTAAGCCTTTTATCTTAACAAATACTCATTTGTTATCTTACTTGGTCAAGAAAATGTCTATACTTTGGTTACTGTTCTTACTGAAATTGGATGCAGTTAATTCATGTTATCCTTCCACCAACATACACAGGCATGAACATGAACAGTGTAGACAACAATCCTCGCTGGTACCACAAGAGCTCTGTATACGTTAAATTGGCATAGCCGCTACTTTTCTTGAAACATGTTTCTTTCTGATGGACAATTGCATTAAAAAAAAAAAAAAAATATATATATATATATATATATATATATATATATATAGCATCCATAATGTGTTGATGCCACCCTTGTAGTTTAGATCATGGGTCTCTGGCTCAGAGAAAGGGCAATATTTTCTAGAGACAGTAGGTTGATAGTAAACCCATTTAATTGGAACCAGTGCAGCAGAAAGACCTATAATAAAGAGCCACAATGCAGTATATACCCCTAAGAGTTAAGCAGTAGTGATGTGCTTCATAAGCTTTGTGAACAAGATTTTTACCTGGAGCTGAAATGCCACACTGATCAATAAATAACAGTAACCCTAAAAGTGTTGTTTGTTACTGCTATAGCAAGTGCAGTGCTTTATACAGGCTTACATTTCTTTACTGGCCTTGGCTTTATTTTTGCAGCATCAACATTAAATCTAAATCATGCAATGTTCACTGTTCTCTATTTTCAGCAAATTTTAAACAAAAGAACTGTAGGGCAGGTGTGCTGGCTTGGTACAGACCTCGTGCTGTAGTCACATGAGAAGTGTGAGAACATAAATGCTGAGCTGGTTTCTGTGGCATCTAAGTACAGCTGTAGAGCCATTTCACACCCCTGTGCACTGCAGTCTTTGTGGTGGACTGTGGGCTGATATAGGTGAAGAGAGGCAGGTGAAGAGAGGTCTTGTGTGTAATCCATGGATTAAAATTATCACACAGCAGCAAAACCAAGCATCTCTTCCTATGGGACATAGTTGAATGTCATTAGTCATTGAGAACTCAACAGCTATTACCTCCTCTGAATGAACACAAGGCAAAAATTGTTGTCCTGCTACCACCAGGGGGCACAAGTAACAAGGAGCAGTCAATGTACACTCATATGTAGTGTGCCATTAAACATACATTTTCTTTCCCCGTTTACTTTCTTATTTGTTTAGTCATTATACAGACACAGCACATGCTGCATGTGACTGTCTTCTACGGTCACCTTGTCTCGGGGACGGACAATAGTCTGCCTTTGCTTTAAGGTCATTTTTTGACTTATCTATTTGAGACTCAATACCCCTGGGAGCTCTTGCTAAAGGTAGATGAGCAATACAATGACCTTTTCATGGTGAATATGATTCATATGTCTTATCCATCGTAATGAAATTTGAGTCCAATTGTATCTGGTATCATGTAGTGTTTGCCCGAATCTATGTTATTGCATAACTGTGAAGCCATAGAACTATTTTTTTGACTGTATGAGGACAAAAGAACACAACCATGGACTAACTTTGAATAAAATAGTCAAACAAAGGTCCTCAGAGTTTAAATTTTTAAACTGCTTTTTTTCATAATTTTAACCATACACATTTCTCAAGGGAGAAAAAGCTGGTCAACGTGAACTGTCCATCTGCTTTAATCCTAATGCAGGGGCATCTGCTTTGCATGCAGCTCCCTCATTGCCATGAAATGCACAAATGCTTTTCACAAAATGGGCAATGATAGACAAAGTTGCCATTTCTTATGTAAATATCAACTACAGTCTAAGTGCCAAAGTTGTGACTTGCAGCCAATGCCTGGTGACTGATCACAGTTAGCGTGTGCTTCAGTCTCACAACCGACTACAAAGAGGCATCAAAGATGGCACTGCCATGTGTCACAGATAAACACTGGAAAACAGACTGATTATTAGTGGAGTGGGGTTACCATTCACAGATCTTACAACATGCAATTAAAAATATAACACATGACTAAAACATGTGTCGCCTCAATACCATAGTTTGCTGCGGTCTGGGTTTGTTTGGTGTAATCTCATAATGTGGCACTGTTCTACACAAATAACAAGTATGTCTTTAAATGCTGGGTCTTATGTCAGTGATTGGCCTCATGTTGTCTTCAGCTGAAGTGCTAATGTTTACATCTGTGTGAGGAAGGAAGCATTTGGCGGCGCGTGTGTTTGTGTAATGGCTGGCACGAAATGCACGAAGACTAACGTCTTGACTGTGGACTCCCGTAGAGATGATGGAGGGCGTATGTGTTTAGTCACTTAACGTAACTGCTCGTTTGTGGCTCACACTTGCACTGTCCTTGCTTGTTATCTTGAATGTGTAATTCTGTGTGTGTGTGTGTGTGTGTGTGTGTGTGTGTGTGTGTGTGTGTGTGTGTGTGTGTGTGTGTGTGTGTGTGTGTGTGTGTGGCATTGATGCATATACCATATGATAAAATTAAAAACATGGGTTTCTATTGTGGCTTAACATTATCTTTTGCTATTGCAAAATCAACATTTGAAATATACATATCAGACATACATGCCCTATAATCTGCTTCAATAGCAAGAAATGTTTATTCCAAGTATTTGCTTGTATAAGAAACTAACACATTTTTGTTTTTATGATAAATGCACTTATGAAACCTTTAGATGCATCACCCATTTTAGTAACACCGAAAAAATAAGCAGTAGTCTTGTAGACTAAACAATGAAAAGCAATCTCACTTTCACCCAAGGAGGTAGGTAATGTGTATGGAGTAGAAACTGGTGGAGAAGCACTAAGCACTGGCAGCCTGGCTGGATGTCACTGACTGATGTGTACAGACAGGCAAAGGGACGAGAGCTAGCAGTAGAGGATGGACATGCAGCCGTAGAGACATTGGAAGTTCTACTCAATACATGTATCTCTGCTCTCACTGAGCACAACTGAATCTACAATGACATTACAACATCTACATGACACTTGGGATTTAGTTCCTCAAGCCCTCCCACAGTGCATAGCTTTGGTTTAAGTTGCTATAAAATCCTACTCTCTCATGCCCCTCTGCACGATGTATCTTATGCTACATGTGAAGGGTTTAGTATTATCTCTTGTAGTGTGCTGCTGTTGTCAGACACATATATCAAACATGATGTCACTCTGACTCATATGACTATGGGCTTGCCGCCACACACTTTGAAGTGGCTTTGCATTTATGCAGCAAGCTCAGGTGGGCATGTTATGAGAGTACTATAGCATAAGCATCCACTATAAAAAAAATTTATTTATTAGAACAAATAGCATAGATGTTGTATGTTTTATGTTCACTATGAATGCATTTCTTGACATCGCAGCTTGAGATCAGTTTACATTAAGCTACTGAGGACAGTGTCATTGTTATCTATATGTGTCCTTTTTAAACAGATAGATTAGTATTGTTTTTTTATAAAAGAGTCCCATTGTATCTTTTTAAGATACAAACAATAAAATCCAGAATGTACTTTAGGTAGTTTTTAACCTTGCTGTACCAGACATTTACTGTAGTGTATGTTTTATATATGTTAGAACAAAATGGATTAATATTTAGTAGTTGCATGTGATGTAATGAAGGACTACTAACTAAAACTAACTGAAAAAGACAAGATGGTAGTGCCTGAGTCAAGAACAGGGGCAAAACCAATACATAGTGCAATGAAAAGCATCAAGGGGCACAGTCCAGTTATTTTTAAGGCTGCTGTTCCTCATGTTATATTCTTTTATACCTCATTATTAATGGCAGAACAGGAACATTAGCTCTTGTCTTGAGACTATGGAGTTGTGATTAGTTTAAAGAATTGAACAGGCCATTAGCAGTTCTGTGACCTTTCTAGAAATCAAAAACAAAGTTGTGCTTCATGGCTCAGTCAAATACTGACTTGTGTAGTCTCACAGTGTCTGTGTGAGAGAAGCCTATGCACTGACACAAATGTACTGCATAGTCTGGTTTGTGCAGTTTTGTTTTTAAGTATGCATGCTGATGTAATGTAGGCTTCCTACTGTAGCAGAGAGAACATATAATCCATATAACTCCAGAGAAAAGGAGAATAGTACAGTAATTCTTTCAAATAACTTTGATGAGTCAGAGATATTTACGGTCATTCCCAAAGGACACAGTCGATTACGTTCTCTTCCTCTTTTTCTATTCCTGCTCACACATGCTAAAGAATGAATAAATTGCTGGTTAATTGAAAGGGAACGCTTATCATTTCCTATTTTATTAAACATACTTTCTCCTACCAGGAAGTGTCAATTTGCATAAATTAACTCATGTCAAAAGCTAAAATTGTCTTGACAACTTTCATTACATAGTTCTTTTGCCTATAGTATTTTAGGTGTCACACAAGGTAAGTGAAGCTGTTTCATTTGTATTCATTTAAATAATAATTGTGCTATGTTTGAATAACATTTAAAATTTGTTGCCAGGCTCAAGTCCTATTTAGATTACTGTATTGCGACATTAAATTACACATGGTTCTGTGGTGCCTTTTAAACAGCGCACTTGTATTTTTTTTCACTGTCCTTATATGAATCGCTGTGTTCCCTGAGCTGCCTGCGGCCAGAGCGTGCTTCGTCACAGAGGCAGCAGCCAAAAGCTTAACACAACCTTTCACTGCAGTGACAAAGAGGCCCATTTCTGCATTAACTGCTTCTCACAATCTGCTGTAAACTGTTGAGGAAACCTTCCCTGCAGCCAATGAACATTTGGACGTCCACGGAGCACACAGAGCAGAGATTAAGGATCTCCTCAGGCATGGGATGTTATTTTGTGCAACATAAACATGTGCATTTATCAACATTGTGTGTGTAGGAATTCAACTGGCCTTCACTGAGAAAGTTTGATGAGCGGTTGACTGCATGTTCATTTTTCTTGATGAATAAATTACTTCAGCACAAGAAATGTAGTATAAGAGGTCCCAGGACTTCCCCGAACATCTGACTCATTATTTTATGCCCACCCCTAGCATCACAAATGGGACAGTTCCCTAATAGCATTTACTTGATTATGTGTATTTATTGTGAGGTTTACCTGAGGTGAACTCATGGCTTCATGTCCCTGTGTTTTCTGTGCCTTTGAAACTACAGCAAAAAGTAGAGAGTTACATCATTTATTTCTAAAGGCCATTGAAAGACCCTTGTTTGTTGCTTTTACGTGACTTTGTTATTTGTCTTTCTTTTATCTGAAATAATAACAGCAAACAAAGCAAAACACCTATAATACAAAGCAATACATAGAGCTCAAATCATAATCATAATGTTTTTTTTTTGATTACCAAAGTTGAAGGAATGAACTGATTGGAGTGGATCCAGGTTTATTGTACCCGTGCTTTAGCATAAGTTCTACTCTAAAACACTTTATTAACACCTATTTTTATGGTTGTTGCCCTCAGGAAACAGTCGAGTATGCCTTCCTCATAATTTTCACAATTGAGACCTTTCTGAAGATTATTGCTTACGGTTTGGTGATGCATCAGAACGCCTATGTGAGAAACGGTTGGAACATGCTGGATTTCGTCATTGTTGTAATTGGGTAAGTTATAAACACATATAGAATATACCTGTTTTAATCGGTGTCCAATCTCCTCACAGCTCCTGCTGGTTTATTGGGTTTTGTAATGTAGTCCTTAGAAGTACATTTACAGTACTCTTTGAGACCCTCATAAACCCACAGCATATGACCCAGAAAAGACAGAATAAGTCCACCACAGAAGTGACTCACCATTTCTCCATACTTTATCTCTCTGACTGTCTTCCTCTAACATTCTCCAATCCGGCTCAGCCTTTTCTTTGTTAGAACTCCACATTAACATCTCCTTACATTTTGAGTGCTCTTATTTTAGTCTGTATGCTTATCTATGGTGCTCTGCTCTAAACCATATCTCCCATACCCTCATGTTATCTCTTGCCTTATCACCACCACACTTTCTATCCTCTTTTCCCTCTCACAGTCCAGTGGGTAGCTGGGTCAGATCCCTGTCTGTATACAGCATGTGGGCCTGATCTGCCATGCAATTACATGAAGAGTCAGCTACTTCTGCTATGAATACTGGCTTTTGCCAGTGTCTGACGACCGCTTCACTTCCATGGCTCTTATCTTTGCCTCTAGAGGGATAATTTGCTAATGTCACAGGAAGTCTTTGTTTTCCATTCAATGTAATAATTAATAAAACCAACAAGATGCCTAAAGCTTTAGCAGAGGGCTTAAAATATTGACGGGTTCTTTAAAATCACTGAATCAGTAATTAGATCATCAAAAATGTTAGTTTTGAAGTTGACACTAAGTAAATCCATCTTTTCAAAGTGACATTTTGATTTGCTCAATGGTCAAATCAAATAATTTGAGCTTTAAAATGTTTATTTTTGGTGAGAAAAATGCTTCGCCTAAACATGTGTGTCCTTGTTGGTTTTGCAGACTCTTTAGTGTTGCTTTGGAGATGTTGACCAAAGAGGACAAGACAGTAGGTGATGGAGCCGAGCACCACCCATCGATGCATGGCCACGGGGGAAAACCTGGTGGATTTGATGTAAAAGCCCTTCGAGCTTTCCGCGTGCTGCGACCTCTGCGGCTTGTCTCAGGAGTACCCAGTGAGTACATGAACAAAGTCATGCACCAACCAAGGAAGAGTACAATTCACTGTCATTTGTGGCTTTTATTTCAGTACATCCCCACAGTAGGTTGTTGAGGTATCTACATAGTATTTGTATGTCAATTACTGTGTGTGCTTACCATAGTGTAGCAGTCAAGAACTAACTAAACTAACTACATGTACAGCATTTTGAAACTGTACTAGAGAAGATATGGTAACAAGGTACTCACAAGCTCTTCTAACAGCTTAACATTTTTTCTTTTCTAGGTTTACAAGTGGTGTTGAACTCCATCATTAAAGCCATGGTTCCTCTCCTTCACATTGCCTTGCTGGTCTTGTTTGTCATTATTATCTACGCAATTATTGGCCTGGAGCTTTTCATCGGCAAAATGCATGCAACCTGCTATTTTCCTGGCTCAGGTAAGACTTGTTTTTGTGAACAATAATATGACCTGGTATTACACTTTGATTCCTTTTGTCCCCTGGAGTTAGCAATTAACCTAAAAATCCTTGTTTTTTTGTCACTTTCCTCTGATTAATGCCCAAACTGTTCACATTGTCTCACATTGTCTCACTGTCTCACCTTGTCTCACTGTTCACATTGTCTCACTGTCTCACATTGTCTCACATTGTCTCACTGTCTCACTGTGTCATTGTCTCACTGTCTCACTGTCTCACATTGTCTCACTGTTCACATTGTCTCACTGTGTCATTGTCTCACTGTCTCATTGTCTCACCTTGTCTCACTGTTCACATTGTCTCACTGTCTCATTGTCTCACATTGTCTCACATTGTCTCACTGTCTCACTGTGTCATTGTCTCACTGTCTCACCTTGTCTTACATTGTCTTACATTGTATCACTGCCTCACATTGTTTCACATTGTCTCACTGTCTCATTGTCTCACATTGTCTCACATTTTCTCACTGTCTCACTGTTCACTTTGTCTCACTGTCTCACATTGTCTCACATTGTCTCACATCACTGTCTCACTGTTCTCTTTGTCTCACTGTCTCATTGTCTCACATTGTCTCACATTGTCTCACTGTCTCATCGTCTCACTGTTCACATTGTCTCACATTGTCTCACTGTCTCACTGTTCACATTGTCTCACATTGTCTCACTGTTCACTTTGTCTCACTGTCTCATTGTCTCACATTGTCTCACATTGTCTCACATTGTCTCACATTGTCTCACATTGTCTCACATTGTCTCACTGTCTCACATTGTCTCACATTGTCTCACTGTCTTTTTGTCTCACTTTGTCTCACCTTGTCTCATGTGGGCTTTCAGATTTGATAGCTGAAGATGAACCAGCTCCTTGTGCGATCTCTGGGCACGGACGTCATTGCCCTATCAATGGCACTGAGTGTAGAGAAGGCTGGCATGGTCCCAACAATGGCATCACCAACTTTGACAACTTCCTGTTTGCCATGCTGACGGTGTTCCAGTGCATTACTATGGAGGGCTGGACAGATGTGCTGTACTGGGTGAGTGCAATGACCTGCCGCTGTCACATTGGCTCAAATGTCTCTTTAGATTAGCCACAACAAAATGATTGACATTTTGTTGATGAAGCTGCTGATTGTTTCCAGAGGCAGCTTTTATCACTCTCAGATGACTAATTAACTTGATGCATTTAATATTTAATATCAACAATATGATGCTGACATCAAATTACTGTAGCATTTCCATTTTCCTTCACCTGAAGCTACATTTTCTTAAATGCTTTGGCTTAAAGCCTCTTTATTTAATGGACTTCTTTCTTTCCTTTCCTGCTTCCTTCACTCCTGTCCATTCTGGACTGATGCTTCTCCAGATGAACGATGCTATGGGCTTTGAGCTTCCATGGGTGTACTTTGTCAGTCTTGTGATCTTCGGCTCCTTTTTCGTTCTTAACCTGGTCTTGGGTGTTTTAAGCGGGTAAGAACTTTCCTACTGACAAACAGAGAGCTTCTGCTTCACTGAGGCCAGAAGTTCTCTGTTTTTTCATGGTTTTGTATGTTAACTGAATACTTTTGGCTCCTGTAGGTCAACGACGCCATTGGATGGGAAACACCTTGGATTTATTTTGTTAGCCTCATTATACTTGGCTCCTTTTTTGTGCTGAACCTTGTTCTGGGTGTTCTGAGTGGGTAAGAGGCATAGTGTGCAGTTTGGTTGGTGTTGGTTGCAGTGAACATTGCACTGCTTGGCAGCAATAATCTGAATATTTATGTAAAAGAGTGTATAGGCATTGGTGGTGAAATTTCAGATTGCAATTCCACTCCCTTACACTCTGCCTTTCATTAGCCTTTGGGCACCAAAAGTACTAATTCTAGTTATTTTTTTAAAAAAGTGGCCTTTTTGCCTTTATCGGAAAGTCGACAATAGGTCGACAAGAAACAGGGACAGAGAGAGGGCATACTTTCATGTCCTCTACCGATTAAGCTAGGGACTCGCCGTTTTTAACAAAGGCAGAAAAAAATGTTCAGATAAACATCTAACTGCTTTCTATGGAAGTCTATTTTTTCAGTGTTACAAATGTTTTTTGATGAAATGCAGGATTCATCACTAACTGAAGTCTTCTCCATCCCAGCTTGTTATTCAGAAATGGAGCTTTGTGAAAAAGCAAAAACACACATTTATGATCCATGCAGACATGAACTCTCACATTCGTTCCTTGCCAACTGCAGAGTGAGCATTTCCACCCACAATGTGTCCCTATCCCACCCAACCTCCTGAGAGAGGAATTAATCTTATTCCTCGCCCTTCACTCCCTCTCCGCTTCTAAGCTCTCTCAAACCATCTTTTTTCAGTTGTTTAGTGGGGGTTATGCAGTAATAGTAGAATTAACTTTGGATGGTTGACCAGCCATCAAAGTCTACCTTTAAAAAACCTCATCACTTCATTGGTATTTCATTATGTGTTGGTACAGATCCTGTTTGCTTCCTTCTACCAGATATGTCAGAGTACATTTATTATTCCCCAGAACCTTTGCCCAAATATATTCTGTTCAAATGTAAACTGTGTATTTACTTTTGGTCTAAGAAGCTTGCCATATTGAGCTTTCAACAGTCTATTTTATGTAATGGGAAGAACAAATTCTGCATGTCTCTTGAAACCATCTGTCTACCTAGTTTGCCTTTTCTGTATGATTAAGGTTCACGTCTGAAGGATAGGCTACTGTAGAGCACTAAAAACAGTGCTGTTGTCATCTTTAAAAGGTGTACATCTCCCTCCAGTGGCTGGTGTTCATATAAGCACACTGACTGGACATTTAGGCTTGGTATTTAAATACAGTATGCTTGTAGAATATGCAATTACACAGGAATGAATTCAATTTTGTTTCTTTGTGCTGCTGTTTGCTGTGTGGTTTCCTCTCTGTGCATGTGTGCCTCCTGATCTACTATAGTTGTTTTCATGTTCTGTCATGTTTTCATGTGTGTGCATTTAAACATTCAGAGAGTTTTCCAAGGAGAGGGAGAAGGCCAAAGCACGTGGAGACTTCCAGAAGCTGCGTGAGAAGCAACAGTTGGAGGAGGATTTGAAGGGTTACCTGGACTGGATCACTCAGGCCGAGGACATCGACCCTGAAAACGAGGATGAGGAGGACAGCAAACGCAACCGTAAGCCTCCCACAAGCTTCCTAGTGTCATTGCTGCAACACTGGATGCTATTATCAATAGTAGTTATAAGTAAAGCAATAGGCTAGGATTCTGTAGATTATCCCATGATTCATTGTCTAAGATGTTTGTAAGATAAATCAGATATGATAAAGACATCTACAGCAAAGAAGAAAAAAAAATAAAAAATGAAATGAATGGCAAGAAAATCTACAACCTTGTGTATCACAATTTTATGTCCTCTGTAGGGTGTCAAGAGAAACACAACCAAATACATTCAGCAGACACACATTAATACATGTCCAGGGAAAGTCTGAGAGACAGTGGGTCAATGTACTAATATTGACACAATGTACAGTATTTTTAATGAGACATACATGTGCAACATATCCAAACTGTGGAAAATAATGTACATACAAGCTATGCATAGTAGCTCTGGTGGAAGTTGTTTGTACATGATGCTCTTATAATAAATATAAAGTCTGAATGGTAGTGCATATATGTAAGGAGCTTATTCTGTTCAATTCAAATTACCCTGCCTTCAGCTTTACAAATTAGATTCTAGGAGACACATCTTCAAAATAAAAAAAAGTCAGAGACACAGTTGCACAATATTCCCGGGATTTATATTATTCATATATATCGCATACATGCAAGCATTTGAACTGAGTGAAAGCAAATAGTAAATGCTATATTCCAGGTGCCATTTTATACTCACACTAAATGTGTGTCACTAAAGTAGAGCGTGTAGTGAATCCCTGGAGTTGATCTGAGATGGGGAAAAGGGAGAAAAGACGTGTTATTTGAGCGGTAGACTCCTAATCCAAATCCTCTTTATAGAAGCAGTGCTCACGATGAGGGCAGCAGCAGCTACACCTTTACTGATGCAGTATGACACTAGTTGATATATAGCACACTCTGACTTAATGTAAAATAATCTACATTGCCAGACCATTCCATTGACAACTTTTGTTTTAGGTTCTGTGTTACTCTCTTATGCTTTTTCCGACATCCATCCCAGCTTATAGTGCTTGCGGATGAAACATGAGCCTCTACCACCATGCACCAAGCGCTTTAGTCTGCACAGGAGCATGTTAGCAGAGGCCCGGTCACCTACAAGCACTGTCCATGTGGTTCCTGTCCCCTCATCGGTGTCTCCAGTCCTCCCGGCCCGCACTGCTCTCTTATGTGTCTTATATTGATATGTTGAATACTGTTGTAGTCCTGTGGTGCTTGTTGCTCTGACGCAGTCCATTCTCGCCCCCATGTACCTCCGCTGTGCCATTGTGTCTGAATGCATGGGCTTGCATGCCTTAACATGAAGGGGTGACTCTGGCTGACCTTACCGAGAAGAAGAAAGGAAGGTTTGGGTGGTTCAGCCAGTCGTCCGACACTCATGGTAAATTCTGGAGTTTCCCTTCTGTGTTCTCGATTGTTTGTGTTTGTATGTCTTTATTTGATCCTCAAAAAGTGTTTAATCAACTGTCTAAAATGCGTGTTACCTAAAGACAGAAGAGCATTGGTACTAAGAAACAAGTGGCTTGAGGCCATTTGTCCGTAAAGCAAACAAAAGTGATCCACTTGAATAAAGTAAAACTGGAATAGTCACTAAGCATTTTAATTTACAGAGAGAATAGTTTACAAAGGTGATTTTATTTATTTGACTGTATTCTGGTGCCATTTATTATTTGAGTGAACTATTATTAACTTTATCTAAAACAGATATGTTCTGTTCTGAATAAACTGATAAAAAACATTTGGCTGATAAGCTTTAACAATCCACTCTTTACATTGTTGTACCCTTGTGTGTGAGTATCACTGCATTTTAAATTTCCAATTGTTCGTCTCTGTTGTCTTGTGATCCTTAAAATATTTATTGTTAAATGGGAGGAATTTGCAGTGTTGTTGTGTTTGATGTCACCCACACACACCCTGTTCCTCCCCATGTCCTATTTGAACAGCCAGAGTTAAGTGTGAATATAAGAAACAGGGCTAAACCCAGATCACTACTTCAGCCGTCAGCACTATTCTCAGAGCTGTAGCTGTCTGACGACTCAGGAATCAAAGTCAGAGCCACTACATAACCACAGAGCTGCCTTATACAAGCTGTACCACCAGGACATTTCTGACAGCCAGTATCGAGTGTGGCTTATGAAAGGAAGGGGTCAGATTCATGCTCTATTCTTTTACTGTTTGTTTATTGTTGAGTGCAGCAGCTGTCCACAGGCCTGTCTAGTGTCAGCTCCCTTTCACCACTGGGTAAATAATACCCATCAATTGTAATGCGTAGGCCGCATTGCTTACATGGATAATTACACTTTTTTTAGGTTTGTGTTGAAATGCTTATTTTAATTATTTTAATTACTTTTATTCCTAAAATGCAGTAATGAATTATACATTTCTTTGCTCAATTTTACAAAGATGATAAAAAAATTTTCTCCAGATGCTCTAAATCAATCTGTAAAGTATAAATCAGTTTGTGTTAATATGTGCTTATTCTGCTGCAGCAAGCGTTCCAGCCAGTGAAACTGAATCTGTGAATACTGAGAATCAGAACGGGGAGGAAGAAAAGACGCCATGCTGTGGACCTTTGTGGTCAGTGCAAACGCCACTTTTTTAAATTCAAATAATAGGAGACATTATTACTCTTCTGTTTTATTATTTTTATTATAAGTGGTTTATTTTTCATTTGCATTTGCTGTGTATTAATTTTCTACTCTCTCTGTCATTGTCTGCTACAATTTGGATTGCTAAACTTTGAAACTTCTTTCTTTCAGTCAAAAAATTTCCAAGTCAAAGTTCAGGTCAGTATGCTGCATGTTGGTCTTATCCATGTTTTTATGTATCATATATGATTAGCATTAACCTTATAGTATTTACAGAGAATAGCAATAAACTGTGCAGTATTTTTCACCTATTTCAGGTTTGCTAAAATATGTATTGACACAGTTTTCCACTGTGCCTCACCGCAGTGTTTTTTATACAAGTTATGTAGGAATTATTGTGATAAATTACACACTGTGTTATATGTATATATTTATATAATATATATTAGTGTGTTGCTCCCACATTTTGCAGTCGGCGCTGGCGCCGATGGAACAGGTTCTGCCGCAGGAAGTGCCGGTTGGCTGTCAAATCGGTGCCTTTCTATTGGCTGGTCATTATACTGGTGTTTCTCAACACACTCACGATATCATCTGAGCATTACAACCAGCCTATGTGGCTCACACAAGTGCAAGGTATGAACATAAACACAGTTTCCATGAAGTCAAGATACAGACAAATATATAAACTTTTGTTAACATTTCTTCTAGATGTTGCCAACAAAGTGCTGCTGGCCCTTTTCACCTGTGAAATGTTGGTAAAGATGTACAGTCTGGGCTTGCAAGCATATTTTGTTTCCCTTTTCAACCGCTTTGACTGCTTTGTGGTGTGTGGAGGAATCACTGAGACCATCTTGGTGGAGTTTGAGATCATGTCTCCTCTTGGTATCTCTGTGTTTCGCTGTGTCCGGCTGCTCAGGATATTTAAAGTCACACGGTAAGGACAAACCTCACAATGTGTGTGCCCGTGTGTAATGTTTTATTCATTTTCTGACTCCTTTTCCTTTTTTTTAGACACTGGCAGTCGCTCAGTAACCTAGTGGCTTCCCTGCTCAACTCCATGAAGTCCATTGCTTCCCTGCTGCTGCTGCTCTTCCTCTTCATCATCATCTTCTCCCTGCTGGGCATGCAGGTGTTTGGTGGAAAATTCAACTTTGATGAAACACAGACCAAGAGAAGCACCTTTGATAACTTTCCCCAGGCTCTGCTCACTGTCTTTCAGGTATCAGCCCTGTTAAATGTGCCAATTTACATTGACAGAAAACTTTAATTGTATGGATTATAAAAAACAAGTCAGTAATCTTGCAGACAGCTGCTACAGAAAAAAATGATGCTGTGTTTAGATCCTGACAGGAGAAGACTGGAACGCTGTTATGTATGATGGGATCATGGCATATGGGGGCCCATCTTCATCTGGAATGATTGTGTGCTTTTACTTCATTATCTTGTTCATCTGTGGAAACTGTATCCTTAATGATAATTTATACAAACACAAAACAGATATTTTTATGTCAGTTTCTTGCAAGAATGACCCTTGACTCACTGCATTGTTAAGATATCCTCCTGAATGTCTTCTTGGCTATCGCTGTGGATAACTTGGCAGATGCAGAGTCTCTCAACACAGATGATGTGGACAAGAAAGGGTAAGACCTTTTAGCGACAGAAACTTAATAAATATGGATGCCCATATGGTTTTAGCTATATTCTAAATTCTCTGTCCAACAGTGACAAAAAGGATGATGATAAAGATGACATGGCTGAGGAAGAGGACAATGACGATACAGCCGGAGAAGAGGAGGACCCTGAGGTGCCGTCAGGACCTAGGCCAGTCATCTCAGAGCTCGTCAAAAAGGAGAAGATCACACCAATTCCAGAAGGAAGTGCCTTCTTTATCTTCAGCAACACAAACCCGTGAGAAAACCACACCACAGTACTGTACAAACATCCCATAACCCTAAGTCTTGTGCATTTGCTGATTCTTCTTTATCTTGCAGGGTCCGTGTGTTTTGCCACAGGCTCATAAATCATCATATATTCACTAACCTCATCCTGGTCTTCATCATGCTCAGCTCTGTGTCCCTTGCTGCTGAGGATCCAATAAGAAATTTCTCCGCCCGCAATATTGTAAGTTAATTTCGAACATGTACACTGTATTATATAAGATTTAAAATGCCTTTTTATTTTTGTACTTTTTGTATTTAGTAAATTATTTATTCAGTTCAGTTAGCTGAAATAAAATAATCATATGTTTGTAAGTACTGTATTAGATAAAACAACTGTGATTTATTGGCTTTTTTGTCTAAATTCTAAACTTAAATATGCAAAGAAAGTTAAACCCACAACAGCTGAAGAAGAAAAGAGAATAACATTTTAATAGTCTAGTGTTGCTATTTTACAAGGATCACTTGCAGTTAATTTGGCAAAACATATGAGAAAAGTAAGGTCATTTAAACTATTATTTGTTCACATGTTAGTGAGGAGACAGTCGCTCTTCTCCCACTTTGGGTTTTGGCTTTAGCTCGAGCTAATGCTCAAACATATTGTTCATGTCTGCAAATGTTTTGGCTCACCTTGTCTTAACTTTAATGCCTTTCATCATCTTACTTGCAAATTGCAGGTGTGAAATCTTCAACATATTTGCATATGCCCTTAAAGTCTTTAATATAACCTAGAAATGTCTAGACTTAGGACAAAGTAATAATATACTATAAAAATTGTGCTTCTAAGAACTATAAAGGTCATTCAATGCAAACATATGTCCACTGTCTTTAAATCATATTACATCTGGACATGTAGCAGCCTGACCAGAAAGACCCACTGACTTTCTTATTGAAGTCTTTTGGGTCAGTAACACAACCCATTGAGCCTGTCTTCCACCTCAGCTCAACCACATTGAACAATAATAATAATTTATCTAAAATGAGGCGGGCAATAACGGGCAAGAAGTGAAACTAGTCTCAATGTCGCATTGCTTATGCCAGGTTGTTTGTATTTCTGATTGGTTTAATCTGGATCTATTTGTCCCGCCCCCTGGAAATCAAACTCAACAGGGACCAGATGAATTATTTGTACGGAATAGAAAAAAAATTAGGATGACTGGTCAGGCTAGACATTTAGGGGCATCTGTAAACATTTTTCTTTATTGTTATCAGGAAAGACTGTGGTGAACATTAGAATGATGTTACTTAATGTTGCTGTAGAAAACTAAATGCAAAATGTGAGCTACTATGTTGTTACTGATCAGAGCCAACAGAATCTGCAGAGTGAAAAGCTTTCAGTGTATACTCAAAGTCTCATGGTTAGCTCCATGTTTAGGTCTTTCTCTGACAGTATTGTGCAATGTGCAGTAAAAATAAGTAGACATTTATTTAAAAAGCTGGATTTATTTATTATTTATTTAAGCTATATATATAGTATATTTTTGTTAAAAGGTCATTTTGAGAAATATTTTTGCTATTGCCAAACACCTTGTAATGCTTAATAGTAACTATACTTCTTTTAATCTTTGGTCATCTATCACATTAAGTAATTTCTATAGTCAATTGAAATGAAAGTACATTGTATAAGATGTGTGGACATCAAAGCGTTACTAACATTTTTTTTTGCAGAGGGAAGTCTTGCTGTGTGATTTTTACTTCTACTCTTTGCAGGAAATGCTTTCTTCCTTTTTTTTTTCTTTTTTTTTTACGAAGCCAGCCAATGAACTGCTTTTGTTAAACATGTACATTGCTTTTTGCAGATACTTGGTTACTTTGACTATGCTTTCACGGCTATCTTTACTGTTGAGATCGTGTTGAAGGTAAATGTCTGTGTCCCCTGTCTGTGCTGTGACTAACCACACCCAGTAACACTGCAAACGTCTTGTGCCTTCCAGGTCCTAGGCTATGCAGATTATGTCTTCACTAGTATGTTTACATTTGAGATCATATTGAAGGTAACCCCTTAAATGACAACGAGAGCCTTGCTGCATTCTCTCCTTGTGTGTCACCTGCCACTTAGTACAACCTGGCTTGTTTGTTTCCTTGCTCTTATTTACTCTTTTTCAAGGCACCTCTTTTACAAAACAATACAGTATTTATTGGAGTTGTTCATTTTTACACATTACTTAAAGATTTATTTATTTTACACTAATCAAAAAATGGGGGAAGGAAACTTGGCATCAGCATTACATTATACTCACATGAATGCTACATCATTAGGGAAGTCATGGCTGAAATGATTTTGATGATGCTGATATGAGAATTTATGATGCAACCGTGCGTGCAATAGAAATTAACAGGCTATTAGGACAAAAGCTATTTCCATGCCTCACACTGACTGCTCTCCAAATAACCATAAAAGAGGGGGCAAATCAACCATGTTCCTACTGAGCATGGTTCAGTCTGCTTTCCTCAACTGAGTGCATAGAAATGTGGAGTTTGGTCAGCAGCCATTTGGACAAAAACCTGCCACGGCCAATGCTGTTTGACTCAGAATTTCAAATGCTCTTAGTTAGCATCAGCCTCTATCTGCAGGGCTCCACATTTAAATACACTCGGAGGATGATTTCTTTGCTTTTATTATTTGAAGAAGAGTTATTTCAGCTAATTTTTATTCTCTGCCTGCTGAATTCTGAGGTTTTCTCTGGGAGCTACTATCCCTTTATGCTAACTTTTAAAGAACATGATAAAATGTGCTTTAAGTCAACGGTCCACATGAATGTGAGAGTAAGGCCATTTCAACTTTCCAATCACTATAACTTGAGCACTTGCAGGTAGTAAATAACACTGGCAACAAAATGCATGTTTTATTGCCACATCCCATAGTTGATTGTGAAATGAATGACTTACTACTACATTCACGTAAAAAGGGCCGTGGGGGTGGTGTAGATAGATTTAGTCTCCTTTTCACTGCTCTGAGCTCGCCACCCCAAATCAGAGTGATCTATAGAGTGTGAAGAGTGTGAGTATGCGTGCCTGGTGTGTGGGAGTGCACTATGTGAGGAGAAACAATTGATCCACTATTAGAAATAGATGTGTTAAATTAAATTGAGATTAAACATGTTATACTTTATGTGTGACTGTATTTCTTTATCAAATACTTCTCTAACCTGGGCCATTTTCTCCTCAGATGACCACATATGGAGCTTTTCTTCATAAAGGAGCCTTCTGTAGGAATTACTTCAACTTACTTGACCTGTTGGTGGTGGGCGTGTCTCTTGTGTCCTTCGGCATTCAGTGAGTAATAGTTAAGAGTTATTGAAATGTAAGAACAGTAATTCAAGAAATAAGTCAAACCATCATGACTGCCATCTAGTGGTTGTCTAAATGGCAAATGGTATGGATTTATAAAGCGCTTTTTTGCACCCTTCTCGGACACCCAAAGCGCTTTACATCGTGCTTCTATTCACCCCATTCACACACATTCACACCTGGGGCAGACAGAGGGGGGGGCTGCCACACACACGGCGCTCACAGCCTTCTCCAACCACCACCATACTCACCTCTACAGCCACACACATTCATACACCAGTGCTACAAAAACTACAGAGGGCATCAGCCTTCACTGAAGTAATACATAATATATTATTCACACAACTCATCTTCTTTGCTTAATAACATCCACCAGTAAATATATTAATATATGAGTTACTGTATTATCCCATTTGCTGACTGATGTGGTGGAAAACATGTTACAATGATATACAATAAAATTGTGTGTCTTTTGAACTTAACTTTTTTTTATCTTAATATACAGACTATAGTGCAAAAGTCCTTATATTACCATAAAAGATAGAGCCTTTTCTTAACAGTACGTTCCTGTATTTCAGATCATCAGCCATTTCTGTTGTGAAGATTCTTAGGGTGCTCCGAGTCCTGCGACCACTGAGGGCTATCAACCGAGCCAAAGGCTTGAAGGTATGACCCATAGCTTGTCTAGCCTATTTTGCTTTACCGTTTTTGTAAAATGTTACACACAAATGGCGTAAATGTACTCTCTCTTTCTTTTACAGCATGTTGTGCAATGTGTGTTTGTAGCCATCAGAACCATTGGTAACATCATGATTGTCACCACTTTGCTCCAGTTCATGTTTGCTTGTATCGGCGTCCAACTTTTTAAGGTCAGCTTTGTCATAAAAATTGTCTTAAGTCATTGTGAGATGTAAAATACATTTTTATAATAACAAGATGTGATTTACATTCTTATAATTGGTCTTAGGGAAAGTTTTACCGCTGCTCAGATGAAGCAAAGTCCATCCCAGAAGAGTGCAAGTTAGTTTCTTTCATTTTTCTTAAAACTACTTGTACACACTCCTTTCCATAAGACTAATCTTGTACATATGACATGTTCTTACAGAGGCACCTACATTGTGTATAAGGAAGGAGATGTCAACCAGCCAAGTGCCCACAGACGAGTGTGGCACAACAGCGACTTCAACTTTGACAATGTCCTCATGGCCATGATGGCACTGTTCACTGTGTCCACCTTTGAAGGCTGGCCTGCGTAAGCTCTACTCTTATGCTTCAAAATGTATTTATTTTTATGAATCAAGTAAAAATCAACCTTTCTGTAATGTTTTCTGTCTGTTTTTTTCCTTGGATTTTTAGGTTACTGTACAAAGCCATTGATTCAAACAGGGAGAATATGGGTCCCATTTACAACTACCGTGTGGAAATTTCTATCTTCTTCATCATCTACATCATCATTATTGCTTTCTTCATGATGAATATCTTCGTAGGTTTTGTGATTGTCACATTTCAGGAACAAGGAGAGAAAGAATACAAAAACTGTGAACTCGATAAGAACCAGGTTAGAATCATTATCTATAAACACAGCTTTAAAAATGTTCACCTCATATCCAACTAATATTTACTGAAAAAATGAAAATAAATGTAAGGATGCAATTTTCAAAATATACAATATTCCTAATTTCGTCAATGCAGCGTCAATGTGTGGAGTATGCCCTTAAAGCACGTCCATTGAGGAGGTACATCCCAAAGAATCCATACCAGTACAAGTTCTGGTACGTGGTCAACTCGACGGGATTTGAGTACATCATGTTTGTGCTCATCATGCTCAACACACTCTGTCTGGCTGTGCAAGTAGGTCACTGCACATCATTGTTTTAACAGTTCATATGAAACCAAACTACAACCTACGATTCCTGTTTGTCCTTTGTCGTGTGCTTCTTTCAGCACTACGGCCAATCAGCACTTTTCAACTACGTCATGGATATTCTTAACATGGTTTTTACTGCTGTCTTTACTGTGGAAATGGTTCTCAAACTCATCGCTTTCAAACCCAGAGTGAGCAAACACAAGCTTCACACAAGCCTTGATGCATTTTATTCCATACCTTACACACCTAAATGAATAACAACAGCACATTTTGTTAATATTAAAGGATAAGTTCATGTTTTCCTTTAATGTTGCTGCCTGGCTGACAGCTCTGTGTTGAGAAGAAGGACAGGATGCTTGTAAGAGACAGTGTGGGGTGCAGAGCTGTGGTCTTTTTGCATGCACTATAATCTTAACTCGCTGTGGCTCTAGTTACATCTGTGCACTTCAGCATCAATGCACTATATTCATGTGCCCCCTGCTGAAGGAGCCTGTAGTAGTATTCAAGAGTGTGCATGTCAATTTTAATATAAAAACCTTTGCAATTTGTTGATTTTCCATTGCCCTCTATAAACTTAACATTACCCAGGGCTACTTTGGAGATGCCTGGAATGTTTTCGACGCGCTGGTTGTGATTGGCAGCATAGTAGACATTGTTCTCAGTGAAATTGATGTAAGTAAAATCAGCTCTGACTAACTTTTGGCTCTCTGACCTCACCCTGCTCTCAGCTCAAGTCTCTACAATGTTTTAAGCCTTGTTTCAGCTTCTGTATTGACTTATGCTTAACTTTTTGATCTAATTTTCTCTTTCTTCCTTCCGGTCATTTCATTCAACCCCTTGTCTCTATTCTTTTGTCATTTCCCCTCCTTTCTTTCTTCCACTTTGGCACCCCTTTTTCCTCATGTTACACTGCACATTAACAGCACTATTTTGCTGATGCTTGGAACACATTCGATGCCTTAATTGTAGTTGGTAGTGTCGTCGATATTGCTATCACAGAAGTCAATGTAAGTATTTCTTTCCATACATTCTTTTGTTGAACTGAAGCCTTTCATATCAGCTGTTCATGTAACAGACTATCTTCTTAAAATATTAACAAGTACATTGTTGTAGATTGTGCTTTATGTTCATGCAATTGTCACAGTACCAAAAGCATTTTCATTGTTGACAGATTTTATTTAAATGCTATTGGCTTGTTATGTAAAGCTTCAGTTTGACATTACTGAGGTCTTAGAGTTTGTGATCTTCCACCTGCCTTAGTTTGTGTTTGACTGTTGTCTTTTTAATAATTTTAATGTATATTCTATTCCATGATATGAATATTTCTTGATGAAAGGCAGTCTGTGCACACTAATTTATGACATGGTCTAATTTATACTCTTGTTCATTTTGTTTCCGTAGAAACTTGTAGAGGCAAGTATGGCAATGAATTGAAATGTTGTGTGTGTAACTTGTTGTTTATAACAACTTTATCTCCAGGACCCCATTAACGTAGCAATACATTTGAAACTAAAGCAGTCACATATAAATGTATTTCTTAGTGCAGTGAAGTAAGCAGAGAGTAACTAACGGTGATATTTATGTAGCCTACTTTGTAAATTCAATATACACTAAATTCATATTCAATATACTTCGAGGACTGGCCTTTGAGCGAGAACAAAACTGTAATAGTGCCATAAAAACAAATAAGGGTATGTAGTCTTCAGACACAAACACTATTTGGTGGAGGGTAATATTTCTCAGTGTTAAAGAAATACTTAAAAGTATTGCTGGTGCTGGTTATATTATAGACTCACGGCCCAACTTTTCTCCCTCTGAGTGCTCTGGTGTCTGAGCTGCAGTGCTGTTTTTCTGGAGTTATTCCTCATGTTTTGTGTATTTTTGTATATTTTTGTGTAAAAAGTGTCTGCATGAGTTTACACTAACTACAACATGTGTATAGGTTGTGTTGTTGGTGCCTGTGTTTTTTTACACATATACTATACTATATGTATTAGTTTTTAATTACACATTGTGGGCATGCTGTTTTTATGGGGACATTTTTATTCATTATTAATCATTTGATCATATAATTTATTGTAAATGCATGTGGTTGTTGCTGATTGTCACAAATGAAAAAACTAGATCAGACCTGTTATTCCAAATTCATTTTTGTAAGACCTGATCTAGGATGAATGTTGCTTGTTGCTTGCTGACATTGAAACTTGACATACATTACTGGAGTGCATGTATTCTTCACAATGCATGCTGGGATGTGTCACTTCCATCATCACCTAACATGCCCTCCATATTTGCCTCTCACAGATGGCGCTTGGCCATTCGCTCCATGCCGCTCCGGTCAGTTATGTTCATCGTTCTCTGTGAAGCTTGCGCTCTCTCTCTTTTGCCATGACCTTTAGCCTTTATTTCCAGACAGAATGGCGCTGGAGCTCAGAGTTTAGAAATTATGTAGCTATTTCGAAATGCAATATTCCCGAACAATATACAGACATTTCAATGTTTTTAACTATGCAGACATAAACATAAGTGAAGCAGAATAAATTTGAAATACATATTTTGTTCAAATTAAAGAGGAAATAAGTGTGTGCTGAGGTCCTCAGAGCTGTAACCTCTTGAAAAATCATGACTTCCCCATTAGTGATTAAAATGCGAAACCTCTGTTTGACATGATCGTGAGGATATTACTGTATTAGGGGCAAGTTATGCACTCAGTCACTGAAAAAAATCTAGCTTTATTAGATTTTCAAAGCAATTCAAACTAAATATGTAAAATGTTCAAATAATTATAGTATCAAGTTGAGATCACATTGACCAGTTGTAAATTAGGCGGCACTCTGATGCAGAGAGGTTCTTTGATGATCTTGTGTTTGTGTCTCTGTGATTGATTGTCTGTGTTTTGTTCTGTCTTCCTGTAGTGAGCTCTTAAAGCTCAGAAAGGAGCTCATGTGTAGTTCAGGTGTGTAGATTACAGGCAGGTGCATGAAAACTCCAGAGACTCCTGGCAACTGTCTGCATTATTTTCTTTTTTTTTTCCAAATTCATATGACTCAGTCTTTTTAATTGGTATCTGACTTTGGTCTCCGGCTCCTTACATTTTCCCTCTTTTTACTGCTATCTGTTTGTTACAGACTGTGAGAGGGCCCTGCTGCAGCGCTTTTGTTGCAGGGCATGACTGGCATGCATGAGTTGCTCTATTGCTATGAGTTCACCAACAGCTCTTCATCGTTTTAGTGTCTTGCATATGCGTGCAGCACCTCCCAGCAACAAAGCATTGTTAAATTATGCATGTCTAGTCAAAGCTTTGGCCAGGATTACCTAAAGAACCTCCTCCAGCTAATTTTACATTTTACAATTTCTGCCCATTCTACATTTCATTTTGACACTTCATAAATGTGGGGGATCTAAAGGATACCCTAGTTTTGTCTCATTTTACAAAGCCTTTTAACACTTTTAACACTCTAAATACATTTTCTTAATAATGTCTTTTGAATAAATAATCTACACTCTGAATGACATGTATAAAAATGACTGTGTATAGGTCTGTATGAGCCACCAGTTTTGAATGCTTTATGGTTGTCAGATGAAACTAATGAAAATACTAAAGGACATTTCTTTGAGCCATCTCATGATGACATAAATTCATTCTATTTGTTAAGTTGCTCAGTTAACATCTTCTTAACATTGTCTAAAGTGCACCAAGCATTCCAGTCATAGTCCATGTTGTACATAAAAATCGCCATTACACCGGGGCAGTGATAAAGTTGTGTCTTATATGTTTTCTAGTATAAAATTAATTCATGTTGTCTAAAGTGCTCTTGTTCAGTGTCACATAGGAATGTTAAGTTTTGAACCTGTCTAATAACTTGTCTTTTAAAGTTAATATATCAGACAGTATTAACCACAAGTGACAACTAATCATGACAACTAATAGTGATAATATTAACAGTAGGATGTCACTAAATGTTTATTTCTGTTATAGTCAAATATCCGGACTTTAATTATATGTGAGAGCAGTAGTGACTCTGTATTGTCTGTGTCTTAACTGACAGCCTGTGTAGTCTAGTTAAAACTCAAAAATGTTTGGCCCTCTGTCCAGTGGGCTGTGAGTTGGTACAAAGTCATTAACACAGGTCTTTGATTTTAAAGCCAACGGAGACTCCTCAGTTGGATGAAATGGGGGTAAGAAGTTCCGCCCCCTGTTAGGGCAATAGCATTTCAGATTTGCATTTCTTTGTTTTTCTTGGTTGTCTTATTTTTTTATTATTATCATCATTTCAATGTTTATTTGGCATTGTCATGTTAAGGTTCCCATTCTCTTTTTAGTTTTCATTTGTTTGATCCTTTGTTTTATTATTATCAAAAACTTTCTTTTGTGTTATTTTCCAAAATGTTCGCAGTTATTTCTGAGAACAGTGTGTCACTCAAACGTGGCGCTGTGCTAGGTGCGAGGAGTGTTGGGCCCCTCCTCACGTTTGTATTGTTGACACTGCAACATGGTCTCTGCCATCATTTTTGGGTGGGGTAGGGACACATGGATAGGCCCTGGATTCAGGTCAGCCATCTCTGGCCTGTCTACCTCTTGTCTGACCCTTTGGGTTGGTCCCACTGTGACTCCGCATGCAGTGACTCTGGACTGAGGGGCCATGCTTGTGCAGATATGTCCTGTCAAGTATGGCAAATTTCTCCAGCATGCCTGCCTCCTTGCTTCCTCCCCTGTAGGTACAGTGAGTCCTGACAGTGCAATGGATGGTCAACAAACATATCAGCTGCTGATCAAACTGTATCACTCAAGTTCCCCCATGGTTTTATCCAAGTAAAAGCAACATGCAGGGATGAAGCCGCTGTTAAAAGACACTTGTAATTTCATAAAAATCGAGTGCTACCTCGTCAGCCCATATGTTTCTGAGGTCTCACTTTGGACTTCTCCATCTCAAAGCACAGTCAGGTTTTCTGTGTAACCTCATAAGCTATTGTTTCTGTTTCTCTGACCCTGCTCTGGTTGTTACAGAACACAGAGGACAGCGCCCGTATTTCTATCACCTTCTTCCGTCTGTTTCGAGTCATGAGGCTGGTCAAGCTGCTCAGCAGAGGGGAGGGCATTCGCACCTTACTTTGGACTTTTATCAAATCCTTCCAGGTAAATCAGAGTCACGTTTTTTATTCATTTTATTGATCAAGAATGTTACTCATGTAAAATGTGTTTTTCTTTTCTTTGCCTAAAGGCTCTGCCGTATGTTGCTCTTCTGATAGCCATGCTGTTCTTTATCTACGCTGTGATCGGGATGCAGGTTGGCAACTTCGGTCATTGCATACAAATAAAATTCACCACCTCACAGTTGTGGCATGCAATAGATGGGCATTTCTATAGTGAGAACATTTTTAATGTATATTATAACAATTATATAATATATGCCCTAATTCTAATGTAGGTTTTTGGGAAGATAGCAATGGTGGATGGCACACAAATCAACAGAAATAACAACTTCCAGACATTCCCACAGGCTGTGTTGCTCCTCTTCAGGTTAGTGTCAGAGACCAGGCCAAAACTCATTGTGCTTTTAGTTCTTGTTGGTGAAATTCTGTCTGTCCCTCAGGTGTGCCACTGGAGAGGCCTGGCAGGACATTATGCTGGCCTGTTTGCCAGGGAAACTGTGTGATCCAGAGTCTGACTACAATCCAGGAGAAGAGATGACGTGTGGGAGTGGATTTGCAATCATTTACTTCATCACGTTTTACATGCTCTGTGCTTTTTTGGTACACACTTGCCTTCACTATAAATCTATTTTCTAATTAACAACAAGCAACACATTTGTAGTATTATTAACAAAAAAAACACCTAGTGGAATAGTTATAGTTATAGTATATGAATTGTTAATTTTTATTTTATTTTTATTCATTCATTCATACATATTTTTATTCTCATTCTCTAGATTATTAATTTGTTTGTGGCTGTTATCATGGACAACTTTGACTATCTGACACGTGATTGGTCCATTCTTGGTCCACACCATCTGGATGAGTTCAAAAGGATCTGGTCTGAGTATGACCCAGAGGCAAAGTAGGTGTTTTGTCACCTTTTTAACTATCTTTGACATTTTATATAGATATTATATCATTAGATAAAGCTGACTTGTCACACTCAGAGGCAGAATTAAACATCTGGATGTTGTGACTCTTCTGCGTCGCATCCAACCACCTCTTGGCTTTGGAAAACTTTGCCCTCACAGAGTGGCTTGCAAGGTCCATTTTCCCAATCATTTGTTCTGATTATATATATATTAAATATAAAGAAACACTGTTGGATGTTGATGAGTTGATCATTGCATATGTTCTGTTTTTGCAGAGGCTGGTGGCCATGAACATGCCTCTCAACAGTGATGGCACGGTCATGTTTAATGCCACTCTGTTCGCATTGGTGCGCACAGCCCTGAAGATCAAAACTGAAGGTACAAACTGAGCAATTGATATTGAAACATACTGCATTGGGGTAATATATGTGTTCTGTTAGCTGCATAGATTAAAATAAGTGTGAAATAAATTTGTGTCGCTGATACTGTAGGTAACCTAGAGCAGGCCAATGAAGAGTTGCGGGCTGTTATCAAGAAAATTTGGAAAAGGACCAGCATGAAACTGTTGGATCAAGTGGTGCCCCCAGCTGGTGGTTAGTAGACACTGACTAAGCCTGTTCAAGCTAAATCTACCTCCACATAGTGTCACTGCTTTTGTGTCATTAACAAACATTTTTTCAAAACTTTTTATAACTGTGTAATATATAAAGAGCTCTTACAGATTGAGTAAGGATGTACGGTGCTTTGTCTGCTTTGTTTTTAATCTCCTGGTTTACTCTCAACAGTGTGTTTCTTATTCATGTGACTCTCTTGAGCCCTGGACACTGCTGGGCTGTGGGCTTGCATGGCCTTGTAGTTCATTGTGCAGGAGCATGTTCTGTCTAATTCTCTATCTTTTTCTTAATTGTATTTTTCTATATTCACAAACTGTATTCTATCTCCCTCTTACTGCTTGAGCATCTATAGCTTCTTCTTCTTTCATTTCTCTGTCTCTGTAACCAAAAACGCTGAAGCACTTCAGAATATTCTGAAGCAGTTCTGTTTTAGGGTGGTGGCATGGAACTAGTGTTGCCTCTCTCTTGGATCTTTGTCCCCAGTCTGCTTGTCCAAAGTGATTCAGACCCCTGCTTCAGAATGATTCTCATTTTTGCAATTAGGAAGTTGCAAGAACATTTCAATAAATAGTGTAGTCATTTTATATTTTACAAAAGGCAAACAAGCTCAATCAATTATCTACAGAACATACCGACACCATACAGTCTGATGCATAAATCTGCTTGCTTGCATGTGCTGCAGTAGTTAAAGTTAAAGTAAAGTAAAGATAAGTAAGTAATCTATATCAACCATTCACTAATAACTTTAAAAAGTCAGTATATGTTTTTGCAGCCTGTGTCACTGTTAGCTGTAATGTAGTGTAGAACAATATACTTAAAATGTTCATGTGCATTCAAATCCTTGTTTATTCTAATTTCTGCGCATTTCTTCATCTTCGTCAGTACTACAATGCTGAGGAAGATGACACAGAAATGTGTTTTCATCTGCAGGTTTTTGAAAGTATATATTAGATATAATATATAATCTAATGTTTATGTGAGAAGATGTGACATATATTTTGATGTTTTTCATTGTGAAAAACAGCACCTGATTTTAGTGCTCACTGAGGTACAGTATATACACCATCAAGATGGATGTATATCATTTGTACAGGGATGACTGTATGCAGTGTTAGGTGACGTCAGTTTAACAGAGACCCTGTTTGTAGTGACCTGCTGACACAGGAAGCATTTGTGTGGTCTGTTCACTCAGATGATGAGGTAACCGTGGGGAAGTTCTATGCCACTTTCCTGATACAGGACTACTTTAGGAAATTCAAGAAACGTAAAGAGGAAGGCCTAGTGGGTGCACACCCCTCCCAGAACAGCACAGCCATTGCTCTGCAGGTGAGTGCTACTGTGCTTTGTGGTGTGTCATGTACGTGAGACGAGAGGGAGAATGCAGACAAGTACTGATTGTAGCCATGTCTATTAAATGTCTGTCTCATTTAGATAACATTGCTAATGTTATGATTTTTAACCCAGCAGGACATTCATGATGTTGGTGTCATTTAAAATCTGCTGTAATTTAAATGTCTCTAGTAAGGTCTTTGGTGTCTGTTAATATCACAGATTGATGTTAAGTGTATGTTTTTTTGTGTATCAGTCCATTCATTAGCTCATAAATCCATCACAAAGCCTGTTGTTTATTTAACCTTTTAATATTTGATATATGGTATATATACCATATATTATTGTCCAAATTTATTGCCAGCCTTTAGTTTCTTGTCTTTTTGTATTTGTGCTAATAATGTTGACTTTAAACAAAAGTAAGCTAAATGACATGACTGAAGCTTGTGTCAAACAAAGCTTAGCTGGATGCTACACAAGTCATTTGAGCTAAGTGCTCCTTGCAGCAGGTTGCACTCAAGAGAGCACATTTGTCTGTTTGTGTTCTCATCTCTCACAGTTTGTTAATGTCAGGTACAACCAGCACAAAGGTGTGTGTATGCCCAGTGTGAGTGGTGCCTACTGTGTCCTGTCACATATTACGTATATTGTGAGCTGTAAGATCAAGGTCCTAGCCTGAGTGTTTAGCAATTTTGTTGTCATGGTTGCAGGCTGGCCTTCGCACCCTGCATGATATTGGGCCAGAAATTCGCCGAGCCATATCATGTGATCTGCAGGATGATGAACTAGTAGACTTTATTCCAGAGGAAGACGAGGAAATTTATAGGGTAATGAATTTAATTTTACCTGACAGGGAGATATTTCTGGTCACTTCTGCTTGAATTGTGTACTTGTTGGGTATTGTAATGGCTGCCAATATACTTTGATAAAAGACTTATTGTTACAGTAAATCAAGAGCTAAAAAAGCAGATGTAACTCTTTATAGCTTTATTTAAAAGTTGTTTTTAGCACTTACGGTATGTATTTCTCCCTTTTTAAAACCAAAATACCAAATAGTGGGTTTATTTTGTTCATATGCATCATATACCATAAGCTTTTCTACTTATTTTGCTCATTATATTTTTTTAATAACCTCCAGACTTAACATTAAAAACACCTTTATGCACTGTGACTAAGAGAAATGCTGGTTTTATTTTTATTATTTATATTGACAGAGAAACGGAGGACTCTTTAGTAACCATCTCATGAACGGTAATCATCGGCGAGCTAACGCTCAGCAGACCAATGCCACACAGCGACCTCTGCAGGTGCAGCCCCCACCACACTATGCTCACATGGAGGAGCCGGTGGGAAGACTTTCCCGGGCCAACGCTATGGCTCACCCCAACCACCATCACCACCACCATCATCACCACCGCCACCACAACTCCTACGGCAAGTCCCCTAAGTCAACCAACATCAACCTGAACAATGCTAATGTGTCCAGCCTACCCAATGGACACCACCGCTACTACGAGCATGTGCCTCCCAATGGCTATCCGGGTCTGCGCCCCAACTATTACGACAAACTCTGCACCCCACAAGGCCAAAGGTATTGTCACCACACACTGATCTGTGGGAACACAGAGATCTTCTAGTTTAAATATACGTCTTATATGCAGATGTTTACCATGTCTGTTAGCTCATTCTGTCTGCCAAGTGTCTTTGCCTAAAAACCTGATAAGAGTAGATTCTTTGTTCAGCGCTGTAACAGACTATAGCGTGGCCTTAGGAATAAGGTTATTTCTAAATATTGAACTAATATTACAGTTAACAAAAGAACACAATCCTGGGATTATATTTTAACGGCTAAGAGCCAGATGTGTTTCTGTTTAAAACAGAAGATTTAATGTCTTGGTTTTAACCGTTTTTGTTAAAAAATTAAGCCTAAAAGTGTCCTGTAAGTGTCCAAGTCTTACTTACTTGGAAGTCAGTGCATTGATTTTTTTTGTAATAGGACCCAAAGAAATGATGAAAATGTAAGATCAATTGACCCTGTCTGCTATCAAATCATAGTGATTACCTAACCATTATTGCACAAAATAAAACCTTCCTTGCATTACAGATCACTTTGACACTTTCATGCTAAAACTTTCCTTCTCAAACTGTTATCTACAGTGTTAGTACACTTGTATTGGATCAATTTGAGTTTTTTTTTTATCTTAAAGATAGAAAATTGAATTGTCAGTGTCATTGGAGTCAAGTCTACCATCACATTTTCCTCTCTTTATACATATATATAAGAATGCTGTATATGATTCATATACTGTATGATATATACTGTATGTTCTACTTTCTGCACCATCTTCTCAGTGTCCTCTTCTTCTACCTTTCTCTTTCCTAACCTATGCGTTCTTTCTACCATCCTTTTGCTTTCTGGGACAGAAGGCGCTACTATGAGACCTATGTTAGGTATGTTGTTTTTAGGTTTGGCTCACAAAAAATGTTGCAGCAGCAAAGATGACATTATTTGTTTGCTTATTTGTTTTATTTTGGCTCCACCCGTGCTTAGTCAGTATTTGTGATCATATGATGGTCGGTCCCTTTATGTCTGGTGCTGTTGAACACAGTAATCTCGAACCTTTGAAGTAAAACAAGAAAAGAAGTGGCAGATTAGGAGTGGCCATCATATTGCAAAGGAGAGCCTCGCCATATGCATGTGTCACGTTCCATGCTTGCCAGATGCTCAAAAAGAGGACATGTTTGACATTGCTACTTAGATTGCATTACTACTCAACGCAGAGTTACTGAATGCTAAAGCCTAAAAACTGCAAAGAATATATATATATATATATATATATATATATATATATATATATATATATATATATATATATATATATATATATATATATATATATATATATATATATATATATATATTTAATGTTAACTTTAATAATCAGCCTTGGTTGTTTTCTCATTAGAAGACACATCTGCCTGTTGTCTTGGTTAAGAAGTGACTTATTATATAGGCCTTTATCTAGTTAGTTGCACCGTTGTCCTTGGAGTTTTCGTCTGCATGGCAGTGCATGGCTCTAATCCACTGACTATTTGACCTGTAGCAATGTATGTTCTTTGACCCGAATGTATGACCTCATCATCAGGTCCCACGGCGGGGACAGACGTCGCCCGACCATCCGCAGAGAGGAGGAGTTTGATGAAGACCGCTTATCAGGAGAGTACTACAGTGGAGAGGAATTTTATGAAGATGACACTATGCTGTCAGGAGAACGGTGAGTTTTTGTGGGACGGATGTTGTAAGAATCAAATCCTTTTTACAAATAATGAATTACCAAAAAAAATTCTTACATTTTCTTTATTAGCAGATATCCAAACAGTGATGCAGAATATGAAACTCCAAAAGGCTATCATCACCCTGACAGTTACTATGACGATGACGAACAGCCCCTCTACCATGACTCACAAAGATCACCAAAGAGACGGCTGCTTCCTGCCACACCTCAAGGTGATATAAAAATTCAAATCAAAAATATGAACACTGTATCCAGTCTCCTTTTGCTGTTTTATGTTATGCTTATGAATGTTTTTATATAAAATTTTTCTTAATTTTAGTTTTTTTTATCATTTTATTTTACACCTCCCAATGGAAAGTATGTTTTAAATTATTTTATTAAATAAAGTTAAATTAGAAATGAAAGGAAAGAAAGAGACAAAGACAGAGTAATTATACTGTGCATTTTAATAAATAGTAACATTTCATGGCCATGAATTTCTATTTGTTATACATGCCAGTTTTGGCATGCTATAATAATAATAATAATAATAATTATAATAATGCTTATTATTATTATTATTTTTATCATTATTACTATTATTATTATTATTATTATTATTATTATTATTATCATTATTATTATTTGTAATTATTAGTATTAGTAAAATCATTATATTTCTGATTGATTCCTGGGCCAAGTATATCTTTACCACAAACCACACCAAGTCTTTCTACTCTTTATGCAATGTGAGAGGTTTGCAAATGTAAATAAAAATATATTTGCTATTCAATGTATAAAGTTGGAACCTTTTAAATAGTAAGAATGCTTTTAATCATTTGTTATCCTTTTTTAAATGTTGTATTGCAGTCTTTTACATTAAGGACAACTTGCTTCTTTCAGGTCACAGGAGACCATCCTTCAACTTTGAGTGTTTGCGCCGGCAAAGTAGCCAGGATGAGCTTCCACATCAGCGCACTGCTTTACCATTGCACCTTATGCAGCACCAGGTACCAGCGCAGAGACCACTGCACCCTCTATCACAAGCTATATATTTGAGATGGATTGCTTAGTTTAAGTAAGTACCTCCATTGGTTTTCATTGAAATATATGTCTATGATTTGGTTTTACAAGGTTATGGCTGTAGCAGGATTGGACTCTAGCAGAGCCCACCGTCTCTCCCCAACCCGCTCCACTCGCTCCTGGGCCACTCCCCCCACCACCCCAGCCAGTAAAGACCAGTCACCTTACTACACCCCTCTGATTCGTGTGGACCACCCACACAGGGAGAGCACTGCTAATAGCCAGGTGTCTGTCCATAAGAGCTCCTGGTACACGGATGACCCAGACTTCTCCCAGAAGATCTACTCTCCACTCCACCTGCAAGTGCCACCCGAGTTCCACAACCAGTACCACCAGAAGAGAGGCAGTGCAACCAGCCTTGTGGAGGCAGTGAGTTTGAATAAAGCATTAGGAAACCTGATAATTTGATTTCATAGATACTTAACAATAAGCAAAACAAGGTTGCATACAGTATATATTCTGTGTAATGCATTTTTCATCAATCTGTCACCAGGTTTTGATATCAGAAGGTCTTGGGAGATATGCCAAGGATCCTAAGTTTGTTGCTGCCACAAAGCATGAGATAGCCGATGCTTGTGAAATGACAATAGATGAGATGGAGAGCGCAGCAAGTCACCTGCTGAATGGAGGCATGGCACCAGGCATCAACGGGGTCAGCATTTTTCCCGTCCTCAGTCCAAGGGACTACGAACTGCAAGACAATGCAGCCAGCTACAGTGACGAGGAGCCTGAGGCAGAGCCCCGAGCTCCCTATGAGGAGGATCTTGCAGATGAGATGATCTGTATCACAACTTTATAGCAGTGGCTACAAAAATCTAAAAAAATCAAAACCTTATCAGACAACTATCAGTTAAATGCAAACATAAATGCATGTGTTGGCTCTAACCAAAAGAAGTGCCTTTTACAACAGAGGAGAAAGGCATATTGGTGAGACACTTTTTAGTCTTCTTCACCTAATTGTTCCCTGCCTGAATACATTTGCAGCAAATGGGGACTAACCAAATCCTGCAACAAAGGCCTTGGCCTGGAGCTGATAGCAGCCACACCATGCAGCCAATAAGATGAGGGGAACACTGAAGCCAGTGAAAGACTTGGACAAATTGGCAGAGATGAGATACAGGGTTGTTCTCTAAAGGTGATGACAATCAGATGTATGATGTCATTACCTCAGTCACTTTACTAAGGTTTTGCATATCATGCAAGTTTTCAATGCAAGCATAGAAAGGCTTATCTCCACCCTTAGGTTTTAGCTGATTATACATTATTTCTGGCCTAGTAAGTAAACAGTGAAAAGCATCACTAGAGTTGTAGATTATGACTAGATTATGCAGGACTTTGCTGTCTTAACTATTGCATTTTTCAACTTGATATGTACTTTTAAAATGACAAAAGTATTTGTGATAAATGCGCTGGCAGGCAGGTTATTTTAAATTTCAGAATATGCTGATTAATATTTCAATAGTTGATATGCTGTAAATTGTATTATATAACAACTTTGTAAAGAGATCTATATTTTGTAATTATGTATAATTTGAAAGATCAGCAATATGGACCATTGAAACTCCTGTTATGTATGAAAAACATATTTATTTTAGCAGGTACAAAACTCAAATAATAAGGAACAAAACAAAATATTGATTTAATTTTATGCTAATATGCATCAGTAAGAGTTTTTTTGTGTGAAATTACTACTGCACTACAATATGGTATGAGAATACACCTAGGATTTCAAATAGATTTGATTTCTCTACCTAGAAATCAAAGCTGTTGCATGAGATAAAGCTAACTTTAAAGGAGCAATCTGGAAAGGCTGGGCTGATTGATTCTGATTGCTGAATTTTTTGCATGGTGCATCATCAAAGCTGCTCTGTTTGCTTTAGTTGTTAGGTTTTATCAGTCCCTAATCAAATGCCTTTTTGCTGCTGCAGGATTGAGAGAGGCTAGATTGATTTTAGAGGGATGGACTACTATTACCCATAGCTTGTGCTGGGATTTTTCATGATATATTTCTTGTTGATCACGGTCCATTTCCATACTACATCTTAGCCTCCTGTGTGTGTGATGTCTTACACAGTGCAAGGAGTATTTCATGTATAGGACAAGACTGGCTTTATGTCAGGATGCAGGAGAGAAGCTAAGCAATACAAACCCCCTTTCTCTCTTGACCTGCCTGGTTCTTATGTACCGTATACCTCATTAGGCATCGGTGACCACATATCATTCTGTCTTCTTTGATCTATTTGTCAAATTCTCCCCGATAGTTTCCACAAGACAAGGTCCTGTTCGACAATGTTCTCATTTGAAGTTAATTTTTGGATGGATGCTGCTTGGAACAGAAGACAATGACATCTTTTTGTTTATGGTTTATTGATCAGAGTAAAGATACTGAACTGAATGAACTAAAGTGGGTCTTTCAGTAATTACCATGGCAAATAGGTCTGTGATCTGTTGTTTATGAGAGTTTGTCAGAGAGTGAGTACTGTATTCTAATTATGATTATAATTCTGATTACTGTCATGAATCTGGGTTTTTCCATTTTGTGTGAACATTGAAAGGGCTCTGAATTGTTTATGCGTAAAACATGTTCTTGTCCTTTTGTTGATAACTCATATAAAAGGACTAATGCACAGAACAGGCACATTGTACCATTTGTAGCAATTACAGTGCTGATGAACATAAGATATGCATTCTTTTGTAAACTTTTCAAAGTTGTGTAAACTAAAGATAAAAGAACTTACTTTTACCTCATTTCAGGGATTCCTGAGAAAAAAATAAAATAAGGATTTGGTTTTTACCAACACTATCTACATAAATATTAGCACATAGCTGTTTGTCTTTGCACAGTAACTGTTTAGTGCTTTTGTTTCTTTTTTTTTCTAAGATTTGTGTATCAAGGTGATACAATTTTGTACTTTTTGTGACTGTGTATGGTTTAGTGGAATCTCTAATTGTTATTCACCTCACCTAGCAATGCTAGGAGTGAAAGAGTATTTAAAAAAAAAAGAAACTTTTACAGGTGCAAAGTTCCTCTGTTTGCGGCTTTGGGAAAAAGATTCTATTATACCAGTTTACAGAAACACCTATTGATTTAAACATTTCTGTTTGTTTTCTTTACATTGTTCCAATTATAGTTACTATTACAATTATTAATGTTCTGAAAGCTGTATAAAATAGACTCTTGTGTAAAATATGTATAAAAGTATGGAAAGACCCATGGTAATATTCTCTACTTGAAAGTTTATTAGTATTTTTTTCTCTTTAAGTTTTTTAATCAGTAAGCCTCATTTTACTTAGTAGCAAGTTCTTTACTATAACCCAATAGGTTTTGTATTAATACATTTTTGTATTTTTATTTTCAGTTGGTGTTATTTCAATTATACTGATCACTTTATTTTCTATTGATTTATTATTAAATGACTTAAGCTAAATAATGAATTTCTGTCTCCCAATCATTTAAACTCTGTGTTTAATTATCTGTGTCCTGTACACACCTCATATAAACTTATACACATTAAAATACAAAGCACACAGTGCTTTGATACAATTAGATACTTTAATGATTCGCTGAACCTGAAATGTAAACAGCAAAGCACAGTGCAGGCAAACACAAGTCATGGCTTCCCTCCAGGTCAGGCAGGAGCCACTTTGGTCATCCCTGACTCCACTGTTGTTGCTACCTCTGATGCTTCATCATCCTCTGACAGCCCGGTCCGACACAGCAGGAAAGGCACTGTATATTTACGAAACTACAAAGAGATCAAAAACAAGCTCTAAAGTAAAATAGAAAAAAAAAGATTACATTATTTTATTACACCACACCAAATTATCTCTAGTTTTAATCTAGTTCTAATTATAACTCGACTTAAATGCAGACAAGTTATGTATTATTTTTAAAATTCCACTAGATGGTGCTCACATTCCAATAGAACTTTCTATTACATTACATAAAAGCAGTTTTTAATCGCATTACAGTACCTGTTTGTTGAGGTAGATGTAGATGATTGGGTTGTAGACAGTGCTGCTTTTGGCCAGGTAAACAGGGACTGTTCCCAACAGAGGGTGAATCTGCACATCAGGGTTGTAGACCACCAGCATGGCCAGACTGGCATAAGGCAACCAGCTGACCAGAAAAGTCAGGACCATTAGAACCACCATGAGGGCCACCCTGATCTCACCTTTAGCCACTGCACCACCCTCAATACCCTCCATCTTTGACACCTGGAAGAATTATGGTAAAATCTCCGCTAAATTAATGAAATCGTACAAAAACAGAGCAAAGCTATCCAAACCAAATTCTGCTAACCTTGTGTACAGTCCATGTCAGTTTTGTATAAGACACCACAATAATGCCAAAGGGAACAGCAAAGCACACTGCTAAGTAAGAGAGGATATAGGAGACATTATGAGTGTCTTTGTTGTGCCAGTCTGGTGCACAGGATGTCCCAACACCTTCTAACTCAAACCTGCCCCATCCAAACAGGGGAGGCAGGTTCCACATAAGGGACCACAGCCAGGACAATACAATGCCCCCCACTGAATGTTTCTTCTCAAAGGAAATCTGTCCCATTGGTTTGCAAACAACAAACATCCTCTCCACTGCAATCAGAGCTACAGTACAGAGCGATGTGATGCCTAAAGACAAGAAAATGTTTAAGTTTAATAAAAGAAAATCCAGCTAAAGATTGCTTACACAGATCCCTGTACCCACCACACAAGGCCACAGCAAAGCCCTCCAACACACATCCTGTTCTTCCCAGAGAGAAGTAGCCCTGAGCATTGTTGACCACAGACAGCAAGCCTCCAGTCATGGCAGTGCCCAGGTCAGCCACTGCCATGTTCACCAGAGCATAGTTGAGCGGATGCCTCAGCTGTTTGTGCATGAGGGACACAATGATCACTGTAGCGTTGAGAACGATGGCCGGACCGGTGAAAATGGCCATAATGATGGCGAGTAAGAAGAAGCCAGTGCGGGACAGAGGGGGCTCCCCCTGCGGTCCCAGGTATACTGAAGTATTTGGTAAAAAAACAGAAGGCTCCATGGTCCTAATGTGGCCTTTTCTATTCTAGCTGTAGCATTTCACCCCTCGACACTGCCTGTTGAGAGTACAGTCCAAGAAAAAGCACTGCAGAAAGTAATTCCTCTAGATAACGATGGCTAATCCGCCACCTTTTCCTCGATTGCTAAGGATCTTGAACAGGATGCCTTTCGAGGATCAGACGACTGACTGTAGAAAACAATATACTCTGTGACAACTAATACCATCCACAAAAACAAAGTGGCAGTCACTATAAATAGAGAGCTTTTGACAAAGAATATAGCAAAGACAGAAATAGTTCTTCAGGACTGTTTATTCTTTAATTTTATGCCACAGTCCACTCCTCTCTCTGTGGCATTAAAAACAGGGGTCAGTCAAAGTTTAATCAGGGTTAAGTGTTATTTATGGGGCCCATGTGAGGGTAACAGATGTTTGTGTTTACCTAACAATGTTTACCTAATGTTTTACAAACTAAAGAATGGATTCTAATGATGGTTAATAGTTTGTATTCCCAGGACAGTGTTGTTGCATTATATCTGTTTTATTGATTAAACTTTCCCCTTTTGAACAACCCCATGATTAAAATAACTTAGTTATTATGTATTTGCTTTTGTTTGGCTAATAATAAATCTTGTATCTTAAAGGGATGCTTCAGTTTTGTGTTAACAGTGTCAGATGAAATAAGTGTAACTGGTTAATGTTTTACCCAAACTTTATAATTGTCTATAAACCCCATTTTATTCCTGTAAATGTAGTCATAGCAGAATAGAGTTTGTGGAAATCATTTCTACAGTATGCTCCGAGATCTCATTTAACCTCACTGAGGTGCACTGAAGTCATCCCCTAAAGGCTTTAATTTATACTCAGTCACCATGATTAAACCATATTAATACAAAGTGACAGGGTAAATCTTAATAAAACTACAAATTAATGCAGCTTGTTTAATATTAAAGCTAATTTGAGCTTCATTTCCAATAGAGTGCTGTAACTGGCATGAATGACATAAGCTTATACCGTGGTGTTTTGAGTCACAGCAGGTGTGGGTAAGCTGTTTAACTTAACTACTACGGCATAATAACAACCAGGTGCCCTACTTTTCACCTCGTAAGAGGGTTATGTCTAATTAAGTCAAGACACTTTGATTTAAGAGTTCAGGGAGGTCCTGTAGGTCTAGGACTTTCATTTAATTAAGATAAATGAAGACAAAAAATAATGTAACACTAGGTTTAGTACAATAAAGATACACATTATGACTTTAAAATTCTATTTGGGTCCATTTCTATTACTTTCTGTTTTACCTAAATTCTTAAATATTTCTCATGAGCAGAGGTCAGTAGACATATTTATTTTATTGTACAGAACTTTGATTTATTCTTACAAAGTGGGCAATTATTTCATTACTGCATCCAGATGAATATTTTGGAGTTGTGCTCTATATATTGTAACCAATACATTTCAACTGTTGAATTGTATTTATTCTGTTCAGCTTGGGCTGGAGATGAAAGTTGCACGTTTCAAGCTGAATTGATGTTATTGGTCATTAGATCAATAAATCAGAGACAGACTCCAAAGGTTCTGGCTGTTTATTGTGATTATAACACAAATATAAAAAATAAAACCCCTTGGCATGCAGGCTACACACATTAATGCAGTGCAAAATTTGAAGTCATGCAAAAATGTTGTGTATGACAGACTTTTGGGTTGGTGTGAGTGAAAGAAACTGTTGTGGTGTAAAGGTTTGGTCCTGATCGACATAAGCCAGAGGAGAGTGGTTCAGAGAGTCCTGTCTGAGAGAAGGGTCTGGAAGGGTCCAGGAACTACACCTTCTCTGCGGTTAGTACAATGTGCTGTAGTCCACACCTGTCCCTGACAATGTCTGCAGCGTATCCCATAATGGAGGAAGCGGGACGTGTGGACAACCATCTTCATTAGTAGGGTTGAACATCTTGAGTTGCAATAAAGAAATAGCCTACACCCTCTGATGGGCCTGGGCAATGGTGATGCCATGTTCCCATTGGTAATGGGGTCAACTGGTGGAACACACAAAGCAATAATGTGAGGTTTGTGACTGATTATAAACAGAAACATATGTAAACCTGAGTTTAGTTTAGAGACAGAGGCAGACAGAGCACTCTATCACACAATGTTATAATATCTCTCTTCGACCAAAAAAAAAAAAAAAAAACTTTTTATACATGTGACCCTGCGTATAGGCGGAAGTCATCATATAATGTTAGAAATTTAATTTAAAGTTAGATTAGATTTGCGCTTTGTACCTATTCACCACTGGCCCCGGGGTCTCAGGTCTCAGTATAGGCTACCTTTAGCCTTTGTCCCCTTGAGCGGGACATATACTTTAGGCTACTTGGATGATTTTGTCTATTATTGTGACAGAGGGACACTTTTACCCGTCGTCGATAGTTAATTAAAGCGTTGAATGTTTGGGCCGGATGATATTGTCCGTCACCCAATCAGCAGGAGCCTTATCGGTGCGTGCCAGACGTATACAGGGCTCCTCACAACTTTGATGTACGAGGCAATTACTGTACCAACAAAACCTTCAAGTCCAAACGGGACGGGCGAGGAGGCAGATGTTATATGAGTAGATAGGCTACACATGCGAGAGTAGGTCTACAATCTGTAATCAGATCTATTGATAAATATGGTATTCCTATCTTTAAATCAGCATAAACAGCATACTATAATCAAATGCAAAAAAACAACATTTCCAGTGTTAATTTATTAATTCACAACAATATAATAAAATACAGCTTTGAAAAGATTACCTAACCAATACTTTAATGTTTTACCAGTTTTTCATTTTGCTGCTGGTTGCGCTTAAGCCTTCGTTAAATATCTGCAGTCTCATTATCGCCCACAGCAACCCAATAGCCTATTATACGCATTTCTTGGCTTTTTAAGCTATTTATCTGTTTTACATTACGCTTATCTGACTATCGGCTACAGTTGGAGGTTATACTCGCCTGATGCAAATCGCTACAAGTAACGCCACAAGATTAACGCAGATTTAAGTCGAATCAAAGATTCAGTGGTGTTTGTTAATTATTTCGTTTTTTTTTCCCACTGGCAAACATGGCGCCATTTTGTAATGTTCCGTTTAAAAGCTGGCGGTGAAATGTTTGTGGGGTCTAAGTGAGTGCGTCCATGACGGGGTTTTCCTCCACAAGAGGAGGCACACGGAGCAGGAGAGAAACACGCGTGGCTCTCTCCCTCTCCGTCTCTGTGTCTGTCACTACAGTCGGTTACAGTAGTGGACGTGCTGCACGTACGTCGCTGGAGGAGGTGCATTAACCACGCAACTGTCCACACTCCACGCCACTCTTTATTTTTACTCGCCGTTTTAATTACATTTTTATTTAGTGTTGGTAAAGAAAGATGCAGGGAAACTGGAAGATCTTGTTCTTGCACAAATGCAGCAGTACTTTCCTTGTGCTGTGGATCTTTACTTGTTTGAAAGCAGTGGAGGTGGCGGGCTCCCAGCAAGGCATCCCTCTGTCAGTGTGAGTAAGAAGCAGCATGGCAACTTTGTCTATTATCCGTTCAACTCTTTATGAGCAGATTTATCAAACATGCATTACTGGAAAAATGTCTTGCTCTGACTACAACTTTTTCAAGTTAGCTTATAGTGAAATTTATCAGGAAACTCTAAAGACTCAAACTAAAGACAGCCATTGATTAGTGTCTCTTATTTCATATTTTTTGAGTTAGAGCATTTAGCGTTGGTCATTGTTGAGTTAATACTTGAGGAGCTGATGAAATAAACTGTTGCAAATAAACGGGCTGAAGCATATTGGGCTCAGTAAATGAAACATTTATATCTACATGTAACTCATATGTTGGCCTTTTTTGTCTTGAGAGCATCTTATTTTATGAAAAATCCAAGCTCAATGTATTATTAAGTTATTTTACTGATTTGGCGATGTATGTTATTACTATTCAGTAATTATTGTTGTCTTTTTGTACACCAGCGTCAATTGAAATGTTCAAACTATACAGAAACTAGCTATCTATGTCTCTAAATATAAAGAAATTTGCTGAATGCATCATATTTTTATATATTTCTATTTAAATGTAATGAGATTTCCTTGTTTCTTAATTAATCTCTTGGATAAGATTGTCTAAAATAGAAGAATTTTGCAGATTCAGGCACTTTACTGCAACACACTAAGCTCAAATCCTGCAGAATTAGGTGTCAGATGCCTTCATTGGAGAGTGTCCATATTCAACATAGTTTTACATTTCAAGTTGCAACATTTCCCAGACTTATTCACAATTAAACAGCATTAACCCCAATAACTACAGTGTAGGTCATGAGACTTACAAGGAATAATCTGTGGGAGAGTGAAGGTCAGGACCAGCGGGGCATGACTACATTAATGTGAGTGATGGAGGAAGAAGAGAGGACAGGAAAATATGATGGCTAAGAAGAGCTAAAAGGTGTTTAAAGACAGCTGGGGCAAAAGAGGACAAGCAATGACTCTAGAGAATAGACTAAATTAAATTATACATGACTGCTGCATGTATTAGATTCCAGTCTATTAATCAATTCATGTAAAAGTAGCTAACAGGGATGTTTTTTTTTTTTGTCTTTCCTTGTTGTAGTGTAAAGCTCTGGGCGTCAGCCTTTGGTGGAGAAATTAAATCCATTTCTGCAAAATACTCTGGATCACAGCTGCTTCAAAAGGTATTGTTAGTTTATTGGTTTAATGCAAACACTGGCGCTAGCTGCCTTTGTCTGCAGCTATGTATTTACACAGATTGTACAGTACTCTGTGATGCTCTACTCGCTGCAGAGACATTTGTGTGTCTCGGCTGAATGCTGATGCGCTGTTTTAGAAGAGACTCAGGTGTGCTTGGCAAAGACAGAGCAGCGTGTGTTTGTATGCGTTTGTGTGTATCTGACACAGCCCATTAAGCAGCGCTCTGATTCCTCCTGTGTCATCCCTCCAGAGTCTTAAGTTTCAACCTTTCACTGAATACGAATTTCACAAAAGACAGATTAAAACAAGGGGTTGGTAAAATGTACATAAGGGTTAAAATGATAAATACATTCAGAGAAGTGCCTAAGCAAAGATTAAACTTTGTGGCCACTTGATGGCAGAGGTGTGCTCTGCGTTCAAAGGTCTCATGTTTGAGAAGGCCATCAGGACAGACCCAGGAGCAGGATAGTGGACTGTCCTATTCACTCAAATGGGAGCAGAGCACTAAGGGTGAACCAGCTGGAGGTGGGGCTACAATGTGTAAATGCTGAAGAACTGCAATGCAGTGTGTGTCAACCAACTGCATGTATATAAACACATTTTGGTTTGGTTATTTTATAAATTCCAATTACTGTACCTGCACAAATAATACACACACAAAAACAAATATAGATAACATAAAATCTTAAAATTTTACAAACCCAGTCCAGTTTTTCAAACACTGGGATTGTAATAAAAGATATGTTGTAATTATAATAATTTTAGACATGCATTATGATCAATGCAAGACAACAGCATCTAACAAACTGTCATCTAACAAACTGTGAAAAACTCACACCTGCTCTATTAAATTAACATCCCTCTCTAAAGCACTTTATGTCCACTTTCCTATTAATCTGTAAAGTGTTAATAATCCTCTCCTCTGCCCCGGGACTCCAGGAGCTATTGGCTATCACTGCACCACGCAACGCCACCCCTGAGACCAGTCCACCGGTCAAAGGCATCCCCAGGATTGGCTCTAGAACCTACTGTCCCGGAGGATGGGAGGATGCAACACCCAGGGGTCCACGCAAACACGGGGAGAGTGTCCAAGTCGCCTTTAGAAAAAGAATCCTAGGCTCAAGTCCTACTTGCCCTGAGGTGACAAATCAAGACTTAAGTTTGCAGTCAAATTTGTGACAAATTTATGTTTTTTCCATTTCCAAATGTGTGATACGGAAATATAAATTTTGTCATTACCTCCACAGATTTCATTTTTTTTTGTTTATGTTAGCACTCTGCTATGTTCCTGGTCATAGAGGCATGTCTGGAGAGAGCTGTGCAGAGCCAGTCAGCACAAAGCAGTGAGGTGTGAACGGGCTGACGGGTCGTTAGGGGCTGCTCATTAAGGATGATCATTAGATGCTTTTATGGTGAATTACCCAATTTCACTATGACTTCTGCAAAAGGGAAGGCATTGAACTTTTTGGGAGTTTCCTCTACATTGGTCATTACTCTAATCAATAGTCATGATCAGAGATTTTGATGGATGGGGCCTAACCTCAACTTGACGACTGGATGAGTATGAGGCAGGGGGTGGGGGGGACATAGGACTGGGGGTGCTGAACAGGACAGGCGTGAAATGAACTGTTCTGCTCCACTGCGAGTCCACACTCTTCCTTTCAGTAGGTAATTTGTCGCCTCATGTACTGGTGTGTGTTTTTTTTTTTCTCTGTGTCCATGCAATGCCTAGTGTTTGAATACCAGCCGCCGGGCTTTTTGTTTATTTTTAGATAAGGTTATTGGAAGTGCGGGACGTGGCTGAGCGGACATTGGGAGCGGATCAGGCTTTTGTTTTTATTTGTCATTTGTGTAGTAAGCAGATGTGGGATTATGTAATGTTATATTCCTTCGAGCTGTGGCGGGCTTTGTTCTGTATCACTGGAGGTCTTGTGCATCCAGCAAAATCAGCATTACGTGAGGTGTAGTTCATTACACAGAATCGGCCAAGCTTGACACGTTATTATCTTTCTCCTGTGCTTTGACTCCATTTCAATTACCCTCTTACCATGCACACCCCTCAGTCACAGCACCGCCCCCTGGCCACCCATCATGGCCCTCTCAAGCCAATCACAGCCACAAGAGCAGCATGAGCAGCCAATGTCTGGGAACAGATAAAGACTATCAATCATTGTCTGTTGCAGCACGGTTTTTATCAGGCGTTCATCTGAGAGCGGCTGTGTGCAGCTTGTTGCCCGATATGTGAAGCTCAAAAGCCTTGTTTGACAATGTTCACCTCTATGTGTTCAAAAAGCGAGCAGAAAGAGTATTCTCAAATATAAAAGATGGCTTATTATCAGTCTTGAATCTTTAGCTGCTGTTAATTGGTATCCACCTTATGTGAACACAGTGGGTCCTGTGTGTATTTACAACCAGCGTTACAAAAAGTTCTCAGTGCAAAAAAGCAAACTCTTTTTGATTGATTTCAGAAACCTAAAGAGATGGAAAAGACAGTTAAGGTGGAAGAAATTGATGGTGTAAGACTGGTAAAAAACCTGGCTGTGAAGATGGAAGAAATGTTCAGGAAAAAAGCAGAGGCCACAAGGGTATGTACATTCAAATGTTCACCTGTTTTTATGAAAATAGCTCCAGCAGGTTACTTACATGCATGATAAGATCCTTTTTTTGTATATGTTTTCAGAAGAGCTGCTTGAGATAAGGAACACATGCAAAATGGACATCTGTTTTATTGTTGGAGAATATTGAGAATATATCTTAATAATTAAAAATTTACTTGAGGATAATAAAAGTTTTTTAAATGGAAATGGAAAAAGATGCCTATGGTGATGTCTTTCTGCTTTGGGTTCCTCCATCTAATTAGAATACTATTACATTTTAGACTCTCTTATGCAATACAGTATGTTGTACATATTGATATCACAGTGACAATACAAAAGTACAGTAGAGCATTGGACCATGTCCTTTTCAACATGGTATGTTATAGCACTGAGATGTTATCCGGATGGGTTCACAGCCTCAGTTTGCAGGAGCTTGTATCCATTTTAATGCTGCACCTCGCAGACACTGCTGGGAAATGATAACGTTTATCTCGTCCCGCCTGATCCCTGCTCACAACATTGTCACGAGAATTGAGCCAGTAAATTACACTCAGAGAACCTCTAATTTAATAAAACTGGCTTGGTTCGGTTTGAAGTACGACATATTGAAGTAGTATTAGGACATGCAGAAGATATTCTATTCATAAATGGATGAAGGCGGATTGCCACTTTTAAAGTGAAAGGTTTGGTAAAATATATATATATATTTTAAATATTTCGACCAAATGCTAAAAATGGTCACCTATTTTTTAAACCTGCTGACAACATGAGTTCCTGACGCAAGGTCATGCTGCAGCTTGCACCCACAGCCCCAATTGTGTTTATTTAGCAGTTATTTTGACACCTGAGACAGATTTTAATTACCCGCTCAGCTCAAGTGTAGCGTTTAGGTGACATTTCACAAGAAATACACATCCAAGCACATTTTATTGAATCTGTTTATTATTGGATGGTTGACTGTTCATAGACTGCAAGAAACCTACCATAACGTGCCTGTGTTAAGCCATGCCTGCACACCACACATTTGATCCATGTTTAGCCTCTAAACCTCAAAAAAAATATTAATAGTAAACAAAACTACATTTACCAATAAACCTCTGAAAGAAAAGAATGACTGAGCAAACCACTGCTGACACTTTCTTTTGTTCATGCATTAGCTGGTTAAAT